>JARBWK010000010.1:65042332-65642332 GCA_030556195.1 Anolis apletophallus | reverse complement strand
GGTCCGCAGGAGATGTATGCGTGATTCCAGCCATGAAATGGTATGTCTGTCAACTCTCTGTGGGCTACTATAATGGGAATGTGTTGCTTTCATGTTTTAAATGCGAATTATTGTTACAGATTAATTGATCCTCCTGTGTCACGCCATGTTGTACTACTCTTTTGCCGCTTGAAAAAGCCCGTGGAGGGCGAAACGGCCGGGCTCGTAATTAGACCGTCGCGGCCCTTGCCATACACGCCTCCCGGAGCCCACCTGGATGCAACCAACGCGGTGGAGTCGCTCGGGCATTGCCTTTTGATCTCAAGGGTGTTAGGATTATGTACTGATATATGCGGGGTGAATCATCTCCGGACTTGGGACTACATTTCCTATTGAACTTTCCTCCCGGTCTCGCTACATTCCCACCCTCAAGAACTTTTCCGTGACTCCCTGTCTTCCCCAGCGATACAAGTCGGCTCTACTTGGCGTTATTTGTATGTATTGACACTGTGAATTTATGTTATGTATATGAGTATATGATTATAGAAGATATTCTGAGCAAATTTAAGCATCGTGTGTGTGTTTTGGTTATAACATTCCCATTGTTTTGAACCAGTGTGTTAATATTGTATCCCGGTTTTACCGGTCATTGTAGCTTTGATTATGGCACAAATGAATGTGGTCGAGGCATTTAGTGACGCAGAGGCGGATTCTGCCATTCATGGTTTATTTCTGTTTGACCCTTCGGTGGGACCCGCAGCGGTCAGTGCACCCCCTAATACCTCTGCCCCCTTTAAGGAATTAGATGAGAAAGAGCAGAGGCTTGTTAGGGTACAGCTGAATGCGGCGTCCTTGTCGGAGTATGTGCGCCATTCCCTAACACCTAGGGGCCTCCGTGTACAAGTACCCCCAGGGGTGTACACTGGAGATGAGGAGTTTTTGGCATCCTGGAAAGCTATCGCAGAACGTTGTGCGAGGGATTTTATGGTTTTGATCATAAAACGAAATATTAAAGAGAGTACTGAACTTAAAGGGGAGGTCGATTTGCTGAAGTCCACCCACGCCGAGGTGCTCTCGGCGGCGGATATCGCAAAAATTAAACAACAATGCGATAGTCTGCAAGAGGACTTGAAAAACTATAAAATCAATAAGTTTAAACGCGACCAACAAGATTATGCAACTAACCGTGTGTATAAGTGGGTTTACAAACCCAGGGGATCACGTCAGGTGCATTTCTCTCAGGAATCCCTTCCCTCAGCCACCTCTATGGAAGAATTACCCTCAGACTCCTCAGCCAGCACCTCCTCAAGGTATCCCACCAGGAAGAGGAATCCCAGCAGGCCGCGTTATTTTCCCCAGGCCAAAAAGCAAAAGGGCCAAACTTAGTTGTGAACCTGTCTTCACATGTGTTCTCTACTGAGGAAATGAAAGTATTGAATATGGGTGTTTCATTTGTACATACCCCTTTATGTTCGGATTTGCACATTAGACAAGATTTGGCCAGGCTGTTCAGATCAATAAGATTAAAGGAGCACTTCTCAGACCCTGGCTTGTCTTCTGATAATTATTGCCATAATACTCGCATGCAGATCAAGAGCAACTTTACACCCATAGATATTTCTCACAACCTTAGAACGTTTGAGAGCACTGTTCTCAGGGAGGTACAGGGTATTAACCATAGGGGAGACAATAGGCATAACAATCTCAATGTACAACAGGTCAACATGATCAGGAATCTGGGTAAGGAACATAATCTAGTATTCAAATCAGCGGATAAAGGGGGCGGGCTGGTGGTATTGGACCGCACCATTTATATTCAGGAGGCCCACCGCCAGTTAAATGATGAACGTTTCTACAAACGCATTCCCAGCGACCCTACTAAACGTTACCAATCTGTCATTAGGGACATCATCCATGAGGCTGAAAGCATGGGGTATATAGACGCCAGGATTTCCAAATTTTTGATGGCGGAACATCCACGGGTCCCCCAATATTATTTTTTACCAAAAACCCACAAGCCCAGTTTCCCTCCTCCCGGGAGACCAATCTTATCCGGTTCCGGATCTCTAATGGAACCCCTTGGTATATACATTGATTCTATTCTACAACCCCTTGTTAAACAAATACCCTCCCTCATTGAAGACACTTCGGATTTTATAACGAAAATAGAGAGACTCTCCATTAACAGTGGGGATATACTGGCATCAGCTGACGTGAATTCTCTTTATACTAGAATTCCTCTACAGGAAGCAAGGACAGTATTATCAGATGCATTTGATAGGAGGCCCAATGTCATGTTCCCCCCGACACATTTTCTATTAGAATTAATAGACTGTTTATTTGACTATAATTATTTTGCTTTTGATGGGGAGTTCTTCCTTCAGGTCAGCGGGGTGAGCATGGGGCAAAGTTGCGCCCCTTCCATTGCAAATCTATATATGGCGACATTAGAGAAGTCATTCCTACATGATCCAACATCTCCAGCTAGGCATATTAAATTTTATGGACGCTACATAGATGATTGTTTCTTTTTATTAGACCATCACACTTCGCTGGACGTGTTTCGGCTTAATTCTTGGGATGCTAATATTCAATTTACGTTTGAACACAGCATGGACAGAGTTAATTTTTTGGATACAACTGTGTTCAAGCAGGGGAACAGATTGAGTGTTCGCAATTATAGAAAACCTACGGACAGAAACTCTCTGTTACATTACCGGAGTCATCACTCCTACTCCTTAAAGAACTCCCTACCGTATTCCCAGTATATACGCCTGAAGCGCAACTGCACGCATGAGGAACATTTTGCATTAGAAGCCAATAAACTCCGGGCGCAACTTCAGGAAAGGGGCTATCCACACAGTGTTATCGACAGGGCAGAAAAAAGAGCTAGATCTATATCCCGGGTTGATTTGTTCAAAAAGAGGGCACCCACCCCAACAAATCGCATTGTTTGGCCCCTCAGACTTACTCCCCACAGCAAACAGATTGTGGCGGCTGTAAGGAAGAACTGGGGCATGTTACCCGACATCCCGGCCTTTCAGCATCCCCCCATGATCGCGTACAGACGCACGGAGAACTTTAAGGATATGCTCATACACTCCACCTTACACAACCCCCAACCCAGGAGTATCATATCGCCGGGGTGCAAACCATGTGGGGATTGTGTATCCTGCCGACAAGTCTTCAGGGGGAAGGAAGTCATTAGCCTTAAAACCCACAAACATTTTAAACTTAGAGACCACACGACTTGCGGCTCGGAGGGGTGTATTTACTGTATTTTTTCGTTTTAATGTATAAATTGTATCCTTGCTTACCTATATGCACCTTCGGGTCCGCAGGAGATGTATGCGTGATTCCAGCCATGAAATGGTATGTCTGTCAACTCTCTGTGGGCTACTATAATGGGAATGTGTTGCTTTCATGTTTTAAATGCGAATTATTGTTACAGATTAATTGATCCTCCTGTGTCACGCCATGTTGTACTACTCTTTTGCCGCTTGAAAAAGCCCGTGGAGGGCGAAACGGCCGGGCTCGTAATTAGACCGTCGGCCCTTGCCATACACGCCTCCCGGAGCCCACCTGGATGCAACCAACGCGGTGGAGTCGCTCGGGCATTGCCTTTGATCTCAAGGGTGTTAGGATTATGTACTGATATATGCGGGTGAATCATCTCCGGACTTGGGACTACATTTCCTATTGAACTTTCCTCCCGGTCTCGCTACATTCCCACCCTCAAGAACTTTTCCGTGACTCCCTGTCTTCCCCAGCAATACAAGTCGGCTCTACTTGGCGTTATTTGTATGTATTGACACTGTGAATTTATGTTATGTATATGAGTATATGATTATAGAAGATATTCTGAGCAAATTTAAGCATCGTGTGTGTGTTTTAGCATCTCTATGATGTCACCCATCATCATGATGGGAAGCAGCCACTACCTCACATCACAGGAATGCTATGGAGTAGCAGTTCATAAGCACTGGACATAGTAATTAACAAAACCACACCAGTAAATGGCAAATGTGGAAATCACAATGCTTTCTAAACTGATCAAACTGTTTGTGTTGTCCCTGTCTGTGGTAGAAGTGCTGTAGAATTGTTATGTTCAAATCGTTCATATTGAGGAAACTTATGAATTATTTCACTGGTAAAGTATGCGGTTTCTCAGTACAATTTAGCATCACAAATATATTCCAGTTTCCAATCAATGAGGAAACACAGCTGTTGTTTGCATTAATTTTGTGGTTTGGTGAATGAAGGGATTTTCATGCGCAGAGTTCCGTGACTAAAAGATGCTTCTCCGTTCCATTCTTGGTAAGTTACCATGACATGTGTCTAGTTACCAAACCACATACCTCCAGACTTACAGATTAAATTAAGCTCAATGTCTTGGCATCTCGCAACAAATTATTTCCTTTTGTAGCATTCTGTGCTATGAAAACAAGCAAAATGAAATGTAGCAGGGCACTTTAAAAATCTAACCCACGGCTGCTGCTAGTAGGAATGGAAGATTGGTTTGTACCCTTGGAAAATCAAATTTTCCTAATGCATTATTTATTAGAAACACATGAAGTTTAGATGACATCATTGTAATTCAAAAGCAATTTAGGAGATATATTGTCAAAAAAATACGGGCATTGTTTGCCTTTGCCATGAAAATGAGTTAACCTGGCAGACTAGCATTTAATGTTGTGAGTTTTTTGTTTACTTTTTTAAACCTTGAGCAAAAATTAAGCTGTATGGCAATTAATATTAGTCTGATTGTGAAGACCTTGGTGTATTTATTGATCAAGTGTGCTTTCTATTGTTGGCTTTTTTCTTTAAAAAGATTTGTTCCACAGTAATGCAGTGGTGGTGAATAATTTTTAATTAGAATAAAGTGCAGCTATTAACAAAATGGCTTGAGAGAGACACCTGAAAATAAGTAGTCTCAAAGACCTGCATTACAGATTCATTTACTATCATTTTTGCCACATGGAAAAGAACAGACTTTTCCACAGATGACTCATTCTTTTCTCGTATTTCTTTATCCTAGACGTGTTTCATGGTCTTGCAAAGAGGCCCAGGGGGAAGAAAATTGATCTCTAAATCTGATCACTGACCAAATCACCCTAGAAGGTACAGTTATATGCTTAATACAATCTTTAAAATACCACCATTTAGACCTATATAAAATGAAGATTAACATGATGTCATAGTGCAAACACATAAAATTAACAGCATGATTAAAGCGACCATTGAAAAATCGTCAAAGTCCATTAATAGATATAAGAGAGACAAGGGTGTGCAAATGGTTGTGAAAAATCATAATTTGTTCTTCCTCCATCCACATCCCTCTACATCTCCCTCAAGTCTCCATCCCAAGACAACATCTGGATGGGCAGGCCATACTGGCTGGGATTGTAGCTTTTGAAAGTGCTATTTAAACCATTTAGTGCCATAAATAAATCATTCCCAGATATTTCCCTCCAATATTATTTTTGCAGCTGCAAGATGTGCCATAAAGCTACTGATTTTTTAAAAATATATATCATCTCTTTAGAAAGTCCCAAAGAATCTTTCTTTCTTCCAAAATGGAAATCAGTAATCCATATCCTTTTTTTAAAGAAATTTTTTTTATTGGTTAAAAAGACATACAATCAAACATAAACAATCATGGACACCCATACAGTGGGTACAACGGGGAAGATAGGGGGTAGGGTAGGGCAGGGGGGGTGTAAGACGGGGTGGGGTAACGAGACTGGACATACAAAACCAGCCTTACAGACCTAACCTAAAATCGGTTGACTTCACCCAAAGAGAAACAATACTTCGTCAAGAAGTGGCCTAATAATTGCCTTCCTATTCTTTATATCCAATAACCCTTTAAGGCAATGTTCATATTCTTTTTTACATAATCTATCAGCGGTCTCCACGTCTCCTCGAAGGGCTTAGTTGAGGTCTTTCTCAAAAGGAAAGTCAGTTTGTCCATCTCCGCTATGTCCATTAATTTGTAGATCACCTCCACCACGTCTGGGATCGTTCTTTCCCTCCAGTGTCTGGCCAGGGTAATCCTGGCCGCGGTCACTATAAAAGTTATCAGTCTTTCTAGTTGAGGTCCCAGATTTTTTTGGTCTATAATGTTCAAAAGAAATAGTTCGGGTTTGAAATTAATTTTTTTAAGGGTTAACTCTTCCATTAGTTTATGAACATTTTTCCAAAATCTTATTACATCCCCACAAGACCACCATAAATGGTAATATGTGCCTCTAGCAGACTGACATTTTCAGCAGCGATTGTTCCCCATTTTATAGATCTTGTCTATTAGGGCTGGGGTCATATACCATCTATAGGCCACCTTAAGTAAGTTTTCTCTGGTCTGGGAGCCCACATCCTCCTTGCTGGGTTGGTAATTGGAGATACTTTAACCTAATTCTCGGGTTTTTTCCCCTCCATTCAAAGGCGGTGAGCTCTGACTGCCATTTTTTAAATAATATCTGGTTTTTTAAGATTGGTAGGGTCTGAAAGAAAAAGTTTAATTTGGGAAACACCTTCATTTTAATTAGGGAGACTCTGCCCATTATTGAAAGATTTAGGTTTTTCCAACTCGCTAGCTTCTCTTTTATTTCTCTCCAGCACTTTTCGTAGTTATTTCTTGTTAGCTGGCAGTTTTTGGCGGTCATCTCCACTCCTAGGTATCTATTTTTTTTCCACCGGGATACCGAATCTCTTTTGTTATTCTATACCTTCTTTAATCTCCATATTTTTAATTAACATTTGCGATTTTTTTCCTGTTTAATTTAAAGCCCGCGACCTCTCCAAAGGCTTCTATTGTATTAAGCCATTTCTCCAGATTCTCCGTCGGATCTATCACTGTACAGGCCAGATCATCGGCAAATGCTAGTATTTTATACTTTTGATTTTGATCATTAGCCCTTTTAGCTCTCTGTCATCCTGAATATTCCTCAGTAAAATTTTCAACACAAAATTAAAAATCAACGGGGAGAGCGGGCATCCCTGCCTTGTCCCCCTACTAATTATAATCTTTCTTGAATTCTGGCCATTTGCATTGATCCATGCCTGTTTGGATTTATAAATTGCCTTGACCGCGGTTGAGAACCTGAACCCCATATCTAATTCTGCTAGAAGATTTTCTATTATACCCCAATTAATCCGGTCAAAGGCTTTTTCGGCGTCTAAAAAGAGCACCGCTGCCTTTGTGCCAATATTTTTGTCTAGAAACTCAATTAGATTCACTATAATTCTAATGTTTCTTTTCATAGATCTTTTTGGGAGGAATCCGGATTGGCTTTTCGAGACCCATTTATTTAAGAACTGTTTGAATCTTGACACCCAAATGTTTGCATAGATTTTATAATCCAGGTTCAGAAGGGATATCGGTCTGTAATTCTCTACCTTATCTGCCTCTTTGTGTTCTTTCTGGATCACCACTATCTCTGCCTCTTTCCATGAATTCGGGAGTTCTCCAGTCATAATAATATCATCCATCACTTTCTTCAGGAAAGGGGCCAATTCTACCTTCATTACTTTATAATAGGTATCAGAGAATCCATCTGGGCCCGGGGACTTCCCATGTTTTAAACCCTCTATTGCTTTGTAGATTTCTTCTATTGATATTTCTTTGTTGAGGCCCTCCCGTTCTTCCTCCGAAATGTGTGATAGTTTCTGCTTATTAAGATAGTGTTGGGTTTTCTCTCCCTCTATATTATCACTTCTGTACAAACAAGGCCTACAGACCTTCCCAACTCAGAGTGAGTAACGAAGCAACTAATAAGCAGCGGCCCAGAGAAGGATATTAGAGCAACCCCGAAGGGGAAGGGGAAGGGAAAAGAGAAATATACAAGAAATATATAAGAAGACAAACTCAATACAGTTAAGTAAGAAATTAGATTAAAGCTGAATTAGAAACCTACCTTACACACGAGGAGGAGAGGGGAAAAGCAATTTCCGGGTGAGTGACCTGAATGAGGATACTTCCGGTGCCAGGCCAAGGCAGACAGTCAAGCTGGGAGGACTAGAAGCCTAGAGAGCAACCGACTGGGACAGAAGCGAAAGCCGCCGAGAAAAGCTCTGGAAAAGTGCAAACTCAGGGGGAGTTGATCGACAGGGTCAAAGACGAGCAGAAAGAAGGAGAAGGAAAGGAGAGGAGCCCATCCGGACAACCTGGATTCGACGTCAGAAGCCCACCCACGAACCAACACTAAGAAATAAGGGTTAGACGCGAGAGAAGCTAAATGAAGGAGCGTATATCCAAGGAGGCAGGACAGCGGGTAGATCGCGAGTATAAGGTAAAGGGAGAGCTGGCAAGAGGAAACCCAGTAGAAGAAAGCCATGACCACTAGGAAGAAGGCAGAGAGAGACCAAAAGAATATCACAGGAAGGAGGGAATTTGAAAGACATGAATTTGAAAGAGCAGTTCAGATAAATGATACTTGAACTAAGGAGACTGAATGACCTGGTGGGAAAAGGCATAGAAGAAAGGAAATTGATTAGCTGCAAGATGTGCCATAAAGCTACTGATTTTTTAATATATATATCATCTCTTTAGAAAGTCCCAAAGAATCTTTCTTTCTTCCAAAATGGAAATCAGTAATCCATATCCTGTAATATAACCAATATAACACAGCATGTCTTTCCAGAAATGTACAATAAAATGGAAAAAAATCATGTACAGAAGAGAACTTTTGCATATCCGGTACGTGCCTCCAATCATATCTAGTGCCAAATATCTTTGGTGTACAAGGTTTACTTTGAGCCTCTTGGTATCTCCCAGAATGCTTTCCCTCAGCAGATGAACATCAGACATGTGCATATGGCTCAAGGGAAGGGTTTTCTACGTGTGAAGAAATCTGCTCAGCACTGATCTCTTAGAAGTGTGACAATTGGCCAGCCACAATGGACCAGATCAAGAAAGCCCCTTTTCTACATGCTACTTTGTTCCCCATCTTCAACCAACATTTAGTTATGGAAGAGAGCACAGCTGGGAAGTTGGGCATCCCTGATTCAGAAAGGCATTCCCTGGGCAGTACCTTGTCAACTCTGCATGTAGACAGCTGTTTTAGGTACAGATGTTCCTTATAGGTAAAATGTAGAATCATAGAATCAAAGAGTTGGAAGAGACCTCATGGGCATCCAGTCCAACCTTCTGCCAAGAAGCAGGAAAATGGCATTCAAAGCACCCCAACAGATGGCCATCCAGAATTTGCTTAAAAGCCTCCAAAGAACAAGCCTCAACCACACTCTAGGGCAGAGAGTTCCACTGCTGAACAGCTCTCACAGTTAGGAAGTTCTTCCTAATGTTCAAGTGGAATCTCTTTTCCTGTAATTTGAAACCATTGTTCTGCGTCCTAGTCTTCAGGGCAGCAAAAAAACAAGCTTGCTCTCTCCTTCCTATGACTTCTCCTCACATATTTATACATGGCCATTATGTCTCCCCTAAGCCTTCTCTTCCGCAGGCTAAACATACCCAGTTCTTTAAGCTGCTCCTCACAGGGCTTGTTCTCCAGACCCTTGATCATTTTAGTCACCTTCCTCTGGACACATTCCAGCTTGTCAATATCCCTCTTCAATTGTGCCCAGAACTGAGCATAGTATTCCAGGTGTGGTCTGACCAAGCCAGAATAGAGGAGTAACATGACTTCCCTGGATCTAGGCACTATACTCCTATTTATGCATGCCAAAATCCCATTGGCTTTGTTTTTATTTTATTTTATTGTTTTTGTTTGTTCTTCTGTTTGTTTGTTTTGACTGCCACATGACATTGTTGGCTCATGTTTAACTTGTTGTCCACAAGGACTTCAAGATCTTTTTCACACGTACTGCTGTTGAGCCAGGCATCTCCCATTCTGTATCTTTGCTTTTCATTTTTCATTTTTGTCAACAGCAAGAATAGTTCAATCCTAGATGGACTCCATAATGCCCCGGAAGGACTGTGGACCTTGCTGAAAAAAACAGCTCCTCTGCCATCAGGTTGTGCTCTGTCCAAAGTTCTAGCCACTTTTTCTTTATTGTTTATCCCACTTCTTGCTGTGCCTGCCCTCATCAGAACTTATCAAACATAGTTGTCTTCTCTTCCAAAGCAATGCACTACTGTTATGATGCTCAACAGAAGGATCTCAGAGTAAAGCCAGACGTATTTTAAGTTTTCAAAGAGAATTATAAGCTCTCCCTCCCTACACTTTTGGTTTCTGGCTCTCCATTAAAAATAATATATGTCAACATGTCATACAATGTTAGGAACATATAGCACGAAAATGAATCCGACCTGCCAAATTGGGGGCAAACCTGACTCCACTGCTGTCAGAGTTAGAACTAAAAAAATCAGCATCTCATGGGATCTGCAAGACTGGCTACTCTTCCTGTCCCCCAACAAGGAATGATTTCCTAATTGAAAACAGCAGCACTTGTTCTTTTTGGACTGCCTGCAACTGATCAATGTCCCAGCTCAGATTAGGGAAAATGCCAAGGGAGCATGTCAGCCACCTCTGCTCACCTTGGATTCTGAGCCAGATGTATTGAATCTCTAATCAGGCAGCTATTCTCAAGGTTGCTTTCCCACGATCCTTTAGGTCAAAAATGATCCTGCTGGCTGCTCTTCACTGTATATATAACAAGAGGGGATTCATGTTCACATCATCAAATTCTCAGTCTGTCAGGATGTAGAAGATGAGAAGATATTGAACTACTCTCAAAGCAGCAATATAACTATTCTCAATGCAGCTCAGAAAATATAATTACAATCTTCAAAGGCTATAATTGTCAATGGTGCCTTTCTAGAATGAGAGGTTTCATTATTAGAGTTTCGCCCGAGCCAGTGTGGTGCACTGATTTGAGTGCTGGACAACAACTCTGGAGACCAGGATTTGAATCCCCACTCATGGAAACCCACTAGGTGACCTTGGGAAAGTCACACCCTCTCAGCCTTAGAGGAAGGCAAAGGCAACCCCCTTCATGCCAAGAAAATCATGTGATAGGGTCATCTTAGGGTTACCATAAGTCAGAAATTATTTGAAGGCACACAGCAACAGCAGCAGCAGCAACAGATGCATTTATTGAGGACAAGGGAGACTATCTTCTCTGTGTGGCTCCTCCTAATTTGTGGAATTCTCTCCAGTGGGAAGCTTAGTTGACCTCCTGTCTGCTCCTTCTCCTAGCAGGTGAAACCTTTTTATTTGGGCAGGCCTTTGTGTTTATTTATTGTGACAGAAGACTCTTTATTATGGGTTATATTACATTTTAATTTTGGTGATGGTGATGTATGCCCTCATGTCGTTTCTGACTTGTGGTATGATGAAGCTATCAAAGGATTTTCTTGAACTGAGAATATATGACTTGCTCAAGATCACCCAGTGAGTTTCCATAGGTAAGTGGAAACCTGAACCCTGGTTTCCAGAGTCATAGTCCAATGCTCAAAACCACTGTACCATGCTATATTTTAATGTGTTTTAAATTGTTCTAATTTTGTGTTTGCAATTAAACTTTTTATTTAATGTTACAAATAAGCTATATTAAATATTTTTTTAGTATTTTTGATATTAATTTAATGTAAGACATCTTAGGTTCTGTCACAGGAGAAAGACAATATATCAAATAAATAAATAAATAATCAAATCAATATTGGTTTACTATTTCTTTACCTTTCCAATTAGATTGTTTCTGTTTATTTGCATGCTCTAACGTCTGCAAACTACAAATGCTTACAACATCCAGATGGTCCAATGAATGTATTAGTTCAATGATCACTTATGTACATTTCTGTAACAGCACATCTGTCCTCTTTAGAAATATCTAATGGGTTACCTTCAAGCAGGAATGCTTTAAGTTACCAGCAGTGTGTGTACCTTCAAGGTTTTGTCAACTTATGGTGACTTAATGAATTTCATACTGTTTTCTTAGGCTAGAAATACTCAAGAGTTGGCTTTGACAGCTCCTCCCTCTAAAATAAAACCTACAGCACCTGGTATTCATTGATAGCAGGCATGTAGCCGGGGGGGGGGCTTGAGGGGCTTCAGCCCCCACCCCCAAATTCTCAGGGTGGTCCACGAGAAGGCCTTACTGGTACATTATTTAAACTGTTATGTTTGTTCATATCATGATCTGATCACCATGCTCAATATATCCCATATGCATGGGGGTATTGGGATAATGATACAAAAGGTTTGCTAGGATAGACCGTCTCTCAGTCAGACTCAGCCCCCCCCCCCCCAAAAAAGATCTGGCTATGGGCCTGATTGGCAGTCTCTTATAAAAGTACTAACTGGGGCTGACCCTACTGAACTACTAAAATCTGACATTATCTGGTTCATTGGGGGTATTTAGCCCCTCCTCTCCCATTCCATCAATGAATATAGAAACACAAAACAAATATTTCAGGAAGATATAATACCTTTATATGGGCATTGATATCAACCAACCAAAGGGAAAGTAAGTAAGCAACAGAGAAACTGAAGTTTTGGGGGTTTTAAGCCAAAGGGGCATTTGACAGACTGCTGAAGAAAAGAGGAAGATAAAAGAAAGAGTAGAAAAAGCAAAAGCCAAACATTCTGAGCAAAGCTTTGAAAACAGGCTCAGAAATAGTTTAGTGAACAACTTGGCAAAGACATCTGGAACCTACTGTAAAGAAGTGAACAAAACAATAGCTTCGGGTTGGAAGAACTTTTCTGCTAGTGCCAGACAATTGCTTTTGAAGACAATTCCAGGTCGTAACACAATGACAATATGTATTGTGGAAGATTTGTAAATATCTTGATGGATGACAGAACTGTAAGGAGGAGTTAGAGAAAAGTTGTAATTGGTATTATGCATTCCAGAAGTATAGCTGTTGTTAATCTGTTGCAGCAAAAACAACAGCCTTGTGACATTTCAAAGATTAACGGGTTTCCTGTGTCCCAAGTGTTCAAATACAAGAAGTGTTATCTTTCACTGGTAGAGATATATACACATGGGTTTGATACAGAGTGAAGAAGAACTGAAAACCGTGGGGGCAAAAGGCCACGAAATGCAAATAAGTCTGTGACATTTCTAACAGAGCCTGAATGTATACAAGATAAGAACAGACTGATCTATTCAGAGCAATCATTGTGATGATAACACTGTCTTCCTAGCTATGATATATTCATTTAATAACAGTAGTGTCAAAGCAACCCAATTAGGTTATCCAGGATTTGATGGTAGTGCCAAAATCTACTTTAGCTTCTCTTCATATCCTTAACAAATCTGCTTCCATGTACATTCAATTAATGTATGGAAGTAACATTAAAAGTTTCATGGATCAGTAGCAATGCCATGAATGGGTATAGCATCATGACCTTTCAAGGGGCAGAGAAAATGATCTAAAACTCTGCAGGGGTGGAACTTTTTTTGACTGCAACTAAATTTTAAAATAGGGGAGATGAACAGTAGAGCTAATCGCAAATTGAGCTTATTTAGTTTATACTCAATTCATAGTGGGTTTGCTCAATAGTCGCCTCTACTGCCACTGACCATTTCCTGTTCTCCTTGCTTCATCAAAATGAACAGCTCTAAACAGGAGCACTGAAAGTAGCCATGCACTGCGAACTGCATTTCCCATACTCCCTGGTGCCAACTTAAGAATGTGGGTTCTTTCTCTGCTGCCACTCCTGTCCATCAAGGTAAGTTTTAAAAGATTGGCAGGAAATCCCATCAATTCTAATACACCAGAACCATAAGCAGGAAAGACACATGAGAGATAACCCTGAATTTATGCTGTCAAAAAAATCACCCCCCCCCCCCCATAAAGATAAACTCAAGATGAGTTCCAAAGCCAATATGAATTGTATTATTTTTATGCCTTACATTAAGTTTTGTTATATCAAAGTATTAACATTTCCCCAGTCAGCAACAGACTTCATTTCCAGTAGCCCAGCCCAAAACTATACATTCCAGGGGAGATTTGTTAACATTTTACCTATTCTCTTTAAACAGCTGTCAAAGCGGATAAAATATCTTGCACTGTATTATATGGTTATATCCAATTCCTTTTGAGTGCAGACCTTATATCAGACATCCTTTCAGGCCTAAAAGTAATAAACCTATGTTCCTATTGCCTTCAAGTCCAATTTGCATATTGATCTGGATTGCAAAGTAGCAGGACTCACTGGGCACTGGACTCTAAGCCTGCTCCTTAGAGGTAGATGAATTTCGGCTTCATTTATGCCACAGATATTTAGAAATACTGACATGACTGCAAAGTGAGACAGAGCAAAGACAGACAGAGACAGAAGAGAAATCTCACTAGGTCACTAGCCTTTTTTCAGCAAAGGCAAAGGCAGTTCATAAACCACAGTACAGGCTAAATAGGTAAGTGCCTTCAGGCTGAATTCATATTATGGTCAGAAGTGGCAGGTTCTATTCCTCACACCTACAGTATTTGTAACTTCCCTTGCCAACAACCTTTCCTCTAAAACCCCAAGCCCCCTTCTGGTTTCCAAGGCCTCTGGGACCTCCAAAACCCTTTACCTTGTAGATAGGAGGGAAGTCGCTCCTTCCTCTGGCTGTTGAAAACTTTATGCAGGATGAGGAAAAAGAGATGTGGCACCCTTTAACTTTATACTATAATAGCCAATAGGAAAGTAAAGGGTATAAAGTGGAAGGACGTGTCTCTGCTTTGTATTAAAAATTCAGGTACATAAGAGCTCATGACCATAAAACCCAGCTTCACATTGAAGGCAAATAATAAACATCATCTAAGTTAGTATTCCAGACCAAGCAGTTACACAATGTTCAGTGGCATTATTTGCTTAAGCTGATATAAAAATATATGTGACGGCTCAATGAATCAGAAAGCAAAGCAGTAGGAAAAGAACAAAACATTGAATTTGAGAGTTTTATTGCAGAGAACAAACCCACCTATGGGAAAGGGAGAAGTGCCAAAGAGCAAGTAAACCTATCTAAGTTCAAGATGGCATAATTTCAATGCCTGAATCTCAAAACACTTAGGATTTGAATATGGGTGTGGAACTGCTAACCTCAACAGAGAAAAACACATTTCTTAGCATGTGATATTAAAATGACATGATCACAAAACAAAAGTTTGGTAGACCTTATCCACCTGGGCTGCCTGTTCTTTCTACTGAACAAAATTACACACAAAAAGATTCTTCTGGCACCTTAAAAGCTTAGTATGATTTAACCTACAGCCCACATTTTTAGCAGAAAGAAAAAATGTTAATTACAGCAGCAGCTACATTTTGGGTCACTGTAGCCTTTGATGTAATTTTTGTAAGTAGAACCTTTTTAAATTATTGTAAAATAACTTTGAAATGCCAAGACTTGGGCCATTTTAAGATTCCCCAATGTCTCAATTGTGTTTTGGTCCCCAGTTCAGCTGGAAGCTACGAGTATCTAGCTATTCAGGAGAGTGTAAGAGAGCTATGAAATGTTGTTATACTTCTACTAGGGCTGTTTGATCCACACACACAAAAAGTTTCAAAACTTGTTTCGGATCTAGCTGGCGCTGGCGTTTTATATCTGATAGACTTCCACATATTTCCATTAAAATTTCAAAATTTATTTGGATGAATTCCGAAATTTCAGAATGACTTTTTAAATGGCAGACACACATCTCTTTAACGCAGTTAGGACTAGGGGACAGGGAGGGAAGAAATCGGCACTGAGCAAGAGGAAGGGCTGAGATTTGGAGGAGATTTCCTCCTGTTCCCCAGGCTCTCCCTCTGCTTGTGAGGGAGAGCCTGGGGAACAGGAGGAAATCTCTGCCCCTGGCTGCTTTCGAAGCATGCTTGGGAAGCAGCCAGGGGGCAAGATTTGGAGGAGATATCTCATTGGCTGGAGGAAATCAGGTGGCTGCTTGGAAACCACCTGAGCGCAACCAGCCAATGACAGAAGGCTCCAGAGAAAGGGCAGAAGTGAAATCTGACTCCCTTTTCGACAATGTCAGATGGAGCTTTGGTATAGCGATGCCACTTTAATTCTTCAAATACGGTAAAAAAGTAAATTTTTTCCGACACATTCCGAAATTCTGTTAGATTCCGACAAACCTACCCAGCCCCAACTTCTACATATCATACTTGTTTCCCAGTTTGGTTGTGGCTTACAACTGTTAGAGCAATCATGGTTAAAAATTAAAAACATACAAAATTTATAAAGTGAATAAACCATCATAAATTAAACTAGTTAAAAACATAAACAATAAAAACAAATACGAAGTCCAGCACATTGTAACAAAACCTGTTTCCTACAAAGAAACCATTCTCAAAGTTCCAATGAAATAAAAAGGGGTTTGCCTCCTGGTCTCTTTCAGAAGGGAATTCCACAGTTAGGGAGCATCCACTGAGAAGGCCCTTTTCTGAGTCCCCACCAAATGAGCCCATCAGTGTGGAGGGACAGAGAGAAGGGCCCCTCCCAGAAGATCATGAAAAATGGGCAGCTTGAACAAAATCTACTCCTTCAAATAGTCTTGATCTGAGCTACATATAACTTTCTAGATCACCACTAGAACTTTACTTTGCTAACTGCAGTGGAGTTATGGAAATGGTTTGACAGCCAGTGAAGCTGTTGAAACAAAGAAGTGCACTGCAACAAAGAAATGCACTGCAGTTAGCAATCTGGCTGCAGCTCTTTGGATCAGCAGACATTTCTGATTTTTTTCAAAAGCAGCCCCACATAGATCATTTCCACCACCCTGCTCATTTCCCCAATCCAGAAGTCAATCAAGACATTAACAGAATCACCTAAACTCTCCAAGAGTTATCAAAATCCATCCAGATCCATAAGTTTCATGAAACAGACCATCTGAACGGGTCTCCATTACAGAGTCCCAGCAAGTCTAATTCCACCTGGTTGTGATCTGACCATGCCAACAGAACCATAGAGAGTTCTTCCACTCCCAGATCACAATTTAGCACAGAAAACAAGGTCCAGAGTGTGCAAAGCAGAATAAGCAGAGCCAGGTACCACTTGAGACGGAGACATGAAGTCATGAGCAATTTCTGACAGGGCATTCTCAGTGTGAATATTTCAGTTTCCCAAAGCTATAAGCTAAGGGGCTTCCAACATCAGCAGTGTTGAGCAGTGGGTGGATAATATCAACAGAATCCCTAATCTATCCCAGCCCACCAGCTTCAAGTACATACCCTGAAACCTAGAAAATTGTGGATATGGCACTGTTCAGGTCAATGGAATCCCAGTAGTCCACTGCAACTCCATCTCCCTGCCACCCTGCTGCACAGAGACCTCGGGTGGATAAAACTGAGAGAGATTAAGCACACACGCTCATACACACACACCGCCCTCTTATGAATGTTAAAATATTCATCTCTAAACTGCCTATACCATAAGTCAGTGGCTATTTTAAGAAGCGCGTCTGGCACTAGATTGGGTTGGAAGGTCACAGAGGCCTGTAATGACCTACACTGCAGGAGAACATTCCTACCAGATGGCACTACAAATTGCTGAGCTATCCAAACAATTAAAAATATTATTTTTAGTTACCGTTATATGATGGTGATCCATTTCTTTGAGCAATAATGAAATGATGAAAGAAAAACACAGAGCAAAACCAATTAGATACTCTAAATCTAAGTAATATTGTGTGGGTGCCTATAATAGATGTATTTCTGTATGGAAGTTGTAAGAACAACTGCCACTCCTTCTGCTTGTTACAGATGATAACTTCTCGTTCCAAACCAGGACCATATTTTTTACAACTAATAACTGCCCTGCAATTAGCTCCACTCTCCGATCTGTTTTGATTGCCTTCTAGTAAACAGGAACAACCCATGACCAACATGGTAGAATGAAGCATCCTCCCCTCCCCAGAGCAGACTATTAGCCACTTAAAAAACATCACAATCTAGACTAAGAAAAGACAATCAAAACAAAGGAGGAACCTACTCTCTTACAATCACATGTCCCTGTTCTTCAACACAATGGTGCAAGGTTGTTATTTAATAAAACAAAATTAGATGAGATAAATAGGTGCAGCATTGTCCCCATAAACCAAATTAGACAACGTGGGAAAGATCCATAATCATAAACTTTCATATCGTTTCTCTAGCCTGCTATCCCACCCCACCAGAATATCACAAAGGTTCTGAAAACGTACATATCTGAAGGGATGTCAGATAGAAAATTGAACAAGTTTGTTTTCAGCTGCTCCAGAGACTAGGAAATGAACCAAGGTTTTCAAATTACAAGAAAATGTACTATATTAGGAAAATGTAATTGCTGTCTGACAGTGTAATAAATTGCAACAGGGGTGATGGACTCTTTCTTTGGAGATCTATAAACAGAGGTTGGATTGATATCTTTCAGTAGTGCTTTAGTTGTGGATTCTCACATGGATTGAGGTTTGACTAACGACCTCATCAGATGGGCTCTTTTCCCCATCATGCGCCACTTCCTCTCCCCTTTCATGACAGAGCCCATTACACGACACACACCAACTTCTTGCTGGACTCAGTAGGGAAATAGGAGAAAAAGTGGTGTATGCTTCCTGTGTTGCCTTCAGGACAATGGGGGGAAACTGGGCAGCAACACTTCCCCCCATGTGATGGGGGTCCCTAGTAAGTTGTATGATGTGGGGCATGGAGCGACAGGTTCTCCATGCCCCCCACCGGGATGCCATGGAGTCACCACAATGAGTGGTGAATTCATGCACCTTTGTGATAAAGTCATTAATCGCCCTTGTGGGCCTTCCCAACTCTAAAATTCTATTTTACTATCCGTGTTCATTTCCATGGGTAAAACTAAACTAGGTTATATTTTTGATTATAAAGAATTCTGCTTTTGAAAAATATTTCAGTACAACTATGTTCCTTTGATTCCTGACCCTGTTTTTCATCAACACTGTTAAAAAATGCTACAGCAAACTTTGATGTTGCCTAGTTAATAAAAGAAAAACAGGATTGCTCATCTCTCCTTTTTTTTCATCTTGGAATAAACACAGAAAATATTGGCTGGGAGTACTATCCTCAATATTAAATGCCCAGGAGATTTCAGCCTTTAATTTCTTTGCTTTATTCTCTTTTATTGCCAATTGCTAAATAATATACAGTTTTTAGTACTGCAGCTGAGTGTGTCTTTTTTAAAATCAAAATTCAGGTTAGGCACAGAATGAAATATTAAGTATTGGAAAGGGGTTATTAAAATACAATTTCTCCAGTAATTTGTTTTGTAGCTCTAATTGTAGCCGTACTGGTAGGATTCATGCAAGAAGATTAAAGACATCCTTGCCCAGGAAAAGAGTTTTCAACCATCTAGACAAGGCTCTTCCGTTAACCTCAAACACAAAAACACTGGGCTAGTCACCGTGTGAACAATCCAAAACCAAACTGCTCTGGATTACAATATAATATCTTCAACACACATCATTCAATCATTGCATATCATTAGTGTTATATATTTAATGTAAATCTTATAAACACTTAACATTTTGCATATATTTCGATACACATTTATGAACAAATCCAAATGAACACACTCATGTCAATAATATCAAATATATCAAATATAAAGCCTAAATAATCTCTTTCAACAATTTTACTAGCATAAATATCATGCACCTAAGGTAAAGGTCTTACTGTGATTCTGAACATAAGCAGTCCACTCAATGTCCGCTTGAAGCTGAAATAAACCTCAAAATGGTTTGGTCACCACCGTAACTGGAGCTCCCGCAGCTTGTGCATTTGTTTGGGTTTACTTTCCCTTTGGAATTATGTGGAGTATCTTCGTACACCCTTCAGGACTGGAATTTCATATTTTCTCCACTGACCAAACCATTTTCAGGTTTATTTCAGCTTCAAGAGGACATTGAACAGACTGCTTATGTTCAGAATCACAGTAAGACCTTTACCTTGAGCGCATGATATTTACGCTAGTAAAATTGTTGAAAGAGACTATTTAGGCTTTATATTTGATATATTTGATATTATTGACACGAGTGTGTTCATTTGGATTTGTTCATAAATGTGTACCGAAATATATGCAAAACGATAAACGTTTATAAGACTTACATTAAATATATAGCATTAATGATATGCAATTATTGAATGATGTGTGTTGAAGATATTATATTGTAATCCAGAGCAGTTTTGGTTTTGGATTCTTCAGTTAACCTGTCAGGTTTGACATATAAATGAAACATCCCCATTCCAGGCACTCTGTTGGTTTATTTGGCAGGTGCCATCTTGCCATGTTTAATTTCCACATGGACTGTCCCAAGCAATATGTGGGTGGCAAAATGGACAGGGTGTAGCAAGTAGCAACATTTTAACATGCCTTAATTCGCCCCTGAATCTACACTTTGAAAATGAGCTATGACAACTTTTTTAGTCCATAGTCACATGCATATATTATAAAATGGTTTGCCTTTGGGAAAAAATCTGTGCCAAACATCTGTTCCTCTTTTGTGCCATTGATATTATAGTTTTAGGCAAAGGGTGATTAACACCCATCAAGAATTCCTTTAAATTTGCATCAAATGTTAGCACATTTCTAACATACTAGAATCAAAGTACAGACCTCATCAGGCAGGCAAAATTGTCCATTGTGCAACGCTCCCTCTTCACTTGCAGCACAGAGACCACTGGCTCCCATCCCACAATGTAGATCTATTTCTGGTGGTGTTCCGTGGCACAAGTGAAGTGCCATAAGCCACCACAGCAACATGGGAGATATCCCGTGTTGCAGGCATTGGGGCTAAGGGGCTTCAGCCTGTTATGTGAATTTAAATCATGATCTGATCACCATGCTCATTATATCCCATATTAATGGGGTTATTGGGATAACAATACAAAAGGTTTGCTAAGACCCTCTCCCACCCAGTCTCAGCCCCGAACCAAACTGCTGGGCCCTGCCGTGTTGCAGGACGCTGGGCGGAACCCCCTGTGGGATGGGGTGAGGGGAAAGTCCGGTGATGTGGGCAACAGGATTCCCCCCTGCTGAGCCGTGCCAGGTTTGCCACAATGCGTGCCAAATCTCAGTTTTAATGTGATGAGATACTCGTAGTTAGTCTGCTACTCCCCATTTCCATGACTACAGTGCCAAAAATCAATAGGAATCCTAAAACCCAATTGATCCCAAATGGTCTAAAGATTTACTCAGGATTGCAATTGTATAAAATGTGATTGTTATAACATCTACCCAGGACCAGACCAAAAATGCCTGATATACAAGCTAAATAAACTACCATTTACAGATTCAAATTATGTTTCTGTTAAATTAATAGACTTTTGGGACATGATGGTTTGTTGTTGTGTTTATTTGCCTTCAAGTCATGAGTCTTTCAAGTTTAACTTAGAATTTCAGTACAATCCACCTCTGAGTCAGTTCTTTGAAAATGGTGCATGCCAACCCTGCTCTTATTTGAAAATTGTGTATATATTATTTCCCTATTAACCAACGGTAACAGCGGTATCTGAAAAATGCCTTTAACCATAATCAGCATTCTTTAGAACTCTTTTCACTAAGGGTCTGTGACACTCTGGAAGAGAAAAACACCCAAAAAGAGTTAAGCTAAGGTTATGATAAAATGCCAAACTTTTCTAACTAATTTTTATTGCAGCCGCAAGCAGAAACTGAAAATCAAAGTCTCATTTTCATACTGAGCCAAGTCAATTTTGCAATCAGATCTCTATTGCTCCTGCCCCAGACTCTGTCTGCGACCCTGAGCTTGCACACATTTATCTGCAGGCCCAACCTTGTTTACAAGAACCATTCTTTTGAAGCAAAAAGAGAAAAACCAGACAAGCTGTAATTAACAGGACTACTTAAGAATTTTGCCTTTAAGAATTTAGAGCAGTACAATAGCTTGCAATTTACTGAAATAAGCCACGAACTGTAAAGGCATTCAGCATGATAAACAGAGAAAATCTGGATCACTTGTTAGATACTTCCTCAGCACTACCAAATCCCATCCTTTTATAAAGGTGTGGTGTTACTGCAGAAATATTGTATTATGTAAACAGTGATAAAAACGATAGAAGTATTTCAATCTAAATAATTATTAAGATAATAAATTCACATTTTCTGCATTTCCATTTTTAGCTTGGGCATCATATAATAGCAGTGCTGCTGCTGTTATTACTCTTAAATATCATGGATAGATAGACAGATTGTGTGTGTGTGTGTGTGTATCAGACATCTGATATCTCAATTTATCAGTTCAGTCTAGACCTTTTTATTATCAACCTGGAATAGTAGTACAACAAATCCAAAATAAATCTTTCAACTTCCCTGATCTTTTAAAGTGGCAAACTGGGGGGAAAATTCTGCAAGTATGTGTGTGTGTCACTCTTCTGGACACTTTGTAGCCCACAACACTGAACCAGTCAAGGCTTCAGAGTGAAAGATTTGATAGTATTGTTCTTCGGGTCCCAACACACTAGATAGTGGTTCCCAACCTTTTTTTGAGCAGGGACCACTTGATCAAGGACCACTTTGACCGGAGACCACTCTCCAACATTAGTACCAAAAGAGCTACAAATCAATTTTTGGTCAACTTTGGTTTAGTTATTTGGGGTGCTGATACAGAAAATTGCATTGGATAGACCACAACGACTCTAGTTTCTGATACAGAACATATGCCATCCAGTAGTTGCTATCTGCCCACCCACAGAAAACCATATTTAATAAGCCTCGGCCTTATAAGAGGGTTTTGAGAGACTGGTCGCTCTCGTTGCAATAGTATAGTAACTTTTAGGCCACAGACCATATTTTAGTTCTTGAGAACCACTGGTGGTCCATGGACCACAGGTTGGGGACCACTGCACTAGATTAACAAATTCATTGTTTCCTTCTGGAAAAAAGTATAGTCAAGTCAAATCAGTCTAGGATAATAAGATTCCTTGGGTTATAACCTAGTGTTATATCTGTGAGTTTCTATGGTTTTGATTTAAATACAGATATTGCTTTAAACCTCCATATCTTCTTATGAATCCTTTAAGCTCCAAATCATAAATTCTCCATATAGAAAACCATAAGAGGAATTTAAAATGACTCCAAATGATTATTTGTCTTTTTATTATCTATTGTATTGACATTACAAAAACCTATTTAATATAATATTTTGATTAAATGGTCATCAGCTAACTCTAAGTGTAAATAAAGTCTTGGATTCAATTCAATTTCGAGAAAACATGGCTACAATATTCAAGTTAACTAGTTAAAAATTCATGCAGTGCATTTCCAGGAAGACTTTTCTAATGTGCACAAATTTTTGAGAAAACCTTCAAAATCGCACATCACACTCTCAAAATTCATGGGATAAATTCAGAAATAACAGGCCATCAAGAGTATTACTTTAAATTCCTAGACTTTTCCAAACATTATTATTATCTGGTGCAGTTTTTGTCATAATTATAAAGGCAGAATTTGCTTGGATTCTGTTGTTTTGCTGTTTTACAGAGCTGAAAGCTTCTTTATACTTCATCAGACATCCATGAGTCTTAGCTGTCCCAGAAGCCAAATGTAGCCAAATGTGCTGTTTTCTGCCAATTGCAATCTTGACTTTACAAGATGGGAACATTGGTCAGAAACAGTTGGAAAAAGACTGGAAGCCTAGACTGTGAAATGCTACTGTCACTACAATACTGGGAAGGGTTGGCCTTGTTGCGGCAACATTAGTATCTCAAGCATGGAAACAGAGACAAAAAGAACCTTGCTTTCATTATCACTCAGAAATAACCTAAAAGTCACAAGTAAAATCATGAGTTGCTACCAGTGACAATTCATATCCAGTATCTATGAAATTCATTGACTCACTATAGATCAACTTGCACACACACACATACACAACACATTCTGGTTGCTCCTTTTCCCATCTTGACAATTCCATCTTGCAGGGCCGTAGCCAGGATTTTGATTCCGGGGCTGAGTTTGGTTCGAGGGGGCTGAGACTGGGTGGAAGAGGGTCTACCCTAGCAAACCTTTTTATTGTTATCCCAATAACCCCATGAATGTGGGATATAATGAGCATGGTGATCAGATCATGATATGAATAAACATAACAGTTTAAATAATGTACCAGTAAGGCCTTTTCGTGGACCACCCTGAGAATTTGGGGGGGGGGGGCTGAAGCCCCCTTAGCCCCCCCCCCCTGGCTACATGCCTGCCATCTTGGAAAGCACGTGAAACTGAGCACAACAGCTGTTATGACTGTGGCAAAGATACAGTCTCGGGGCTTATCTACACCTATACCAAAATCCAGGGAAAGTCCAGAGCAGAAATGTTTGTGTCACCTGAGTTCTTGATACCCTGAAACCATTTATTTATTTGTTTGTTTATTTATGATATTTGTACCCCGTCAATTCTCAATCTCCAAGGGGGGACTCAGTACGGCTTACAATAGGCACCAATATGATGCCAATACGAACAATCACAATAATACACAATTGAACATAAGTCATAATTAAAACAATACATAAGCCATAATTAAAACAGTAAAACAATCTCATTAGCCATTTCAGTCAATGTCCATCCAAAGTGCTACTTACACCTGCTGACTGAAGGCCTGGTCCCAAAAAACCACGATTTTAATTTCTTCCTAAAAGTCAGGAGGGAGGAAGCTGACCTTATTTCATTTGGGAGTGTGTTCCATAGGCAGGGGTTTGCCTGTCTTGTGTGATAAACTCCTAACATTCTGACCATTAAACTGCTGTTTTAATTTTCTGCTAGTTTCACTCATTTTATTGCTCATTATTTCTAACTAACCGTCCCCCTGCCATGCGTTGCTGTGGCCCAGTCTGTGTATATGTGTTGTGTGTATATATATATTTTGTGTATATGTGTAATTTCACCATACCAGGAAAGCTCTTAAGAAGGGAAATGCTGGCTGAGTAGGGTTTTTTTAGGCTTTTCTGGGGGTTTTGTGTGTCCGGGTGCCCTTCCAGAAAGTCTAGCAGGGTATCAGGATACTCACCACAGAAAAGCATGAGCTTTCTGGGGCATGTGCAGACTGCAATGAGGGCCCAATTGGGTTTTTTAAACCCGATTGGACTCGCATTAAAGTCCTGTCTGGAACCGCCCAAGGTCTAAGCTCAAGACCTTAGGTCTCAACTTAGAACATGACAATAGATAGATAGTGCTCAATCACTGAACTATGGTTCTTCACCAAGAAGTTGAATTGTTCTGCATGCAAAACAAGAAGTGATTATCTCTGGGAAAAATTTCATAAGCCAGGCCTTTAACTGAAATACTAATAAACATCAAGAATCATAAATAAAGTAAACACTGAGATAAAAGTTCATAGCTATTTGCCACAGGAGACACATAGCGTTGTGTGGGAGTTTAAGGAGAAATAATTCACAATAATTTCTGCAGGGCAATTAAAAGATCAGGACCGCCCTTCAAGCCAAGTACTGATATCCCCATCTCAGAGTTGACAATATATTATAAGTAGTCAAAGAAACATCTTTACTAATCAAAGAAGCACATTTATTGACTACAAAAGCATCTTTGTAACAATGGGTTATATAGATGCCTAAGCAGTTCAATAAATGGTCAGAGTGGCTTGCCATATCCAAAGTACATAATCATGATGTCATTAAAAACCTCTTATTACAGTAAAATCCCACTGCTTAAATGATGGATTAGCAGAGGGCTCTGTTTTTAGCATGTCAGGAAGCTTTCTTATCAAAAGAAAGATACAAAAACATTTAACCTCCATATGCTTTCTGTCCCTATCCATACTCTTCTTCCAAATAAATGTTCTTTACTGTGTCTTTTTCATTTTAGCAAATAATTTAAAATTTTATTTAAAATGACTAAAAAAAGAACTCTTGGCTGTTTGCATATATTGCTGAAGAAACTGGGCCCTCATCACCATCATAAGCTATCACTCTTGGCCAAGTATGATTGTCTTCCAAGGATACGAGCTTGGCAATGGGTCTGTAAGTGAAACTGTAAAGACCTATTCTGAATCTGCCTGGTCTTTCACAATGAGAACACTGATTTCCAGATGGAAGGTGGTCCTGACAAGGGTTTGCTTGACGCACCTTCCTCTTGGCAGTTTTCTTCAAAATCCACAGCTGGCCTCCAGTCAGAGCACTTCAGCACCAGGCCTTCCCAGTTCTCAGTATTTATTCTATTTATTTATTTATGTTATTTGTCACGTTTCTATACCGCCCCTCTCAGCCCGAAGGCAACTCGGGACGGTTTACACAGTCAGTCTCTGCCCTCAATACAACACAGCACCAAGTCAAACCCCCCCCCCCCAGAAAAAAATATAATAACAATTTAACAATTAAAAACATGCAATTACAGCCTCAGAGTCATGTTGAAATCAGTTTCCATCACATCGTTGTCAGTCCTTATATCCAATTAAGCCTTATATTTCATCAACAAATGCCTGCTCAAATAACCAGGTCTTGACTTTCTTGCGAAACGTCAGGAGGGAGGGGGCCGATCTGATGTCTTTAGGGAGGGCATTCCGAAGCCAAGGAGCCACCACTGAGAAGGCCCTGTCTCTCGTCCTTGCCAGTCGCGCCTGCGAAGAAGGCGGGACCGAGAGCAGGGCCTCTCCAGATGATCTTAAACATCTCGATGGCGCCCACCCTGAAATATCCTTTGCTGTCTGACATTCTTTTTTCCATTCTTTTGCTGAGAGCAAAGTAGCTGTTTTGGGAAATGGTGATAAAGGATTCAGACAACATGGTCAGTACAGCAAAGTTGATGGCAGAGAATCATCCCTTCGATGCTGGTAGTCTTTGCTTCTTCCAGAATGCTGGCATTTATATGCAAGTCTTCCCAAGAAATTTGCAGGATTTTTCTAAGACAACACTGATGGAATTGTTCCAGAAGTTAAAAGTGATGTTTGTAGATGGTCCACGTTTCCAAGCGTACAGATAAAGCTTAATGGTATAACACTAGAAAACGTGGGCCATTTTCGCTACCTAGGCAGCCACCTCTCCACGAAAAGTCTATTGCCCTTCCAATGCTATCGTACACCTGTGAAACATTAACCATCTACAAACGTAATTCCCAACTTGATCACAATTAAAGTTTCTAATATGGAGCATAGAAGGAAATGTAGGTCTTATAGAGAGTTTACCAGTTGTTTACCAATATAAATTGCAGGATGGAGATAAAACTTCTGTTATTTTAAAACATTACCTAGATAAATTTACAGACAGTCATTTTTATTGTCGCCCAACATTTTTTTGAGTCATCCATAAGGGGACCAGAAAAGGACTAGGGTTAGGATTGCCACATTTTGATATAATTATAAGGGGCAGGTACCTAAAAATAGGGAATTTTTTTCACAAAAATAAGGATTTTCAAGTTTTTATGAAGTGTTCCTTATTTTTGTGAAAAATTCCCTATTTTTAGGTACCTGTCCTTTATTCATGTGGCAACCCTAACTAGGGTGCATCTATACTGGAGAATTAATGCAGATTGACACCTCTTTAGCCACCATTGTTCAATGCCATGGAATCATGGGTGTTTTATAGCGAGATCACATCAGTGAGATGTGACTAGGGTGCATCTATACTGGAGAATTAATGCAGATTGACACCTCTTTAGCCACCATTGTTCAATGCCGGTCCCACGCATCAGGCCGGGCACACCCTGGATTTGATCTTCGCCGCCGGAATTAGCGTGACCCTAGCCTCCATAATGGAGGTTCCATGGTCGGATCACAGAGTCCTGGAAGTTCGGCTGGGGGTGGCATCCCCTCTCGGTAAGGGTGCCGAACCTATTCTGGTTCGCCCGAAGAGACTTATGGAACCCACTAGGTTCCTGAATGCTCTAAGGGAATGGGAACTTCCCAGCGACTCAGTCGATGGGCAGGTGGAACACTGGAATACCAGTCTTTCTGCGGCCCTGGACGAGATCGCCCCCAGGCGCTCTCTCCTCCCCCGCAGAAATCGCTGGGCTTGGTTTTCCGATGAGTTGCTGGCGATGAAGCGTAGGAGGAGACAGTTAGAGGACGTGTGGCGGAATCTCCGTGACGGCGTCCGAAATCGGCTTATAAACAGTTCAAAGAGGTTTATGAGCAAGCTATCAAGGAAGCTAAAAAGGTCTACTACTCTTCCTTGATAGAGTCGGCTAGCTCACGCCCAGCGCAATTGTTTAGGATAATTCGGTCTTTGACAGCAATCCCAACTGTCCCAAATGATAGGGGTTTGGCACCAACAGCTGAGGTTTTCCAGAGCTATTTTGCTGACAAGATTTCAGCTCTCCGCAGGGACATTCCGGCCACGTTTGATACAGTTAGTGAACTCGAGACTCCGCCGCCACTTGGCGGGCCCACCTTCACCCGTTTCCAATTGCTGGACGCAGCAGCTGTCGACAAGTTACTAGCTGCAGCTAGACCAACTACATGCTCCCTCGACCCGTGCCCCTCCTGGCTTGTTAGAGCGTGTTGGGAGGGGCTACGAGGCCCCCTGGGCACGATCATAAATAGCTCCCTTGAGCAAGGAGTCTTCCCCGGGGATTGAAAGAGGCAATGGTGAGACCACTGCTGAAGAAGCCGAATTTAGATCCTTCGGCTCCCTCCAATTACCGGCCAGTTTCCAACCTGCCTTTCTTAGGCAAGGTGATTGAGAGGGCAGCAGCGGATCAGCTGCAGCAGTTCTTGGAAGACACAGCTGGACTTGATCCCTTCCAGTCCGGCTTCCGTATTGGGCACGGGACGGAGACCGTGTTTGTCGCCATTACAGACCAACTTCGCCGCCAGCTGGACCAGGGTGGATCGGCACTGCTCGTCTTGTTAGATCTGACGGCAGCTTTCGACACTGTAGATCACGCACTGTTAACCCACCGTTTAGCCGGCTCCGGGGTCGGGGGGACTGCCCTTAAATGGGTGGCCTCCTTCCTCCGAGACCGGGGACAACGTGTGGAGGGGGGCGGGGAGGTCTCTGGGAGATTCCCACTTGACTGTGGGGTCCCAGGGGCCATCCTCTCCCCTTATTATTTAACGTGTACATGCGCCCCTGGCCCAGCTGGCCCGCGACTTTGGTCTGGAGTGTTATCAGTACGCTGATGACACCCAGCTTCTGCTGAGAATGGACGGCAGGCCGGACACCGCACCCGATTGTTTCCATCAGTGCCTAGAGGCTGTGACTGGTTGGCTGCGGGCTAGCCGGCTGAAGGTGAACCCGTCGAAGACGGAGATCTTGTGGCCTGGTCGACCTGGGCGGGATGAGTGCCGGTTGCCTACCCTGGACGGCGAACGGCTTAGCCCGTCGCCTGTTGTTAAGAGCCAAGGTGTCCACCTGGACCCCTGCTGACCATGGAGACCCAGGTCTCCGCGGGCCAGCAGGGCGTCATTTTTCCACCTACGAAAGCTTGGCCAATGGCACCCTTCCTTTCCAGGGACGACCTGGCCACGGTGATCCAAGCGACGGTCATCTCGAGATTAGACTACTGTAACGCCCTCTACGTTGGCCTTCCCTTGGCGACAGTTCGGAAACTCAAGCTAGTTCAGAATGCCGCTGCTCGCTTGCTGACGGGACGCCGGTAAGGGAGCACATCACGCCCATCCTCCGGCAGCTGCACTGGCTGCCTATTGAGCACCGAATTGCCTTCAAGGTGTTGGTGTTAACCTTTAAGGCTCTACACGGCCTAGGGCCTGCGTACCTGAGGGACCGCCTTGCCCCATACATTCCCCGAGATCACTACGTTCTGAGGAGTCGAATTTGCTCCTGATTCCATCGGTCCGCGCCTGTCACCTGTCTGCTACCAGGCAAAGGGCTTTCTCTGTGGCGGCTCCGGTACTCTGGAACTCTCTCCCGGACGACGTCCGAGCTGCCACGGAGCTCATCCGTTCCGCAGGGCTTGTAAGACCGCCCTGTTCAGACTGGCCTTCGGCTAGGGCGAGTAAGCCGAATGTACTCATCTTCCTAATCAGCACCCCGGTTCAGGGAATGCCATGGCATGCACATAATTTTAATCTCGGGACCTATTGTATTTTGTTTTATTGTATGTTTTATGTTGCATTTTATTGTACGGCGACATGGATGTGCATGCCTGCCGAGTTTTGTGGTGTTGTCCGCCCCGAGCCTGCGGGGAGGGGCGGAATACAAGATGGAACAAATAAATAAATAATAATAAATAAGTGTTATAAAACAGAGGCTTTGGCTCCCTATTGCCCAGTTTGCTCCTGCAGAATTCCGGGGAATGTAGTTTAAGAAAGCAGTCCAGAAGATAAGAGCTTCTACACCAGCATTCCTGCTGCCTGCCTTCTGGAGTACGAGCACTGTAAGAACTGTTGCTGAGCAGGCCTACTTGCAAACTGGCCGTGGCTCCCTGCTCCTGCTATGGCTTCCACTTGAGGGCAGCTGCTGCTGGGGGTGGGTCATTGGAGATCTGTGGATGCCATTAAACTGTTCCTTGGGCTGCTTTGGTGTCAACATATTCCATCATTATCTTGCCATCAATTTTTATCATCATGTTTTCCTGGACAGTTTAGTGAATCTACTCTGCAGGAATATCTGTCCGCCATCTTACTCAGCGTTTTCATCGCATCGCCTTCATAACCCTCTCCATTCAACGAGACCAGCGTTGAACTTTACATTCTGCTCCACAGTTATTGTGAGGCTGTTTTGGGGAAGAGGGTCTTATTAATCAATTGCTGCTAGTCTGCTCAATATAATTGCACTTTAATTTAAGAACTACCTCCCATTGACTGCACTTTACACTTTAAGCTACTGTGTACTTTAACACCTATAGTGCACTTTAACATCCTAATTGCACTTTAACAACTACAGATCCCACTAGCACTTACAGACTCTATATGAATTGTGCTCTATATACTTTATGCCATTGTTTCCCAACCAATGTGCCGTGGCACACTAGTGTGCCGTGAGCGATCATCAGGTGTGCCGTGGGAAATTAGAACCTCCAATACCTTTTCTTCTCCCTCCTGCCGAACACTTTTTCTTCTCCACTTGGGCTCCCTTCTTCCCAGCCTCGCTCTGCTTGCTTTGCCTCGCTTTGCTCACGCTGCCATTTTGATCCGAGGGGGCAGCATGAGTCTGCGCAGTAGCGCCCGCACGGGTCAGGTCTTCCTCCCTCCCCCCTCCCCTCCTGAAGGAGGGAGCCCGAGTGGAAAAGAAAAAGTAAGTGTTTAGCAGGAGGGGGAAGAAAGGGCGCAAAAGGGAAGGGGGAGGAAGAGGTCTTTGTCGAAAGCTGGCATGGGCAAACTTGGACCTTCCAGGTGTTTTGGACTCCAACTCCCACCATTCCTAGCAGCCTCAGGCCCTTTTCCTCCTCCCCCCCCCCCCCAGCCACTTAAGCAGGAAAGGGCCTCAGGCTGTTAGGAATGGTGGGAGTTGAAGTCCAAAGCACCCAGAGGTCCAAAGTTTTCCCAGGCCTGTTTTAGGGACCTTAAAGTGGTGAGCCTCCTTCCAACATTGTGATTCTGGATAGAAAACAAACAACAACATAACATAACATTGTTTGAGTCCACAGTGCTCTCTGGGTGTAGGTGAACTACAACTTCCAAACTCAAGGTCAATTCCCAAGCAAACCCTTTCAGTACTTTCTGTTGGTAATGAGGTCAATATGCCAAGTTTGGTTCAATTCAATTGTTGCAAGAGTTCAGGATGCTCTTTGATTGTGTGTTAACTATAAATCCCAGAAACTGTAACTCCCAAATGTCAAGGTCTATTTTCCCCAAACTCCATCTGTGTTCACATTTGGGCATATTGGGTATTCATGCCAAGTTTGGTCCTGATCCAACATTGTTTCAGTCCACAGTGCTCTCTGGATATAGGTGAACTACAACTCCAAAACCAAAGGTCAATGCCCACCAAACTCCTATAGTATTTTCTCTTAGTTATGGGAGTTCTGTGTGGGAAGTTTGTGTCTTTCCTGCCAGGATATCTATGTTGTGTTCATCGAAACAGGTCCAGGTTTCACACTGAGTGTATAAATACATTTAAAACATATTAACTATATGTATTACTGTATTAGAGTGTCATTTTGTGTCATTTTGATTGGTGGTGTGCCCCAGGATTTTGTAAATGTAAAAAATGTGCTGCGGCTCAAAAAAGGTTGAAAAACACTGCTTTATGCAATCATCTTCCTGCACTTTATGGACTCTGTGGAGAACTCTGCCCCCCCATGCTGTTATTTAAACCCCTATTTATATTAATTTTAATTATAATCTGTGGGGGAAGGGAGATTCAGGGAGGGCTGGAGCAGTCCAGAATCTGCAGGGAGGGGGTGGGAACTGAAGGGAAGGGAGGACTTTCGTCAAAGGAAATATTTTTAAAGCATGTAGATAGTGCTAAGCCTTGGACTGGAAATGTGAGAATAGAAGACGATTGGGGGGGGGGAGTTCCATTATCCGAGGGGCCCCGATAGAAGTAATAATGGGGAGGGGGAGACCTTTAATTCGACCAAGGGATTATAATAGAATATTAATAGTTCGAAATCGACCTCCTGACATGGTAAGTTTGGGTGCCCAGGATGGCGGTCCCTCTGGATTAAGAATGGTGCTGTTGAATGCCAGATCTGTCAACGGTAAAACAGCTTTCATCCAGGATTTAGTTCTGGATGAACAGGCAGATCTGGTGTGTATAACAGAGACCTGGTTGGATGAGGCTGGAGGCAGGCCCGGATTACCCATAAGGCCACCCTAGGTCATGGCCTAGGGCAGCAGCCTTGGGGGGGCAGCAGATCCGGACCCCCAAAATTAAAAAAAATCATATTTTAAAAAAAAAGTTTGATGTTCTGGTGCGCCTGCGTGCAGAGCGCCATAGGCCCTAGGGCCTTCGACGCGGCTTCCCGCTGCCCCCTCCTTGCGTCGTGTTGGCCCCGCCCCTGAAGGAAGGAGGGGAGGGGCCGACGCCATGCCAGGGAGGAGGAGCCGGAGAGAAACCTCGCCGCCCCTCCTCCCTGGCATCGTCACGCCACGCCAGGGAGGACAGGGGCGGAGAGAAGCCTCACCGCCTCTCCTCCCTGGCATCGTCAGGCCACGCCAGGGAGGAGGGGGCGGGGAGAAGCCTCACTGCCCCTCCCCCCGGCATCGTCTTTCATTTCTTTCACCCTCCATTCATGCCTCTTTGAATTCTGCAGCACTTCTGGTCACAACCAAATGCTCAAGGGCCAGCGCTTCCCAGCTCTCTGTATCTATGCCACAGTTTTTAAGGTTTAGTGGAAGAGATGGGTTCTTAGGAAGACGCTAAGGTCCAAAGTAAGGTTTGAAATAATGTTTATCTTGTAAATTCAATCACAACAACGAATGCAGAATACTGCCTATGATTTTTGAGATTGAATTTACAAGATAAACATTATTTCAAACCTTACTTTGGACCTTAGCGTCTTCCTAAGAACCCGTCTCTTCCACTACACGTTTACCCTGGAACTACTTACCGATTACCCTTTGAACAGTTTTTAAGGTTGGCTTTAAGCTCATATTTAAATCTCTTTCCATGTCCACCAACATTACACTTCCTGTTCTTGAGTTGGGAATAAAGTAACTGCTTTGGGAGACAGTGATCGAGCATTTGGACAACGTGGCCAGTCCAGCAGAGTTGATGGCAGAAGAGCATCGCTTCAGTGCTGGTGGTCTTTGCTTCTTCCAGCATGCTGACATTTGCCCACCTGTCTTCCCAAGAGATTTGCAGGATTTTTTGGAGGCAACACTGATGGAATTGTTCCAGGAGTTGTGTGCGATGTCTGTAGACAGTCTATGTCTAGCAGGAATATAGCATACAGAGCAACCAGGAGTTTGGCAGTAGCCCAGCCATACAAGGATGTACTGTAATATATAGAAATAAAAAAACATCTGTAAGTGGGTCATTCTTTGTGGCTTAATTCAGTTTAAATGTACATGTTAATGTTTTTTAAAAAAAATATTTGAGGCATTTTAAACTATTTTGTCATGTTCATGGTACACTGCTGTGTGCCACCCTGAAATTCCACAATAAAATATATGATATGGATATACATATTTTAATAAATGAATTATCATAATAAGGGGGTGTATGATAATAAGGCTACATTTCAACAGGCAGTATGAAGATGCCTACCTGGAAAACTAACCAAGAGCATCCTGTTATTAGACAGATTCATGGATACCAAGGGAATCAGTAGCTACTGAAATGGACATCCAAGTGCCACCTCTGTGTTGATGGAGGCAGGCAGGGTTTCCCCGGGTACTGGTTGTGGGGGTCAGCAGGTGAGGGTTTTGCCCTCCTTTCTGCTAGAGATCCCTTGTACAACTAGTGGGCCACTGTGTGACACAGAATGCTGGACTAGATGGGCTGAGGCCCGATTCAGCATGGCTCTTCTTATGTTCTTATGTTCTTATGTTATATTCTGCCAGGACAAACATAGTGGCTATCAAGTCTTAAGCCATTTCAGAAATGTAAGCCACAGCATGGTTGCTGAGATGCCAAAAGACATCCATCCATACATAGAAACACATTGTGGTCCGCACATACATGCACCTTATGGTCCTTGGTGAAGAAAAAGTCTCCCTTTTGAAATCATAAAAGTGAACCTGCACCAAGTAATAATTTATTCTGTGCATCCTTCTCAGGGGGTCCAGCTGGGCAACATGAAAGCCTCCAGAGCCAATCACCAACCCACTCTGATAAACCAAGCTTTTAGTGAATTGAGAACCAACAAGCATTTCGCTTTCTCTGTATTTGCAATGAAAGCTTTGTTTGCAGACCCGCTAACTCAGGAATGATATAGAGGGAAGAGATTAGAGTGATATTAGACCCAGGTGCACTGTCTGTCTCTTTAGGGCACTATGACTAAGTCACCCAACAAGTCTGGTCAGTGACTGTCTAGAGGATTATTGCTCATGTTCAAGTGATTAAAGCTGTTCAGCACTGGGCTTTGGTCTCAAATGCTCAAAATATCACCCAAGGCATTGGGAGCTAATTGCCCTGAAATGCACTCTCATATCACTTGCTGAAACTCATAAAACGCTGGGGTCATGCTGTGAATTCTTGGCTCCATTTTGCTTCCACAAGAAGTCAGCAAATTCTCAATAACTTCAGGGTAGCTGGATAAGACTCCATAGGTGTAAAGTTTGTGGTCAACCTTGCCCTGAATAGTCTGGTGTAATGATGTAAAAGAGGCCCATTTAAAATGTGCCAATGCCATGAGATTTAGCCAGCAGAGGGCCTTCCTGAACCAAACAAGATATAGCAGCACTAGAACAACATTGTGGTAAAAAAAAAGGATCTACAAGCTCAACATAGATTTTCCCTGGGCTCCTCAAGCAAGACATATAGACAGTCTCAGTATGTCTCAATACATTTCAAGTATTGTTGCACATCTCCACAATGTTAGCTGAAGCCCAAAAAACACTGGTTGATAACTGCTCTGATAAAAACACTTTAACTGAAGTAGCTGGTGTGAAAATAAAGGATAGCAAAGGTTTCCATATGTGTTGTTGCAGTGGTCCAGGGTAACTCATGTAGATGGTGGTTTAATTAATAAGGGGGCTGTAGTAATTCTAGCAGAACTGAAATAATGATAACACTAAAGCTGAGCAATTGTGAGCAATAGTGGCACTTTGGGCCTTTCCAGACAGGCCGTTATCCCAGGAGCATCCGCATTTAAAAATCACAGATGTTCCTGAGAAAACATGAACTTTCTGTAGTGGGTGTCCAGATGTTCTTCTGGGACTGTCCAGGCAGAACATCTGCAGACCCTACCCACAAACCTCCAAAGCCCTTTTAAAAAATAAGGAAACCTCACCCAGCCTCCATTACAGTGTTGCCAGAGCTCTTCCAGCACATAGAAATGACGTGCCAGGAGAGCGGACCACTCTCCTGATGCATCATTTCTACGCTCCAGGAGAGTTCTGGCAACACTGTAATGGAAGCCGGGCAAATTTTCCTTACTTTTAAAAGGAGTTTGAGGGCTTTGGGGGAGGGGAGTGGGATTCCTACAGTTTTCTGGACTAATTTAGTCTGTAAAACTGTGGGAATGGTGTCTGGACTGCAGTCCAGACACCGGAAGTAGCGGGTTTATACTGTGCCTTCCAAGAAGGCGTGGAATACATCCACTATCTAATTAATTTGCCACAAACCAGGGTTTTCCTGGTTTGTGGTGAATTAATTATGGGTTGGCTAGAACATCATCTGGACAGCCCCCTTTTTATTGTGGAAGTTTCCGCAATAAAGGGACTGTCTAGATCCACACTTTGTCTCTTGGTTTGAACTTTTCTCCATCTCTTTCTCAACAAATCTGTTGGCCTGCTTGTGAAATGGGAATAGGGACAATGCTTACTATCTGGAGTCCAGAGACAATGAGGGATAGTTGGATAGCCATCCAGTCCAACCCCCTGCCAAGAAGCAGGAAAATTGCATTCAAAGCACCCCCGACAGATGGCTGTTTAGACTCTGTTTAAAAGCCTCCAAAGAAGGAACCTCCACCACTCTCTGGGACAGAGAGTTCCACTGTTGAACAGCTCTCACAGTCAGGAAGTTCTTCCTAATGTTCAGATGGAATCTCCTTTCTTGTAGTTTGAAGCCATTGTTCTGCGTCCTAGTCTCCAAGGCAGCAGAAAACAAGCTTGCTCCCTCCTCCCTGTGACTTCCTCTCACATATTTATACATTGCTATCATGTCTCCTCTCAGCCTTGTGTTCTTCAGGCTAAACATGCACAGCTCTTTAAGTTGCTCCTCATAGGGCTTGTTCTCCAGACCCATGATCATTTTAGTCACCCTCCTCTGGACACATTCCAGCTTGTCAATATCTCTCTTCAATTGTGGTGCCCACAATTGGACACAATATTCCAGGTGTGGTCTAACTAAGGCAGAATAGAGGGTTAGCATGACTTCCCTGGATCTAGACACTATACTCCTACTGATGCAGGCCAAAATCCCATTGGCTTTTTTTGCTGCCACATCACATTGTTGACTCATGTATAAGGACTCCAAGATCTTTTTCACACAGGAGTCTTTGAATTTATTTATTTTTTCTGCCTAAGTGGGGTAGCTTGCATTTGTCCCTGTTGAACCTCATTTTTTTTAGTTTTGGCCCATCTCTCATCTGTTGAGATCATTTTGAATTCTACTCTTGTCTTCTGTAAGTAAAAGTAAGGAAGTTTAAGGAAGTAAAATTACCCTATCTCACATATGTAATCATTGCTTCATTGTCAGTGAAGCCATGATTACATATGTTAAGTCATTTCCAATGTATGGTGCTCCTAAAGTGAACCCATCACAGGGTTTACATAGCAAGATTTGTTCACAGGGAGTTTGTCTTTGCCTTCCTCTGAGGTTGAGAAATACTCATTTACCCAAGGTCACCCATGGGCAGAATGGGGATTTGAACTCTGGTCTCTAGAGTCCTCACCCGACACCCAAACCCCTACATCATACTGCCTGGTTATTAAGAGCACATACTTCACAGTAAAACTTACGACCTCATCACATGGGCCACTGGAATTGGCATGCATTGTGGCAAATCCAGGAACTGCCGTCGCGAGGTGTGGGGAACCCATTGCTCCATGCCCCACATTGCCCGGCTTGGCAGGAAGCTGATCCCGCAAAGGGAAGCATCAACCACCACCACCACCCAAAAAAAACACCCAATTGCTTCCTGTGCAACATGGAAAGCCTCTCATGTTGCTGCCACAGAGGCATATACCAGCTCAGCTCTAGACGACCCATGGAGCTCTGCTGGAAGTACACATGCATTGAGAGATGAGAGCCGGTGGGCTCTGTGGGTTAACTCAGGCTGAACCGGCATATGCCGCTGAAAACAGGCCCGTCTGATGAGGTCATCATATGATTGTTATATGTACATGAGTTTGCTTGTATCACCCATTTTCATGATAAACAGGAAAGCTGAAAACAAAATAGATATGTGACTCTTGCAAGAATAAGGGAAGCAGGCCCTTCAAAGGCTTTAGTCCCAGTGAAGCATTTCTGCCAGTTGGCAGTGAAAAAAAAAGGTCATACATTTGGATTATCTTCCTGTCTTCCTTCTATGATTGTTCTTTAAGATGTGTTGTGATGTATTGCAAGCAATGTGATCACTGCTTTACATGATTACTTAAGACTGGCATTTTGTATTGGATAAATTCTCTTTTTGTCCAACTCTCAGCTCTTTCAAAGCATTCCAAATTTCCTCTCATTCTCACCAAACAATAAGGGAAAATCTGTTCAGCTACTCTCACAACATTTACCTGTTTTAATTTAATAAACTCTGAGGTACTTCCATTGTCCATAAGAAAGCTGGAAAAGAAAGTGCTGCCGAAATCCATCAAGTACTTGGCTATTGTTCCTTCCTCTTTTCATTCTTTTTTTCTTGGAACTAAAATGGGAGCAGTTTAACTGGCAATAACAAAACACAGCAAATAGGAAAGTACAGCAAATCAGTGAAACAGAGAGAGAGACTGAATGCTGTGTGTAAGGTGGATTCTCTGACCTTCTTTTTGTGAAGAATCCTATATGATGTGTACAAGAAACTGGTTCACACAAGCAAGTGGCACTTATCCCCCCTTCCCCTCCAAGAAAGTCATGTTTCCAGCTACAGAACAGCAAGCCTGTTGTCAGCACCCAGCATGATGGAGCAAATCCTGGGGCTCGCCATTGCTGTGATTATCCTTTAAAAATAATTTTGTTTTTGTCTTGTAAATCTAAAGGAAAGCACTGGGTGAAATAGCTATAGCAACTGCCACCATCTTTGTTACCCCTAGAATACCTGGGGCCCTAAAGTGTTTAGAGAAAATAAATGTGGAGACAGTGCTGTAACCCTTTGTATATTCTCTGCTGAGTGCTGGACTGAATATTGTCTGGCTGACAAAAGTTATTAGGATGGAAGCAAAGCACATAGAGCAGGAGAGGCAGTGGTTCTTAACCTGGTGCTTAAAAAAAGCAGTGATCGGAGAAGCCATTCCGACATCCATTCCTATCTTCATTCCCAGGGAGACAACCAAGGTGATGATGGTGAGCTTGTCCATCTTAGCCCTTCATAATAGCATATGGAAACTCAACCTTACAGTTGAATGAGCTGAATGTTCTGCTCTGAGGGCTTTCTTTTTCTGCACAACAATCAAGCAATTGTAAGTTCCAAAAGTATCCAAAGATCCCCTTCTGCTCTGTTACATATAGGTTACAAGAGAGCTTTGCAAACTGTGTATCATGACACATTTGTATGTTGCCAGCAATGTGTATGTGTGTTGCACGGACATAATGAGAAACTTCTGAACCTATGTGAAAGAAGCAATAAATCATACATTTTTAAAATATACATAAATGAAAGGTTTTCATGAGATATGTTGTGCCCCCATATATTTCATTATTACAATTTACATAGGTGGCGGTATCTATTATTATTATTATTATTACTCCAATTTCTAGACCGCCACTCCCAAAGGCTCAGGGTGGTTTACATAAGAAGAATACACAACAGTTAAAACCATAGCTAAGAAATTATTGTACTAATACATTCCCAAAGCCTGCTAGAAAAGGCCCTACGGAAAGCCACCAGGTCCCGAAGTGCTCGGGCCTCGGAAGGGAGGGCATTCCATAACGAAGGGGCAATGATTGTAAACGCCCTTCATCTGGTAGCCATCAGGTGGAAGTTCTTCAAACCAGGGATTTCCAAAAGATCTTGGTCTTCTGATCACAGTGATCTCTGGGGTTTGTAAGGGATCAGGCAGTCCCTTAAGTACACTGGCCCCAGACCATGTAAGTAATGAAAGAGGTGGTTCACTAATCACAGTCAAGTTAATGAGGAGCACCAAACTTGAAATAAACAATGCTGTTGTATTAAACAATAAATGGCAATATGCAAATATACAACGCAACATATACATATACAACTAGCAAGTCACGGTATAACATGCATACATAAATTGAACAGTCATCTGTGGGGAACGTACTTTTTTTGAGCCCTGGGAAGTGTACTCCCACGCAAGTTTTTCCCACAAGCGGGGACCAAGGTGAGCCCACAATGGGAATGTATCTGCAAATAAAGATATGTAGCCCACAGGCAAGTCTCTTTCCCACAAACGGGGGGACCAAGGTCCAAATCAAAGAGTGTCCAAGGAGGGGCAGAAAGATATGAAGGGAAGATCCATGCAGAGGGGATTCCAGGGTCCCTTTGATTTACTGTGTTGCGAAATAATGCATGTCTAAAAAGTCAGCAACATGAAATATTTGGAAAGCTCTGTGTTACAAAATACAGTAGGCCCATGTATTATGTGAGGGAGCCATTCCAGGACCCTTCATGTTAATACAATTTTCATGTAACTCAAAACTCTATTTTTCTTACCTAAACCATGCAATAGAAGTCGTAATTTGAACACAATTCTGTGGTTCACTTCTGGTAGAACATCCAATCAAAATTGACCATAGTATCACGCTGGAGCCCTAAAATGTTATCACACACACACACCCCATTTCTAAACACTTCAAAAATATTAAGGAAGCATGGTTCAACAGAGCCCATCACACAACTTCTCCCTGTCATCTGTCATGCTTCATTAGGGAAGTGTTTTAAAAGTTTGAAGAATTGAGGGGGAGAGGAGACAGGCAGAAATCATCTCCTGAGCTCATGATTCAAGTGGAAATGGGAGAAAGTGGGGGGAAACACATGGGACGGGATCTGTCAAATTTGCAAGAAAATGAAGTAATGGGTGTTCCTATTGGCAGTCGCCTATCAAGCAGTGGCATTTATTTCCTCAAATCCTACTTAATGAACCTGGCATGGTAATTTTTTTAACTAATTTAATAATTAAAAATACTGAAATTTCAAGATATCAGCACTTTGTTTTTCCTGTCATTTCTCCTTTATCTTGGCTTTCAAGATTGCACTACTGCTAACTGCTTAACTTTGTTTCACATCTCTGTGATTGAAAGTAATGAGGCTGGGAGGATAGGAGCCCAGGTAAGGGGTTTTTTTGGTTAAGAACAGTGCCTCAGGTCTACTTGAGAGCAGTGGGATTTAAGAGGAAAGTCAAGTATCCCCTAAGTGGTGTCTGATTTTAAAACAGTGCCTCAGGTCAACTCGGGAGTAGCAGGATTGGCGAGGGAAGTCAAGTACCCCCAAAGTGGTGTCTGTCTTAATACTTGTGCTTCGAGTCTACTTGAGAGTAGCTGGATTGGAGGGGGCAGAAACTGCACTTTCAGGGGAAAGGGCATGAAAGAACAACATATGCTGGGATCTGAAAAACAATATGCAATAGGACATAACTCCACAGTAATGTAGCATGCGCTATCTGTGACTATATGTGGCTGGCTACCCACAATAGGCAGGGCAAGCAGCGGCAGCCTCTACAATCCCTCAGTGAACATGTATGAACAGCAAAACAAAAAGAAAGGGGGAAAATGTGCATCTTCAGCACATTTTAAAAAAGAGAGATTTCTAAATCTGGCTAGAAAAATGGAAATCAGAAAAGTGGAAGCCGGGGACAAAATCACCCCTGAATAAATTATAGAAGGGGCCTTAAGAAGGTTTGAAAGGTTATTTGTTTATGGAGGGCTTACTTGCTACCGGTAGTTATTTCTATGTTAATTTTGAATAAAACGTTTGTTGAAAACATGTTGTACTGTTCCTTTTTTTAATGGCATCAGAATCTATCTCTATTCTTTCCATATTATTTCTGTCTCTAGTACCACATTTTCTCTTAAAGAAGTAATGCCCAGGGACACATCTGCTTCATTAACTGTGGTGTTCCTGTATTTGTGAAATAAACAAAAGCAACTCTAAAGGTACTTTCTTAGGTATAGGTTCCATTAAGCTGAGACTTGCTACTGCACTGAGATGCAAAGGTATGCAATATTAATTTTATTCAAATACTAGTACTTTTCAAATATACCTAGTGTTAGACATGAAGTTGAAAGCTGCTGGGACCTGAGATGCAGAAGTATATATCAGTGGGAAAAGTTTGTATCAGCTGGGAAAGGAAAAATAAAGTGAAAGCTGAATATATAAATTTGCAGCATAGGTAATAAAGGGAAGACTTACTACCTGTCCCTGGGAGGAGGCTTACAGCTTACATGTCTTGAACATACTTTCTGCTCCTCTCATCCTTCACTGCAAACCTTTTTGGGAACTGAAGGGTGTTTTCAAGTCAGTTATATTTCATGCCCAAGCCATTGGGTGCATCTGAAATATCTCTTTGGGTGCTATCCAGTACATCTGTGTCATCCTACAGAAATAAAAGAACTCTCTTCCTAGAGAGATATTGGTAGAGTTCTATTTTGTTTTGGGTTTTCCCCCTCGAAGGAAACATTAATGACAAGAAACCAGTAATTAAAGTCTATCCTTTCCCAGGAACAGAAAGTGATTACAAGACAAAAGGTAATTCATCACAATTGCCATACCAAATGAACATGAAGCAATTAGATGCAGGAGCCACGTAGAGGTTTTGGGTTATTTCTGTAGAAAGCCTCCGTTTATACTAGATAGTCCAGCACTCAAATGAATTTTAAGAAAAGAGATAGGAATGCACCACACAGGAAAGGAGAGGACAAAGCAGAAAACACTGAAATTGGCTGGCCAAAGCATTGTATACAAAAATAATTATAAGAAATCCTGCAACTGTAGACTAAATGCCTAATGTTAAAGTGACCCATCTTTGTGCTTTTGGACAGATACCCAAGAGTCGTTTATCAATGTTAACCTGTGTAACCCCAAGTTATCAAACATCTACCAGAATGAATCATGATCATATGAATCATCGCTTTATTCACTGACTATATCATAATTCTATTCACTGTAATCTTTTTTGGTGCTTTATTGGAAATTCCACCCACTTGTGGTCTGGCTACTTTTTAGATATTTCAGTATCTTCTTATCTCTTCCTCCCATTCGTTCTTTCTCTGTTTCAAGTTATTTTCTTTGCAGATTAACATCAACTCATGACAGCCTATCTTTAACGGACTGCTTTTATCCCTCTCCTAGCTATGGTGCCTGTTCTTGTCCACCCTTTAAGCTTCTTTTTCTCCAGGTGACGATAAGTATGGCAAATAGTCTGGCTTTCCTACCATCCAGACTGCCAGTGTTCTTGTTCCCAATTCCCTGATATACAGGATAATGTTTAATGGAGAAAACCGCAGGTGGTAGAATTAGAGCCATAGCCTGGAATCCTTTCTGAAGCAGACAATCTGGTGATCCCTGTGGACCAGTCTTGTGCCACTGGGTTGACACTCAAATAAACAATAATCCTTAAAGCTAGGACATGTGTTGCAATGGAAATGGCCACATAAATTCCATGTCTCTGTCCAGCAGACCTGACTGTTTCAGGCTCACAGAAACACTTAGATCTCAGTGCCTAATACTTTACTTTGGACCATTTGTGTTCCATATTATCTGTGAGCTGAGCCACCAATAAAGCATGGCAGTTCTTAGCTAGAGAATGTTCTGGAAGGAAATTAATAACTATCTGTACCCTAACTGAAAATGCAAAGACATTTTTATTCCATGGCTTTGTTTCAGCAAGTCCATTAAGCCACCCCTAAGTAGAGAAAAACAGAGACTATCAAGTTTATTTAGCGGGCTAGATTAATTCCATTTTAATATTTCCATTAACCACTTAATTCATTTTAAATTTGGCACTGCACCGTAATAAGTCCTTTCAAATATTGACAGATAGGAAAGTAAATGCCACTCAGCCTTATAAATCTGTTTTTCAGCCAACTTTCTGGAGATAGAGGGACTGTTATCATAATTTATTTATATATTAATAGAAGCCCTGGTTTTATGACCAGGGCTCCACAATCCAGCCATTTAGAAAATAATGATAAGATCTCCACTAAATCAGTGCCATTGTTTGTTAACATTTGAACATGCTTAGCTAAAACTTTATGGTGCGTGAGCTGGAGAGAAGGAAATAAAGTCTCCCTCATAAAACACGATTCAGAGTCCAAAGGGCAAAGGAAATGAAGGGGAAATATTTTTGGTTTAAATTACTACGGATTTCACACGGATGTTGAGTTCTGCCTGGTTGTCTAGATGTACTTACTTAGGGGCAGCCTATGTTTGAGAACTTGATTGCCTGCATTTTTGAAATTACGGGAAGGCCATTTGCAGTACTTACAAGGAAGACTGAAAATAGACTGTGGGTTAAAATAAATTAGCCTGTCCTCAAACTGTGCTGCACCTCAGAGCTACGTTGTGCTACAAAAAGCATTTATAGGGAAGAGCATAAAATTGAGTGTACATAGTCTTATGTGACAGAAATACTAAAGCAGTGTATTTCACTGATTACACAAATGCTAAAAAACTATCCCTGATAATTCATGGCATTCTGGCAAGGTTGGCTCCCCTATTCACCAAAATAAGGATTGAGAAGGCCTTAAGGGAGCCATAAATGTTAGTTATTTAATTTATTCTTGTTGGATTTTTACTGCCAGGAAAGGAGAAGGTAATATAACAACAAATTGTTAGTTCTGTGTAAATCTGTATGGCAACTGATTAAATACAAGTTTCATTTACTTTTTTACTATTTATTTACATCAAAGAGCTGGCTCTTCAGAGGAAAAATAAGTATACACTGAATAAATAATAATATTCACCATAATATTGACCAACAGATATTTCTCTTTATTCCATGGATTCAACATGTCTTACAACATTTTTTTATAAACTTTATGGGCTGCGATCAGTGGGTTCAACATCTAAGACAGCCTTTTCCAGACTGGCATCCTGTAGATATTCTGAATTCCAACTCTCATAATACCTGATCATTGGCTTTGCTGCCTGGAGCAGAGAGGAGTAGGCGCCAGATTGGGGAAAGTTGGTCCAAGACAATCAAATGGCATGATTACCAAACGAAATAAAATGAAATATTGTAAGAAATGCTTTTTTATATAAATATCGATATAGCCACTGCGTGGCATAAAATACCAGAAAGCAGTCCACAACATCTGTTGCTTACTTGTTAAGAGCCATGCTTTCAAATGGGACTTGTGATTATTTAGGTCTACCCAGGAGGCAAACAGTTTATCTCACTAGAATTCTCCTTCCATCTAACAAAGTGAACTCAGCTAGATAGTGAACAGAGTTCAGATCCTGCTGCTGCTGTGAGAGTATATTTTCTTTTCAAGGCTTCATATTAAAAGGAATTCAACATAAAACCATAATATCCACATTTGATGTTCACTTTTTTCTAACATAGAGGCATATTATTATTATTTTACTGACACAAAATGAGATCTATATGCTGGATTTCGTATCACAAAATCTCAAGTCGAACACTTCCCAAGCGTCTAGGACTGTGTAATGTATTTTTGAATGATGCATGCAGATCCAAGTAAGGTGGCCCTTTGCAGTTGACAGATCATGATTTTGTCAAAATGGGTGCCGCCTTGTAGTGGTGGGAGGCTTAACTGCTCCAAGGACACAGAGAGCTGTGCTGGCAGTAGTGTAACTAGCAAGTCCAACCAAGTCAGAGAGGTCTCAGCTGAGGAGCGGAACTAAGAGCACCTAACCCATTAGCACTATGGAGAAACAAACCAAAGCGAAGTCTATACTGGCTCAGTCGATGCCCAGGATAAAAAGGACCACAGCGGATGCTGCTGATTCTGGACATCCATCGACAAATGGGTTACAGAATCAAAATACAAATGAACAATCACAGAAGCGGCAGAAATATGTAATGCCAGAAAACCACATCATTATTATTATTATTTTACTGACGCAGAAACACAGTGTAACACAGCAAACAAGATATATATGCTGAATTTCGTATCACAAAATCACAAGTCAAATATTTCCCAAGTATTTAGGACTGTGTGGTGTATTTTCAAATGATGTGTGCAGAGCCAAGTAAGGTGGCCTTTTGCAGTTGACAGATCATGATTTTGTCAATGTTTATTGGTTTCATATGCCGGCTGAGATCTTTTGGCATGGGACCCAGTGTGCCGACTACCACTGGGACCACCTGTACTGGTTTATGCCAGAGCCTTTGCAGTTTGATTTTGAGGTCCTGATAACGGCTGAGTTTTTCCTGTTGTTTTTCATCAATTCGGCTGTCACCTGGTATGGCTACATCAATAATCCAAACTTATGTTGCCTCTGAAGAAGTCCTAGTGACGAAACGGCCCTCCGCCGGCCTTGGAGTGAGCTCGCGCCGTCAGGCACCCCCCCCCCCCATTTTCCTCACTCATGTGAGGCTCTTTGGGACTTTTGTTTACTATTTGCTGCATTCGTCAGCTTCACAGATATCGGCGAACACTTCCTGAGCCCCATTGAACTACCAAGACCAGTTGCCCTCACGGCTCGCCCACAGGCGTGTCCGCACATGCGCATTGCGCACACAGGCACAATTGAGCGTTCTCCGTGAACTACAGCATCCAGCAGTACTTGCGGCACGCCATTGAGCATGTCCACACAAACACATCCTTTTACTTTCGCAGCGGTAACTGTGAACTTATTTCTTTCCGCTTGACACAGACCTTTTTGGGAACCTCCATCTGCTCCCTACAGTTTTGAGCTGCCTATGAAGGTACCGAATATATGATTTCAAACTGTAGAGTTCTATTAGCCAGGACAACTCCACCTGTGTCTTAGCCATTGGCTTCTATATGGATTACTATTGTGTTTATATTAGATGTACTCTGTTATAATGCATACTGTTGATGTATGATACTTTGAGTGGCGCACTTGATTTGTGGTCCACTTTTATGTACTCTCGTCATTGTATTCACTTTATCCCATTGTGGTGTGTGAAATTTGAATGTATTTACTTGAATATATGCTATTTTGATATATAACAGTTTATTGTTGTACTTTCTTACCCGAATAGTTAACATTTGCCCTAGGCTGCAAGAATCAGGCCTTCTGTATCCTTCTTCAGTGTTCCATTAATGAACCATAACCAGGTTTTCTCCTTGTCAACTTTTCCTTCATTTTTGTCAAGGAATTGCCCTATTCATACCTCAATGTATCTTTCCAAAGGGTTTCAAAGCGGCTTGAGATAAAAGCATAAATTTACCATGTAAAATATACAAATCTCTCTGGCATTACTTTGCAAATGAAGATTCTTAGGCGGGACTCATCCCACGCTTTTTACAAGCCAATTCGATAGGCAAGTCCGGTTGCAGAAAGCACAGCAGAAAGTATCCTTGGGTGATGTTGTTTCCAAGTTGCAGTTCTTTCTGCATTGTCGTTTCTCTTTGAGACTCGTTTGGCGTGTTTTCTCGAAAGAGGCCGCAGCATTATGGATAGTGCGTCTACCATGCCTCCCACTGGACCATTGTTGATAATCAATCTGGCCGAGCCTGAGATGTTGTTTCAGGGAGTCCTTATATCTCCTTTTTGGGGTCCCTCTCTTGCGTTGACCTGTGGTGAATTCACCATAGAGTGGTATCTTATAATAATAATAATAATAACTTTATTTCTTGTGAGTCGCCCTCCACCGATGGTGCTCCGGGCGACTTACATCATTTAAAAAATACATCTAATTAAAAACACGGGTTCAAAGAATCACAAAGGGCCCAATCCCCAAGATTAGTCAATCCCCAAACGCCTGGCGGAAGAGCCAAGTTTTCAGCTCGGACAGGAATCTGGCTGGGGCCGATATGGCCCTAAGAGCAGGCGGAAGTGTATTCCAGATTACAGGAGCCACCACAGAGAAAGCTCTCCGTCGGGTCTTTGTCAGCCGGGCCTCTCTCACCCCTGGGATAACTATACAGTCACCATTTATTTCACGCGATGGTCTTTCACTGTGTTGGTCTATATACACATCTTTGGTGTATATCTTTATCTTTAGTATCTCCCACATTGCAAGGGGGCACCAATGGAAAGGAATATACAAATATAGAAACATTAAAACCACAGCACTCCCTGACTAGATTTTAAACATCTTCATCTTTAAAAGCCTGTCTAGAGGTTTTAGCCAGAAGAACAACAGGGAGGGGGCCATACTCGCTTCCCTGGGCAGGGAGTTCCAGAGACTTGCAAGATTTGTAAGAAAAATATGGAATGTTACTACAATACATACACTTCCTAGCATATCCCTTGCCAGAGTTCAGGATTGCTCAATTGTACACAGCAAGAATAAGCAGACACAATGCTCTTTTGAACCCTTGTGGATCTGGATTCAGAAAAATTAATTCACTGGGTGGCAACTTGGGGGCAGCTTTTGTCACAGCATGAACATAATACTATCCTATTTTACATGGTGGTCTCTAATCAAAGAAGGATTGCACAAATATATTTTAAACTCTATGTAATATTACAGCTCTTCTGTAGAACTCCAAAGACTTTCTGGCCTCCAGATGGGGAGTTTTATCATTTGAGATCAAAAGCAGTCCCAGACACTGTTATTCAAAGCTAAGGACGTAGTGTGTCAGCATGTGTGTGTTATTTTTGTGCACAAATATGCATATATATCTACAGCAATAACTACAATCAGCCATCCACATTCAGTGAGGTTAGGAGGACACAAGAATTTAAAAAATACAATTTTCCCCTCAGTGTGATGCCAGGCAACACACAGGCCCCTGCCTTTAAGCTGATCTGACCTGCAGCAGGGAGTTCTGCAGTTCCAAAATGTCCGGTTGGGCCAGCATCGAAGGGACTCTGGCCACAGCAGCAGCTCAGCTAAAAGGAACCTTGCTCTCTTCACCCTTGCCCTAACATTATAATAAATTCCCCAATAAAGTATCTTCTGATTGTAACTATTCCACTCTATAGTGATATATTGTGTCCACTTACTGCCTCTAACAATCTCTAACATGAACCTTCCCTTTCCTGAGCCACAGAGCGTTGCTTGCTCGCCTGGGATGCTCTTACAGCATCCCGGGGAGGCCAAAACTGTGTTCCTCTGAACTGCAGATACAGAAATCCATTGGGCCCCCGTATCCGCAGGTCAATGGATCAACTCCAAATGGTGTCATTCTTCTCCTAGACTAATTCTAAAACTAACTGCTATCTCACTTTTTACATTATGGACCCCTGCACCCCAGGAATAGCCATTTTTCATCCAAAACCTCATATGGAGACTAGCTGACTGTGATCCATAGCTCCATGCTGCAACATCATTCTTGCCTCCATCTCAATGGTGTCCAGAAGCCTGTTGACCAGGGGGACCTGCTGCGGTCACCCCTTGTGACCCCCGGACCGCAGATGGGCCATCCTGGTCCTTAGAAGTAATTGGATTTATAGTTTCCTCCTCCATGATGAGTGGATGCCAATCCTCAGCACCCACAATGATCCAGGATGCACCCCATTGAATATTATGGACATTTTCACCCTTCTCATGAACTTTTTGAACTTTTTATCGAACTTATGTCAACTTTTGGAAAACTTTTGGAACCTTTTATGCTCCCCATGATTTATAAACTTCTTTATGGGCTCTGGGGGGGGGGAGGATTGACACATGTTTTTTGTACTTTTTTGAACCCCTTGCATGTTATCCTTCCCCATATTGCCATATATATGTGTATGCCTATATTATGAAATATGAAGAAATGTCACCTTCTTGTGAACCAAGCACCTCGAGGCTTCGAGAAGCCCTCTCTCACTTCCTGGGCCAGCTAATCCCTAGACAAAAGGACTCACCAAGAACTCTTTGAATGACTGATAAAACAAATGACTCTATTTCCTCAGACTTTGGAGAGCCAAGGGCTAGTCCATCTGAGGGATAGATTCTAAGGACATTTTAATCACCTCTCACAAAAGGTGACATTCTGCCTGCAGAGGATTAGGTATCACCACAGCTTTTCATTGTCTCAATTCCTCCGGCCGATGGCATTTTCAGATATTATCACTAAACCCATATCCAGGACCCAAGGACTACAAAGGGTCTGACTTTCAAGTCAGACAAAGATGTATCTTCCAGAAACCAAGCCGGCTTGATGGCTAAAGAAAGCTATCGAAAGCAATTATACAAACATTAAGTCATTAATCCTGTCATCTTCTTCTTTTGGTTCATTGTTTCCTGCCCAGACTGCCTCCTTCCTTCCTATTGGCTGAGAGGCTGAAGCGGCGCTGGCTCGCTGATTGGCTGAGTCGCAGCCAAGCCGGCTGCGCCTTCCCGCCAGCTGATGATTCCATCCAATCAGCACAGCGCCGGTGCAGGTGGCGGGAGCGGGAAATTTGAATTTGACCACTCTGTTTTCTCTATAAAGCTGTACTGTTTTGTTTTGCGTGTTATGTCGGCTTTTGGCAAATGATTGCAGTTTGACATCCACTCCAGCTGGAATGGAATAAACAACTCGGTGGCTTTTCTTCAACTTTGGTGAGATTTATTTGGGAAAATTCAGGGGAGGAAAATCTTTTTTGCGTGCTTCTTTCTCACCAGGGTAAACAGATCCTCTTTGGTGGATCTGGCCAGCCTCTGTCCCCAGAACAAAGGCCTTCCAAATTCATGCTCGATATCAAGAGAACACCTATCTAGGAATCTCTAGTTCCTCCGGCATAACTTTATGAATAGCTTCTGCAAGAAAGTGAGTACAGATTTGCACTGGAGGACCTAGAGTTTTCTAGAAATCATATTTTACTCTACTCAGATCTGTGAATAATAAAATTTACAATAGTCAACCCCGCAAATGTATATGGCTGAAAGCATATACAATGCTCTAAAATATTCTACTGTCATGCAGTTTCTATGAACAGGCCCAATCACACATAATCAATCCCCTACTAAGAAACTTATCAGCTAGTCCAGAGAAACTTTATATGAAGTTTCTACTTTGGTGATGATCTTCCTCACATAACCTTGGCGATTGCAAAGTTTTTTTTCCATGGCAGCTAGGATCAGACCATTCCCAATTTTAGACACAGGCTGAAACATGCCGGTACCTTTGTAGTTTTTAACCTATGTTCTTAGCCATCATGTATGGCATCAATCAGTTTTAACCTTGTATTTTAAGCAGTTTTAACTGTTAATAGATTTTATCCAACTATGTGTCTAGTCAGTCAGCTGTTGTTAATCTTATTAACCTTGTATACATTGTACACCTATGGAGAAAAAGGGGTCTTTATATCATAATGTTGTTGTTGTTGTTGTTGTTGTTAATGCACTAATAGGAAGAATACAGCAAGAAATTCAACCTGTCCATTACATCTGGAAACCTATCAGAAGCACACTCCCATTAACACACCATAACAGGTAATACCAGGAATATATGACACTCCTACAATGTACAGTAGAAAATACATAAATTTACAAGGGTGGATCTCTCTCTTTATACCCCTTAGCTATAGAGTGCTGGTATAATTTATCAGTGCTGTCCTCTGGTTAATCCATGGTGATACTTCTACTAGAATACCCCAAATGCTCCTTCAAGACCTGGAGCGATAAAGCATTCGGTTTGTGTAATCCTGTACCATCCCCTCACTTTCAGTATTACTCCAGGATGTAACCCGATCATTTTGAGATAGGCACACAATGTTTAACTTATTGTCTTCTGCCAACAACATTCCTCACTCTCCTAAATTGACAGCACCACTGTAATGTGTGCATAGAGCAGAGAGAAACTCTAGCTGAAAGCTAAAATAGCCTTTGCCAAATAAAAAGAACAACCATTACTTATGAATTGCCCTGAGAAATTGTTAATGAAAGATGATGCACAGTGTTTCAGCATGTTGGCCTGAAAGGCAAGGAACATATAGCCAGCAACCAAAGGCATTATCTTTCCCTAGTCTCTATATATTCACCATATAATGTATTCATTTTGATTAAGAAAGTGCTTATAGAAAGTGAAAACCATAGGACTCCGATCATGAACCACACTTTTGATTTTTTAATTTAAACATAGAATTTTATTCAGAATGTTGAAATAAAATTTCAAAAAAGACCTCTACAGTAGAGTATGACTCCCATATCTGTGGCGGATATGTTCCTGGACCTCATGTAGGAACATAAAAGATAATAGTTAACTCTGACATGAAGGACTTTTCTAACATCATTAAGGTGTTTTTTAAAATTAAATTACCTTACAAAATAATGGCTATAATAATAATTAAAAGCACTTGTAATGTTATTCTTCATTCTGGTTGGTACAGATTGAGTATCCCCTATCCAGAATTCCTAAATCCAAAAAATAGTCCACTGATCAATGTACCATATATACTCGGGTATAAGCCGACCCGAATATAAGCCAAGATACATAATTTTATCACAAAAACTGGGAAAACTTATTGACTCAAGTATAAGCCAAGGGTGGAAAATGCTGCAGGCACTGGTGAATTTCAAAATAAAAATACACACCAATAAAATGACATTAATTGAGGCATTAGTAGGTTAAATGTTTTTAAATATTTACAGTTTTTTCAAAGAAAAACAGTAAACTAGCTCTGTAAGTGGAAAAGTAGGGTCAACAATAATTTTTATTGTACATTTATGATGTTTTAGATTTTAAATGTTAGCACTGAATATTTGCTGTTTGCCGGTCTGAGTCTGTCTTCGGAGGTGAGAAGGCCGGGGTATAAAAGTTTTAAATAAATAAACAAAAATAATCTCTCTCTCTCTCTCTCTCTCTCTCTCTCTCTCTCTCTCTCTCTCTCTCTCTCTCGGGCTTGCAAAGGCCAGTAAACACTTCTAAGGGATCAAAAATGCACATATGAAGTTAATACATTTACATACACAGAAATCGGACCTGCAAAAGATTTCAGGGGAAATGCATACAGTATATAAGATGAAAATGCATATAGATATATACAGATAACACAGGGCTTGCAAAGATTTATAGGAGAAATATCTATATATTAATTACAAGCTTTGGGTCATGCATTTGCCCAAGGAAGAACAACATTCAATTCGCCAAGAAGACTTTGAAGTCCTAACTTCACTTGGACCACCAATCACCAAACTTTTCTTTAGAAGTACATCTAGATTGCAGCTATCTGCTGATATAATTTTCCAAAGGGACATTTGAATCTATCCAATAAGAATACAATGAAGTCAGAACAGAAAGGCATTAAAGTGCCGTCTTGTTGCTGTAGCTGCAATTTCCTAGATTTGTTATCTACATATTGGGTCTTTAAATTATCTCCACAGTTCTCACCGACACCCTCTGCAGAATTAATGAGGCTCTGTTTAACCTGCAAATCTTGAAGCTGGGAGAAAAAAGGAAGGGGGAATGGGAGGGGGTTATATTTTCACAACCAAAATAGGAGTTCATAAATTTTCCTCAAACTGCTTCATGTTTATAATTTACATATCCGGCACATTGGCTCAAGTTGCTATAGAAATGTGAATTAGAGTGAGGAACAGGTCAATAAAACCAGGTGGCTGAAGTGTTCAATAATTTCATAATTGTCTACAATTTTTTTATGATTAGGAATGTATTACTCTACAATAACAACCCTCTTTGGGGGCATTAAGATGGAATGCAAGTGCCCAGGAAATGCAGTCATGCATTATGTACCTTATAGAGTTTGGTGGGAGAGGTTTTTTTATTCTCTCTCTCTCTCTCTCTCTCTCTCATTTGAATAGCTATGCTAATTTAACAAAAGTTAAATGCTTTTTCCTCAGTACCAGTTAAAAGTTCAGCAAAGTTATATACATTACAAATACTGCTTTTAGGAAACAGATATAAATAGCTAAGAGGAAAAACTCAAGAGCATTCAGAAAGTAAAAGGAAAGCGATATTTCTTACTCTTTTATCTACAACATTCTGTCTAAATACAATTTATTTATTAATTAAATATAAGTTTCAGCCAAGTCATTTAACCAGAAGCAATATTCTCAACTATAGTCTGAGGTAGTAGGTGGGCTATTATATTATATCATGTCACATCCACTTCCAGTTCTTAAAAGATTTTCCCTCCTGTTGTGATGGCATGCCCGAGCCTTTGGGGAAACTATATTGTCTGGCTTTACTTATGGGCTATCTATATACCTAAAGCTAAGATTAAGACCCTTAGCAGACAGAGTCACTTAAGGCAAGGTGAAAATATAACCAAATGAGTTTACTGAAACAAGATGAATGAAGGGTTAACTCCACCTGGAACTATCATAAGTTAACAAAAGGCTTTTGACAAAGTCCCTCACCAAAGGCTCCTAAATAAGCTCTTCAGCCATGGAATCAGTGGACAGGTCTTGTCCTGGATTGGAACCTGGCTAAACTGTAGGAAACAAAGGGTGGTAATAAATGGACATTTCTCTGGGTGGAAAGAGGTGAGAAGTGGCGTACCCCAAGGTTCAGTTTTGGGTCCGTTACTTTTTAATTTATTCATTAATGATCTGGATGTAGGAGTGAATTCTGAGGTAGCAAAGTTTGCAGACGACACTAAATTGTTCAGGGTAGTTAAAAATGAAACTGATTGTAAAGAGCTCCAGAAAGATCTCTCGAAATTGAGTGAATGGGCAACAAAGTGGCAAATGCATTTTAACCTAAACAAGTGTAAAGTCATGCACATCGGGGCAAAGAACCCCAACTACACCTACCAATTGATGGGGTCAAAGCTTTCCGAGACAAACCAGGAAAGGGATCTTGGGGTTTTGGTGGACAGCTCAATGAAGATGTCAACCCAGTGCGCAGCAGCAGTGAAAAAAGCAAATTCTATGCTAGGCATGATCAGAAAGGGAATCGAAAATAGGTCAGCAAATGTTGTATTGCCTCTCTACAAATCTATGGTAAGGCCACATTTGGAGTACTGTGTACAATTCTGGTCTCCGCACCTTAAGAAGGATATAACGGAACTCGAAAAGGTACAGAAAAGGGCAACAAAAATTATCCAAGGGATGGAGCGGCTCCCTTATGAAATCAGGTTGCAACGCCTTGGTCTTTTCAGCCTTGAAAGACGGCGTCTAAGAGGTGACTTGATCGAAGTGTATAAAATCATGCATGGGATAGAAAAGGTGAATAAAGAAAAATTATTTTCTTTATCACAAAACACTAGGACTAGAGGGCACTCCCTGAAGCTCCAAGGTAGGAAAAATAGGACTAACAAAGGGAAATATTTCTTCACCCAGAGGGTCATTGGGTTATGGAACTCACTTCCAGAAGAGGTTGTGACAGCTGCCAGCCTGGACAACTTCAAGGCAGGATTAGACAGATTCATGGATACCAAGTGTATCGGTAGTTACTGAAAAGGACATTCAAGTGCCACCTCGGAGTTGGTTGAGGTAGGCAGGATTTCCCTGGGTACTGGTTGTGGGGGGTCGGGAGCAGGTCAGGGTTTTGCCCTCCCTTCTGCTCGAGATCCCCGTGTACAACTGGTGGGCCACTGTGTGATACAGAATGCTGGACTAGATGGGCTGAGGTCCGATTCAGCATGGCTCTTCTTATGTTCTTATGTTCTTAACTTAAATCAATACATTACAAAAGTAGCTATTGCTGGCTGCAGTCATCTCTTTGGAATATTCTGCCCGGATGGATTACAAGTTGTTGCTTACAAATTGTTTTAATCTTCTCTCCTGTGAAGCTTAGGCTGGCCAAACGCTTCTGTTGTCCTTTGGACTGTTGGTATAATAGTACAGCTAAATGCAAGTGCTAAGAATGTCTTTTTTGATTGCTTGGGCCTAGGATAACAGACAGTCTGAAGCTCTGTTAACTGTAGCTCTGCTGTATCAATCAAAACTTTATTACGGTCACAGACCAGCACAAAGCGGGCACAAGTGCCCTAAGAGGAGAAGGACAACTCCCCAGTAAACAGTTATTTAAAATCAGACTAGAAATCAGTATAAAATATATATTTAAGCTCTGCTGTAGAAAGAGGAGGAGTCCAGCAAAAGCTCTGTACAGCGAACTGGAATACACCAACTAAGACTGACCTTTGGGAGGATTTTAAGCTCCACCCAAAAACTAATACAAGGGAAGGTGTCTATACCGGGAAAATCTATGAACAGGGGGAACTGAAGCAAAGGAGAGGAAAAGGCAGTGCCAAGACTTCACATCTGTTTCTACTATCCTCTAGAACAGGGGTGCTCATTAGGTAGCTCGGGAGCTACTAGTAGATCTTCGGCCCTCTTCCAGGTGATCTTCGGGCCTCACCAGCTGGATGGGGCACTCCTGCCATGCGTGCACACACCCTGCGCGCACGCTCCTGCTGCTGGCCTCTGCTCTTGCGGTGCTTCTTTCGCCTGCGGGGCATTGCAGGAAGCACGAGGTAGTGCCTCTGGAGGAAGCGCCCTGCCTCTCTCTCATCCAGAAGAAGCTGTGCAGCCTCCGTTGCCGGTGAGACAGGCAGGGCGGAGTGCTCCCTCTGGATGCCCTGCCTCGTGCCTTCTCCTTCCTGCAATGCCCCGCAGATGGAAGAAACGCTGCATGGGCAGAAAACAGCAGTGGGAGCTCATGGCAGCGGGGGCAGGTAGATCTTTTGGACTTGGTTGCTTTAAGAGTAGCTCGCATGCTGAAAAAGTGTGAGCACCCCTGCTCTAGAATTATTTCAGTTTGACACCACTTGAACTGCCATGGCTCAATTCTATGGAATCATGGGAGTTGTAGTTTGGCGATGGATCAACACTCTTTGGTGAGAAGGCTAAAGACTAAAGCTCCCATGATTCCACAGCATTGAGGCACAACAGTTAATGTGACATCAAACTGTGTTACTTCTATAACGACAATGCACTTAAGGTCAGCCAGCAGATAGAGAGAGGTATCTCATCTCAGGAACCAGTTTAGGGGAGATAGCTGCTCAGCTATTGCTCTTGATTTTCCTAGCCATTCCTCTGTATATGCCATGTAATAACCTGGTGCCTCAGATACAGCGGAAGACACTATTCAGTCACTAGTAAGATTTAAACTGCCTATTCATCTTATTTCTTTCAATACAAAAAGGCAGAACATTGCCTTCTTCACCATTGGAAACAAAATATTTTGGTTCAGTTCTGTCTGCTGATGTCATCAACTTATCATCTCACTAAAATCTTGGAATCCTAGGGTGTGTCCACACTACACACGATTTGAGACAGCTATAATGTACGTTGGCCCATTCAATGGAATGCTGGGATTTATAGTTTGGTGAAATACATAGGATTCTCTAATAATGCATTCCCTATAGGAAAGAATTGTAAGTAGAGTTTGAGCATCCTTAATCAAGAATTCCAAAATCCAAAATTGTCCACATCGGTGTACAAGATAGGGACATATTTGCTTTCTGATGGTTCAATGTACACAAAATTTTCATACATAAAATTATTCTTAAAATATATTAATTTACCTTCTGTCTATATGTATATGGTGCACATGAAATATATCTTAATTTTGTTGCTAGACTTGGGTCCCATCCCCAAGATGAAAAAATCCAAAATGCCAAAAAAAAACAACCCCCACCTCATTTCAGGTATTTTCAATAAGGAGTACTCAGCCTGTACCTCATGAGACTGGTAATCTCACCTAAAAAGGGTTCTAGGACACTAGAAATAATGGCAGTTAAAATGGCATTAAACTGTTCTAATTGTGTTGTATTGATACAGCCTAAGATTCCTTTGCAGCGTGTACGAACTCCAGGAAAGACACATAGGGCAGACAAATCCATGTGAAAAAGCTGTATCTACCGTTACAGACAAATACTGAAGAACCGAACTTTTTACTTTCTCAGCAGAATAATTCAGGAATTGATCTGAAGGCTGCAGCACTCAGTCCTAACAACTGGCACTTGAAAGGGGGAAAAAAAACAATTGCACGCAATTATTGAACGAAGCTCCCAGAATCCTTGTCTCTCAATCATACTCCCAGGTCTGAGAAAAGGCATAATTCTAACTAAAGAGCTCTCCGCAGTGTACTGTCATTAAGGCACTAGATTGTAAAGTGGACAATTATCCAGAAAACATATATCTGAAATAATAATCTGGCACCACTGTTGAAGAAGACCCTTAGCAAAAAGGAGAGAGAGAAAAGAAAAAGCTGTTGAAAACCTAGTTGCTGAAGAGCAAAACATTGTCACTTTTTTTGCTTTAACATGAAAATACTTTTCTTTCCCAAGAATAATTGAGCTTTCAGTTCCAGTGATTTATGAGAAATACTTGAGGACACTCTGCTAACATCTATCTTTGTCACGAAGAAACTCTTTTGCTAGGTTTACTAACATGCATGATTAAATCTTCTGAAGTCTGCTTGGAATAAGCGTTGGCTCGTTTAAAGCATTGGAGTGTCTTCACACACCACCGCCGACAGGTTACCCAAAATGAAACACAGAGGTGACTGCATAGAACTGTTTTTGCCGGTATCGCAACAGAGCTTAATGAAACCCAGCGGCCAAAACCTGGGATTCTTCTTAGTTTATCTTTCTATTTTAGGTTTGCTGTCAACTCCTGACATTTGGATTTTGAATTGCCCCTGTAGCTGGCAGCCAGGGTGGTCTCTTCAAATAAAAGACAGATTTGATGGGTAGCTGAGAGTACAGTGGGAAGTCAATGCTGCTTCACCTTAGAAAGATTAAATATTTCAATATACTCTGATTCAAAATTTATGAGGACATTATTGAAAATACCGCTTACCAGGAATACTTCCATTTCTCTTGTTTCCAGGATGAGGTGTGCTATTCCAAAATTGTTCATCACAGCTGTCCAAACTGGCTGATCTATACTTAATAACATGAGACTTTAATATCATTCTGTATTTTACCTGAAAAAGTGGGTTGATATCCATGATAGCTCATGCTAAAATAAAAATCGGTTATCCTATATACTCATGCATAAGGCTAGGAATTTGGTACAGATGGCCCTTCGAGACAGGACCTATATCCCAGGATCTAATCCCAGGTATTAGGAGCAGGACTGAAGACCGACAGGTCACAGGTTCAAATCCAGAATGAGTGTGGATGAGCTCCCTCTGTCAGCTCCAGCTCCCCTTGTGGAGACATGAGAGAAGTTTCCCACAAGGATAGTAAAAATCAAAACATTTGGGCATCTCCTGGGCAATGTCCTTGCAGATGGCCAAATCTCTCACACCAGAAGCAGCTTGCAGTTTCTCAAATTGCTCCTGACACGGGAAAAAAACCCCAGGTGTTCTGTTTATCTCAGATTATCTGGCTGTGTGGACTCATATAATCCAGTTTAAAGCAGAAAACCTGGGATCATATCCTGGGATATAGGTCTGTGTGGAAGGGTGAGAGAGAAGGCTAAGGAAAAATATATCCTCTGTGTCAATGCAGTATAAGATGTATATTAGACTTCTGTCAAGGTGGCTGAAAAGTTGTGGTTTCTAGAAATGATATGTGGTTTTCCCTCACCATTTGAATAAACACAGACAAAGGTTTATTTTAGACTTCTCATTTTCCTATGCATTTAATGTGAGGAGTGTTTAAGTCATTGGCCAGAAAGCAATTGGTTTATACCACTTCAGCATAACTATAAGACGCAAAAGCAGGAGGAAGTGGGCTGAAGGAGTAACTGAACCCACAGAGATCATCCCATAAATGCAGTGTCATATTTTCGAGGAAACACGGTAGGACCAGGTCTAGCTAATGCTTGGATGGATGCTTGGGATTCCCAATAGACACAGCCTGGAGTTGAAGAAATTTAAAATAAAATAATATTCCTGCTTCCAAACTTTATGTGTATAATCAAAATGGGGTTCTTTTCTGCTGTTGTGTTTCAGCATACAATAGAAATATTTTTGCCATCTTTTTGCTTTTTTTGTTGTTTTGTTTTTTGGAATTTCCTGCATCAAAGTATTTTTTATTGCAGTCTCCCTTTTTGCACCTTTTTTTTTTTGAAACCAAAACTTTAGCATCTGTATGGCTTTATCTCTGGGTGTTTGTGCAGAGTGGTGATTTGGCATAAAAGTGTTAATAGGTCTTCAACATATTGCTGGTTCTTATGTAAACATCATTGTACACCTCAAAAAATCCCATTTTTGTCCATTCCATAAAATCAGATTCTAGCTTGTGCTGGTGTAATTACACAACTGCTTATTGATGGATGTGTACAGTAACGCATCCTGAGATGTCCATATTTATGCCCTAAACATGGCTATAGGAATCTGGAGACCTTTTCAGCTGGAATGAACTGGTACAAGCCTTGAAAACTGATTGTCTCGTAATGTGCTTGGTGCATAAATGACAGTAAGGCAAAGTTGATTAAATTATTGATTTGCCACCACAAGTGAAGGAAATGCCAAAAGGGAGGAATAAACCAAGTTGATCTTACCCATGCCAAATGGACATAAGAAACAGTTTGCACACCTTCCAGATGCTAAACTATAAAGAGGACAAGTCTAAAGCTGCACTTGAGAGGAAACATCTCTGTAATATGTCTTTTTCCAGTAGAATGAGCTCAAAGATATTGTCTGATGCATTTCCCCTACAAATTCTAATGGTCAACTCTAAATCTGCTTATCTAAATCCAATTAGTAGCCACAGAGGAAAGAAATCTATTTTGCAGTCCTGCAGTGTTAGCAAATAGATTTAAGACTAACCCCACTGATCATGCTATGCATAGCAATAAATATTTTCTTTCACATGATGATTTCTTCCTTTTAAGAGCTTTTCTGCTTAATTCCAAAGTCCATATTGTGGTAATAGCTTTCTTAGGCCAACCAAAAAGGGCACAAAGCTTTTGAAAGAATACTGCATTATGTAATACATATGCACTTTCCTTCTCATGAGTGACTTGGAGAGAACAATATGTCTAGTGGTATCATTCAGAATATTTAACCATTGATTCTACTTTTGTCCAAAACATGTACATATATAAATGTGTCCTGCCAATCTCTCTTCATCTCGGGATGTTTGCTGTCACCTTTCAGGAATGCCAGGACCTGGTGCCTTAGGACTTTATCCTATGAGTAGGAAAGCAGGGGTAGGGAAGTGAAGAAAAGTGGGGGTAAACACCTTTAATAGTGGGGACATGACCTCCTACTGCAACGTCTGTCTTCAGGGGTGACCAGCCATCCCACATTTCCCCATTCTCTTTGGGCTTTCCTCCGCTTCCTGCTGCTGCCTTCAATCAGGAGACAGGGGAACACCGACTCCTGAAAATGTACTTTTCTCTCCATCTGTGCACACTAGTGGGATGGATCTGCACACACAGCCACACTGGAAGTGGCTATGTGTCATGGGAAGACCTCCTTTACACCAGCATTAGGAAATGGTAAGAAAGCAGGGGAAATGTAATGTGTGATAAGGACATTTGTCACCCCAAACCTATGTATGATATGTATTTCTCATGCCCTTATTTATTTATTTTATTTATTTATTTACTTAATTTATACTCCCCTCAGGGGACTCAGGGCGACTTACAACTACTCAACTACTCAAGGCTGCTTCAGTATCAGCCACAGGTTATGATGGAATGCTCAGCACATTTGCATCCCGATTGTCTCCCATGGCTCTGGAGAAATAGTTTGCACAGTCCTCTGTCTCCTCTGACTCTCTCCCTATATCATGTCCCCTCTTAATCTTCTCATATCTAAGCAAAACATACCCAGCTCCCCAGGCTCAGCTTCCCCCGCTGTTTCTTATAAGGCTTGGCTTCCAGATTTTCATTCCTTTTGGTTTCCCTACTTTGGACATAGTTTAGCTTGTCTATATCTTTCCTGAACTGTAATGCCCAGAACCAGATGCAATAGTCCAGGTGAGGTCTGACCAAAGCAGAATAGAGTGGTGCTATTACTTTCCTCAATGTAAACATTATACTCATATTTATGCAGCCTAGAATAGTATAGGCATTTTAGCTGCCACATCACACTGTTGACTCTTGTTCAGCATCTGTTCTCCTAAGACTCCTAGATCCCTTTCACACATGCTACTGTTAAGCCAAGTGCTACCCATTCCACAGCATTTCTTTCTTTTTTTTCTTCATTTTTATTTTTACCTTAGTAAGGTAGTACTTTACATTCCTCCCTATTGAAATGTATCAGGTAGATCTAGATGCAGTAGTCATCCCCATTATGATATTATGTATTTCTATTTACAGTGTAACAACTATTTCTGAATGTGTACTTATACCTAGAAATTAGCATAAACACATTTTCTATAAATCTATTCTTTCTTTTGTTCTATTGTTCTGGCTTTTTTCCTTTTCTTTTTTGTATGAAAATTTTCAGTTCTATAAGAACTTTGCAGCTGGTGGCTGAGTTTACATGTTTTTTTTCCTTTTGTCTTGCACCTTTTAGATCATACCTATCGACAGAGTCTATCTCATGCAAGATATTCCAGGAGGTTTTTGATCAAATAAATATAAGCAAATACATTTCAGGTAGAAAGTAGTATTGATACAGGTAAAATGGCATTTTTCTGAAGTCCCACAGTCTATTTAAGATGGTGTGCTCTCTTTAAGTAGCCACACTGGGCTCCTTCATTTAGCCTGCAAGATTGCTATTAAATTGAGTGGTAAGAAGGATAGACACATCTCAGCCCAGGTAGAAAAAATATAGTTAACTGATTTCCTAATCCATTAGGGGAAAGGAAGTGGAAATGCAGATTTGTGTCATTCCATGGTATTATTAGAATAGCCAGTCATCCTGTGCCAAACAGCTATTTTTTGCTGCTGAGATCTTTGCCTGTCAGACGCAACACTCACATCCTACTGTATTAAAATGATTGGTGTGAAACTGTATTTCACAAGGGATGAAGCTATCTGCTTGTCACATATCCAGTCTTTCACAAGAGACTCTTTCATCTCTGGAGGTTTCCTAGTATGCATTAAACTGTCACCAAGAATTCTGGAAGCAAATAATTTTGGCATGGAATGGCTGCAGGATGCTCCCCAATATGTCATTGTCAGAGCACCTTCCAGTCACTGAAATACCAGGAGTCGCATCTGTCTTTATAATGAAGTAGATTATCTTCATGACACAAAAGCCAGTATCCACTCCACACTCCTCCACATCCTTTCTGATTTTTTCTGTAAAAGTTGTATGATGTCTTCTTAATCTTGCCTGATGAGGGAGATATAAAGAAGATGATAATGTGATTAAGATTTAGCAGTCAAGAAAAGTGGGATTATTTCCCATCTGTGCCATATCCACTTCTTGTATGACCTTTAGCAAGGGCATTTCATGCCCTGAGCCTTCCTTACAGGCATATGGATTAAGTCTGTGCATTATTTTAAGTCTCTGAACAGTCCCCTTAAGCACTGTCCAGTCACTAGGGATCTTCTCCCTCTCTTCCCTTGGACTCGGACAAGCATTGCTAGAGGTCTATATTAGGAAAGCCAACTAGGGAAATGAAGGTATATTGAAACATATTTAATATACTTACTTTCCTTATATCTGTCTGAAATGTGAATCAAGGTAGACACAGTATCAATATGTGGAAAAATTCTTCCAGGTTCTAGACCAAAGAAATATTCAAAGTGTTGAACCTATTTTGAAGATAGAGTTCAGAACCTCAGATAGCACCTTCAAACCGTGGAATAAAACTCAATGCATAGCTATCACTCCACTGACATCAGAGCCATTACCCACCACTGAACAAAACAAACAAAGATCTAAAGAGCTACTTTAAGTGGACAGGCCCCTTACCCTTAGACGGTATCCTCTCTGAGATAATAAAAGATATTTGTAAAAGTCCTTTCCTTTTCTAAAGATGTTTTCCGTGACATACGATGAGAGGGTGCTATTTGAGAAATTTCAATCCCTCTGGGACACATAGAATTGGTTGTGCATTTCTTTGTATCCCAACTTGCATTTCTTATCTTGTTCTTGTTGCTCATTCCATTGACAACCTCTTTAAAAGACTAAAAAGATACCTGCATGTGCTACATATATGCTATCACTGTTTCTTCGCCATTTCAACTTGTTAGGAAAGAATGATAAATGAACACCTCCTGACTTTTCTGCATATTTCCCCAGGATCTTACAGATTCACCCATAGGATAAGAGACTGGAAAGATCATGGCAGGACCCAGCAGCTTCCCTTTTCTCCATTACACCAGTAAATTGTGGCAGAGGAAGCAAACACTGTGTAAGCTTTCAACAATTTAACCAAACAGTAGCAAACTTGGGTGCAAACATGGGAGAGCAATGTATCAGTAACAGCTCTCCACTCTTGAATTGGCCACTGTTTTGGCCACCAACGGAAGACTGACTGTTCAGGGGGAAAGGTCCTTGTATATCTGCTAGGTTTCCTATTTGCTACTCTCCTTTAAATTAATTGCATTAATAATATTCACTTGTTCAAAGACATGTGAATGTTATTCACATGTTAGACCAGAATATCAGTGTGCAAGGAGATCTTGTAATATTTTAGAGCAGTGGTTCTCAAGTGTGGGTCCCCATGTGTTTTGGCCTATAACTCCCAGAAATCCCAGCCAGTTTACCAGCTGTGAGGATTTCTGGGAGTTGAATGCCAAAACATCTAGGGACCCACAGCTTGAGAATCACGGTTTTAGAGACTAAGTAAGAGAACTAACTTAAGATCATCCGGGGAGGCCCTGCTCTCGCTCCCACCAACATCTCCAATGTGGTTGGCGGGGACAAGAGACAGGGCCTTCTCGGTTGTGGCCCCTCGTCTGTGGAATGCACTTCCGATTGAATTACGATTGACCCCATCCCTCATGGTGTTTAAGAAAAAAAATCTTGGATTTGGGACCAGGCCTTTGCACAATAACTTAATGCAGCTTTTGGACTGGAACATGCTGCTAAGATAACAGATATGAGGATACGGCTTGACTGTTTATTAATTGGATGTGGATTGATTATTGTTTTTAACTTAACTGATTGTTAATAAGTGTTTTATTGATTGCCACTGTTTTAATCCTGTATGTATATTTATGGTTTTACATTGTCTTTTGATTGTAGCATCGAATTGCTGCCTTGTAAGCCGCTCGGAGTCCCCCCGCGGGGGTTGAGAAGGGCAGGGTAAAATGCCGTAAATAGATAAATAATTAATAACTAAGTTGGCAGTATAAGCTTATATATACTAAATCCATTTCTTCAGAAGCATTTTATGTTGTGATTTTTTTGATATTTTAACTGTTGTAAGACAGTTTAAATTCCCAAAGGTGTGGAAAACTACTACCTGTATCCCTAGATATTAATCTCTTTCAGTTCAAAGTGCATGGCTTTTATTAAGGTTGAGTGAAAATGCTTCATCCTTTGCTCTGCAGTTATCTTTAGGGCAGAGCTAAAATGTCTGCCTGCTTTAAAGTGACATGTCAAAAGGAAGCCATAGCAATTCTGTATGACACACAATCCTTTCTCCCACACCTAAACATTAGGAAGAACTTCCTAACGGTGAGAGCTTTTCAGCAGTGGGACTCTCTGCCCCAGAGTGTGGTGGACACTACTTCTTTGGAGGCTTTTAAACAAAGGCTGGATGGCCATCTGTTGGGGGTGCTTTGAATGTGATTTTCCTGCTTCTTGGCAGGGAGTTGGACTAGATGGCCCACAAGGTCTCTTCCAACTCAATGATTCTATGATTCTATGATTTGTCTTGTGAGATTCAAGACAGACGTTATCTTTGCCATGGTACTTGGCCTCTGGGGTTGGCTGAATCATGTCTGTGGTGGGAGGATATTTTAATCTTTTCTCACCACAATAGATTCAAATTGCAGTAAAAGAGATTCCACCTAAACTATAGAAAGAACTTCCTGACAGCAAGAGCTGTTTGGCAGTGGAATATATTGCTGCAGAGGATGCTGGAGTCACCAACTCTGGAGATTTTTAAGCAGAGGCTGGATGACCATTTGTCAGGGGTGCTTTTGATATCGGAGGTGACCCCCCCCCCCTTTTCTTGGGCTCTGTAGAAGATAGTTAAGAACCAAGGGATTCATAGTTTTTCCAAGAACACCAGGCTGGAAGTGATCCCATAATCCCCTATCTCTCCCCACATGGGAAACTAAGCCTCTTCCCATGGCCCCATGGTCCCATATGACAATGCCCCTGTAACCCACAATTTATGAATACACCCAGTTATTTTCCTTTTGCGTTACTCTTATGGACTTTTGCTTTCTCCCAAAGACTTTTTCCTTTCTTTCCAGGACCCCTTGGGCTATCTTTTATGAACCTAATAAACTGTGTTTCTTTCTGGTGGGTAGGCAGGGATGATCAGGATGGTATATTTTCCCCATAAACCCCAATATATCTCCCCTCATGTTTTCCCCATGTATGTAATTTTAAAAATATGAAAGTGCCACTGTTTACCTTTAGCCAGCTCCTTGGGTGAGGCTTGCTAGCTGCCTTCCTGAAGTCTGTGATTTGATCACCCATTCACAAGCCTCATTTGCATGACAATAGCAGGAGCCAGCTCTTTCAAAGGATCTCTCCCCTCTTGTCAAAACTGGCCTCTGCCAATCTATGGCAAACTGGTTTCTGAGATTCGCCTGCCAATGAGTCATGGATTGATAGGCAAACAATTTCCATTCCCAAAGGGACTATCCCTGTGGGCCTTGGAAACCCATGTATGGTCACAGCATTTCCTCTGTTACCCTTCACCTTACTGAGACCTTGCAGCAATATATTAATCTGTGTCTATCAAACAGAGAAAAAACACAGATGAGGACATTTGATCATCAACCAAAAGACAATAGAATTGCTCAGCTTGAGAACAGGAGGGTTCTTGTTGAACACTTGGACGCTTGATCTACATATTTAATCCCATCAAAATGTTTTTCTGCCTTCATCATTCTACTCATTGCCCATCTCTTCACCCCCATTGGCTGGAAACTGGAAGCAGACTGAGCCCCATTGGCTAAGATGCAACCAGCCAGCAAGATTCCATCCAATCAACGTGAAGCTGGCCTGGGGGCGGGAAGTGGGAAATTTGAATCTGTAACCTTATAAAAAGGCATGTTTTTCCAATGTAACCTTTATGTCAGCATGACAAATTATTGCGGCTGTCATCCTTTCCAGCTGGTCTGAATAAACACCTTGGTGGTACTCCTTCAACTTGGTGAGCTTTTTATTGGGAAATTTTAGGGAAAATTGGGATTGGGCTTCTTTTCTCACCAGGATTAATATGGATCCTCTCTGGTGGGTCTAGCTGGTCTGCCTTCATGGCAAGGCCCCCAAATACTGTTCAATAACACCTTCATTATGTGTTCCAGCATGTCAGGAGGAGGACTGGATCGCCCTTATGTCTCTTCCAACTCTTTAATTCTATGTTCAGCATCAGAATCATCTGTCCCTCACATACACCTGGGAAATAAGATCTTATATCAGCCACAGCAAAAAGTAAACAAAGGCAATGGCTTGCATATTTCTGTATGTTACTGTGTCCAGTTCTGGGCACCATTGTTCAAAGGGATATTGAAAGGTTGGAACACATTCAGAGGAATATAATAAGGCGGTTTAAAAAGTCTGGAAACCAAACCATATTCAGAACAATGTACAGAGCTGGGGATGTTTAACTTAGAGGAAAAAAGACAGAGAGCTGATGTGATGGCTATTTTTAAATATCTTGAAGAAGGTGGATCATTTTTTCTGCTGCTCCAGAAACTAGGACACAAGTCATATTGTAAGAAACAGATTCTGCATAAACATTAGAAAGAATTTCCTAATGGCAAGACTTGTTGGAGAGTGGAATGTATTGCTTTGGAGGATGGTAAATTCCACTTCTTTGGAGGTCTTTTAGAAATTGGATATTCATATCTCAGAAATACTTTAACTGTCTATTCTTGGCAGGGGGGTTGGACTATATGACCCTTAAAGTTTTTTCCAGTTCTGCAAGTCTGTGACTCATTGTGAGACATAATCCTCTTTCTCTTGGCAGATCAATTAAAGGTGTAAATGGAGTCTATACATTACAGAACAGGCCATACCCTTTAGAGCCACTTTAACAGAAGATATATGCAGCATGATGCCCAGTTATGACCAACTATCCTTTCCTGACAAGTGCTCTGCCAAAAGAGAGAGAAGAAACACACTTTTGCAGCAAAGTGCAGTTTATTTATTCTAGGACACTGCTGCTCCTTCAGAGAAAACTATGTCTTCTAGAATCTCCAAAAAAAGGTTTTAAAGCCTCAAAAACCCAAGTTTGGAACTTATTTTTATGGAATAATTGTATTTAAGCCCTTTTTGCCCACAGTAAGTAGGTCACATTATGGAAGAAGCTTCGTTATATTGTTGCATCAATGTAAGATGGTTGGCTGTCCTGTATTGTGTTTTTGAGTAAAAAAAGAGTAATGGAGGCAGTGAAGATCCAATAGCAAGTACAACATTGTAAATTTAAAAGCCTTACAATAATGTTTCATTCCACAGAAATATAATACATAATGTCCTTTTGTCGGCTACCTGTATTCTGAAAAATGAAATGGTATGTGAGCTAAGATAGGCTTGTAACAACCACAAGGCACCAGTGACCTTTTTCCTAATAATCTTTGATCATGAAAAAATATATTAAATGCTAAACTGTCTCTTCCTTTTGTTTATATGTGCATTTTTCTAAAATATTTGCATAACAAACTTCTCCCAATAGATTCCACCTCAGTGCACAGAAAATGAAAGCATTTATCTGACAAAACATTTCAATACACAATAAAAAATATGTGTATATATATAATATATATGTTTCACCCCTAAAATATCATTTAAAAGACAAATGTCTAAGTTTGTGAGCACACCAGGCTTATTTATTTTGTGTCAAAAGCATTGCACAAATAAGTATAAAACCTTTGAAAAATAGAAGGAGTACAAGTGGCTAAATAATTTTTGACCAAAACCAGGCAACAGCAACTGCATTGTCTGTAGCTTTTTTTTAAAAAAAAACCTCTGGTATGACAGGGTAAAAATTGAAAGAAACTTTAAGGACCATTATATCCGATGAGCCTTTCTACAAATATGGCTGAAATATAAAGGCAGAATATGGCTGAAATATAAAGGCAGATTTTATGAAAAAACTCCACAATGGATATCTCCTCAGGAGGCATTTTTTAGAAGACAATACAGAAAAAAATGGAAACAAATCTATGTTGGGAAAAAACAGGAAATGGGTTGATTCTAAAAGATTTGTCTGAATTAAAAGATCTAGACAATTCTATAGATTGGTTTCAATATACTCAAATTTTTGAAATCTATAAAAAAAAGATAAAATACAAGAATTTGAACAAAAACAAATATTTGGGGACAAATTAGTAAAAAAAACAACATCAAAGGGATCTCGAGTCTATACCAGAAATTATTAGAATGGCAAACAGAAAAGGAAGTAATTAAAACTGTATGATTAAATGGGCTCAAAATTTTGGACATAACATACCTTTAAACCTTTGGGAAAGGCTCTGGAATACACACTTAAATTACACGTACGCCTATGACCTCAAAGAAAATATTTTTTAAATGTTATATAGATGGTATTAAAGCAGTTTTGGTACTTTCTGTGGAGGAGAAAGGTCAGAGAGTGATGCTGCACACGTGTAGAGCTTGGAAAAGTGGGTTTCTGTGCCAAGAATCAGGCAGGCACTTGCTCCGTGAATGTAACACTGTGATTGGTGCTTCTAATCAATGCTGTGATTTGTTAAAGTACACCCCGTGCCTAGCGTGAGATAACGTAGGTTCAGATTGGTCTAACAGTACAGGATGTGCTACTTGGTGACATCAGTGCCAAAGGGAGAAGAACTGCGCATGTACAGAGGGAATCTGCCCCATCCGTTGCTGGCAAGGAAAGGCAGAAATGAAATGTTGCTAATCAGGTACATGAGAGTCCCAACCACTGATATGTACTGTGAGAAAGAACTTTAAAGCAGTTTTGGTACTTTCTGTGGAGGAGAAAGGTCAGAGAGTGATGCTGCACACGTGTAGAGCTTTGAAAAGTGGGTTTCTGTGCCAAGAATCAGGCAGGCACTTGCTCCGTGAATGTAACACTGTGATTGGTGCTTCTAATCAATGCTGTGACTTGTTAAAATACACCCCGTGCCTAGCGTGAGATAACGTAGGCTTAGATTGGTCTAACAGTACAGGATGTGCTATTTGGTGACGTTAGTGCCAAAGGGAGAAGAACTGCGCATGTACAGAGGGATTCTGCCCCATCCGTTGCTGGCAAGGAAAGGCAGAAAGTGAAATGTTGCTAATCGGGTACATGAGCGTCCCAGGCCACTGATATGTACTGTGAGAAAGAACTAACTTAGAAATGTTCATTGTTCTAACACATAGGTGGGGTTTTGAGATGTGATGCTAATGGAAATGTAATGTTTTATTGGATTAATGAAATGCCATGAGACACCAGCCAATTATGATTGTGTAAAATCCATGAAGGAGGGCGGGCTTTTCCGAGATGCCGCCATGGGGGTATATATGCTTTGTACTGAGAGTGACCGGGGCCGTTTGCCCCTGATTAACAGCTTGTTCTGTTTGGCAACCCCACCAGCTGGTGTTATCAATAAATCTCTTTGATTTCACACGAGCAGTGAAGTTGTTGCGTGTTTCCTCATCCCTGCTGCCCGCACGTCTGCGCGCCTGTTGGTAAGAGGTCATTTGCCAATCCGGAGTTCCATAACTCCCCAATTTGCTGCTTCATCTCTTTGGTGACCCCGACGTGATTCCAAAAGGCTAATTAGACGGGTCTGTGGTGAGGACGACGCAATCTAGTTACCTAGACGGATCTCGCTCCCGAGCGGGGAGGTGAGGCGACCCAGGAGAGCTGAGACAGGCGCCTGGTACACACAAGACCGGCTTGCCTGGCTCGCCCCAAACCAACGCCTGCTGACACGAGAGACCGCAACTGACGCGACTGCCGGTGAACCCAGAGAACAGAGAAAGCCCGGAGGGAGGCAGCTTGTGAGAGCCGCCTCTTGAGAGATCCGGCCAGCAGATACCGGGGGTACCTTTCGAGGTGCCTAGAGAGCAATCCGGTTGCTGAAAGCGCGCAAAGAAAGTCGGGGGTGGCGGCAGTCCGTGGCACCTAGAGAGCAATCCGACGCAATCGTGAGGTGACGGAGGGAGACGTCCTGAAGTCTGCTAGAATCGGCAAGTATAGATTTTTCAAGCACTAACACTGAGGGAACACATTGGGGTTGGGGAGAGCACTGAAGTGATCTTTGATCTTTGGCTAGAGAGATGGGTAGTGCGGGATCAAAGCAGGAGAAAGAGACCCTTTGAAATGTGTGTTAGACAATTGGGACAGGTTTTGTCTGTTGGCAGTAGAGGGAAAGCCCCAAGATCTGAAAGCTTTTGAACTCAAGAATCTGTGCACAGAGGTTTGGCCCGCCGTCCAGGAGATTGACTGGCCAGACACAGGGTCCTGGGATTTGAGAAAGTGTAGGCAACTTGAATCTTATTGTTTCGAAATTCATCCAAATGATCAATGGATTTATTCCGCAACATGGGAACGCATGGTTGCTGAGGGTGTTTGGTGGGCAGGCCCCAAGGGGCATGAGAAGAAAGGCTGTTTTGTGAACAGGAAGGCAGGGAGGAAACCTCCGGTTTTACCGGCGGAGCAAGAAGATCTTCCACCCTTAAGGAGAAGACCAAGAGAGAGACAGATTGCCCCAACAGGAGCGGGGGAAGCCACTGCGCCTCCGCTCTATGCAAGTTTGAACGTCCCTGCACAAGCTCCAGCCATAGCCCCCACCCTTGGGACAGGCCCGGCCGTTCAGATGACGTCCACGGCCGTGACGCAATCTGAGGCGGTCCCGGCTGTTCCTACTGCGCCAATCCTGTCTGTCCCCGCCTCGCCGTTCCCGGCAAGCCAAGCACTTCTTCCTGTTTCCGTCGCGCCAATTTCAATTCCAATGAATTCCCCAATGACTTTTCAATTCGAATCAGGGAGCCTGCCAACTGCGGGTTCAAGCGGGTCGTTTCCGTCAGCCATGGCAACGTCCCCTCCCGCGGCGGCCCCTTTAATTCAGCCACAAGCAGCAGTGACATTCCCTGTTCCCCGTTCAGAAAGGAATCCGTTTTGTGAGAAACCGCCTGCTTATCAGGCCCCTCTCTCCATGGAAGTTCATTATCCCATAGAAGAAGCAAGACAAGTAGAAAGAGGAGCGAGATGGCCAACCCCTAATGTTGACAGGATGATAGTGCGTCCCCAAGACGAAGAGGGGGAGGATGAATGCTCCGGAGCCTCAGGGGGGCTGATTGCGCAATCCCCCAGAGTCAAAAGGAGAAGCTCCTTTGAATCCGCAAGAGTGATAGAGCGCTCTCCGGAATTAGGCCGAAGGCACAGTGTGAGACAAGCCGCTTCCCCAATGCGAACCAGAAGCAAGACCAGGGTTCAGGAAGCAAGGCAAACAGAGGAAGAGGAGAGAGGGGTCTTAGAGTGTCCTATAAGACAGGTCCCATTACTGGACGTACACAACAGGGTCCTACAAGCTTATCAGATAGTCCCATTTTCAAGCTCGGATGTTTTTAATTGGAAACATAATACTCCCCCATATTCTGAGCAGCCACGTGCTATGGGGGACCTTTTGGAAGGTATTATTGCCACCCACGATCCCACCTGGTGGGACTGCCGGCAGCTGCTAAATGCCCTATTCACTGCGGCAGAGAGAAGATGCATTATCAATCAAGCCAGGTTGATAGCTCAAGAGGGACATGGGCAGATGGAGGCAGTTGCATTTGGGAATGCCAGGTTCCCACTGGGACAAGATCCGAGATGGGATCCGAATAATGCGGATCAGAGAGACAGAATTAGAGACTTTCAGCAAATTCTCTTGAAAGCCATCAGGAAAGGCCCACCCCGGCCTTCCAGTATTCAGGTTGGATTGAAGCTTTTCCTACACGCACGGAGAAGTCAGCTGAGGTAGTAAAAGGCCTCATGAAAGACATTATTCCTAGATTCGGCATGCCTTTGCAGATAGGCTCAGATAACGGGCCAGCGTATGTGCACCACGTGGTCCAGGGACTGTGCAAATTGTTGGGGATCACGTGGCGTCTTCATTGTGCATACCACCCGCAGTCTTCTGCCAGGGCAGAAAGAGCCAATCGGACTTTGAAAAACTGTTTAGCAAAGATTTGCCAAGAGACTAAATTGAACTGGAGGATGGCATTACCTCTAGCCCTCCTGAGGGTCCGATGTACCCCTCACAAAAAGACAGGCTTGTCACCTTTTGAGCGACTGTATGGCAGGCCTCCGTTGAACTTAAAAACCTATGTGTGGACTGACTTCTGATAGTCACGTGTTAGGACACCAGCAAACCCTGCAAGATGTCCAGATGTTAGGGAAACAGCTAGAGAAACTTAGTCAATATACTGCAGATTTGCGACCTCCTCTCCCGTCTACTTCTCTTCACTCTTTTTCAGTTGGCGAATCCGTCCTGGTCAAAGAATGGAATCTACGCCCTTTGCTGCCCAGATGGAGAGGGCCTTTCACCGTGCTCCTGAGCACCCCAACGGCAGTAAAGGTGGGAGGCATTCGTCCATGGATCCATTACACACGGGTGAAGAGGGCGCCGGTTGCTTTGGAGTCTTCCGTGGATCCAAGCAACCCCCTCCGCCTGAGGATTACAAATACTTTGCAACGCCCTATTTAAGGGGCACACAGAAGAGGGCCAGTCTTCCGTGGAGAACCCCTCCGCCTGAGGATTACAAATACTTTGCAACGCCCTATTTAAGGGGTACCAGAAGGCCACAGAAGAGTCTCCCACCGCTCCCAATCCGGGTAATAGTGGTCCAACGCAAGAAAGATGGACAGAGCCAATGGTATTCTCACTCCGGTGGTGGCTATGCATCTTAATGGGACAGAGTTACAGGTGTAAGCGCCCCGTGAGAGCACAGACAGTGTTTGGGTTCGTGGCTCTGATATTGACATTGTACATTACTGGGACACATGGAGGGTGGGAGCAAAATATGTTTCATAGACTGATAACTAACATGTCACATGAACTGAGTTTAAATTCATGCTGGATTTGCAGTCAGGGCCCTTCAAGCCATAGGTCAGGATGGCCGATAGTTCCGAGTGGAGTGTTAACGTTGGAAGGGTGGAATAAAACGAAAGGAAGGCAGGAACTAACGGGAGGGGAAGCAGAAAGGGCTTGGTTCATGGTAACTCACGGTTCTCCTGTGTTGAGAGCTGCCCTGTGTTTTAAATGGGAAAAGGAAGGGAAGCCTTATTATGCAGGAAGTCAGAAGCTTGGCATGTATGAGTTTTTCAATCAGGTTGAGCTAGGTGCCTATCCTGCTTGTGATCACATGATCACAGTGCATAGCAGGTACAGAGGACGCTGTGGTCTGAGAACCACAGGTGTTTGGACTTGGAGCTGGGAGAGCTCAAACTGCACTCACATATTGTTTAGAAACCATCATGAGAATGCTATAGTGAACCTGGTTCAGAATTTGCCTGCTAGGCGTTTGGGTTATCGTGCCACTGGCCTTCCCGAGGGAATTGTTTGGATTTGTGGAAAAGTGGCAATGCCCGTGCTTCCTGTAGTCTGGTCTGGAGTTTGTACCCTAGGCACCTTACAGCCTGGGGGTCTAAGAGTGCTCCCCAAGGAGACTCATGTGACTAATTTGTACCTACATCTCCATAAGCGCTCATTTGCTGATGTGCAGCGTTATGGGTATGATCCTGACAGAACTTATTTAAATGAAGCCCAGAGATTTATAGCAATTGCAGAGCCAAGATTGGGTGTGGCCTGGAACATAAAGCAGTTGCGTGTATTATCTTATGACTTGGAATTTCTAGCCAATGACACGTATGAAGGAATGACATCATTGCAGGTGGAGGTGAATTCTTTGGCAAAAATGGCCATGCAACAGAAGCTGGCTCTAGATTATCTGTTGTCAAAAGAGGGGGGTCTTTGCGCATGGCTCAACGTGACATGCTGTCATTTCATAAACGAGAGTGGAAACATAGAGCTGGATCTGAACAAGATTCAGGATGTTGCTAGAAAAATACAGAAGACTTACTCGGCTCCAAGTGATTTTTGGAGTACTTTGCTAAACTGGTTACCAAATTTGCATTGGCTACGGTCACTTGTGATGGTAATCATAGTTGTGATATGTTCTGTGCTAATCATAATGTGCTGTCTGCCCATTCTGCTCAAATGTTGTGCTAGGGCAGTGCAGAGTTCTGTAGATACAGTCAAAGGTGTGCATGCTGTCCGAGTTGGAGGAACTGGGGTCCCACGGGACTGGAGAGTGGATTGGTCCTCTTAAAAGGTATTCCAGACAGGTGTGTAGGAAAATCCATGTGATGATTTTCCTACAAGAAAAGAAATTCTGGAATAGAGCAGGTTTGGTACTTTTCCGTGCAAAAAGTACAGTCAGAGAGTGATGCTACATGCGTGTTTAGCTTTGAAATGCGTGTTCTTGTGCCAAGAATCAGACTGGCACTTGCAATATGAGAATAACACTGTGATTGAAGCATTCTAATACACCCTGTGCCATTTTGAGATAATATAGGCTAGATGGGTGAAAAGCAGTACACATTGTGCTAATGGGAGAGCTTAATGCGAATAAAGAAAGCACTGCGCATGACAGAGAGTCTGGCCCCCTCCGTTGCTGGCACGGAGCCCAGAAGTCAAAGTTTCAACTTAGAGAACATCAGAGACTCAAGATTGATAGCAGTACTGTGAGAAAGACTAACTTATAAATGGCTATTGTTCTCATTCAAAGGTGTGACTTAAAGATGTGATGCTAATGAAAATGCACTGTTTATTGGATTAATGAAATGTCATGAAAGCAACAGTAATCACCAGCCAATTATGTTTGTTTTTATCCATGAAGAAGGGGTGGGCTTAACTGAAATGACTCCATTGAGGTATAAATGTCTTTGTATGAGAAGTGACGGGGTCTTTTGCCCCTATCTGCAGCCGTGTTCTGCTGGCAGAAGCCCACCAGCTGGTGCCAGAATAAATCCTTTTGATTTTCACCTATTTCACAGTTGCCGTGTGTTCTTCCTCATCCTTGCGCCCGCACGATCAGGTAGCTTGGTAAAGTAAACTTGGTACTTGGAGTTCCATAACTCCTTAATTTGGCTGCTTCACCCAGTCAGAAAGAACAAGCTCTCCACAAGCACCACCCCCAAGAGCCGGAGAAGAGCGCCACCCCTCAGAGCCAGAAGGAGAAGCCTTTACCTTTATCTGTGTTTCATTGTTTCTAGGCATTGAATGTTTGCCTTTGTGTTTGTGTATGCTGAAATCCGCCCTGAGTCCCCTCAGGGAGATAGGGCAGAATACAAATGATGTGTTGTTGATGCTGATGCTGCTGTTGTTTTTGTTAATCCAAAGTAAGACTGTTCCAGATGATCATTTTGCTTGTATTTTTCTGCATTTTTTCAGGTTCTAATTGCCCTTCTAGTGACTAGAATATAGGATCAGGTGTGGTTAAATTACATAAAGCCATTACAAAATTGCCAGTTTTATTTGATTCTATTCCTGATGATCCCCCATATGGAATTTTCCTTTCCTTTTCTTTACTTGTCTTCTGATTCTTTTCTTTTTCTCTTTTCATTGCAGCCAGCCACAACATGAGGTTGACCTTTTCCATGAGCTATGCACCAGAACTCCAAGGTGTAGATATGAAGGCACTGTTCATCCAGCTTCATTGGAGGTGAAATGTTGGTCTGCCCATAATTTGCCGTATCAAAAGGTGTGGCCTTTGGTCTGAGGAAACCTAAGACATTTTATAACCATGTAAAGAATAATCTCACAACTGGACAGACAAATGGCTAACTTTTGTTTTGTGACATATTGTTGGCTATTTTAGTACCTAACGTTTTTAGCGTTAGGAAATATTCAGAGCTTGAGAAAATATTTTTAATGCTTGTTTTTATCATTCCAATGACAATAATATTATTTAGTGTTATGGTTGCAGTTTTTCAGATAAACCTATATATATTCACCATTTTCAAAAGTCAGTAGCAGAGTAACTTTAAGAAAAATAACATCAAAATGCTACAATCATATGGCACAAAACACATGAACTTGTGCCAATACCTGTGATAGAGCAAAAAGAAAACAGCAAAAGGTAGCATTTGACCAACTATTTCATGAGGCCACACAACCCATAGAAGTGAAAATCTATCCATTTGATTTTTGGTATTTTCCTGCCCGTCTGTGTATTCTGGTTTTGGGATAAGACATTCAACACAGTTAAAGTAAACATGCCCATTACTGGCTTATTAATGTTTTTCCTTTTCATAGTGTCCATAGCCATTGATTTCCTGACTTATCAATAGGAGAACTTCCTAATGCACCCCTTCTGAAGCATCCTCTATGTGCCTTATCATGTGATGTGCACCATTCTTGAGATGTACTTAATTGGTGGGAATCATTACAAGGGTTGTAGTGGAACAAATTTCTCTTGAAGTGATGCTTGCCTCCCAATTATTCGCCTTGCTACCATATATCTGTAGATCTTCTCTCGAAGTCAAAAGTCACTGTAGTAGATGAACGTTTGATTGAAACAGACAAGGTTGGCCCTAAAACCCAACCAATTTAGCAGTGTAATAATTAGCATCTATTTAGGCAGTTACAAATAAGTTATGAACTACAGCACTTTTGCAGGGATTTTAAAAGTGATTTTTAAATATTTCTGACATGCCCTTAAATATTCCCACCCTTGTTTTTTGTAATGAGTAAAAGCACACTAATAAGGGAGTTGTGGTCAAACCATTGCATTAGTTGAGGGTCCACAAAACAGAGTCAAAGTTGTAGACCTAAAGGTATCAATTCCCAAGGTATGAATCCAGGCAGCACGCCATGCACGAGCTTAGACTTGGCTTCATGTTGGATATAGAGTTGACCTCTCTTAATGAACAACAGACGCTGAGGTCAAAGCAATTAACTGATAAGCTTTTAATTAAAGATCACTGCCAGAAGCCAGTGAAAACCATTTCTTTCCTTTTTGTTTGCTTCCGGTAGAGTCAGTGTACAGAGTACAGGATGCAGAAGCCTGGGTTCAAAGTCGATATCATCCAGGGGTTCACTAGATGGCCTTGACTAAGTTATTACCTTAAATGAAAAGAATTACTAAGCTATGAACGTCTGTTCAGAACGAAGTAAGTTCAACCTGAGATTTTGCTGGGTTTCATCCCTGGCTGCACATGTCTCCAGCTCTCAATGAGTAGTTCGTCTAGATAGATTAGACTGAGGGATTCCTCCCCAATTTGCTCTTGCAAGCTCATTTTAAGAAGAGGTTAAGAAGGGGGTTGTCTTGCTCATCTTTGCATGCCACTATCTCCTCCCTCTTTGAATACTTAGAAATGTGATCTCTTCAGGAAAACGTAACTTTCTTTTTAAAGGTATTTTTATTGCCCTGGGTTGGCCATGCGGGCAGTCTCCATTTTCTTGTATCTTCTTCCTTTGTCTTCTCTGGAGTGAAGAGGCATCTTGCCATTGTCCAGGCAAGATGTAGTAGATATAGTTACTTCTATTATTTTTTCCTTTTTTCTTGTTTTTAGAAGATAGCTCAATGAATTTAGTTAGCTCCAAGAACCTTTCCTATCTAGAATGGATTTCTTTTATCTTTAATAAACATATTATTTTGTTCCTATGAAGTTGTGGATCTGCAATTCTGTTCCATCCTGTTTAATGGAAGCCAATCCTTGCTCACTACATGTAAGTTTCTGCTGCTTATGAACTCTGCATCTAGCACTCTGCTATATTTTTTTGTGGAATCACCCCCAGATAGGGTTATTTTGAGCCTAACAGCTCCTGATTCCCAACAGATCTAACAATATATTTAGAGATGTGCTTTCATAAGTGGTGAAAGACAGCAATTATGTTGTCTAGTTTCCTTAACTTATGTATCTTGCATTTCACATGCACTCATTTATAATTGACCTTAGGAAGTTCTGATTGCTAAGGCAAGCATTTTGGAAGAGAAAATTGATTAATTGTAGGGAACGAATATCCCCCTTTACATATATATATACTAGCTGTACCCGGCACACATTGCTGTGCCCTATTTAGGAGATGCGAGAAAGTCTGAGTATGTAAGGGTTGGAATTGATGTTACTTATGGTCTTGGTGGGGCCATGGCTGTGTCGTTGTGGGTTGTTCTGGTGGGTGGGATGTTGAAGTCCTGGGGAGTTTTTGGTGTGTGGTGTTGCTGGCGTTCTGCATAGCTTGTGGATATACAATGTTTTTTGTCTTTCCATCTGCTGTGTTGATGTAGAGGTTGATGCTTGTGTGGGTGGGGTACTTTGGAAGTGAGTGGAGGTACTTGAAATCCCATTATCCATGGTGTGTCCTCCTCTGAACTGCAGTCGGATGGAGTGTGGGTCATGGGGGGCATTGTGTGCCAAGTTTGGTCTTTATCGGTCTTAGTTCTGGGCCACAGTGGTCTGTGGGGAATGATGGGTTTTGAAGTAGTACAAATCCCATTATCCATGGAGGTACTTCAAGTCCCATAATCCATGGTCCACCCTCCTCCAAACTGTAGTAGAATGTAGCGTGGGTCATAGGGGCTCTGTGTGCCAAGGTAGGTTACTGTAAATTCAGGCCATATGCAGTGTCCCATGAGCTGAGGCCTAGTCAGGAACAGCAAGTTAATGAAGCCTTACTGTCAATTCAGGCCATACACAATGTCCAGTGAGCTGAGGCGTAGTCAGGAGAATCAAGTTAATGAAGCCTTACTGTCAAATCAGAGCATAAACAGCATTCCATTAAGTGAGGCCTAGTCAGGGAAATTAAGTTAATGAAGCCTTACTGTCAATTTTGGGCATGGTCTGTGATTTGTAGGGGTGTAAATTTTCTGTGGGAAGTGAATTGGGTGTTTGTGTTTGTGCCTCAGCCCTTTGCCTTATCCTCCCCTGACAGTTTATTATGGGTCGGAATGTTCATGTTGGCTGGCCAGTACAGGAGTTATGCAAATCCGGCTTTATTGGCAGCCAATCATGTTGTCAGAATGTAGAGGCTGGGAGAGTTGTTGGCAGCCTCGGAGGATGCTGGGAAATGTAGGGTTTTTTTATTCGTTGTTTTGGGAGCCTTTTAGGTTTTGGGGGGGAAAAGCTTCTTTGCTACAAACCTACCTTGCTTGAGGCCTATTGCTGTTGGCAAGTTTGGTGTTTCTGCGTTGTCATTCCATGACGGAAACCCCTTTATATTATACTAGCTGTACCCGGCATGCATTGCTGTGCCCTTTTTAGGAGATGCGAGAAAGTTCAATCATCCACGGTGTGCCCTCCTCTAAACTGCAGTTGGATGGAGTGTGGGTCATGGGGGGCATGGTGTGCCAAGTTGGGTCTTTATTGGTCTTGGTTCTGGGCCACAGTGGTCTGTGGGGAATGATGGGTTTTGAAGTACTACAAATCCCGTTTTCCATGGTGGTACTTCAAGTCCCATCATGCATGGTCGGGGCTCTGTGTGCCAAGGTAGGTTACTGTAAATTCAGGCCATACACAATGTCCCATGAGCTGAGGCCTAGTTAGGAACAGCAAGTTAATGAAGCCTTACTGTCAATTCAGGCCATACACAATGTCCAATGAGCTGAGGCCTAGTCGGGAGAATCAAGTTAATGAAGTCTTACTGCCAATTCAGAGTGTAAACAGCTTCCCAGTAAGTGAGGGCTAGTTAGGGAAATCAAGTTAATGAAGTCTTACTGTCAATTTAGAGCGTAAACAGCTTCCCAGTAAGTGAGGGCTAGTTAGGGAAATCAAGTTAATGAAGTCTTACTGTCAATTCAGAGCGTAAACAGCTTCCCAGTAAGTGAGGGCTAGTTAGGGAAATCAAGTTAATGAAGTCTTACTGTCAATTCAGAGCGTAAACAGCTTCCCAGTAAGTGAGGGCTAGTTAGGGAAATCAAGTTAATGAAGTCTTACTGTCAATTCAGAGCGTAAACAGCTTCCCAGTAAGCGAGGACTAGTTAGGGAAATCAAGTTAATGAAGCCTTACTGTCAATTTAGAGCGTAAACAGCTTCCCAGTAAGTGAGGGCTAGTTAGGGAAATCAAGTTAATGAAGCCTTACTGTCAATTTTGGGTGTGGTCTGTGATTTGTAGGGGTGTAAATTTTCGGTTGGAAGTGATTTTGGTGTTTGTGTTGGGGATTGGCTCAGGCCTTTTCCTTATTCTGTTTTGGCAGTTTATTACGGTTCGGAATTTTCATGTTGGCTGGCCATTGCAGCAGTTATGCAAATCCGCCCTTATTGGCAGCCAATCATGTTGTTCAGAATGTAGAGGCTGGGTGAGTCTTTGGCTGCCCGGAGGATGCTGGTAAATGTAGTTTTATTTTTATTCGTTGTTTTGGGGGCCTTTTAGGTTTTGGGGGGGAAGTTTCTTTGCTACAAACGTACCTTGCTTGAGGCCTATTTCTGTTGGCAAGTATTGTGTTTCTGCGTTGTATGGTTTCTTTGTTTGAGGTATACATCACATGACGTGAACCCATTTATTTAATAGATAGATAGATAGATAGATAGATAGATAGATATATAAAATAAACCCTAGTTTGGAAATGGGAAATATAACCATCCAGATTGTGTCCTAGGCAGCATAATCAATGATGAAGAATGCAATTGCCATTCAACAACATCTGGAGCAGCACATGATTTCCAAATAATACAATTTAGTACCCTTTTAGGAAGAGGTGTTCTGCAAAGTGGTAAGACTTCTGTTCAAAATAGCACATGGTTTTCCTTAACTGCCTAGCTCTAGGAAAGCCCCTCTCTCTCCAGCCACTAGGTATCACTATTGTGGTGGCTATGGAAGTGAACACAGTAGTTTTCAGATGGGCTGAACATTTTCAGGGTCTCTTTAATGCCAGCCTAGTGCTTGACTTTACATTTCAAGGTTCAGCCCAATATCAACACATGATACAACAACCAATGAAAAATGAACTGGACACAGCTCCCTACTCTGGAAGAGACCATTGAGATAAAGAGACAGCAGTTGAAAAATGGCAAGGCATCTCCCTTTGATCGATGGAATCCCACCTGAAGCTTGGAAATCAGGGAGGTCATGTTATTGCATGTCTTCTGGGTTCCACGAATACATCCTTGTGAGTTGCTGGGAAGAAAGAGAGCTGTGAACTGCCATCAGATCTCCGAGATGCAGTATCATCACCCTGTATAAGAAAAAGGGAACAAAATCCGATTGCTCAAACTATCGAGGTATAACACTGCTCTCCATTGCTGGAAAAATCCTTGCAAGGATACTCCTGAACAGATTAGTTCCGCTATTGCAGAAGAACTTCTCCCTGAAAGCCAATGCGGCTTCAGAGCAAATAGGAGCACCACAGATATGGTTTTTGCCCTTAGACAACTGCAAAGAGAAATGTAGAGAGCAGAACAAAGGACTCTATGTAACATTTGTCGACCTCACCAAAGCCTTCGACACTGTGAGCAGGAAAGGTCTGTGGCAGATCCTGGAACGTCTAGGATGTCCCCAAGTTCCTCAAAATGATTGTCCTGTTACATGAGGGCCAGCACGGTCAAGTCAGATATGGCGTGCTCTCTCGAGGCCCTTTCTCATAACTAATGGAGTGAAACAAGGTTGTGTTCTTGCACCAACCCTATTTACAATCTTCTTCAGCATGATGCTCCAAAGGGCTACGGCAGACCTACAAGAAGAAGACGGCATATATATACGCTATCGTACTGATGGTAGCTTGTTGAACAAGCCGTCTGAGGGCTCGCACTAAGACTCTAAACTATCTAGTCCGTGAGCTACTTTTTGCTGACGATGCTGCCCTTGTCGCCCATTCAGAAGCAGCCCTGCAGCGCCTCACATCCTGCTTTGCAACAGCTGCAGAGCTGTTTGGGCTGGAAGTCAGCCTGAAGAAAACAGAAGTCCTCTACCAGCCCGCACCACAGGAAGAACACCACCATCCTCACGTCAGCATAGGCACATCTGTGCTTAAGTCCGTTCAGCAGTTCACCTACCTGGGAAGCATCATCTCTTCAGACGCCAAGATTGACAAAGAGATAGATCACAGATTATCAAAGGCATATAGTGCATTCGGAAGGCTTCACAAAAGAGTCTGGAGCAACAAGCACCTGAGACAAAGCACCAAAATCAGTGTGTACAGAGCTATCATACTGTCCATTCTCCTCTATGGGTCTGAAACATGGGTCACCTATCGCCAACACCTCGACTCCTCGGCGCTTTCATCAGCGCTGTCTTCGCACAATCCTAAATATACACTGGACCGACTATGTGACGAATGTTGCTGTCCTTGAGCAAGCAGGGATCACCAGCATTGAGGCCATGCTATTGAGAACACAGCTGCGCTGGGCAGGACACGTCTCTAGGATGGAGGACCACCGCCTCCCAAAGATACTACTCTACGGTGAACTCGCCACGGGTCAGCGCAAGGCGCCCCCAAAAGAGATATAAGGACTCCTGAAACAACATCTCAGGCTTGGCCAGATTGATCACCAACAATGGTCCACCCTGGCCTCACATCGGGAGGCATGGAGAAGCACTATCCACAATGCTGCGGCCTCTTTCGAGAAGACACGCCGAATGGGTCTCGAAGAGAAACGACAACGCAGAAAGAACCGCAACTTGGAAAAAAAACATCACCCAAGGAGACTTTCTGCTGTGCTTTCTGCAAATCGAACTTGCCTATCTCAGATTGGCCTTTTTAGTCATCAACGCGCTTGTAAAAAGCGTGGGATGAGTCCTTCCTGAATCTTCGTTCGCGAAGTAATGCCGAGAGAGAGTTCTTCTGTTGTGCTGAAATTCAGCTCTATGATCTACTGAACATGTAACCAAGAATCTAGTGCTTGACTTTACATTTCCCCCCCTCTCCCATCCCAATATCATTTCCTGTTGTGTCTTCTCCTTCAGCCCAAGAGCAAATGCTGTCTCAATTCTAATATTTCTAAGCTCCCCTAAGAGCCTTTTGGATAAAGAGACCGGTAATTTTTTTGGGGGAAATGAATAACATCTCCCTTTGATCTCCTGGCTTCTTTCTTCACATTATCAATGTCTTACCAAATCATATTTGTATTGGAAAATATTATTTTGGACTCAATGTCTTCTGGAGTGGTGTGAAGTATATGGTTGAATACATCCTAGTTTTCAAGGCTGCCAGTATAACGTGTTTTCCAGGTTTTCCAGAAAGAGAGCTGTGGGCATGCCTTTGGGAAGCTTTTAGTGACCTCCTCAAACAGCGGAAGCTTAAATGGAAGAGTTAGGTGAATGAGGAAATTGGGTGGAGGAGGGCGGCTTAGCAAACATCATCACCTTTAATTGTCTCACTTTGTCTAATGTGTTATGACTCTGTATTTAATGCCTTTTCAGATGCAGATCTGCCTGCTGCCTGCTGCCTGCTGCCTTGCTGTTCTCACAATAAGAGCTGTCTCAGCTTCACACCTGCCAGCTTTACTTTAACAGACTCTGCCACTTTTCATGATATTGGCAGTTTTTGCAGCACTCATTAAAATAAATATGCATATTTTCAGCCTATTGCTATTTTTCCTGACAAAGCAGTAGTTCAATATTTGAAGGAACCTAAAATTTTGTGTGAGAGAGTGTGCGCACACAAGCATGGAACACATGTATTGCCATACAAAGTCCACCTGTGTTTCTTGTAAGAGTTCCACAAGTCATGCTGAGCTGAACTTGCCCCTATCATGAGTAGACCAATGGTACTTAAGACTGGCGTAACTGTATTTCTTACGTCTGCCCATGGAACTATTAACTTACATAGGATTTCGCATGTACAGTAGAGTCTCGCTTATCCAACCTTCACTCATCCAACATTCTATAGTATCCAGTGCAGTCTGTCTACTGCCCAGATCCACAGTTATTTCAATGCATTGCAATGTTTTGGTGCTAAATTTCTAAATACAGACATTACTACATAAAGTTACCATGTATTGAACTTTTTCTGTGAATTTGTTGTAAAACATGATGTTTTGGTGCTTAATTTGTAAAATTATAGTGTAATTTCATGTTTAATAGGCTTTTACTTAATCCCTCCTTATTATCCAACATTTCCACTTATCCACTGTTCTGCCAGCCCATTTATGTTGTATAAGCAAGACTCTACTTAACTATCCCTCATCAGAAATGATTAGGACAGGAAGTGTTACTATTTTAGCCACCCATATGAATAATTTTGGATTTTTAGGTATTTTGCTTTTTGGAATTCCAAATAATAGATGCTCAACCTGTATTTTATTTCAGGGGTGGGAATGATATAACTCTCCAGATGTCATTGGTTTGCAACTTCCAGATGTCCTCAGCACTGTTTCTGCTGATGATGACAATTGGGAGTTGCAGTCAAATAACATCTGTAGGGTTGCATAATTTTCACCTCTGTTATAAATTCTGAAAAACATTTTAATGCTAACAATAAAAGACCTAAATGCTTTGTTAGTGGTTTCCCCCCCCCCCTACCTCATTTTTTAGTAACATTAAAAATATTGCTCAAATATATGGCTTAAGACACAGATGAGAAGTGAACAGGACATCATAAATCAATTAAAGCTTTCATTTTGGTTAAGTTTGCTCAACAGACTTTATAATACTTCCACAAGTTAGAAACAATAAGCTGCTTGTTTCATTCTTCTGTTTAATTCATTCTTTTGCATAATAGCTGACAATAGTTCCTTTAGGTAAGTTCCATTACAATTATAGCTTAACACATTCTGTACAAAATGACTCAAAACAGAAATTTCCTGGGGGGGGGGGAGCCAAATATATTTGTGAGTAAGTGATTTGCATGAAAATGTTTACGATGTCAGCCTTAGTCTAAAATTCAAATTCACTCAGAATTAGTTCATAAAAGTGCTTTCTAGAAAAAGAAATGGGAAGTGCTTTTTCAGAGGCACCCAAAGCAGTTGATAAATTGGACCCCAACACCTAGTTCAATCTTTATGTCTTTCCCACTAGCTAAGCATTGTAAATGTGCATAGAATCAGACATTGGATTTATGATTTATGGTATACATTGGATTTATGATCTGTTGAACTAGCCTATGGGAGCTTACTAGGTACAATCCACTGAATGAATTGGCAGTATTGTGTTCACTTTTATGTTTCTTTTTAGTCCCTTCAGGAAGATGGTAGCAGGATATAAGAATATAGTTATTATTGTTATTTGATACACAACAATAATAGTACACAGCAAACAAGATCGCTATGCTGGCTTTTGTATATAGTCACACGCCATACACTTCCAAAGTGTCTAGGACTGTGTGATGTATCAGCAAATAATGTGTGCAGATCCAAGTAGGGTGGCCTTTTGCAGCAGACAGATGGTAATTTTGTCAGCACCAATTGTTTTTAAGTGCAGGCCAAGGTCTTTATGCACTGTACCTAGTATGCATATCACCATCGGGACCACCTTTACTGGCTTGTGCCAGAGTATTTTCAGATCGATCTTTAAATCCATGTATCTTGTAAGCTTTTCCACTTGCTTCTCATCAATTCTGCTGTCACCTGGGATTGCAACATCGACGATCCATACTTTGTTTTTCCCCCACAATCATGAGGTCAGTAGTATTATGCTTCAAAACTCTGTCAGCCTGAGTTCGGAAGTCCCAGAATAGTTTAATGTGTTAATTTTGTGTAACTTTTTCAGGCTTGTGATCCCACCAGTTTTTTGTCACAGGCAGATGGTATTTGTGGTACAGGTTCCAGTGGATCATCTGAGCAACAGTATTATGCCTCTGCTTATAGTCAGTCTGCACGATCCTCTTGCAGCAGCTGAGTATGGGATCCATTGTTTCATCTGCTTCTTTGCAGTCTACATTTGGAATCTGTCATCGATTTTTCAGTTCTGGCTATGATGACATTGGTTCTAATTGCTTGTTCTTGGACTGCAAAAATCAGGCTCTCCGTCTTCTTTTTCAAAGTTCCATTTGTGAGCCACATCCATGTTTTTTCTTGTCAATTTTGCTCTCAGTTTTTTCCAGGAACTGTCCATGGAGCGCTTTCTTTTGCCAGTTTTCTCTTCTGCTCTGCATTGTATTTTTATGAAATTATTTTTTTGTTTTTTGCACATTAAGCAGTTTTCTACTATTGGCTTCCATCAATTTTGGTTCTTGACTGTCTTTCACATAATCTGCCAGTGCATTATTCTTCTATCATCATCACCACCATCATCATTACTTAATCCCCACGATTTCAGGCACAGATTTCCCAGAAATTGTGATTCTTTCCTTCCCAATTCTTGTTCCTCACAAAGACTTGAAAGAGGTTCAGAATGGATGGTTTTGGAATAATTCTTCTGTCTTTTTGCCAACATGAGTATAAAGCAAGTCAGCAACATATATAATGACATTAAGCTGGCACTAATGAATCTTGACTATGATTAAGGGTCAGTTTTGGAAAGGAACTGCACTGGAGGATTCTGAGTAAAGAAACTGTACACACACTAGTTATTATATGAAGGAGTAAACAAAGTGACGTTTGCTTTATCTTCCCAAGCCCAGAGTTAAATGGCTAATGCAGCAAGGGATTTATTTGTGTGCAATCAGGAATGGAATAAACCACAGTATCAAAAATTGGAAAGGCATAGAGTAGATCAATAAAGATTCAACTAATGGCACAGCTGAAGGCCCAATATTTTTGAACAGCTATGCATCATAAAGTTAATCTTATCTGAACTTCACTAAGCCAAAAACTTTCCAAGCTGCAATTATTCTTGCACACTCTTAGTTTTCAAACTATTATTAATCCATTGTGTGCATAAAAAATACCCTGTTCCTTCTTTTTTTCTCCTTTGCCTTTTAAGTAACTCACAGGGTGCTTTAGAGACTCTAAATACAGGTAGCAATTGTCTCTTTTTACAATTCAGGTTGCTGTTCTCAAAGCACTTTTACTACTTGAGACAATTTATGTGGACTTGGAGAGACATCTCCTTTAACAATTGAGTGTTGTTACTACTAAGCCAGACAAGGCAACATCAAGATGATAAAACACTATGAAAAGTTTGTTTTGCTGACTTGTGGGTGTTATTTTTAAAAAATAGATTCATATTTATATGCACACATATTTCAAATAAATAAAATTAAAGCAATAATTTTTAAAGTTTCAAAGTTACTAGTTAGACAGAGCTAGTTATTTGTTATCTTGCCAATAGCGAAGATATAATTGCAACAGTAATGTAACAAGTAACAATTTCCTTCCTTTTATGCTAATAAAGATTTCAAAATTAGAATGCATTCATGATTCAAGCCATCTGATATACTTTTCTTCTGAATCCGTTGTTGCTGAAACAGTACTTCTAAACAAGGTTTGTGATGACCCCCTGTGGAGCTGGAACAGACAAACGTACCTGCAAATGAATGTTTTTATGTCATTGCGTAGATTATTATCATGACTACTAAATGCAAGGGGTGTATTTTGAATACTCTCAGAATTTGCTGCCCATCCTAGAGAAAGCAGAAATTGTCCTTTTTTTTTACTTTGAATCAGATGAAAGTTTATATGGGATTGCTTTAAGGAAGTGGTTCCCAAACTTTTTTGGCCTACCTTGTCTGAGGCCTATTTCTGTTGGCAAGTTTGGTGTCTCTGCGTTGTAAGGTTTCTCTGTTTGGGACGGTCGTTCCATGATGACTCTTCCTTTATATATATAGATGATCACTGTAGGTGGGGCCAAAGTTTACTGTCATTGAGTAAAGATTGATTTATGGCAACCCCATGAATGAGAGACCTCTAAGTCAATCTATGATCAATAGCATTGTGCAGATAATGGAGACCTCAGTCTCATCACACAAGACTCTAAATCCAGTTTCTGCCTCCTGGAGAAGTCTGGGGTTTTGTAGGTTAGTGAGGCCCAGGACCTCTCTGGTTGAGCAATTTAAAGGCCCCACCCCTAAACTACAAGACCCAGATTTCTGCAGGAGGCAGAAAACTGGATTCAAAGTTGATTCATGAGGTCATTAAGGCTGTGGCTTTCTTGGTTGAGCCTGTCCATCTGGAAGGTGACCTTCCTCTTTTTTTATTGCCTTCTATCATACCAATAATGCTTGGCTTTTTAGTGACATTATGGGACCTCATCCCATGAAGGGGGAAAGGTGGGGCGGGGAGCAAGGGGGGGAGAGAACCATTTTCTTTATTGCATTTCATGGCCTTCTGTGTTGTTTACAATCGGTTAATTGCTCTCTGCCTCATCAAATGTGTCACTCCCACTGTTTTAACAACAATTACCCACTCAATTTGTATTGACAAAATACAACTAAGACATTTGACAGCAGTTACCATCACACCTTAAAGTATCTGCCTCCCCCCCACTTCCAAGTGAGTTCAGACGTCAGGAGTCAATAGCTACTAGACTGCAAAAATGCCAATTTCTAGACACTTTAAAACTGGAGTCCCACAGGCAAGCTTTGGAAGTAGCCTTGCGTCATGTGATGGCTTCTGTGGGACTCTGTTTTTAAAGTGCCTATACATAGGGGGAAGCCTACCACATAATGAGGTCATGATCAGGTCTTGGTTTAATCACGGTTTCTAGTTAAGGTTTTACTTGCTCTATAACACATATATTATTCATCCTTTTGGCAGTCCACTGTATCAGCAGAACTGTCCTCAAGCACCACATTTAAAATGAGCTGATCTTCTTCTTATCAGCTTTTTTTCCGCTGGCCAGATTTCACAACCATACATAGAAACTCGGAATACAACTGCATAGACAATCCTAAATTTTCAGTGCTACATACAGGCAGTCACTGAATGACAAATGTCTGACTTAACTCATAGTTTAAAATGAAGGTGAGACAACAGGAAGTGAGAGAAATCTACCAAATCCAAAACAAATTTTGCAAAATCCTATTATCACAGGGACAGAAAGTGAGGTGGAATCTCACAGGGGCACAGACAGCAAAAGAAACACCATGGGGGTGTTAACCTTTCCCTATTCTATCCAAGATGTATGTATATGTGTGTGTTTAATGTGTGTGAGAGAGAGAGTGTGTGTGTGTGGCTATAGTTACACTTTAAAATGTACCTGTTCCGACTTACATTCAACTTAACAAACCTACAGAACTTATCTTGTTCATAACTTGGGGGTTGTCTGTATTTATATACTTCAAGATATTCGCCAGCAACTTCACAGATGTCTTTCCAAGGCCTATTTTTTCTTGTTTCTTAAATATAGTCTCCTTTTTTTTCAATAGCAAAGCAATATAAAGAAATAAAAAGATACCTAAAATTAGGCAAAATGCTATTCTGCTATCCATTAAATTTCAAAATATTTAAAACATCACCCATTTAAAAAGCCAAAAATAAAAACAATCTTGGATTTAAAAAATGTCTGGAAACTGGGTTTTTTAGCACAAAAAAACATAAAGTGACACACATACCTTGCGTATAATTCTAAAAGAAATAATTTATGGAAAAATGTCAAGATGTTCAAATATCAGGCTAAAACTGCAAACTTTTCACCAGCCAGAAAAAAAATGTTCTGTCCATCATTTCTGGGGAAATTGGATTCCAGTAGGGTTAGGCTCTCATGGGAGACCCAGGAGAGAGCAAACCATGTGTGCGCATTCTAGGAAGTTATTCAAGAATAAGGGGTAGCATAACTGCAAGCAGGCATGTAGCCGGGGCTAGGGGGCTTCAGCCCCCCCTGAAATTCTCAGGGTGGTCCGCGAAAAGGCCTTACTGGTACATTATTTAAACTGTTATGTGCATTTAAATCATGATCTGATCACCATGCTCATTATATCCCACATTAATGGGGTTATTGAGATAACAATACAAAAGGTTTGCTAGGGTAGACCCTCTTCCACCCAGTCTCAGCCCCCCCGAATCAAAATCCTGGCTACGGCCCTGACTGCAAGGCTTCAGATGATCCAGAGTCAATCACTGCAAGCAAGCAATCAGGAAAAGCAAGCTAAAGAAAGAGAAAGACAAGATGTATCCTTGTAGCTGCTCTAAAAATTCAAGAAATCTAAAAGCACACAAGAGTATCCATGACTTTGTTGAACAACTGCATACAACAAGAACTCCCCTCCTCCAGTGGGAGATTTATAGCTACTTGCCCTCAACAAGCAAGTGGGTAATTGCTTGGCATCTCTTACTTGAGCTTCTTCATGAAGCAGAAGCTCCTTCCATTCTCTTGTTTGGCTCTCCATCATTCTGCAGATCAAGATGTCGTTTCCTGGATACCCAACTACTCTGACTGAAGTGAGGACTCCTCATCCAGTTTGCATCACCTACTTCTGCCCTCAATTGCTCTGGTTCTGAGGACAGGCCATCTTTCTGAAGCCACTTCTTCTGACAAGTTATAATATTAGGACACAAAAAAATCTCAGTCTTAAAAGAAGTTATTTAATTTTAAAAGAGGAGAATACATTGGACCTGCGCTTGCTGTAAGTAACTATACAAGAAATCAGTTGTTAGACACAGTTTTGACGTTTCAGAAAATAAAATGTAAAGGTTAGCAAAAGGAGCCTCCACAATCAACATCAAAATAGTGAAAATAAATATATGACATGATCCCATCTAAGCTACTATAGTCGAGCCAGGAAGCACAAACCCAAAAAGAACCAACATAGAGAGTCCCCAGTATTCCTTTTGGCCCATGGCCTAAGTTGCACCAGTACCAGACCCTTTTGTTTTTCCCTTCCCTTCCGCCTCACTCAGTTCCATACATCACACTGCACCAACTTTGTCCCTCCCAGGAAACCCGGCCACCATTACCTCCCATCTCCACATTTACAACACTTCATACAGCACATAGTATGGAAGATATTTTGGCCACACGTTACAAAACAATAAATAAACACTCTGCCATTTCTCCCATCGTTTCCTCTCCTCTCTTTCTCTCTCCCTATCCTTTCTCCGGCCTGGGGGAAACATATCCCAGCTCAAAAACAACAGCTTTTGGAGTAGTTCGGCCCAAAGAAATCTCTTCAGGGGAGGGTGGGTGATGGACAGAGATTGATGTCAAAAAGAAGATCTAGTTCTCTCAAGTACTGTGCCTCTATTCGCCTTTTTCCTGATTGTTTTTCTTCTCCTGGACTGTTCCTGATGTTTCTTCCTGGCTGATAGAGCCAAGAAGCCTCGCTATACATCTATGGGCTTTTGAGGGGTTTTGAACCTGCAGCCCAAGCCTCTGCAGACTGGGATATGTAGTTCGCCCAAGGACACGGATCTTAGACTCATTTCTGTACCCCTGTATCCCTGTACACACAGTGTGGCTTCATAAGTTTTCCCTTTGACTCCTTGTAGCCCTTCCCTTCCCCCTTTTTCCATGTAAAGAAAGATTGCCTGTATTTTGCTATTGTGTCAACTGAGAGGAAGTAACTGAATTCCCATCCTAAGCCTTTTATGGATCACCATTGTTCTCATTGCATGAGCTAATTCTGATGGGAAATCTTGTTATGGACAAGCGGAAGCACTAGTCTTCATGCCCCACGTTTCCATCAGCCTGAAGGGAATATCAATCGTCGGAGTTTAGCCCAATTGATTCGCCCTCTGGGACCTGGACATAAAATGTTTGTTCTTCACAGCAGGGATCCGCACCTGGCTTCGGAACCCAGGGGTGTCCCACAATAACCTTTTGTCACCCAAAGGCTTGAGCGAATTTCTGTCGTCAGGTCTCTTCCTCCCTTCCCCATTCATCCTCAAATCCATTAATCCTATCGCTCCCAGGTGTCATTTAAGGTCGTTTACCTAGCTAGGACTCTTTTGTTATATCCACATGCCAATATTGACAGCCATTTCCGTCTAAGCTTCCCTTCCTGGAACTCCATATATGGCCACAGACTCCTGATTGGCTGGGGTGGCGAATGGGAGTAAGCGCCGATAGGCTCCCCAGAGCCGGTCAACACCCCATCCATCAGCTGGTCCGACCAATCATCAGCCGATCAGCCAGGAGGAAGTGGGCGGGAATTTCAATTGTTTTGACAGTTCTGTAACCTTTAAAAACCAATGTTTTGAATGTATATGCATGCGTCTTTGCGGGATCAGGGAATTTGCGGTCGCATCCTACTCAGCTGAGCAGAATAAACAATTTCGTGGCATCTACCTAACAGATTGGTGAGCATAATTGGGTCCAAGGGAGGCGGATAGATTACGAGGGCCTAACCGCTCCTGGCTCGCCAGGTTAACTGAACCCTCGCGGGCTCTGCTCTGTGGTCGGTCCACAAGACTTGCCCGGTTGTCAGACAGCCGGCCTGGGGGATTGGCAGCTGTTCGACAACACTACCCTTCTTAGCTTCTCATAATTCTGTAGCCCTTAGCTTGTCTCTTTCCTGAAGTAGGGATAATTCTTGATTTAGTTGATGGACTCATTCTCAGTTCTGCATTCAGCATCTACACATCTTCCCACTTCTATAGCCAAGGGTGAAATGGTGAAGGAAGTTTCAATGTCTTACTTTTCATTTGATCTTTCAAGACTTTCCTTAACGGCTACCTTGTGTTCCTGCCCTTGACTTAACTCTAAAATCTTCACACTCTGCAGTCACTAAGTAAATATCACAATGATTAAAGAAGGATGCAATTCCCCTCTATTTTGACTAAGTAAGTATTTTTTAAAGGTTTAAAAACATTTCTCTGTTTCTTCTTGGGTGTTATTGAAGAATAGTGTGGTCCTATGCAAACTATTATTCCATTCTCATATGAATCCTGTATTTTGTCCACTGCAGATAGATTTTCAAGATCTTGAGGCCCTCTGATTTCAAGTATAACAACAAACAAAGAAACATTTTGCTATCATTGGATTCTTCACTATTTACTGTCTTCAAGTCAGCTTCAATTGGTGACATCCCTGAGAATAAGAGAACTTCTCTGTTTCCATTTTTTGCATTTAAATTGTCTATATTTATCCATTGTTCTACTTTGGTCTTTTTCTTCCTGGACACCAGCACATAATCTTTCCATTTTTTCTTGTTCTGCCATGGTGTTTAGAGCATAAATTTTGGTTACAGTTATATTGATAGGTTTTCCCCTGAAGTCATATTGATATTATTCTATCAAGCTTTACATTCAATCTTCTGCTAGATTTCTAGCAAAGTCATTCTCTAGGTCTGATTACATCACTTATTTGCTATAGCTCTCTGCCAGACAGTTCTGATTCATTTTCTCTCATTTTCATTTTTACCTTCATGCTAGCCAGCTTCAACCCAAAGATTTTATTCTTTTACTGGCCCCTTTTCTTGTGTAGAAATCATTTTCTGACATATGCAACTCTAAGGTGACCCTATCCCATGGTTCTGTGTGCCTGAGGCCTTGTGGTTCACCCAAGGTCACCTAAATGGATTCCCATGGCCAAATGGAGAATCAAACCTTGGTCTCCAGTCATAATCTAATGTTCTCCACATAAGAGAGTCCAACCTCAAGCCTCAGGCAAGCTGTTGCATGCTAAAATGGGCAATGCTGTGCTGGGACACCAGCAAACTGACTCCATTTAGACCTTGACAATCTAAGGCAGCGTTTCTCAACCTGGGGGTTGAAATTGGGTGTCAGAGGGGTCACCAAATATCATATTTCCAATGGTCTTAGGAACCAGGTTTGGTCCAGATTCATCATTGCTTGAGTCCACAGTACTATCTGGATCAGTGTTTTTCAACCTCTTTTGAGCCGCGGCACATTTTTTACATTTACAAAATCCTGGGGCACACCACCAACCAAAATAACACAAAATGACACTCTAACACAGTAATACATATAGTTAATATGTTTTTAAATGTATTTATACACTCAGTGTGAAACCTAGGCCTGTTTCTATGAACACAACATAGATATCCTGGCAGGTATGGCAGAAAGACACACACGAAGGTCTTACTCAACAGCTCAATCAAAGAGCACTCTGAACTCCACCAATGATGGAATGGAATCAAACTTCCCACACAGAACTCCCATAAGGGAGCCCGAGTGGAGAAGAAAAAGTGTTCGGCAGGAGGGGGAAGAAAGGGTATTGGAGGTTCCAATTTCCCACGGCACACCTAATGATCGCTCACGGCACACTGGTTGGGAAACACTGCTCTGGATGTAGATGAACTACAACTCCAAAATTCAAGGTTAATGCTCACCAAACCCTTCTAGTAGTTTCTGTTGGTCATGGGAGATCTGTGTGCCAAATTTGGTTCAATTCCATCATTGGTGGAGATCAGAACGCTCTTAGATTGTACAAGGGTTGAATGAAAAGTAATGCCTCCACCTTCATAACTTCTCAACAGATGGCAGTACTGGTATGCGGCAGGTACTGGCTTGTTCCATTTTGGCGGGAAGCCAAAGTATGAAACCCTGCACAGACAGTCAGTCAATGCGACTTAAGCAACGTACAGTCACTGAATTCTTGACAGCAGAAGGTATCACCCCAAAGGAGATTCATCAGAGAACGCAAGTTGTTTATGGTGATTGTGTTGATGTGAGTACTGTGCATCGTTTCATCAGACAATGACAGAGAGGCCCCAGTGCAAAGGGCAGTTTCTCATGAGAATATTCCTGCTGGGCAGAGAGATGATTGTTTATTCCCTCTCTCTGTAAGCTCTCAAGAATTGGGTTTGGACAACAATCTGACACCGGGGAATTTTAATAAGTAGTTTAAAAATAGGCGGCTGGAATTTAGCCAGCATCGGCAGCAAACTCAAGGTTTACGTCGCTCTAAAAGACTTTGTCAAGTAAGAGCCAAGAGTGGGGGGAAACAAAACCAATTTCTGGGTTTTGGGATATAAGATTTGCTTGAAGGGAAAACTTGTTAGATCAGGCATTGTTTGGAAATCAAGTTCATGTGCCATGGAAATCCTGTTCAAGAGGTCTTGTTTCTGTGGATATTTTTATCCTTTTGGTGTTGACTAGCTTCACCTGGATTTTCTTTGTATCCCGTTGATTCCTGTCTGGATTAATCCCATTTTGGATTGCTTTTATATCTTTTGTGGACATTGCTTTGTGTTACTGCATTTTTACTGACTTAATACTTTGGAACGTTCTTATTTTCTTACAAGCATCTATTTCTACTGGCTATTATAATAATAAGCTTCAATAAAAAGGATTGGATTTTTCACTCAATGTGTGGTGTATTTTAAGTCAGAGGGTTTTTCCTGTCCTGGAGTGCAACATTTGCTTGGCTATCAGAAGATCTGTGCACGATGGGTATCCAAAACAGAGTGTCGACTTCTTCCATGATGGCTTCAGAAAACTTGTTCATCGTTGGCAGAAATGTATCCAATTGTCAGGTGATTATGTGGAAAGCAAATAGTGGGAGGTAGTTAAAGAGCACATTCTAAGGATTATTTCTGTGTTTGATTTATTGAAATATTCCCATCCAAACCCAAGTAACAAAGGTGGAAGCATTACTTTTCATTCAACCCTCGTAGGTTAACTATAAATCCTAGCAACTACAACTCCCAAATGACAAGATCAACCCCCCACCCCACCAGTATTCAAATTTGGGCATATTGGGTATTTGTGTCAAATTTGGTCCAGTTAATGGAAATGCATCCTGCATATCAGATATTTACATTACAATTTATAACAATAGCAAAATTACAATTATGTAGTATCAACGAAAATAATTTTATGGTTGGGGGTCACTACAACATAAGGAACTGTATTAAGGGGATATGGCATTAAAAAGGTCAAGAAACACTGAGCTTGAATTATAGATTCACAATCATATGGCTTTTTTCTTGACATTAAATAACAATTAACATGACAATCAACTGATTCAGATCCCTTGTGATTTTCACTTGTACAGGAAAGCCACAAACAGTCCCATGGCAGCTGACAAACTAACAAAGTTATAGCCTCACTTTTCATGGATAATATCATCACCTTTATGACATGTTGCCCAGAACTTTAGGTACATTTACAATATACATGAAATCAGGCATGCAGCACAGTACTGGCAAGGGAGTATGGATTGCGTCAATTACATTATTAATTGCAGGAGGGTACTGGCAGTGTCAATTATGTTATTAACAGTTGCCATTCACCATGCTGTTGCTAATGATGCTGGCACTAAGTACACCAATTAATATATGCAGTGAGATAAGAAACCATTATCCTGTTTCCCACCTCTGGTGATAGACTAGAACTTCCTAATGATTTGTTACTCCACAGGGATATGTGACTCACAGTAAAACAGACCTCTAGTGAATTCGTTAATCTAGGTCTGAAGGCTTATACAGAGCTTGGAAAGGTTATTTTAGGGAGTTACAACTCCCAGAAGCCCCTAGCCAAAGGAGTCTGGTCTACTTGCATTATTTTTTGCATTGCTGCCTTTTAGATCAGCTAAAATAATACAAACATTTGTATTACATATTTCAGAATTTCCTGGGCAGCATCCATGTTTTTAGAATGGTACATTTTGTGTCTAGTTGCACTTTTTTACAAAGCTCTGTTCAAATGACAAGGTGGCAAATTTAATTCTACCCTGTATTGCCTGGCTATCTATGCTCTGACCCCATCCACTGGTTGCATTTGAAGAAAGCAAGCCCTAGCATGCTCCCATTAAAGTCTCCACATTCACAAAAGAAGTTGGAATCAACCCAAGCATATGCAACTATGTGACAAGCATTGTTAACATTGTTAAAAAGATTGATCATCTCTGGCTTCTTTATCAAACTTGTCTGAGTGAACAGAACAATGAGTCATTTTTCTAAAGCACAAATAACAAGGGTAGAAGTGCACTAAGGGACTGTAATAGAGGCCAGTATTCCTGGGCCATATTCAAATGGAAGCACAAATCATCTGAAAGGGGCTTTAGAGCTCTGGTGGTATTCCAGGCATGATTGCAAGCTGGCCGGCTGGGCTAATCTTGCACAGATTGGCCTACATGCCCTGTTAGTGTGATTCTAATATGACGCAGAAAATAGAACAGATATTGGAGAAATCCATAGCAGCCCCCCATCCTTACCCTGAAAACCTCACCTCACAAGACAAAAAAGAGGAAAGATTGAGCAGTGAGGTCCCAATGAGTCCTAGTTTTCAAAGCATTTCATAGGATTTGATGATATTCACTGCTGATTTTAAATGTGTGTTGGTCTCAGCTATTTATCATAATATATACTATAATTTATTAAAGAAATGAAGAAATATATTTTAAGATGTAGTAAAAGTAATGTAAGCCAAAATAAGAAACTTCCAATCTAAATGTCAGCAGTGGGAGAGACATCAAAGTAAGGAAACGAAAATATATGATAAGAGAGATTGAATGAGAACACAATTGATAGAGATAGATAGATAGATAGATACTTAGATAGATAGATAGATAGATAGATAGATAGAGAGAGACGGACGGACGGACGGACGGATGGATGATAGGACAGAGAGTGCATACATGTGCAAATGTTCACATAAGCATCACTTAAGCTTTGATTTTGCTTTTGATGGGAAGGACAAAGGGATGAACAATTGTAAGGGATCTCAACGGTAAGGTAGTCCAAACTGGTGAAAGAAATCCAATGGCAAAATATATCTGATAGGTGGATAGTTACAGTCTCTGCTTGGAAAGAGGGCTTTATAGAAGCAAAAGGGAGTGCTAGCATAACACGCTGGGACATTGTAATAAGCATCTCAAATTTCAACAGAGTTTTGTTCGGTTGGTTGATTTGGTTGATATTCAAGTTGTAGTATATTATACTCAGAGGACTTTCTAGAAACAAAAGTGGAGTGTGAAATGACATTTTAAAGAAGGCAGGTGAGATCTCTGTGGGACATCACTGCCAAGCTTCCTGAGGTAGGTGAAAAGTAGGAAAGAGACATTATTGATGTTAAAAGGGAAGGAGTGGGGGATCAGAGGAAAACGGTTTCAAATGAATGTCAAAATAGTTGAAAATAGTGGACAATTGCACACAGTGATACATTAATGAAAAATTAGGGATAATTTCTGCTTAAATAGAAACATACTGTATGTGGCATGTCTTGAGTCTGGGGTATCTGAGAGGCCACAGCCTGTCTGTACTAGCCTACACATAATTTGAGGTCTTGAGTAGAGGCCCTTTTGAATGTCCTGTCCTGCTCCCTAAGGAGATTGATGGGTACATGCGACTATGGACCTTGTCAGACGTGCCACTGAAGATGTCCCAGATCTCTGCATCCCACAGGTGGTCATGCAAGGAGCATGGGGACCTGTTGCCCCATGCCTCAATCTGTTGTGGCTTCCCCCCTTCCTCATCCTATGGGGGGAGCATGTTTTTGGCGGCTCAACTCATCTTTCCTAATGAAAAGACGAGGAGCTTGCTGTTGTCTGCCATCAACACTTTTTAGTGGCGGCAGTACTTCAGCCTCGGAGCTGCTCTAGAAGTAGTTAGCTGGTGTGTAATGGGAGCCACCAGGCTCCATGGCTGAAAGCTGAAAATGCCATCAGTCAGTGGAAAAAAGGTATGTGTGAAGAGGTTCAAGGTTTCTTTCTGTAGCTATTCCTTCATTATAGATTTTCTAAGAATGTGAGGCTGTCTTGTTAATTTTCCAACAGGCAGTTGAAACTGTTTGAAACCTTCAAATAGTGTATTTGAAACCTTCAAATAGTATAATTTTTATTTCATGATTTGTTTCACATTGTTCCAGTGGCTCTGCAGAGAGAGAGAAAAAACTATAAATATTCTGAAGAAATAAATGAATAAATTGTAGCTGCACTAAATAAGAACCTTTCCACCTCTCCATTCATCTCCACCAACAAACAATTCCTTAAGTTTTACTTTCTTCAGATTTTGAACAAGTTGACAATACTCCAATTCTACAGGAAATCATGCATAAACACCCTTTTCCCCTTTCCTGAGTGACATGTGATTTCTGAATATGGGTACAAAATTCTCTTCGTGCATAGCTGGATGAGTGGGTGGATCGATGGTTTGCTGTGACACAATTAATTGATCCGAAAGAACACTTCACGATCTCAAGAAACATCTGTGGACAAGAACTGCAAAAAGAGACATACAGAAATATTGTATTACTAGCTGTACAAATTATGCTAAAAGAAAATCCAATGAGCTGTTAACAAGGGGATACAGGTATAGACCTCATGTAAATCTTATTTAAAATACTTTTAATTACTTCAACTCAAACTGCCCACATCCATGTGATAGCTCAGAAGCCAACCATGAATATGCCATTGCCAGGATACACACTGCCTTTTTCCTCTCCTCCCTCTCTGATATTTCAGAGAACTGATCACTAGGCAGTCAATCAACAACAGAACCATCTGGCTCCAATGTCAAAACAATAAAGATGATACGAATCAAAAGTGGAGTAGTCCGAATTTACTAGCTTTATCCCAATGATGAAGAGATTGTACAAGTGACAGAAACAAAGAGTTGACAGCACTATATTTAAATAGCTATGTTGCCCCATGGCCACTTCCAATGATAGCTAGCTAGTCTCTTCCACATTCCTTTTCTGCATATACAGCCAATTAATCACTGTCCCATGGAGCGAGGGTTTCCAGTTCTCTTGCCACCCAAGGAACCAACACCTGGATAGTGACAGACGTGAGAGGAATTGCTGCTGAAATCCCATGTTATTATTCAGAAGCTATTTACCTGATGATGACAACTGCAGCAGCAACAACGAACTGTCAGCAATGGTCCAAAATATCTCTGATTCTCTCTTTCTCAACTGGCAGTGTTTAAAAGTTGTATTGACGGTATGTTTGTATGTATTTTAATAATGTTGTGTTTTATCGGTTTGTTTTAATCCTGTTGTATCTCACCTGAAGCCAAAAGGAGAGACGGATAATGAATTGATGGATGATGATGGTGGTGGTGGTGGTGATGTTTTGGCTTCAGGACTTACACCACTGTGCAACATAGTAATGACACAATTCAGGCAACATGTGGGGATGGGTATATGTATGCATACAATTTTCAGCATTTATATGCTGTCTTTCCAGGCTAATACTCTCAAGGTAGCTCACAATATACTGAAATGCAAACATAATGATTTATAAAACCAAATGGCTAAAGCTATTCTAAGTGACAGCACATTATAAACTATGTAAAATAGTCAATAAGAAATTAAGAGGGTTGGTAGTCTGTTATTAAAAACAGCAGTGCCTGAATAAAACAATACATTAGGAGCTGCTTGCAAACAAAAGCTCTTCAGGGCCTATTTTAACATGAATGGGTCCCACATACTTGCCAAGGAAATGAGTTCCCTAAGCCAGTGTTTCCCAACTGCTGTGACGCGGCACAGTAGTGTGCTGTGACGGACCTCCTGCTGTGCCACGAGAAAAGCTCTCTGCCCCCCTTCCTTCCCCCCTCCTTCTGCCAAACTCCTGCTGCTTGGGGGAAGAGGAGGAAGGGCCGGGCGGCGGCGAAGAAAAATAAGAAGGGGCCGGGGTGCCGCCTCCTTCGGCCATTTCCCCAGCCAGCCTCCAATCCGCCATGACTCCTGCCATGACTCTCGCCCCTCGCTTGCTAAAGCCACGTGGAGGAGGAAGCCGGGGGGGCATGGCGTGACATGGCTCTGCCCCCTCCCCCGGCTTCCGCTCTCTCACTGCTTCTCCAGCCTTGAGAGGACAGTGCCAAGCCAACATTGCGGTGGCTCTGCCACTGCTGGCTTGGCACTGCTCCCTCAAGGCTGGAGCAGCTGCTGGGAGAGCGGAAGCTGGGGGGAGGGGTGGGGCATGGCGCAGCCTGGCTCCTCTCCCTCCCCCAGCTTCGGCACTCCCAGCAGCTGCTCCCAGCAGGCCACCATCCCCCAGCCGTTCTTTACTGTGTTAGAGTGTCATTCTGTGTCATTTGGTTGGTGATGTGCCCCCGGATTTTTTTAATGTCAAAAGTGTGCTGCGGCTTAAAAACGGTTGGGAAACACTGCCCTAAGCATAGAGACACACCATCAAAATGCCCAGTATCTTGTTTCTTCTAGTCTGTTGCTTCTTGGTAGCAATACTGGTGTCTGAAAAAGGCAGCAAGAATTAAGTGTGGCTGTAATGAGGAAGCCCCTTCACATACCAAAAAGCTTGGACTCAGGCTGGCTAAGTACAAATGGATTAATAATCACATAAGCTATAAGAGCTGCCCTGGCCATCAAGGAGACCAACGATGTACAAAAGTATTGACCCCAAATGAGAGGCTATTAAGAAGCTATGCTTACAAATCAGGTAAGTCATGAGAGAGCAAGATTCTGCTCTAGTTAGTCTGCTGCATAGAGTCATAGACCTTCTTTCTACAATCTGCCTTCCCAAGGGCCCTATCACATTAACTGCTATTTTATTCCTCTTTAACTGCCATCACAACAATCAGTGGGGTTCTGGGGTTTCCATAATTCTAAATGTGTCTCCTTAAACTGCAAATCCCAGAATCCCTCATGATGTTCCCCTGACACTTAGGGGAACACTATAACAATGTAGTGTAGTAGTTCCTTAGAAAGGCAGAATGGACTAGGGAAGAGGAAGGTCTATGAATCTGTGGGGTTATAATACAATACAACTCAATACTGATATTACAGTGCAGTGCAATATGGCCCTAAGAATGGCAGCTTCATGAAGCCCTGTCATTCCTCATATACATGCCACCTGTTCCACACAGGCCAATTTATACTGGTACTAGATATGACCATCATCCATGTATTTGGATCATGTATGTCCCATTGATAGAAATAATGTAGTTCGACACCACTTTGCATGGTTCAATGCTATGGAAACAACACTCTTTAGCAAAGAAGGCAAAAGACTGCATAAGACTACAACTTTTCTCATGTTCCCACCCACCAAAGGTATGATAAGCAATGCAGTCCAAGGAAACTGAGTCCCTCGATAGAGGTGAGAAGGTCGGGGTACAAAAGTTTTAAATAAATAAATAAATAAACTACTGACACCTGTTCTGTGATCCTTCCCAATCAAAACCCTACTCCGTGTTGACAGTAGTTAACTTTAACTACTTAAAAAAACTTTTTGAAGTGGCATCCCATGCTTTCATTTGGATTGTTTGGAAGGAAAGAAATGCAGTATATTCCAACATGAACAAAGGCTGGGTTGTCTGTTTCTGTTTTCCTTTCTAACACAAAAGTCATTTCCCACAAGGTCCCCATGCTGACAAACTTTAAGGCATGATTTAAAAAATACTACTGTTTCACTGCAGTGGGACACTGTTCATAAATGCAGGAAATATTGTGCCACCTTAGAATAAAAACTGCCACACAGAGTTAACTTCATTTTCTCCTTCTTCCTTTCCCCAGGCAGCCCTGCGGCCTCATATCATATCCACACTGAAATTAAATTTCATAGTTTTTTGGTTTGGTTTTGGTGTTTTTTATTTACAAAAACTGGGATTCACAAGGGACTCTGTGTATTATTTAAACCAGATTTTGTAATAAAAACATAGCATGTGTTGAAAATAAATAGATTCCTTCCTTCACATCTGGAACTGTCCATTCTTGCAAGCTCATTTGATTAAGTATTGCCCTGGCTTTTCTTCTTTTGCGCCTGACAAATCATCTTCATCCAACAAGTTAATGGAATGAAGCCGTTCAATTTTCTAGGCCAGGACAGTTGTGATTGGAAGGAGGTCTTCCAACAGTTTCTCATCAGATGACCTGGTGCAAGCGAATCCAGATGACTTGTTGGATTCCTTTCCTTCCATTTTCATAGAATTACCAGGCATGTTTTAAAATTTGGTAGAAAGGAAAATCTCTCAATCCTAGGATTGCAATGCGTTTACAGTTCAAAGACCTTCAATACAGCAAAGAGCAAGTAAGTAGATGCAGTAATGGATTTGCAAATGTAGACAAAACTCCCACTGATTTATGGGCTTAAACAGCAGAAAGTGATAGGAAGGGAATGTTGGCAAAAGCCCCAGGAAACGGAGCACAAGTTGCAAAATGGACACAATCAAGAGGTCCATTTTCCATTATGTCTGCTTGCAGAATTTCCCTGAATACCCTCAGTCACTCTGTGTTCCAGAGAATATTTAAGGTAGAATTTTTCCACTGAGTTCTGACACTTGATTTCCAACCAATTAACACAATCATCATCAGAACCACTCACTTTGTACACTGCATACGGAATCTTTTTTGGTAGGACTGTATATACAGTTTTCCAGACACTGTTTAGCTTTAATCGACAAGGTGGTGATCTGAATGCTGACTTTTCAACAGAGGGATTACCAATGCCATCTTGTTAGCTCTTCTGACACCACCTGTTTCAGCCAATTTGAAACGACAGGTGATTTGAAAACTCTTTGACTTGCTTGTGTGGAATTGCAGTCCCCGGGTAATTTAAAACCAGCTTTCCCAAACATCATCTTGTTATGCCGTCTGGTTTTCATGCACGCTTCACAAGGAATCATGTTCAGCTTACTGGTTTTGTAGCACAACTTCCTTGAATTGGAATAATTTATTCTTTCTCTTTTAAACATATTATATAGGTAGGCGCAAAAACCCAGTGCTTCTGATATACTTTGAGAGTAGCTATTTTTGAGGGGTATGTTATAAACACACCTCCTTAGTTCTTACCGGGGAAAAGAATGGGCAGAGAAGCATCAGTTATATATATATACTAGCTGAGGACCCGGCGGTGCCCGGGTTATTTGAGGAAGGCATTGTGTGCCAAGGTTGGTTCCTATTAGATGTGTATGTGGCTTGCAGTGGTCTCAGGAAGTTAGTGAAGGTACTGCAAGTCCCATTGGCCATGGTCCACCCCCCTCCCAACAGCACAGGATGTAGAGTGGGTCATGAGGGCTTTGTGTGCCAAGTTTGGTCTTCATTAGTCATTGAATGAGGGTCGCAGCAGTCTTGGGAAGTGAGGGGAGGTACTTCAAGTCCCATCATTCGTGGTCCATCCTCCTCAATACTGCACCAGAATGTAGAATGAGTCATGGGGGCTCTGTGTGCCAAGTTTGGTCTTGATCAGTGTTTGGATGAGGTTGGCAATGGTCTGGTGAAATGAGTGGAGGTACTTCAAGTCCATCATCCGTGGTCCGCCCTCCGAACTGCATCAGGACGTCCATTGGGTCATGGGGGCTTTTTGTGCCAAGTGTGGTCATGATTATGCACTGGATGAGGGTCGCAGCGGGCTTGGGAAGCGAATGGAGGTACTTGAAATCCCATCCTTCATGGTCCATCCTCCTCTAAACTGCAGTAGGATGGAGTGTGGGACATGGGGGTACTGTGTGCCAAGTTTGGTCTTGTGGTTCAGGGCCGCCTTGGTCTGTGGGGAATGAAGAGTTTGAAAGTACTACAAATCTCATAACCTGTGATGGTACTTCAAGTCCCATCATCCATGGTCCTCCCTACTCCAAACTGCAGTAGAATGAATCATGGGTCATAGGGGCTCAGTGTGCCAAGGTTGGTTACTGTTTTTTTTAAAATAAAAATTTTATTGGTTTTGTGAACAAGTGTGTTACAAATAATACTGACATTACATCACTAAAAAGAAAAAAAGAGGGACAAAAAAGAAGAAGAAAGTGGCAGAGATAGTGGGGGTGTAGAAAGGGGGCCTGGGGAGGAAAGGGGAAGGGAAAAGAGAATATAAAAAACAAGTAAACAGACATAAGAAAAACATATATGTGACTTCCACTTTTCTCCTTCGTGGGATATAATTATTCTTTTACTCATCCGTTTAACTCCTTATTTCCTGGAGTTATAATCTATTCTCCCATCCGTTTATCCCCAAATAATTCTTTTTTTTCTAGTTTTTAGTATACAATTAATCTATATAACAAAATCTTTATATTGTCTTGTCTTTAAACATATTAATTTCCATATATTCATTTAGTAAGCTCCAGTCAGTTTCTTTTCTTGAAGTGACAGTATTTTTACTCAAAAGGAAAGTCAATCTGTCCATATTCTTGATGTCATAAACTTTCTCTAGCCATTGTTCAATATTGGGGATGACATCCGTTTTCCAGTATCTTGCGAAGACCAGGCGTGCAGCTGTTGACATGTACCAAAATAATTTGTCCTCATTTGTTTCCAGTTTAAATTCCTTATCCATTAAACCTAAAAGATAATAGTCAGGTTTCAAGGGGAATTTTCTTTTGAGTATTTTTTGTATTTCCTTATGTATACGTATCCAGTACGTTGTTGTTTCTTTGCAGGTCCACCACATATGGTAGAAACTGCCTTGTTCTGAGTGGCATTTCCAACAATTTTTTTGATTATGTTTATACATTAAGCCTAATTTTTGGGGAGAGATGTACCACCTGTGGAACATCTTCAGCCAATTTTCTTTCAGATCTGTAGCATATGTATATTTAATTTTTTTTGTCCAAATTTCCTGCCACTCGTGTAATTTTATTTGTCTTCCGATGTTTTTTGCCCAGATTATCATACAATTTTTTATTTCTTCTGTTTCTGTAGCCCAATCAATTAATTTATTGTATAGTTTTGTAATATTTTTCTTATCATTTCTTAACAATTGTTCCCAAAAGTCTGCTTCCTCATTGAAACCTTTCCTCTTATCTTGCATGAATATGTCTTTTATTTGCATGTACTGCAACCAGGATATATTCCCACTTAATTGCTTGAGCTCCTCTTGAGTTTTTAATTTCATACTACCTTCTTCCTTTTTTAATAATTCTTTGTATGTTAACCATACTGTTCCCCCCTGTATTCTCCTGTGTTTCGCCTCCACAGGAGAAACCCAGAGGGGAGTCTTCGTATAGAAATATGGCAGATATTTATTCCAAATTTTTATTAGCGCCGACCTAATAAAATGGTTACCAAAATTTTTCTCTATCTTAAAATTCCCATACCATATATAGGCATGCCAGCCCGTCCTTAAGTCGAACCCTTCCAAGGCTAATAAGCTCTCCCTATGCAATGTTATCCATTCTTTTACCCACATTAACGCGCAGGCTTCGAAGTAACTTTTGAGGTCCGGGAGGCCAAAACCGCCCCTATTTTTTTTATCTATCATTATCTTATAATTTATTCTTGGTCTTTTTCCTTCCCATATAAATTTTGTTAATTCTTTGTTCCAGATCTTAAATAGCTTTTGATTTCTAATTATGGGTATATTTTGGAATAGATATAGAATTTTAGGGAGTACATTCATCTTTATGGCTGCTATCCTACCCAGTAGTGACAGTTTTAAGTATCTCCAGTTGTTTAGATCTGTTTTAATTTTGGTCCACGTTTCCTCATAATTATTTTTCAAAAGTTGGGCATTTTTGGCTGTCAGCCATATCCCCAAATATTTTATTTTTGAGCTTACTTTGTATCCAGATATATTTTGTAGTTTTTCTTGGGAGGTTTGGGACATGTTTTTAGTTAACAATACTGTTTTTTCTCTATTTGTTTTTAGTCCTGCTAATTTGCCATATTCCTCTATTTTTCTTGACCAATTATTTATATTCTTAGTAGGATCTTCCACTATACAAGGTTGGTTACTGTTAATTCAGACCATACACAATGTCCCATTAACTGAGGCCTAGTCAGGGAAATCAAGTTAATGAAGCCGTACTGTAAATTTTGGGCCTGGTTTGTGATTTGTAGGGGCTACAGTGTTTTCTGGGAAGTGAAGTGGGATGCAAATCCCATCATTCATGGCCCATCCTGCCCTAAACTCTCTTTTGGGGCCTGGCTATACACAATGTCCTATTAACTGAGGCCTAGTCAGGAAAATCAAGTTAATGAAGCCTTACTGTAAATTTTGGGCCTGGTCTGTGATTTGTAGGGGCTACAGTGTTTTCTGGGAAGTGAATTGGGATGCAAATCCCATCATTCGTGGGCCATCCTGCCCTAAACTCTCTTTTGGGACCTGTAACACAATGTCCTATTAACTGGGCCTGTTCTGAAGCTGGTAAATTTTGGGCCTGGTCTGTTTTGTAAACAGTGTTTTCTGGGAATGGCAAATCCCATCATTCGGCATCCTGCCAAACTTTTTTGGGGCCTGTAAAAGCTGAGGGGAGGAGCAAAAAAGCTGAGGGGAGGAGAAAACAGGATTCCATTTTGTTTTCACAGAGCCAAGTGGGGAGGGAATGTTGATGGTGCATTTTTCCCCTCAGTGGGAAGAAATCCTGTTGTTTGAATGTAGAGGCCTGGATTCTGGGATGCTGGCTAATCTGTGGCTATCAATGCCCTCTGTCTGGTGCCTTAGAATTTTGGAGTGCCAAGGCTGGCCAATCAAAGGACTTTATGCAAATAGCTGGCACTTAGAATTTTGGAGTGCCAAGGCTGGCCAATCAAAGGACTTTATGCAAATAGCTGCCACATATCGCTGTGGCCTGTGAAAGTGGCTGCCACATATCCGCCCTTCCGCCCTCCCGCCCTCCCGCCCTCCCGCCCTCCGCACACATACATACAAACATTCCGCTTTATAAAGGTATACAGATATCTGTATACCTTTATAAAGCGGAATGTTTGTATGTATGTATGTGTGCGGAGGGCGGGAGGGCGGAAGGGCGAATATGTGGCAGCCACTTTCACAGGCCGCAGCGACCAGCGCGGGTGATGGACCTGCACCAAACTTGGTACACATAACCCCCCTAACCCCCTTTACGTCCTGGTGCGATTCGGGGGACATGACCCACGGATTATGGGATTTGTAGTACTTTCAAACACTTTAGTTCCCACAGACCACTGAGGCCACCAAAAAGAACCAATACAGACCACACTTAGCACACACAGCCCCCATGACCCACTCTATGTCCTGGTGCAGTTTGGAGGAGGGTGGACCATGGATGATGGGACTTGAAGTACCTCTACTCACTTCCCAACTCCGCTGCAACCCTCATCCAATCACTGATCGAGACCAAACTTGGCATACATAACCCCTATGACTGCCTTCACGTCCTGGTGAGGTTTGGGGGAAGACTGCCAATGGATGATGGGATTTGTAGTACTTTCACACCCCTCTGTTCCCACAGACCACTGTGGCCCCCAACAAACACTGATAGAGACCACACTTGGCACACAGAGCCCCAGTGACCCACTCTACATACTACTAAAGTTTGGAGGGGGCCAGAACATGGATGATGGGACTTGCAGTACCTTCCCACACTTTCCAAGTCTGCTACAAACCTAATCCTATGACTGATCAACATGAAACCTGTAACACAGAGCCCTCATGACCCACTCTACATCCTGGTGCAGATCGGAGGAGGGTGGACCATGGATGATGGGACTTGAAGTACCTCTACTCACTTCCTAAGTCCGCTGCGACCCTCATCCAATTACTGTTCGAGAACACATTTGGCACAAATAACCCCCATGACTGCCTTCACATCCTGGTGAGGTTCGGGGGAGGACTGACAATGGGTGATGGGATTTGTAGTACTTTCACACCCCTCTGTTCCCACAGACAACTGCGGCTCCCAACAAACACCGAGAAAGACCACACTTGGCACACAGAGCCCCAGTGACCCAGTCCACATCCTACTGAAGTTTGGAGGGGGACAGAACATGGATGATGGGACTTGCAGTACCTTCCCTCACTTTCCAAGACTGCTACAAACCTAATCCAATGACTGATCAACACCAAACCTGGCACACAGAGCCCTCATGACCCACTCTACATCCTGGTGCTGTTTTGTGTGAGACGGACCACAGATGATGGGACTTGAAGTACCTTCACTCACTTCCTAAAAACAATGCAACCCTCATCCATTCACCAATACAGACCAAACTTAGCACACAGAGCCCCCATGACCCAATCTACATCCTACTACACTTTGGGGGAGGGTGGACCACAGATAATGGGACTTCCACTACCTTCAGTAATTTCATGATACCACTGCAACTCCCAATAATGATGGATCAAGACCAAACTTGGCACACAGAGCCCCCATGACCCACTCTACATCCTGCTGCACTTCTCAAATGACCCGAGCACCGCCGGGTCCCCAAGCTACTATATATATATATAAATGTAACATCCGTGGTTCTAGGAATATAGGCAACAAAACCATGCAAGGCAGACACACAAAACTAGCCCACATAGACTCACAACCCTACTCGCTATGTTTGCAGCTAACCCCCCCCCCCCCCGAATTAAAGACAACACACACAAAAACCATAAAAGCGTTTGGGACTACAATTCCCATAACCCACTGCGCCAGACAACAAAATGGTGCATATGCTCCTCTCCTTCCCCCTCCCAAACTAAAAAAACCCACCTGCCATGCACAGAGGAGGAGAAGGAGGAGCAGGCCGAGCCGGGGGCGGGGCTGGAGCCGCCATCGCCGCCTTCTCCTTCCCGAGCGGGAGCTGGAGAAGGAGAGAAGCCGCCGGAGCCCGAGCAGGATCCGTCCTCGCCACCATCGCCATGCAAAAAAAAGGGAGGCGCTGTTGCACTAAGACTTAGACTGGACCCTTAGTAAACCAACACACAGCGGCTGCGGTTAAATGCTTTATTTAGAATAAGTAGAGAAGTAAAAGGTAAAGATAAAATAGTCCAATAATGCTCTCAGCATCCAATGGTAGCAAAATGAGTCTTTAAAAAGGTTTCAATAGTAAGCAATAATCTTGATGCCACAACTGGCTAATCCACTGGGTTCTGGTCCCCCAGACTTGGCAAAGTTTAAAGTCTTTATTTATTTATTATTTATTTATTTATGGCATTTTACCCTGCTCTTCTCAACCCTCGAGGGGGGACTCAGAGCGGCTTCCAAAAGGCATAATTTGATGCCTACATCACAATTGCAGTATAAAACACAATATAAAACCCTCCAGCATTCAACACTAAAATACATTAAAATACAATTATATTCACACATCCTATGCATTCACCTATGTTAAAAACAGTGTTCCATCCATAAAAGCATTGAGCCCTATTCACCAACTTTCCATTAAAACTACTAAAGTGCTGTCCTGTGCTACTATGCAAACGCCTGGTCCCACATCCAGGCTTTCACTTTTTTCCTAAATGTCAGGAGGGATGGAATTGATCGTATGTCGCTAGGGAGCGCATTCCACAGACGGGGAGCCACCACCGAGAAGGCCCTCCCCTTGTCCCCACCAGCCGCACCTGGGAAGCTGGCGGGAGCGAGAGCAGGACCTCCCGGATGATCTTAAAGTACGAGGTGGGACGTAGCGGCAGATGCGTTCGGACAAGTAAGCTGGGACAGAACCGTATAGAGCTTTAAAGGTCAACACCAGCACTTTGAATTGAGCCCGGAATTGGACCGGCATCCAGTGGAGCTGACACAACAGGGGGGTGGTATGCTCCCTGTATGTAGCTCCAGTTAGTAGTCTGGCTGCCGCCCGTTGGACTAGTTGTAATTTCCAAACTGTCTTCAAAGGCAGCCCCACGTAGAGCGCGTTGCAGTCATCTATTCGGGATGTAACCAGAGCGTGGACGACCGTAGCCAGATCAGACTTCCCAAGGTACGGGCGCAACTGGCACACGAGTCTTAACTGTGCAAAAGCTCCCCCGGCCACCGCTGAGACCTGGGGCTCCAGGCTCAGCGATGAATCCAGGATCACTCCCAAGCTGCGAACCTGCGTCTTAAGGGGGAGTGAAACCCCATCCAACACAGGCTGTAACCCTATGCCCTGTTCGGCCTTTCGACTGACCAGGAGGACCTCTGTCTTGTCTGGATTAAGTTTCAATTTGCTAGCCCTCATCCAGTCCGACACAGCAGCCAAGCACCGGCTCAAAGTCTGGACAGCCTCCTTGGTGACAGGTGGGAAGGAGTGACAGATCTGGACGTCATCTGCATACAGATAACACCTTACTCCGAAACTCCGAATGATCTCTCCCAGCGGTTTCATGTAGGTGTTAAATAACATCGGGGACAGTACTGAACCCTGAGGGACTCCACAAGACAAAGGTTGCGGAGCCAAACAGGTGTCACCCAATAACACCTTCTGGGTGCGACCTTCCAGAAAGGATTGGAGCCACTGCAATGCAGTACCCCCAAGCCCCATATCTGCAAGGCGACCCAGAAGGATACCGTGGTCTACGGTATCGAAAGCCGCTGAGAGGTCCAGCAGAACCAACAGGGACACACTCCCCCTGTCGAGTTCCCGGCATAGATCATCTACCAAGGCGACCAAGGCTGTTTCAGTACCATGTCCCGGCCTAAAGCCAGACTGTGCCGGATCAAGATAATCAGTGTCTACCAAGAATCCCTGGAGTTGCGAAGCCACCACACGTTCCATGACTTTGCCCAAATAGGGGAGATTGGAAACTGGCTGATAGTTCACTAATTGAGTGGGATCCAGTGATGGTTTTTTCAACAGCGGTTTTATCACAGCTTGCTTTAAGCTGGATGGAATCTTGCCCTCCTGTAAGGAGGCAATAACCACCACCTTCACCCACTCTGCCAAACCCCCTCTGGCTTTCTTGATCAGCCAGGATGGGCAGGGGTCTAGGATGCATGTGGTAGGCCTCGCTTCCCCAAGGATCTTGTCCACATCCTCGAGCTGAACCAATTGAAACGAATCCATTAAAACTGGACAAGCAGATGCTCGTGCCACATCCCCAGAGACCGCTGTTAAAGTGGTATCGAAATCTTTAAGCAAGAAGGACCTCCTGGTCCCAGCAACGTTCCATGAAGCTTGGCAAGGTAGCTGAAAAGTTGGCACGAGATTCAGACTGGAGTCCAGGCCAAACCTTTATAGGTTTTAAGACTGCATTGCTCCTGAAGGCGCTTACTCCATCTCAGCTCTCCCACGGGAACAGGAGAGACACTTTCCCTTCCCACCGTATCTCTATCACTTTGGAATGCAAACTTGTTAGCGGGCCCAGCTGTGTCCAGGGGAGGATCTGCGGTTTCATGGTACCAGGTGTCTTTATCGGCCTGAGAAGCCGCAGGGATGCGCCTCGCTTTGGTTATCTGGGGTTCAGCTAGAGTTTGCGGCAAAGGCCTGTTTACAAGCCTCTCTGAGTCCTTGCAAGTAACACAGCGTCGGTCTGGCTTGCTACGGGAACCTGACTGTAGTGTGACAGGCGCGCTGAGGGCAGCAAGTTAGGCCCTGGCGGCAGTGGAGCTGGCGAGGAGGAGGAGGAGGAGGCAGAGGCGGAGGAGGAGGCGGAGGAGGAGCAAGAACCAGCCAGAACAGCATCAGCAGCACATGTCGCCGCCGCCTCCTCCTCCCTGACCAGCCCCTCCCTCGCCGCCGCCTCCTTGGGGCCTGAGCCATGCCGAGTGGCAGCGCCTCGCCTTCGCCTCAGGAAAGAAGGAAGAGGAAGGAAGGAAGGAAAGAAGGGGGGAGAATGGAGGAAAGAAGGAAGGGGAGAGAGGGAGGGAAAAGGAAGGGGAGAAGGAAAAGGTGAAGGGGGAGAAAGGAAGGGAGGAAGAGGAAGGAAGAGGGAGAATGGAGGAAAGAAGGAAGGAAAAGGAAGGAGAGAAGGAAAGGGTGAAGGGGAGAAAGGAAGGAAGAGGAAGGAAGAAAGAAAGGAAGGAAGAGGGAGAATGGAGGAAAGAAGGCGAGAGCGGGAAGGAAAAGGGAGAGAAGGAAAAGGTGAATGGGGAGAAAGGAAGGAAGGAAGAGGAAGGAAGGAAGGAAGGAAGGAAGGAAGGATGAGAATGGAGGAAAGAAGGAAGGTGAGGGAGGGAGGGGAGGAAGGGGAAGGAAGGAGAGAAAGAAAGGGTGAAGGGGAGAAAGAAAGGAAGAGGAAGGAAGGAAGGAAGAGGGAGAATGAAGGAAAGAAGGAAGGGGAGAGAGGGAAGGAAAAGGAAGGAGAGAAGTACAGAATGGAAGAGGAAGGAAGGAAGGAAGGAAGAGGGAGGGAGGAAGAGGGAGAATGGAGGAACACAGCAGAATTGAACGGCTTTCAGGGGTTGCAAGACATTTGATTGTGCTTTTCAAAAACGCCACAGCAACGCGTGGCCGGGTCAGCTAGTAATTACTATATTTAATCAGCTAGTAATTACTATATTTATTTAAGAAAGGTCAACAAAATATATAAGCATCAATAGTAAATGCCACATAGAAGCATCAATTGCTATTATTGTTGTATTTATTGTTAAATAAACCTGAAACTGGATAATAGAGAACCATACATTTTGACTATACTTGGTCTGGTATATACTACAGAGTGGCACTGGATGACCTAGAGAGACCCACAAATACTTCCAGTGGGGGGAATGGTTTTTGACTGTAGATAGGCAAAGTATTGAATTCATGAATCAATGCTTGAATTGAATTGAATTGAACCCATGGATAAGGGTTAGGGTTAGGGTATTGTACTCTCCTGGCTTCTTTATTTTTTGCTGATACCCGTGAGAAGATCACAAGAATGACGCTAATGCTATCCATTGTTGTTCTCCAGAGATACAACTTCTTGCTCATTGCCTACATTCTCTTCTCTCTCCCCAAGGATTTGTATCCCTCTAATCACAGCCCAGTCAGATTCACAGCTCTTAAAAAAAATACAGAAGAGTGACAATGACAAAGGGCATCTGCACTTCCTGACAGATAAAAAAGATCAGACTTTTTTTCAGTGAGAAAAGAGGAACATCAACAAAACATAGGAGTATTTCAAATGGATGTTATAGAGAATGTCCATAAAATGTGAGTTGGCAAGTCAGGGGGATTTTACAATAAATCTTCACCCAGAAGCAGACCAAGTATTGTACATTTTTGGTCACTATCCTGCTGGACCGGAGACACATAATCTTCAGTCTCTCCCTGGATTTTCTCATAAGATCTTCTTTTGTGCACGTTATTGTAGGATGGCTTCTAACTAATTGCTAGCCAGCTAGTCAGAGGAGCAACATCAAAACTCTGTATCTATTTTTGTCTCAAGTTGAAACTAAAAGTTAAGATAAGTGTGTATTTCTCTCCCACAACAGGATTTCTTGAGAAATGCCTCAGCAAATAACTAGAAGCCAAATAAAATTATTGACGATGGAAGAATTAGAAAAAAAATTAAATATTTAAGACAAAGAAATTTTGAAAATGCAAATAGACCAAGGAAATGGCTTGCATCTCAATTTAAAAAAATTAAAAATAATGCAAATATAAAATTAGAAATGGTGATACGGAATTAATCAAGGATAAAGAAATACTTAATAAATTCAGGAACTTCTACCAAAAACTTTATAGTAGAAATAATGTCAACAAGGAAGAAATCCAATGATATCTGAGCAATCAAAATTTAATAAAACTTAAAGATAAAGACAGAGAAATTCTCCATGGGCAAATAACAAAAGAGGAAATTTGCAAGGCGATAAAAAATTTGAAAACAGGGAAAGCCCCCTGGCCCAGATGGTTTAATGGATCAATATTACAAAAAACTTAAAGATGAATTAACCCCCATATTTGAAAAAAAATTATGATTGATATAATTAGAAAAGGGAAAATCCCCAATTCTTGGAAAGAAGCAAATATTATAATTTTTCCTAAAAAAGGAAAAGACTCAGAACTAGTAGAAAATTATTGCCCAATCTCTCTTCTGATTTTGGATTATAAATTATTCACAAATATATTAGCTTCAAGATTCAAAAGTGTTTAAATAATTGGATAACTGAAAATCAAGCTGGATTCCTCCCCCAAAGACATATGAAGAAAAATATTAGAAACATTATTAAAATAGTGGTATATTTAGACAAAAATATTGGGGGAAAGGTGGCACATGCTTTCTTAGACACAGAAAAGGCATTTGACCAAATAAATTGGGATACGATTGAGCTCTTATTAAGAGAATTAGATATGGGATACAATTTTATAACTGCAATAATGGCAATATACAAAGAGCAAAATGCAACAATTATTGTAAATGGGCAAAATTAAAAAAATCAATTCAAAGAGGAACAAGACAAGGGTGCCCTCTTTCACCTCTAATTTTCAACTTTGTTCTCGATATATTATTAAAAGATTTAAACAGAGATAAAGATATAAAAGGGTTGACCGTTAAGAAAGAAAATTATAAAATATACGCATTCGCTGATGAGTGTGTGTGTATCATAGAAAATCCGCCGGAGAATATGAATAATTGGCTTTAAATAATTGAACAATTCAGAAATATCTCAGATTTTAAATTAAACAAGAAAAAAATCTAAAATTATAACTAAAAATATAGAAAAGAGCAAGATAATATAGAAATCAAATATGGATTGCAATTGGTAAAAAAATGAAATATTTAGGCATAAATATAACCTCAAATAATTGCCAATTGGTAAAAAAAATAATTATGAAAAAACCTAGAATGAGGTCAAAGTTGATTTAAATAATTGGAAAAATTTAAATCTATCACTGCTAGGAAGGATATCGACGACAAAAATGAAAATCTTCGCTAAACTATTTTTTTTATTTCAAATGCTTCCCATTCTGAAAAATGATGTGATTTTTAAAAGATGGCAATCAGAGTTAGCCAAATTCATTAGATAAGGGGGGAAAGCAAGAATTAAAGCAAAATATTTACAAGAACTGACCCACAATTGTAGCACAGCAGTTCTCGTTTGTGCCTGGAGAACAGGGGCTAGGACCCGGGGTTCCATTGGCATTGGGGCCTGCAGCTGCAGAGACAGATTCAGAAGAGGATTTGGAAGGGTGGGAAGGACAGTTTCCCATCAGCGGGCCTCCTTCGCCCACAGAAAGTTTGGCATGGGAAGAGCTGTGTTTTGGCCCTGACGTAGACATAGATAACCAGGTGCAAATGGAGGACAGCGATAGTGGGAGTTATGAGCACCCGGGGGGAAGAGGGTCACAGGAGCTTTTGAGTGAAAACATGGATGAAAGCGCCTGGGAAGATTCTAGGAGGAGAGCTCTCATGTAGATAGTGACCCAGCTGCTGAGAGACAAGGTCGAACCTTTGATAGGAGAAGTAGCATTGAGTCTGGGAGAAGGGGATGGCACCGCAGCCTAGACAGGCCGAGGTCCGTCAGCAGAGATTAGACGACGGGGCCTAGAGCGTCGGGGACCTCGGCCGAACGATTAAGTATAGCATCCGTGGGAACCAATCCCCAGTGCTTCGGCCACGTCTCTTCTGAGCAGACGTGTTAGCGAAGTGGATCTACGGAGCTGAGTTGGCTCGTGGTTACCAAGTCTTGCCTTGCATTCACCTTGCCTTGTTCCTGTTTCCGCATTGCCTTGCGGAGCCTTGCTCAAGTCTTGCATTAGCCTTTGGATTGTTTTGCCAAGCTGTTTTGGACATTTGCTTCAAGCCTTTGATTGTACCTATATCTTCTATGGACAATTTACCTTTTGGACTGTTTTTATATTCAATAAAGTAGTTAGCCTTCAGTCCGTCTCTGTGTGTGTGATTAAGGGGCCGGTCAAGTCCGTGCATCGTGACAGTTGGCCGAAGCACTCCAAGAACCCCTTATCACATCACGGGACGCCGCAAGACGCGCGCAAAGGCCGTTGCCGCCCTGGCCCACCTGTCGGATGCCCAAGTGGCGGAGATGCAACAAGAACTGGGAGAGCTCCGGGCCAGGGCCGGCCGACACCCCGGGGTGTCTGCGCCGGCACGGTTTGGAGGCAACCCAGCTCTAGTCGAGGTGTTTCTCGGCCAAGTGGAAATATACCTGGAGTTGCGGCCAAATGAGTTTGCCAACGACCGGGCCAAAGTGGGGTTTGTCTACAACCTGTTGGAGGGAACGGCAGCAACGTGGGCCACTACGTTGCTTCGGGCCCAATCCCCCCATATGAACACATTGAGAGCTTTTCTGGATGCCATCAAGACGACTTGGGGAGCACCAGTGAATGCGGAGTTAGCCGAACGAGATTTGGATCGGCTGTCGGCGGGGGGCATGTCCTTGTCTCAGTACATTTCCCGGTTTCGAGTGTTGGCTGCCCAGGTGGATTGGAACCCCTCGGCCCTGCGTTACCAATACATCAAGGGACTGTCATCGGAAATGCAACAGGAGATGCTGAAACATGCTCGCCCGCGGATCTGGAGCGGCAATCACCCTGAGCTTACGTGTGGAAGCGGGGTTGCAAACCCGGGCGTTGGGACAAAGGTGTGGTGGAGAAGCCGGCGGCGCGGAAGGAGTCGGGGGCCGGGCAGTTCTTGCCCCGACAGTTCGCTCCGGCCCCTGCGCCCTTGGATGAGCCGGAGCCAATGCAGTTGGGGACGGTGCGACCCAAGGTGGACCAGGCGGAAAAGGCACGCCGTCAGCGTCTCAACTTGTGTTGGTATTGCGGAGGGGCTGGACATTTTTCTAGAGAATGCCCCCAGAAGCCGCGTGGGAAGACTCCTCGGGCCTCAGCCGCCCTTGGAGGGGCCCCGGAGGCCGAGGAAGCCATCCAGGCGACGGGGGAAGGGGCCGGCCGGGTGTAAGAGGGTTCGCTCACTCGGCCGCCGTCGCTAACCTCCCCCCTGAACCCAAGACTGGACAATTGTTCCTTGTAATGGTCAGCCTGTGGTCCCCCGAGAAGGGGCCGATGATGGTCCACGCCATGGTCGACTCGGGGGCCACCAACAACTTCATCGATGCAGACTATGCCAAGTCTGCTGGATTACAATTTCTTGATCTTCAAGAGCCCAAGGGTGTACAGACTATTGATGGGAGAACCCTGAAGACGGGGGCTGTGACTCAATATACAGCCCCTACCAAGATGTGGACCAGCTCCCACAAAGAGGACATTTCTTTCCTTGTGACCAAGTTGCCAGATTTCCCCATTGTCCTGGGCATTGTGTGGCTCGCACTTCATGACCCCCAGATTTCCTGGGCCAAGAGACAGTTAATTTTTTCTTCCGACCATTGCCAGAGTCACTGCATGACGGCCCGGGCTTGCCAGGCCCAAGAGGTGGAAAATGTAGCCACACTGCCCAAGAAATATGCCGGATTTTGGGATGTGTTCAGTGAGAAGGAGGTGGAACGTCTGCCTCCGCACCGGCCCTATGACTGTGCCATTGAATTGGAACCTGGAGCCCCTATCCCGCGGGGGAAACTCTACCCTCTCTCAGAACCAGAGCAACAGGCTCTCCGGGAGTTCCTGGATGAGAATCTGCGGAAGGGCTTCATTCGGCCTTCTCAGTCCCCGGCCGGGGCGCCCATTCTTTTTGTTAAGAAGAAATCGGGGGAGCTGCGCCTTTGCAATGACTACCGGGAGCTCAACAAGATCACGATTCGCAACCGCTACCCCCTACCCCTGATCCCCGAGCTGTTGGAGCGGATGCGGGGAGCCAAAGTGTTCACGAAACTGGACTTGAGGGGTGCTTACAACCTGGTGCGGATTCGCCAGGGCGACGAATGGAAGACGGCCTTCCAGTCCAAGTGGGGCAGTTTCGAATACCTGGTGATGGGATTCGGTTTGTGCAACGCCCCAGCCTGTTTCCAACATTTCATGAATGACATTTTCCGGGACCTGCTGGATCGTTATCTGGCAGTTTACCTGGACGACCTGCTGATTTTTTCTCCAGATCAGGCGACCCATGACCGCCATGTCAAGGAAGTGCTCCAGAGGCTGAGGGCCCACGGGCTCTATGCTAAGCTAGAGAAATGTGCTTTTGATCTGCGGGAGGTGGACTTTCTGGGCTATCGCATCTCCCCTACGGGCATTGCCATGGATGACACCAAGGTCCAAGCTGTGGCTGACTGGACGGCTCCGGCCAGCAAAAAAGACATTCAAAGATTCCTGGGCTTTGCCAACTACTACAGAAAGTTCATTCCTGACTTTGCCAAGTGGGCTGATCCGATCACCCAGTGCCTGCGGGGTAAGGTGCCGTTCCGGTGGACACCGGAGGCGGACGTGGGATTCCGCAAGTTAAAGCAGCTGTTCACCACCCAGCCGCTTCTGCAGCACCCCAACCCCCGTACCCCCTTCATCGTGCAAGCGGACGCTTCGGATGTGGCCGTGGGTGCGATTCTGCTACAGCCGCAGGGGACGGATTTGTTACCCTGTGCCTACTACTCCCGGCAGCTGACGGCTCCGGAAAAGAACTATACCATTTGGGAGAAGGAGCTCCTGGCCATCAAGGTCGCCTTTGCAGTTTGGCGACACCTCCTCGAAGGGGCCAAATTCCCGGTGGAAGTTCACACTGACCACCGGAATTTGGAGCACTTGAAGACCCAGCGCAAATTGAACCAGAGGCAACAGAGATGGTCCCTGTTCTTTGAGCGGTTCAATTTCCGCATCCACTATGTGACCCCCAAGCAGACCAAGCAAGCTGACGCGCTGTCTCGGAAGCCGGAGTATGTTCGTGGAGGTGAGGGGCTTTCTGAGGCCCGTCTCTTGAAAGCGGAGAACTTTGCGGTGGCCTGGGCGGCCCCTGGGGTCAAGGGACCTCTGAGTGACCGGGTCCAGGCACGCCAACGGACCGACCCTTGGGTGCAAGAGCAGCTGACCAAGGGGGTGCAAGCCCCTTTCCAGGTAAAGAACGGGGTGCTCTACCACCGCGACTCTGTCTATGTTTCCCCTGGGCCTGAGCGGGAGGACATTCTCAAGCTTTGCCATGATAGCCGGGCCGCTGGTCATTTTGGGCTGTTCAAGACCCTACAGTTAGTGCTACGGGATTTTTGGTGGCTTAAAGTGCGGAGGGATGTGGAGGACTATGTGGGCTCTTGCCCTGTGTGTCAGCGGGCCAAGAACCAAGGGGGCAAACCGGCGGGTTTGCTCCAACCGCTTCCGACCCCTTCCGCTCCCTGGAAGATGATTTCGGCCGATTTCATCACTGACCTGCCCAAGTCCAAAGGTTTCACCATGATCCTGGTCGTGGTGGACTGTTTCACCAAGATGGGACACTTCATCCCCTGTGTGGGGGTGCCTACGGCCAAGGAGACTGCTGATATTTTTGTGCAACATGTGTTTCGGCTGCATGGACTTCCACAGAGTTTGGTGACAGACCGCGGCACCCAATTCACTTCCCAGTTCTGGAAGGCTGTCCAGAAGCTGCTGGGGATTGATGTTCGGATGTCCACGGCCCATCACCCTCAGTCCGACGGGCAAACCGAAAGGGTTAACGCCACCTTGGAACAGTACCTGCGGTGCTATGTCAATTATCAGCAAAACAACTGGGTGTCCTTGTTGTCTTTGGCGGAGTTTGTCTATAACAATGCGACGCAGGAATCCATCAAAGAGACTCCTTTCTTTGCTAACTATGGACACCATCCTCGGTTCTACCCTCCGGTGGACCCGTCGGGAGCACTGCCGGCGGCAGAGGATTGGCTTCGGGAGCTCACTGCGCTACATGACTTGCTACGTACTCAATTGGACCAGGCTAAGGTGGATTACAAGCGGATGGCTGATCGGCGGCGCCAGGAGGGCCCGGAGATCCTGGTGGGGGATAAAGTTTGGCTGTCTACCAAGAATCTGCCCATGCAGAGGCCTAGCCGCAAGTTGGATGCCAGATTTCTGGGCCCTTACACAGTGTTGGAAAAGGTGGGGCCTGTTTCCTTCAAACTACAACTCCCAGCGGACATGAAGATCCACCCTGTGTTTCACCGTTCTTTGCTCCGCCCGGCGAAGGGTGCGGCCTGATGTGGCGCAGCCGCCCCTCCCCCGTGATGCGTGACGGGGAGGAGGAGTTCGAGTGCAGGACATCCTGGATGCACGCATCAGATACCGGAAGCTGGAGTATTTGATTGACTGGAAAGGTTTCGGGCCGGAAGAGCGTTCCTGGACGCCGGCGCGAGATGTCCACGCCACGGACATTGTTGCTCGGTTTCACCGCAAGTACCCTGACAAACCCAAGCCTCGCGGGAGGCCTCGGAGGGGCCCTGAGGGGGGGGATAGTGTAGCACAGCAGTTCTCGTTTGTGCCTGGAGAACAGGGGCTAGGACCCGGGGTTCCATTGGCATTGGGGCCTGCAGCTGCAGAGACAGATTCAGAAGAGGATTTGGAAGGGTGGGAAGGACAGTTTCCCATCAGTGGGCCTCCTTTGCCCACAGAATGTTTGGCATGGGAAGAGCTGTGTTTTGGCCCTGATGTAGACATAGATAACCAGGTGCAAATGGAGGACAGCGATAGTGGGAGTTATGAGCACCCGGGGGAAGAGGGGTCACAGGAGCTTTTGAGTGAAAACATGGATGAAAGCGCCTGGGAAGATTCTAGGGAGGAGAGCTCTCATGTAGATAGTGACCCAGCTGCTGAGAGACAAGGTCGAACCTTTGATAGGAGAAGTAGCATTGAGTCTAGGAGAAGGGGATGGCACCGCAGCCTAGATAGGCCGAGGTCCGTCAGCAGAGATTAGAGACGACGGGGCCTAGAGCGTCGGGGACCTCGGCCGAACGATTAAGTATAGCATCCGTGGGAACCAATCCCCAGTGCTTCGGCCACGTCTCTTCTGAGCAGACGTGTTAGCGAAGTGGATCTACGGAGCTGAGTTGGCTCGTGGTTACCAAGTCTTGCCTTGCATTCACCTTGCCTTGTTCCTGTTTCCGCATTGCCTTGCGGAGCCTTGCTCAAGTCTTGCATTATTATTTATTTATTTATTTTATTTCGGGATTTTACCCCGCTCTTCTCAACCCCCAAGGGGGGACTCAGAGCGGCTTACAGTACGGCACAATTCGATGCCCACATAATCACAATATAAAACCCCAAAACCCTTCAACAATTAAAATACATTAAAAATACATTAAAATACAACTACATTAGCACCATACACATTCACTCTGGATTAAAACAATGTTCAGTCCATAAAAACATTGGCCATAATCACCCACTTCCATTAAAAACCAATCTAAAATGCTGCCTTGTGCTGGTGTACAAATGCCTGGTCCCACAGCCAGGATTTTACTTAGCCTTTTGCATTAGCCTTTGGATTGTTTTGCCAAGCTGTTTTGGACATTTGCTTCAAGCCTTTGATTGCATCTATATCTTCTATGGACAATTTACCTTTTGGACTGTTTTTATATTCAATAAAGTAGTTAGCCTTCAGTCCGTCTCTGTGTGTGTGATTAAGGGGCCGGTCAAGTTCGTGCATCGTGACAACAATGGAGGTTTCAAAGTACCAGAATTGATCAAATATTATGAGACAAACTGCCTAGGGACTGAAAGAATGGATAGAATTAAAAAATAAGAAATTACTAAATCTAGAAGGATTCAAGAATAAATCAGCTGAAATGGATATTTAATTTGTAATAAATTTAACCAAGATAAAAAAATTAACAATTATATAATAAAAGCAACCCTATTTAAAGTCTGGAATAAATATAAAAAGCAAATTTATGCAAAAATACCCATATGGGTATCCCCAATTGAAGCATTCCAAATAAAAGATTTATATAAAGAATATTGGCCCACATACAAAGATCTTCTGAAAAAAGAAGGAATGAACATATATTTGAGAAGTCACGATGAATTATTAGAGAACTGGAATCTAAATTGGATTCAATACAACCAGATGAAAAAAAGAGTTACTGAAGACAACAAACTAGGATGGGAATGGACAGCTCCCAAGGGAGAGATAATATTATTACAATCTGGAAAAAAATGAGTAAAATTTACAAATGCATATTAATGATTAATTATGAAAAAATCCAGTGAAGGATTATATGCAGAAATGGGCTGCTAATATAGGTTACAATTAAATCACTAGAAGATTGGGAAAAATCTGGAGAATTAAACAGAAATACACATATGCATACTGTCTGAAAGAAAACATGCTGAAAATGATATATAGATGGTATGTAACACCAGATCATTTAGCTAAAATATACAAAAATAACAATTCAGATTGCTGGAAATGCCAACAAGAGAAAGGCACCTTCTTCCACCAATGGTGGACATGTAAAATAGTGAGAAAATATTGGAATAGGATGCATAAAATAATTCAAAAAATACTTCAAATCGATATTACAATAAAACCCGAGTTTTACCTTTTAAATATTACAGGAATAAATAAAAGTAAAGAAGTAGAAAAACGACTAACCTTCCTTACTGCCGCAGCAGGGATCACGCTAGCAAGATATTGGAAATCAACTGAAATCCCAAGTGAAGAAGAATGGCTTCTTAAGACATTAAAAATTGTGGAGATGGATAAACTGACTACTTTATTAAGATATAATTCCTCAAAACAATTCCATGAGACTTGGATGTCTTTTGTGAGATATGTCAAAAATAAGAAGAATATAATCTTGAAAGGACTTTATATATAATGTACCAAGTTCTTTATGTAACTAAAAATAATGATATAATCGATGTAGCGAGATGTGAAGTCAAAATTTTATCCTTTTTTCCTTTTTTCTCTCTCTTTTCTCTTTTCCTATACCCCTTCCCGCCCCCTCCCTCCTGTATAGATGTGCTGTTGTTTTTGTTTTTACATGTGTATTCTCTTTGATGTTTAATAAAGTATTTTAAAATTTTAAAAAGATTAATGCTTGAGCAGACTTGTAAATTAACTCAGCTTTTACTTTCTAATGAGCAATCACAAAACAAAGCATACTAAATCCATGATATGTGAGTGAGGAAAATCACACACCCAGACAACTAGAGATCTGTGTAAGATGTGTGCTGTGCATATCACCTGGTTTGAGCCTGACTATTGTAATAAACATTGCATAATTGTCCAACTACAAAAACAGACATGCCATTCAACATTGAGGCTTAACTCCAAAAGAAAGTCTGGCTAACTGCTGCTCATTTTCCTGAGTGCTGCCCTTCTGTAACAGAAATCCAATAGTTTCCAGGAAAAAATTGAAATGAATTTATTGAGATGAATTGTTATCATAGAGTTTTAGGATAGTGGGACATCTATTAAGCAGTCTTCATTGATCCATTTAACCTAGCATTCTCTGCTTGTCACGTAAAGTGTCTAGGGGCCCTTCGACACATGACTAAAATCTGCACCGAAGTGGGTTAAAGTAACCCACTTGGATGCGGATTCCAGTCCCCACTCCCCAATCCAAATCAGATACCCAATGAGAAGCCCCCCCCCCCAATCTCATGCCACAAAGACACGAGGGGAGGCTTCATAGTGGACAAGGACCTTTTTGGTAAGTTTTAGGGGATAAGTTGGGGGCTGGAAGAAGAGGTGGATGCCCCCCCCCCCCACACACCTTTGGACTCCAGAAAACCAAAAGTTGTGGAATGGCTGCATGGACTGATCCCCAGTGTTGCCGAATGCGAGTCCAGAGGTCAGTCCCCATAGGCCCAATATTTTGTTAGATCCAAGCCTTTCAGGAAGGCCCAGATCTAATGAGGTATTTAATTAATTCAGAATAAACTAAGGAAACCTTGGTTTATTACAAATTAATTCATTTTAACTTGTCCAACTTGCAGCTTTCTTTTAAGCTATATAATGCATGTGAAGCACAGTGATCCCCTGAAATTGAATTTGTTGTTGATGATGATGTTGTTGTTGTTGTTAATGGATGCTCTTGTTATAAACAGTAATAGCAGTCATGCTACCTAATAACTATTCCAAGAGCTGGCCTTTACAACTTCCATGTGTAAAGCATGTGATATTGCGAAGGTTTGGCCTCCTTCCAGGATCCTACAGCTAAAGGGGAACAAGAACCGGACTCCTGAGTGCCATATGTAGAGAGAAACATTACCCAGGAAGGAAAAACAGCACTACATCATCATACACCAAGGGGGCTGGTTGTTCGACAGAAGGCTAGGTTGTGTTTGAGCAGGATGGGGGCGAGCCTAAGGCTAAATTAATATACTGTAGATGTTATCTTTTAAAACACTATGCATAGGAAATCATGTATTTTTTCCATGCATCACTGATCTATCTATTTATCTATCTACAAACACACACAATCATGCATTTTCACTAAAAGGACCTGACAACAATACAATCCAAATAGCTATGGTAGGAAACCAGTATGGGCTTCAGGCATTTTCATGATAAAAGGACCTGACACTGCATTAAGTTAAGAACTTCTTTATTTCCCCTGCTGTTTGAACTGGTAGGAAACCAGTATGGGCTTCAGGCTTACATTGGGTATCTGATGTGCTAGAAGTTTTCAACTATCAGTGCATTACAGTTCCCATAAGAACCATGTAGATATGGCCAAATGTTCTGCCGATGGCATTGCCCTCCTTCTTAACAAGCACCTGGGATATTCTGTCTCTTCCTGTCTCTCTACAGGCGCATAAAACCTTGGTTTATGCATAACTCTGTCCCCCTGCACTCTCAGGCAGAGAGATAATAGATTTGCTACCATGACATGTTGAGTTAATGAGAAGCTTTCCAAAACACTTGAAAAGGGACATTTCTTTCCTTGTAAATTTATAGCTGTACTCAGGACTCACCTCAGCCAGAAACAACGGTATTGCTGCCTAAACAGTGACTAGAGACTAGAAGAATGCAGAAAAATCATAAATACACACACAAGTGTGTGTGTGTGTGTGTGTGTGTGTGCCTAAGTCTTTTTAAGCATGGCTGCCCGCAAACAAAGTTGCATAAGTAGAGGTGCTTTATGAAAAGAGCCATCACTGAAAAGAGCACTAGCTTTTTGGTTACTCACAAATGGAAGAATTACATATCAGTGCAAAGCCCTGCGGTCATGGCAGTCTTTAGCCACTTGAGAAAGCTAGTGGATCAGCCTTGGATAACATTTACTTTTTGCATGTTGCTGTAGGCAGAGGCAACATTTTGTCAGAGGACTACTGATATTATTGTAACCCAACTAATGTGCCCCCTGAAGCTCCACAAAATTGAATGAGCAAGTGAATGAATAAAAATAAAGACTCAGTTCAACTTCAGTTTAAATCGGCTCATCAACATAAAACTATTTTGAAATTCTCAGATAATCCATAAATTTAAATAAGCTGAGTTTATGAAGATAAAATAAAACACACCACATGCATATGAATAATGAATAATGAATGTAAAGGAACATACAACAATAGAAATAATGTAAAGGAACATACAACAATGAAACAAGCATTTGAAGAAGAGGGGGAAAGTCAGAAATTAAACCCACATACTGTAGAACAGGGGTGCCCACACTTTTTCATCATGCGAGCTACTATATGAACAATCAAGTTGAAAAGATCATCTGTTGTGCATGTGAGCGTGCACGCACACGCGCACATTCCTACTGCAGCCTTTCATCCGCGCGGGGCTTCTTTCTTGCCTGCCCACGAACTCACTGCCGCACGCACCCGGGAAGGGGACCCTCCTTGCCTGCGCGCGCTCTCTCTCTTAATGTCTTCATTGCCTTCCTCCTTCCTGCTGCGTGCTTTCGCGAAGCAGGAAGTCACCATCCCGTCCTGCTTCTTGCGTACACAGCAGGCCCCTCCCACGGCCACAGCAGGAGGGTATTTATAGGCGCACCCGCCAGCGCTCCGACCAGATATGGCTTTGGCGGCGGCTCGGAAGGCGCAGGGCTGGGAAGAGGGGCTGCCTGGCTGCTGCCTGGGCTGAGAAACAACCGAGAGAGGGACCCATGTGAGGCTGGAGCCTCCCCACGGCAGCCTCCCCCCCCTCCTCCTCGAGGCTTCCTTACCTGGGCAGAAGAAGGAATAGTGGAAGAGGTGCTTCCCCAAAGTGACAGATGCAGCAGGGGGGGGGCGCCCTTCCTTCCTTCCTTTTGAGGGTGTCATTCAGAAAGGACGCCCAAGTGGACTGCTGGCAGGAAGAAGGACCCCTCCCACTGGTGGCAGTCCATACCCACGGGAGAGAGAGGGGGGGGTGGCTCTTCCTAGCCGCCTCTGAAGAGCCACCCTCTCCCCCCCCCCCGGTGGGCCCTCACCGCCTTTCTCCTTCAAGGGCGAGGGAGGGCGAGGCGGAGAAAGGCGGCGAGGGCACAAGCAGCAGCAAGTGGAGTCTCCATCCCCGCAGCTCCCTCCTCCTCAAGTTCAGCCCCAGGAACACGGTGGAGCCCTCCCTCCTCTCCCCCAACCAAGGAAAGAAAGCAGCCCCACACAGCTCGCTCGCCCGGGTCTCGGCTTGGAATGGGAGTCCCGAGGGCGACAGCAGCAGGGTTTGCGGCGGGGCTTGCTTTGCTTTGCCCCACTTTGCCCGGCCTCCTTCGCCTCTTTCTCTCTTTCTCTCCCTCTCTCCTTCCAGCGCCCGCCTGCCTGCCTGCCAAAATGATCCGAAAAAGTTCTCCGGATTTTTTTCTTCTCTCCTTGGCTCTCTCTCTCGCACACACACACACACATTCCCTCCATCCCTCCCACAGCCTCGCATCCTATCCGTGCGCGTACCTTCGCCTTGCTCTCGTCGTCCCCCCCCCCCCCAAGCAGCAACCAATGGGAGGTCATGTCACCACACCGTGCGTGGCAAGACGAGTGCCTGGGCCCGCCCTCTAAAGCCTCATTTTGGCAAAAGAAGCCCCGGAAAAGCAGTGGCGGGAGCACACGTGCGCGCGCATGGCAGGAGCGCGCCATCCGGCTGATGAGGCCCAAAGATCACCTGGAAGAGGACCGAAGATCACCTAGGTGCTCCTGATCACCATAATGAGCACCCCTGCTGTAGAACATCAACTGGAAAAAAATCCACAGAGTTTAAATATTAGTAACATTACTTTGTAAGTCCACAAGGGTCAATGTCATCCAAAAATGATCTACAGAGGAATATTGTCATCCAAAAAAGTTTCTAAAAGTTTCACCCAGGTTTCTGGATTTCAACTGTGGTCAATCTTCCATCCACCGCCCATGTGATGGAAAGATATATCTGGATTACACCGTTATCTCAGTTTTGCACCACTTTAATTGCAAATTTCACTGTGTGGCTGATAATTTAGTAAGGTACTTAAGGATAATTGGGTTGTTATGGGTTTTTCGGGCTGTATGGCCATGTTCCAAAAGCATTCTCTCCTGATGTTTCACCTGCATCTACAGCAGGCATCCTCAGAAGTTGTGAGATCTGTTGGAAACTAGGAAAATGGGGTTTATATATCGGTACAATGTCCAGGGTGAGAGAAAGAACTCTTGTCTGTCTGAGGTAGGTGTGAATGTTTCAGTTGGCCACCTTGATTACTTTGCATTTAATGGCCTGACAATTTCAAGGTCTGACTTCTTACTGCCTGGGGAATCCTTTGTTGGGGGGTGATTAGCTGGTCCTGATTATTTCTTGTCTGGAATTCCTGTTTTTAGTGTTGTTCTTTATTTACTGTTATGATTTTAGAGGGTTTTTAAAAAAATACTAGTAGCCAGATTTTGTTCATTTTCATGGTTTCTTCCTTTTTGTTGAAGTTGTCCACATGCTATACTAAAAGATGGCCGCGGGGAGCAGCAGCAAGAGTGCTGAGCTCTGCCGTGACTTGGTGGAGTTTGACCACCTGGCAACCCCACCTGCCTGGTTGGCAACCCCAACTAGAGAGGAGGTCCCCCTGAACCTCAGGGTTAACAATTGGACCCCAAAGAAGTTGCTGACGGGCGCCCTGCCCCCCCTGGAAGCCCTCCAGCTGGAAGTAGAGGCCGCTCTGGAGGTAGGCCTTGAATCCGCCATAGCGGCCAGGATCCGGGCCTCGGGAGCCGCGAGGACGCCGGGGAGGACGCTAGCGAGCCCTGGATGCGGACCCCCCCTCCCACCGCGGTCCCCGGTTCCTTGGCCGGGCCTGGGAGCTGACCTATAACTGAGGCGGTTGGCGACGGGGCTAACGATGAGGCCTCCCACCCCTCTGCCTGCCATACAGTGGGAGGCCGCCTCTGCCCCCCCCCCTTCCCGCGGACAAGCAGCCGGAGGCACTGTGACCCGGGACGGCTTACGGGAGCTGCAGGACGCCATCGGCGAGCTCACCTCCTCCCTTCTTGCCCTTCGCCGACAAGTTGGACCGCTGGCCACCAGCCTGGAGGAGGTTTGGGGTGGCGGTGAGGAGGGCCTGCGCCGGCCTGGCGCCTCTCCTGGAGGCCCGGATGAACTGGGTCGTCAGCAGCCGATGGAGCCTTCCGCTGTGAGGAGGCCGGGACCGGGTGCCTGCAACCCCCGAGGAGAGAGAGGCGGGGAGGGCGAGGCAAGAGGAGAAAGAAAGTGCGGGGGTGAGCGAGCCATCTGGTCTCCCCCCAGGCCGCTCGGGCCGGCGGACTCCTGGCGATTCAGCCTGGCAGCAAGAGGAGGGCCCTGCGGAGCCGGGAGAGGGACCCCCAGATGAGAGTCCACCTAGGGAGGACGCCAGGGAGCCAGCGGGAGCGACGATCCTCCCGTGGTGGAGCCCATGGAGGGCTCTGGGCACCCAGTCTCTACCATCTCAGACTGTGGGGGCGTTGGCAGCAAGCCCCAACATGGCGCCGAGCTTGCCTGGCTCGGCGTCTTCAGCTCCTCCCTCTCTGCCTCTGTCATCGGCGTCTTCGGCTCCTCCCTCTCTGCCTCTGTCACCGGCCATAGCCACTCCCACCACTGAACATCAGCCAGAGCTGCCCTCTAGTCCAACGTCAACAGCTTTGAACATCTCACAGGTCCTGGCGAAGGCTCCCGGGGGTCGACCGGGACGCCGTGCCGGCCGGCTCCCCATCGACCTGCCGGCCCTGATCAACTCCCAACACCCGACACTGCTGGAGGGCAGCCAGAGGAAGCCAAGGAAAAACCGGCTAGGCCAGGCAAGACGGAGGACACTTGAGTCGGTCCCTGCCGATCAGACTAACAGGAGGCGGGAGAATAGGCGGGCTAAGAGAAGAGCAGGGAAGGCCCTGAGGCGCCAGCGAAAGAGAGCAGCCAATAGGGCAAGCGTCGTGACGACGGCAGCGTCCCAGCTGGCAGCTCCTTGTGCCCCCTATCCATCTTACATCGATCAGCTCAGCAACAGGCAGACGGAGTGCCCTCCAGAGCCTACGGGAGGACCTGAACCACCGGTTCCCGTCGCGAGGAGCACCACAAGAAAAGGCCAGTGGCTCACAAAAAGAGACGGTCAGGCGGATTAAACAAAGTATCATCACCCACAAGGGACAAAAAAACCTTAGGAACTCCCAGGTCAAAAACCCGGCCCTTTCAGGACCAGAACTTTCTGGGCCAGTAAGGCCAGGGCTTTCACCAATCCCCATGGCACAGCCACCGCACGGCCCCCAGTTTACCATCGGCACGGTCTCACTGGACGGCGAAAAAAAACAGACTCTTCCAACGTCCCCTTTTCGGGGGACGTGTCGCAAACTCAGCGCCCTGGTCTCCAGCGTCAGCGTCCGAGCGCTCCCGTGTGCCCCATCCCACTGATTGGCGGACAGGGGAGACGGGGGACTAGCAGCCGACCTACCATCAAACAGGGACGCAGACTCTCTTCAACCTGGCTGCGACCCATAATCTGCCATGACCGCCTTCAAACATCAACCACTCTCTGGTCTTCACTCCTGCTCCTCAATGCGAGGTCAATTTGTAATAAGCTGACCACGCTGCGAGACTTCATCGCAGAGCAGGACGCAGATGTTACATGCGTCACAGAGACCTGGACACAGGACGGTGATTGTGTCCTTCTTCAGGAGATAGCCCCCCCCCCCCAGGCTTCCGAGCCTTCCACCAGCCAAGATCCACCGGCCGGGCGGGGAGTGGGCTTGGTGGTAAAAGACACTGTTACTACCTCGGTCCTCAAGACACCAGAGATGGCGGGCATAGAGTGCCTGGGAGCAACACTAGGAATGGGAGAAAAGACGGGGATTCTGGTGGTTTACCGAGCCCCTGGGGCCCAAAAGGAGGCCACGTCTACCTTGCTGGACCTGATTGCGGACTGGGCTCTGAGATTCCCCCGGCTCATCGTACTGGGTGATTTTAACATCCACCCGGACACAGATCCACTCACATCTAACGCGAGGAGTTCATCCAACACATGGATGCTCTAGATCTCCCCAGGACCGAAACGGGCCCCACACACCAAGCTGGCCACGCACTGGACCTGATCTTTAGCCACGGTCTAGCCATAAAACACCGAGAAACCAGAACAGTGCCTTGGTCGGACCACCTGACCGTGAGGGCAGACATCGACACTCTTCTCACAGAAAGGTCGGAGCCAAAGACCATCTTAGTTCGCAAAAGGAGTCTGATGACTCCGACGGCATTTACGGCTGCCCTGGAACCTTTGGAGGTCCCTGGAGGATCGCTGGCAGATCTGGTTGCCAGGTGGAACAGCGCCCTCTCGAGGGCCATCGACCAGGTGGCACCTAGGCGCTCCCTTCGCCCCCGAAAAACCCGCTCACCGTGGTTCACGTCGAATCTAAAGCAGATGAAGCGCCGGAGGAAACAACTGGAGAGTGTTTGGAGAAAAAAACCCAGCGGGGCAAATAGAGCGGCCTATAGAGAAATGCATAGGCTGTATGAACGTGAAACCAGAGAGGCTAAGAAGGCCTACAACGCCGCTCAGATCTCAGCTGCTGGCTCCCGTACAGCACAGATCTTTAAAGTAGTCCGGAGCCTTCTAGCATCTCCACAGAGTGACCCCAAAAACTCTAGGGTAACAGCAGAAGATCTCCAAGAGTATTTCATAGGGAAGATCACGGCACTTCGGCGTGACCTGCCGCCCGTTCCAGAGGATGAGAGCGTGAAAAACCGGGGTCATTCTCAGACCAGTGGGCATTGCCTCACCGAATTCAGGCCACTGACGCCGGAAGAGGTGAAAAGGCTGGTGTCCGTGGCAAGAGCGACGACCTGCCCCTTGGACCCCTGCCCATCGCACTTAATCAAGTCCTGCATTGACACCATATCGGACGCTCTGAGGGACCTGGTGAACCTTTCCCTGGATACAGGCACTTTCCCAGAGTCCCTGAAGGAGGCCAGAGTTCGCCCTCTCCTGAAAAAGGCGAACCTCGACCCCCGACGAACCGGCGAGCTACGCCCCGTTGCCAATCTGCCCTTCCTGGGTAAGCTACTAGAGCGAGCGGTGGAAAGCCAGCTGCGTGACTTTTTAAACCAACCGGGGCCTGGACCCGTCCCAGTCGGGATTCCGCGGGCCACGGAGTGGAATCCGTCCCCTGGTAGCGATTACGGATGACATCCGCCGCCAGCTGGACGGAGGGGGCTCGGCAGTCCTGGTCCTTTTAGATCTAACCGCGGCTTTCGACACCGTCGACCATGATCTGCTACTCCGCCGCCTGGCTGCTTCCGGGATCCAAGATAAGGCTCTGACTTGGCTAGGATCGTTCCTGCGGGACCGCTCGCAGCGGGTCGAGTGGCAGGGCCAGGTCTCCAGGAAATGCGGGTTGGAGTGCGGGGTCCCTCAGGGTGCTATCTTGTCCCCACCCTTTTAACATCTATGTCCAGCCCCTGGCCAGTATTGCTAGGAGCCATGGTTTCAGCTGCTACCAATACGCCGATGACACACAGCTGTTGTTGAAGCTCGATCCAGGGATGTCGTCCGGTGCCTGAAAGCTTCAGTCAGGGACTAAGGGCGGTGACAAACTGGCTTAGAGCACACAGACTAAAAATCAATCCGGCAAAACGGAGATCCTCTGGCCCGGTCGACCCGACCCTCACTCACCATTACCACTCTTTGAAGGCGAGCCCCTGTCCCCTGCTCCGGCGGTGAAGAGCCTGGGAGTGATTCTGGACGAGAGGCTGACGATGGAAGCCCAGATCCAGGCTGCAGCCAAGGGCGCCTTTTTCATCTCCGCAGGGCCCGACGGTTGGCCCCCTACCTACCATCAGAGGCGCTGAAGACCGTGATACATGCCACCGTAGTCTCCCGTCTTGACTACTGCAATGCCCTGTATGCGGGTCTACCGCTGTCCACGACTCGGAGGCTGAGACTTGTCCAGAATGCAGCGGCCAGACTCATCTCCGGGGCATCGGCTAGGAACCATATCTCGCCAATCCTAAAAGCTCTTCACTGGCTCCCTACAGAGTTCAGAGTGGTCTATAAACTCATGGCGATAACTTTCAAAGCACGGCAAAGAACCGGACCAGCCTATCTGGGCGACCGGTTAATAGACCAACACAGTGAAAGACCATCGCGTGAAATAAATGGTGACTGTATAGTTATCCCAGGGGTGAGAGAGGCCCGGCTGACAAAGACCCGACGGAGAGCTTTCTCTGTGGTGGCTCCTGTAATCTGGAATACACTTCCGCCTGCTCTTAGGGCCATATCGGCCCCAGCCAGATTCCTGTCCGAGCTGAAAACTTGGCTCTTCCGCCAGGCGTTTGGGGATTGACTAATCTTGGGGATTGGGCCCTTTGGGCCCTTTGTGATTCTTTGAACCCGTGTTTTTAATTAGATGTATTTTTTAAATGATGTAAGTCGCCCGGAGCACCATCGGTGGAGGGCGACTCACAAGAAATAAAGTTATTATTATTATTATTATTATTATTATGCTTGTGGATTTCAATTGCTTATCTGTGTAGTCTGGCATGGTAGTTGTTAGAGTGAAAGGTCGAGGGAGGTCTTTTTTAGTAATGGTTTTACCACTGCTTGCTTCAGACAGGATGGGAATTTCCCAACGAGGCATTAACAATAGAAACAAACCAATCCAGCAACCCATCTCTGGACAGTTTGACTAGCCAGGAGGGGCAAGGGTCCAGAACACAAATGGTTGCCCTCCCAGCCCCAAGGACCCCGTACACGTCATCAGGAAGAACAGGATGAAAAGAATCCCATGAGATCGAACAGACGGTTCCTAAGGATAAAGGTATGACAACTAAAATGTTACAAAAGTGACATAAAGGTGTAAGTCATACACACACATTCCACATCCCAAGCAGAAAGAACATTTACAGTAATTATTACAAGGCTCAAAACCAACACAAAATGCATTTTCTTTAATTCCCTGTCACAGGAAACTATGACATGCAGCCTAACCATCCTCATTATTAATTTTGAAAGACTCATTTGCACATAAACACCAGAGACAGGGAAGTTAGTGAGAAAATGCCAACATGCTAAGTTTACATTTAAAAGCTTTAAAACTGCTTTCACTTGCCTTCAAAGGGAACATTTCTTACACTTAACATTAATTATAAGTTGTCTTTAATAGTTCAGCTACTTTACTTTTTTTTTAAAGAAAACCTTGTCAGAATGAAGAGGAGGGACTCATCTATCATTTTGCAAATTCAAATAAAAATAGAAATATTACTTAAATATAAACACAAACTAAAATCACAAACAGCAAACATGTAACCATTTACCTGTCAAAGTAGTCACCTGATTTACGAAATATTATTATTCAAACTTAACTATCAAATGTGTAACTGGCAGTGGTTGTTCAGAAAAGTAAAATGGCTAGTTGTGACATAATCCAAACAATCCTTTTTTTAAAAAAAACCAATACGTTCTGTTTCTCTAATGAGGCTTTTCAGGTCCTGAACCAGTGCTTGGCATCTGTGTCAGACTGGATGAGGGCAAACAAATTGAAATTGAATCCAAACAAGACAGAAGTCCGCCTGGTCAGCCGAAGGGCTGAACAAAGCATAAGGTTACAACGTGTGCTGGGTGGGGTTACACTCCCCCTGAAGATGCAGGTTTGCAGCTTCGGAATGATCCTAGACTCATCACTGAGTCTGGAACCCCAGGTCTCGCTGGTGGCTAGGAGAGCTTTTGTACAACTAAAACTTGTGTGCCAGTTGCACCCGTACCTTGGGAAATCTGACTTGGCTACTGTAGTCCAATAGGCGGCAGCCAGATTGCTCACTGAAGCTGTGTATAGAGAGCATACCACTCGCCTGTTACGTCAGCTCCGCTGGCTGCCGATTTGCTACCGAGCACAATTTAAAGTGCTGGCCTTGGCCTATAAAGCCCTAAATGGTTCCGGCCCAGCTTAGTTGTCCTAATGTATCTCCCTTTATGACCCACCTCGGAGATTAAGATAATCAGGAAAGGTCCTGGTCTCGATCCCACCACCCTCGCATGTGCAGCTGGTGGGGATCAGAGACAGGGCCTTCTCAATGGTGGCCTCCCTAATGAAATAAGATCAATCCCCTCCCTCCTGTCCTTTAACAAATAACTTAAAACATGATTGTGGGGCCAAGCATTCCAGCAGTAGACACAGCGATAATAACGAGATTGATTTATTGGACTGGCAATGGACTGACTTAGATTATGATTTGAACTTGTTTAATTTTAACTAGCTGTACCCGGCACGCTATTTAGGAGATGCGAGAAAGTCTGAGTATGTAAGGGTTGAAAATGATGTTACTTACGGTCTTGGTGGGGTCATGGCTGTGTCGTTGTGGGTTGTTCTGGTGGGTGGGATGTTGAAGTCCTGTGGAGTTGTCCTGTGTTTGTAGTGTTGTGTTGTGTTATGGTTGGAGTATAGGTGGAGTTGGTTTTTGTTTGTGGTGGTGGTAGGCGTGTGCGCGGGGTCCCGTAAGGTTGGGGGGATGGGTTGTGATAGGAAGTTGTGTTGTGTTGTTTGGTTAAGAATTGCTGGAGTATTGTGCCTGGGACGTGTGTGTATTTGGAGGTGTGCGTGGTGGTGAGTAGTGAGTGCAGTCCTGGGTTTTGTGTTGGGGAAGTTGTCAGGTATTTGTGGGGTTTATTTTGTGTGTGTTGTGGTGACATAGTTGTCTCAGTCTGGCTGTGTGCTGGTTGTGATGTGGAGGGGGTGTGGCTTTTGCCAGTAGTGTTTGTTGTGAATTTTGGTTGGGTTGGGTTTTTGTGTTGCAGGATTGGGTTTTTTTTGTGGGTTTTGCAAGTTTGTGTTATTCCGGCAGTATGTGTTGGTCAGTGGTGCCTGTGTCCCTGGTGCCCTATTTGTGTTAGTGTTATGTCCTCCTGGTAGTTGTTATGTCCTCCTGTGTTAGTTGGTTGTACTGTGTAGGTTTCTGTTTAGCAGTGGTATGTATATGTTGTGTGTGTTGTGTGTCTGTTGTGTTGTGGGTCTGTAGAGGTAGGCATCATGAGTTGTGTGGCTGTCATGTTGTGGGTGTGGTGTTTGTAAAGTGGAGGATTGGTGGTGTGTGGGTGGGATGGTGGTTGGAGAAGAGTTTGTGGTGTTGAGTATGTAGTTTGTTGTTGTGAGTGTACAGTGGTAGTGTGGTGTGGATGTACGGTGTGTATGTGGGGTGTGTTAGTTGGTTGTACTGTGATGGTTTCTGTTTAGCAGTGATATGTATGCATTGTGTGTGTTGTGTGTGAGTTGTGTTGTGGGTCTGTAGAGGTAGGCATCGCGAGTTGTGTAGCTGTCATGTTGTGGGTGTGGTGTTTGTTAAGTGGGTGTCTTTTGTTGTGGGTGTCTTTTGTCCTGTGAGTGGTATGTATGTACTCTGTGCACATAATTGTGTATCTTCTGCATATTGGCGTTGTGTGGTATTTTGTGCCTGTGTGGAAGGAAGGAATGGCATACGAATGGGTTGAGCAGTAGACGTAAGGTTGTGTTATGTGCATATTGTGTTGTGTGTAGGTATTACTTTTTTGGTGAGTTAGTGGGTGTGTGGTGGCATTGTGGGTGGTAGTATGTTGTGGAATGCTTGTGTGGGTGGGGTGTTTTGGGTGTTTGTGTGTGTTTGTAGAGTATCAGTGCAGTGTTGTGTTGTGTTGTGGTTGAATTATAGGTGGAGTTGTTTTTTGTTTGTGGTGGTGGTAGGTATTGTGTGTGCGGGGTCCCATAAGGTTGGGGGGATGGGTTGTGGTAGGAAGTTGTGTTGTGTTGTGGGTAGGAATTGCTGGAGTATTGTGCCTGGGACATGTGTGTATTTGGAGGTGTGTGTGGTGGTGAGTAGTGAGTGCAGTCCTGGGTTTTGTGTTGGGGAAGTTGTCAGGTATTTGTGTGGTGTACAGGTTTCTGTTTAGCAGAGGTATGTTTAACTCACAAACACCAACTGACTACATTCAATTCACTCAGCATTCTAACCTAACCTTGGCTGGCTCAGCCCACCGTTACTATGGGAACTCAGCCTCCCTGCATTTTGTGTGGGCCGATGTCGGCCAATGGGATTCGCTGGAGGCCGCAAAGGATACTGGGAAATGTAGGGTTTTTTATATCGTTGTTTTGGGGGCCTTCTAGGTTTTGGGGGGGAAAGTTTCTTTGCTAAAAACCTACCTTGCCTGAGGCCTATTTTTGTTGCCAAGTTTGGTGTGTCTGCCTTGTAAGGTTTCTCTGTCTATGGCGGTCGTTTCATGATGGGAGCTCCTTTATATACCGTGTTTCCCCAAAAGTAAGACAGCGTCTTACTTTCTTTTCCCCCCGAAAAGTCCCCCTACGGCTTACTTTCGGGGTACATCTTATATAAACTAAGACGTACCCCGTTGCCACGCCCACGCCGCCACCACCGCTGTCACGCCGCCGCCGCAACCGGCCCCATCGGCCACGGCACACCTCCGCGGCGCAGCTTTCCTTTGGACAAAAGAAGGGAGGGGGAAAGGAGCCAGGGGTGTGGCGAAGCAGCGCCGCGTCACTCTGACGCGGCGCCGGTTGTAGCACAGCAGTTCTCGTTTGTGCCTGGGGGGCAGGGGACAGGACCGGGGGTCCCATTGGCATTGGGGCCTGCAGCAGCGGAGATGGATTCCAAAGAGGATTTAGAAGGGTTAGCAGAAGGAGAGTTTCCCATCACTGGGCCTCCTTCTCCCACAGAAAGCTTGGCTTGGGAAGAAGGTTGGCTTGACCCTTATGACGAGACAGATAACCAGGTGCAAATGGAAAGCAGTGATAGCGAAACTTATGAACGGCCAGGGGGGAGAGGTTCACAGGATCCTTTGAGTGAAAACATGGAAGAGAGCGGCTGGGAAGAATCTAGGGAGGAGAGCTCTCATGGAGATAGGGCAGCAGGTGTTGAGAGGCAAGGCCGTGCTTTCGATAGGAGACGGGACATCGAGACTAGCAGGAGGGGCTGGTACCATAGCCTAGACAGGCCGAGGTCCGTCAGCAGAGATTGGGGACGACGTAGCCTAGAGCGTCGGGGACCTCGGCAGAAAGATTAAGTATAGGATCCGTGGGAAAGGATCCTCAGTACTTCGGCCACGTCTCTTCTGAGCAGACGTGTAGCGAAGCTGTTCCACGGAGCTAGATTGGCTAGTGGCTTACCAAGTCTTGCCTTGCATCTTGTACCTTGCCTTGTTCCTGAATCCGCATTGCTGTGCGGAGCCTTGCCAAGTCTTTGGGAAACTTTACCAAGCTGTTTTGGACATTTGATTGCCTTTTGCCTTTGGATTTGCTTTTGCTATTTTTATGGGCAATATACCCTTGGAACTGTTTTTATATCAATAAAGTAGTTAGCCTTCAGTCCGTCTCTGTGTGTGTGATTAAGGGGCCGGTCAAGTCCGTGCATCGTGACACCGGTTCGCCACGCCTCTGGCTCCTTTCCCCCTCCCTTCCTTGGACGAAAGAAGGGAGGGGGAAAGGAGCCAGGGGCGTGGTGAAGCAGCGCCGCGTCACTCTGACGCGGCACCGGTTCACCACGCCTCTGGCTCCTTTCCCCCTCCCTTCCTTGGACGAAAGAAGGGAGGGGGAAAGAAGCCAGGGGCGTGGCGAAGCGGCGCCGCGTCACTCTGACACGGCTCTGGCTCCTTTCCCCCTCCCTTCCTTGGACGAAGGAAGGGAGGGGAAAAGGAGCCAGGGGCGTGGCGAAGCGGCGGCGCGTCACTCTGACGTGGCGCCGGTTTATCACACCTCTGGCTCCTTTCCCCCTCCCTTCCTTGGACGAAAGAAGGGAGGGGGAAAGGAGCCAGGGGCGTGGCGAAGCGGCGGCGCGTCACTCTGATGCGGCGCTGCTTCGCCACACGTCTGGCTCTCTTCCCCCTCCCTTCCTTGGAGGCCTGGCAGAAAGGTGTGCCGCGGAGGTGTGCCGCGGGCGATGGGCCGGTTGCGGCTGGGGGGGGGGGGCGGCGCGGTGACGCGACGAGGTACGGCTTACTTTCGGGGTACGGCTTATAATAGCCGACCCCCCTGACACCCCCGATACGTCTTACAATCGGGGGTGTCTTACTATCGGGGAAACACGGTATATAGATAGGATGTTTTATATTTGATATTTTAACTATTGTTTTCAATGTAATTTGTTATTATAATTGTCTTTGTCTGGAAGCACCCTTAGAATGGTGGGTTGAAAAGCTAAAATGGTGAAGACATGGAGCAAGCTAGAAGTATGCAAGGATTGTTGCAAATAGCTTTGCTCCTGTCTTCCCACAATATATTTAAACCCTTTAGTGGGACTGGGATACAAATGGAAAAAATCTATACTATTGAAACCAAACATGAGATTGCTGTTCTCTGTATTACACGTTAGGTTCTCTGAATTCATACTGGATGGCCTTAGGAAAAATTGAATTCTAAACCCATTTCCACATTTCATGGTATTTTAAAAAGAATTATTTACTGCAGATCACATTTAGATGATAGTTCACATGGGTTACAGGATTAACCGTTATTTAAAGCTGCAAACTATCTTGAGCAGAATTTGTTATTTAATCACCTAGATTGCCTTTGAATCTCTTTGATCACTTGTACTGGAACATATGGTTGCAAGATAACTTCATTCATATCTGAGATATCATTAGATTATTTTTTTTCAAACACAACAAACTGACATTTCCTTTTTTGAAAACCTCAGAGAGAGAAATTATACTTCAGATGTATTCTCTGATTGTTCTTATTGCACTGAGAGAAGTCAATCAAAACTTGATTACAGTCCAAAGACACAATCGGCTCAGCGGTAAAAGGTGCACAACTGCAAACAGATTAATAAACTGATAAAACTAATTAAAGGCAGGACGACCTAAAATACAAGATTCATATGTACAAGAGTAAGAACACTGCAAATAGATACAGTGCAAGTTTCATCCTGAGTGTAATCCTATACATTGTCTTATCTTGGCTACCTCAGAGAGAAACTTGGCAACAGTAAAAACTTTACATGGAATTGGGCTGGTCTACTGGGTAATTGGGCCGCCTGGTGGTGCAGCAGGTTAAACCACTGAGCTGCAGAACTTGTTGACCAAAAGGTTGGTAGACCTAATAGCAGGGAGTGGGGTGAGTTCCTGCTGTTAGGCCCAGCTTCTGCCAATCCAACAGTATGAAAGCAAACAAATGTGAGTAAATGAATAGGTACCGCTTCTGCAGGAAGGTAATGGTGTTCCATGCAGTCATGCTGGCCACATGACCTTGGAGGTGACCATGGACACCACTGGCTCTTCAGCTTAGAAATGAAGATGAGCACCACCCCCTAGAGTCGGACATGACTAGACTTAATGTCAGGGGAAACCTTTACCTTTACCAGGCAATTTTTTCAGTAGTGGGTTAATAATATGTACTGAACCTGCTTGTAAAAACTGCCTGACAATAAGATTTATTTATTTATTTATTTGAACTTTTTCATTGCCACTCCCAGCCTGGTCGGGGTGGCTCACATACCAATCACAAGATGTAATACATACCAATCACATACCAATCACAAGATGTTAAACATACATTTAACATCCTGGTTATTGCATGGGCAAAGTCTTGCATTCTTTAAGACGTCCACAAATCTACCTCGAAGAAATTCAGATGGATCCCTATTGCACATTGCATTGGGGAATAGGCATCAATATTTAGCCATAGTCAAGTACCTAAGATAATTTGCTTCCTGGAAAGGCCCAGCATAGTGTAGACCAGTGTTTCCCAACCAGTGTGCCGGGGCACACTAGTGTGCCGTGAGCGATCCTCAGGTGTGCCGTGGGAAATTGGAACCTCCAATACCCTTACTTATTAAAGGAGCACCGCTACGTCACAGTACAAAATGCACAATTAATCATACATAATCATACGCAAAAAAACATTCAAAGTACCCAATCCTGCTGGAGAAAATCAAAATCTTACATAAGGTAGTTCGGCGTGGTCGCCCAGGTTTCACACTGAGTGTATAAATACATTTAAAAACATATCAACTATATGTATTACTGTGTTAGAGTGTCATTTTGTGTCATTTTGGTTGGTGGTGTGCCCCAGGATTTTGTAAATGTAAAAAATGTGCCGCGGCTCAAAAAAGGTTGAAAAACACTGGTGTAGACAGAGAGGTGATAACACAGCATTGATTCCAGAGTGAAAATTCAAATAAATGCATATATTTGAATATGATGGGGTATTAAACTATAGAAGGCTCTCAATTGCATATGATGACTGGTTTGGAGCTACAGTTGTCTCTGAAATGTCAATACCCACCCTCAAAACTATGTTCTACATTGTAGGTTCCCATATTTAATCTAATCCTCAACCACTGCACTGCAAAACATGGTGTTTATTATAAATTTATTAAAATAGTTCTATGCCATCCTATAAAGATCTTGTAAAACTACAACTTCCAGGATTCCATAGCATCAAGCCACAGCTCTTAAAATAGTCAGGCTGCTTTAATTCTACAGTGTAGATCCACCCTCAGACAGATGCTCTGTTTATCAACCTTCTCCGGCTTGATTCCCTTCAGATGTGTGGTCTATAGTTAGTATTCACTCCAGTTCTCTAAGGATAGTTTAAACATTTGAAAGGATGTCACAGTGAGAAGGGGGCAAACTTCTTTTCTGTTGCTCTGGAGACCAGGATCTGGAGCAATGGATTCAATTTGCAGGAAAGGAGATTCCACCTAAACATTAAGAAGAACTTCCTGGCAGTAAGAAGTGTTTGACAGCAGAAAATGCTTCCTGTGAGCATTGTGGAAACTCCTTCTTTAGACATTTCTGAGCAGAGGCTGGATGGCCATCTGTTGGGGCTGCTTTGATTGTGTTTTCCTGCATGACAGGAGGTTGGACTGGATGACCGTTGTGGTCTTTCCAACTTTATGATCCTATGATTCTAGTCTAGTATATATATACCAAGTTGAGGAAAGCTTGACTTGTATGAATTGAAAGCAAACCAAGATCACGGTGCATTTTTAAAAATGCTATATGTGATACCTAACCTTTATGTGACACAAGATAGAACAGCATAACATTTCTGTTTGTAAGCAAGGTGGCTACCTTTCTTTAGGAGAATGTTTGGGAAGAATTGGTTTCAAAAGGTCACCCTCTGACCCAAAATATTGCTTTTAAAAATCAATGCCATTGCTCCACTAGTGAGCAGTTCTCCTTTTCCTCACTGTATCTACACAATAACTCTGTGTAGTAGGTGAGTTCGGGAACAAGTAGTTGGTCAAAGGTCTTTTGTGACTTTGTCTTATTTCTGTTTTAAAACTCTACACTGCATACCTAGAGGAAGAAGGCAGCCAACAACATTAAAAACAGCAAAACCAATTTATAGGTAGGAGGAAAGGGGGAAGCTAATTCTCTTCCCCAGACTCCTTGGGGATTCACATAAATATATATTGGCCCTTTCCTAGGCTGGAAATATTTTGCCCTGCTAGAAGTGGTTGCTCAGCCTTTTTCCATTCCATTGTCTCAGTATCAGAAGCAAGAAATGCCTCCCACCGCCCCTGCACTTTCCATTTCATTTCCATTCCTCGACAGGCGTGTTTCTATTGCCAGTATACAAAGGGCAACGTATGTGCTTTCAGTCTGAATTACTTTCACTTTCTACAAAAGAAAGGAGCCCAAGTAAACAGAGCACTTAGAAGTACATTGTGCATCTCATCTGCAGAATGGACACTTGTAATTCCCCTACCTGCAAGCTGTGCACTGCTGCAGAATTAGAAGTGAGTACTCTGCAAACACAGCTCGGCTCTTCCGACTGAGCTGCAATGGCCCAGTGAGGTCTCCGAGCTCTGGAAATCGCTGCCTCTGCAAGACATGCTCAGGGGTTCCTTTGCATAGAGTTCTCCCTGATTGCTCTCCTTGGCCTTTTTGAACTTTGTAGGATTAGATAGATGCCTTGTTCATTTCACTATTTCCATGCTGTATGACCACTGCTCTTTGAGTGTTTTTATATATATACACACAGTTAGTCCTCCAATTTTCCAGAGACTTAGAGCACATGATGCCTGTGAAAGTGAAAAACCGCGAATAAAGAAATTGTCTTTTAAAATCCTCTCTAGGGGTGCATCTACACTGTAGAAATAATACAGTCTGACACCACTTTACCTGCCATTACTCAGTGCTTTGGAATCACAGGTATTGTAGTTTCGTGAGGCACCAGCACTCTTTGGCAGAGAAGGCTAAAGACCAGTGGTTCTCAACCTGTGAGTCCCCAGATGTTTTAACCTCAAACTCCCAGAAATCCTAACAGCTGGTAAACTGGCTGGGATTTCTGGGAGTTGCAGGCCAAAACAATTGGGGACCCACAGATTGAGAACCGCTGCTAAAGATTTTTTCTAATGATGCTGCCCTGGTTCTACTGTCTTAAGCTATGATAGTTAACCTGCACTAATTCTGCAGTGTGGATGCACCCTAGAAATTTCTAGGTCCTCCAGCATGACTCTATGGTCAACCTCCACTGAAAGCTGACCATAGAATTGCACTGGAAGGCTTAGAAATCCCAAAACATGAATTCTCTTTAGAAATCTCTAGGTCCTCCAACAAAAGGGGTGGAGAAAATCACACTGGCGGACCAAGAGATGATAGAGATAATGTTTTAATCAAATCCATACAATTCCAATCTTTATCTTCGTTACTTGCCATGACTCAATGCTATAGAATCATGGGAATTGTAGTTTGGTGAGGCACCAGCACTCTTTGGCAGAGAAGGCTAAAGATCTTTACAAATGACTGCTCCCCTGGTTTCACTGCCTTGAGCCATGGTAGTTAAAGTGGTGTCAAACTGCACTAATTCTGCAGTGTAGATGCACCCTAGAAATTCCTAGGTCCTCCAACATGATTCTATGGTCAATCTCCACTGAAAGCGAACTATAGAATTGCACTGGAAGGTTTAGACATCACAAGAGCTGAATTCTCTTTAGAAACCTCTAGGTCCTCAAAAAAAAGAAACCTCTAGGTCCTCCAGCAAAAGGGGCACACACACTAGGGTTTCCACACGAATAAGGGACAAGTACCTAAAAATAAGGAATTTTTCACAAAAATAAGGGACACTTCATAAAAACTTGAAAGTCATCCATTGATTTTCAAGTTTTTATGAAGTGTCCCTTATTTTTGTGAAAATTCCCCTATTTTTAGGTACCTGTCCCTTATTCTTTTATCAAAAAGTGGCAACCCTAACACCAACGGACCAAGAGATGACAGAGATAATATTTTAATAAAACCCATACAATTCCAATCTTTATCTGGATGATGATGATGATTATTATTATTATTTGCAGATGTCCGTCATCATCCAAATCAAAAAGGGTGAACTGTGAAACTCAGTTTTGATGCATACAAATATAACACATTGGCTCACAAGGCTACTCTACAATACAGTTCTCTACTTATGATGAATTTCAATTGGCTAGAAGGCTCCAGGCACAATAGAAGATTGAATTACTAAAGAATGATTATTATTATTATTTGTTTGTTTATTTGTTTAATCTGTAACTCACATTCCTCCCAACAAGGAATTCAAGGCATCTTAGCTGAATACCTTCAACAAAGTAGATAGTTGGTCCTCTAATCTTTAGAAGGAAGTGAATCCTCAGTTTGTTCAATCCGTTTAGGACTGGTAGGCAGATCTGCTTTTGGATCTTGATGGACAGTAATTCCTTCCTCAGAATTCCTGAGACAATTACAGTTAGCTCCAATTAAGCTTGAGCATTATTGTTGCCCTACACTTCATCACATTGGGGCAAATGGCCCCTTTGCAGCACTTTGGGGACGGGGCCTGCCTCACCCCATTTACCCTCCAAGTGTCGAGGAAGTGTCACAAGATGCTTCCTTGGCAATTACTGAAAGGTAAGTGTTTGCTATTTTGGGGACCTTTTCTTCATCTGATGGGGAAAAGGGCAATGCGGCCACGCGTGTTGCCACCCTTTCCCACATCTGATGGAGACAGGGTACCTTGTCCTGTTTCCTCCTTATGATGGGGCAAGGAGGGAGGATTTGTGGGGCACCGTGAGGCATCCTGCGTGCCTACCATTTCACCAGCAGCTTTGAGGTACGTGTGAAGAGGTGTACAATGTCCCTTCACCTTCAAGCAATGCTGACCTATCACAGGGTTTTATTGGCAAGATTGATTCAAAGAATTTTTGCCATTACCTTCCTCTTGTGTGTAACTTGCACAATGCCACCCAGTGGTTTTCAATGCTAAGAAGGGATTTCATATGGGTTGGGGGGGGGGGGTTGCTGCTTTTTCTTCTTTTGGATGACAACAACAACGCTGGCTTGGCACTGCCCACATTCCTCCTGAAGTGGTGGGGAAGCATCACAAGTTACTTCCTCTGCCACCACAGAAAGGAAAGTGTAGTTTGGGTAGCTCCAGCAGAGCTATCTGCATTTTCCTCTCCTTTTCACTTAATGATGGGAGAAGGGCCAATGGGGCAACACATGTTACCACCCTTTCTCCCATCTAATGGAGATAGACACATGGCATCGTGTTCAGTTCCCACCATATGATGGGGGAAAGAGGGAGGGAGCATGGGGCACCACGAGCAACTGCCAGCAAAATGCAACAGCATGTGAAGAGGCCCTTGAACCCTGGTCTCCTAGAGTCCTTCTTCTTCTTAAGTATTCTCTCATTTACATCCTTTATTCGTCTTTTTAAAGGAGAAATTCTGCCTTCCTCCCCTCAGGGCTAAAACTGAGCCATGATCTCATTTATTTCCTTCACATAACTTTTTGGCTACATGCTATATAGCTTGTTTAACGTCAGCAAGACAGACCTAAACTGTCAGCATCAGCATCTCAGTGAAAGTGGAGCTCTTACTGTTACCAAAGCATGAAGCAAAAAAGCTTCGTCTCCATTACATCCTTGCACACTCTTTGCTCCACTCAGCACAGTCCCATTTTTTATTTTTACTTCTCCAAGTACGCTAGAGGCTTTGCATGGCCTCTTTTCCTCAGATCAACATCAGTTCCAGCTTGTCACTACATGGATGAGACTGAACATATTCGGTGCTGATTGAAGTTGAGTGCAAGTTATGACCAGCAGTTTGTCACTCCTGTTTTATCTTTATTTTAATGCAAACATAAACATATGGATTCACCCAGATTCATGCTAATGGCTGATCTTACGTCAAGACTGAGTTCTTTGTCGGCCCTTCAGCTCCTCTTTCAGTTTGATCTAAAAGGCATTCTTGTGATCGCCGCATAGTCAAGATTCCTGGTGGCTGCTTGTGTTGTTTTGTTTATTATATATTTATATAACTCACTTCCCAGTCAAGATTGGTTTCCCTCAAAGTTTTGTTTGTACACCCATAACAGAAGTATCTTTAAAGGGCAACCATGTTGTCATTACAATTCATTATGAACTAACTAAAGATACTGGTTTCTAGTTGTCATAACACCCTGAAGGCACCAAATCCTGTTTGATCTTGGCAGCTAAGCAAAGTCAAACCTGGTTAGTACTTGGAAGGGAGACTAAGGTGCTGTAATCTGTATTTAGAAGAAGCAATACAAAGCAACGAGGAGAATAAGGAAGTAGTAACAGATATATAATTTTATCTTCTGATTTCTACATATCACAATAAACAATTGTTGGGAATCCAGAGCTGTTAGGCTCAAAATAGCCCTCCTTGGAGGTGATTCCACAAAAATATAGCAGAGTGCAGAATGCAATATTCATATGCAACAGAAACTTACATGTAGTGAGCTGGGATGGAGTCCCATTTGAGAGGATTGAACACGATTGCAGATCCACAAGGTTATAGGATCAAAAGAAAAAGTATTTATTGTATATAGAGAAATCCAATTATGATAGAAAAGGTTACTTGGAGCTAACTAGCTATCTAAGCTATGCACTAAGGTAAAAAGAGAAGGAAAAATAATAAAAGTAACTATCTACTACATATTTCCTTTAGACAAAGGAAGATGCCTTCCTCTCTCTATAGAAGCTGGAAGAGAAGACTCGAGCCGCATGGCTTGGCTTAAACAAAAGGAGATAAAGGAAGATGTAAACAGGAAATTAGCCTTCCTGAGTGTTTACATTGATGGCATTCAAAGGGTGGAGTTTAGCATGCAGGGTGATACTGAAAAACAACCCCCCTTCTTAAACCCTTCTTGAGGTAATCTGCTAAAGGCAATAGGGAAGGAATCCCTCATTCTAATCTACTTTAGGCTATCTACTCCTCATTGAGGACTGGAGACTTGTGCAGTCAGGGATGAAAACCCAACAACAATATATGCACGAAATGCAGTGCTACACAACAGAGCAATAATTATGCAAATACAAAGGTAAGTACCATACATGAATTGAGAGACGCCTTAACATCAATAGACTATTCAAAATAATCAAGTCTCTAAATAGAGAGTCCCAATGAGAACACCTCCGCAAATAATAAGATCAATATCAAAGTCTTTCAAATAAATGAAAATGCATGAATATTGCTTATCAGCATAAGTGCAGTGAGTGTTCAATGCGGTCGACGATCCTGTAAATACTTGCGCCTGACCGTTTCGCCTTTCAAAAGCTTTTTCCAAGACCGGGAACTATCTTCGGCGTTCCAAAACGAAGTAGCGAATTATTCTAAACAATATATACAATTAGATACATAAGTAACAATATGGGATTCCCCACAAAGTAACCCCGTACGAGGAGGACAACGAATAGCACTCATACCTTAACGCATCTAGGTAAATCATATAGAGGCAACAGGCCTTCTTCGGTCAAATCTCGGACAGTATAATGCGGAACAGAGAGGAGCTTATAAACATTAAGGACAACACAAAATACATTCAGCTGAGTTCTAGACCAGGAGTTCGCTCACAGATAATTGATCATTGAGGCTTCTTGGCGACTCGCAAGAAAGGCGGATTATCCAGTCACATTCTAGCTGTAGCAATCTACGTTTAACATCCATAAGGGGCTGCGGTTCAACCCTATCTAAAACCATGACAGAGAACGCTTTGTGGTGATGTTGTTTACTCACAAAGTGGGAGTACAGTCTAGAATTATCATATTTCATCTTGAATCTAGATCTGTGTTCCTGTACTCGCTTGCGGAGCTCACGCCCAGATTCCCCCACATAAAGCTCCCCACAAATGCAAATTAAACAATAAATGATATTTCTGGATCCGCAGGTGGACCAAGTGTTAATTTTAAACCTATGTTGTTTGTATGGGCTGACTATGTATTCCGCTGTATTGATCAAGTCACATATCGAGCAACTACCACAACTGTGAGTGTGAGCCTTGATTGAATTCTTATTACGTTTGATAGTATGATCTGAATGTATAATCAAACTTTTTATGTTGGTAGTGCGTTTATACGCAATAAGCGGTGTCTTTTGGAGCCCAGGGATGGTCTGCACGAGAGGCCAGAATCTGTTTACTATAGAAGAGATTTTTCGTGCATGAGGGGTATACGTCAATGGCCAGACTATTCTATCTTCTACGGCTTTGTCTTATTGACAAATAATGAAATGCGGGGGATCTTCTTTACTCTATGTAGAGCACTTTGGAGAACTGGCTTTGGATAACCTCTGTCTTCCAAATTTAAAGTCAGCCTCTCCGCTGCCTTGAGGAATTCTCCTTCTGTGGATAAATTGCGCTTTAAACATAAAAGTTGAGAATACGGGATGTTGTTGCGCAGGGCATGCGTATGGAAAGATCTATAGTGCAGCATAGCATTTTTTGTAGTCGGTTTAGTGTAGTTCTTCACTTGCAAAATATCCCCATCCTTGTACACGGTAACATCCAAAAAATTAATGAAAGAATCACTTTGTTCAAATGTAAATTTGATGTCTGTGTGCCAGGAGTTGAAGTACTCTTGTAAGGGTGTCACAGCTGCTGCATCATCAATCAATAGAAAGCAATCATCTATATACTGAAATATCTGTTTAACATGCTTTAAAACCGGATTATTCGCATTATAAATGTAGTCATGTTCCAGCGAATTCATAAACAAAATGGCAGTGACAGGAGCGTGAGATAACCCCATGGCAACTCCGCCCACTTGGACATAAGACCAAATAAGTATCCTCCCACGTCCTTTCTACTGGAACTTATCGACATTTTATTTGATTACAATTATTTTGTTTTTGAAGATCAATATTATGTCCAAGTGGGTGGAGTTGCCAAGCAGCATCCGATTGTAATCAAGATGGCAATAGCTATTAAAGGAGAAAGATCATCCAGGGAAGGCTGTAGTGGTTTGGTTTTGCCTAAGCGTGCTGAAAAGATTCCAAGTCATCTGCTCATCTCCCTTTGCTGAGTTCATTTGGCATAAGCTACTTTCACAGTCTGATATCATTTTGAAGCAATGGGAGTAAACTAAGGACTAAGAGGGAAGGTTGGAAAAGAAAAAACCAGGACATTTTAAAAACACTTGAAAAAGTGGGACAATATAACATCAATTGGAACTATCCCTGATAAGTTGAGACAGTTGGAGGGTATGCTTTGTGTAAACATATTTGTGTTGCTGGCAAAAGGTATGGGAGTGGCCAATATTAATAATATGATTGCCACTATTAAATGGGCATTTAATTTTGCCATGACCTGACAATTAGGGTTTCGGCTTGTGCTAGACGGGGTTATGCTCCCCCTAAAGACACAGATTCACAACTTGGTAGTGATCCTAGACTTATTGTTGAGCCTGGAATCCCAGGTATCGGCAGTGGCTAGGGCAACTTTTGCATAATTAGAGCTTTTGCATAATTAAAACTTGTGCACAGGTTGCACCTGTACCTTGGGAAGTCTGACTTGGCCAAGGTTGTCCACGCTCTTGTTACATCCCAAATAGATTTATTTTATTTATTTCCCGCATTTCTACCCTGTCCTTCTCAACCCCCAAAGGGGGACTCAGGGTGGCTTACACCAGCAACAATTCAATGCCACAATATACAAACAATATAAACAACTATAACAACAATTAAAAACCATAAAGAAGGCATTGAGTTAAAAACTATTTAAATATTATTGACAAACCATATAGCCATTTCCAGTCTGATTCATCATCCAAAGTGCTCTATTGCCAGCTGTCCAAAAGCTTGGTACCAGAACCATGACTTAAGTTCTTCCTAAAAGAGAGGAGGGAAGAAGCTGACCTAATCTCGCTAGGGAGCGAGTTCCACTGGTGTGGGGCCACCACCGAGAAGGCCCTGCCCCTCGTCCCCACCAAATGCATTTGCGAAGCTGGTGGGACCGCGAGCAGGGCCTCCCTGGACGATCTTAAACTACAAGGTGGGACATAGAGGGAGATAAGTTCAGACAGGTAGGCTGGGCCGGAACCATATAGGGTTTTATAGGCCAAGACCACTAGTGGATTGGCCTATAACGCACTCTATGTGGGGTTGCCTTTGAAGACTGTTCAGAAGCTTCAACTAGTCCAATGAGCAGCAACCAGGTTGCTCACTGGAGTGGCATAGAGAGTATACAACCCCTCTGTTACGCCAGCTCTACTGGTAGCCAGTGGTGGCCTCTTGTCTGTGGAACTCCCCAGTGACATCAGATCAGCCCCCTCGCTCCTGACCTTTAGGGAAAAAACTCAAAACATGGTTGTGGGACCAAGCGTTTGAACAGTAGAGGCAGCAATCAAGAGTGAAACCAATTCTGTGTGACCGAGAATGGATTGGCCTGGACTATGATTTTGAACCTGCGTGATTTTAATGAATGTCTTAATAATTAATGTTTCATTGAGCTGTTTTAATTGTAATTATTATTTATCATTTGTCTGTCGGCATCGAATGGATGCCTGTCGTGAAGCCACCCTGAATGTCGTCTCCCCAACCCGGGATGAGAAGGACAGGATGCAATATATGTGAAATTAATAAATAAATAAATCTGCAATCCCATCCATAATCATGAATATTGTAGTGATAAATAAAACAATGGATAACATTCCATACACCTGAGGAAATAGGCTATATGCAAGTATTGTATATGCGTTAATAAATTTGGTAGTCATTAAAGCCAGCACAGTATAGTGTTTTGAGTTGGATTATGATTCTGGGGACCAGAGTCCTAATTAGGCCTGGTTATGTTTTTCGTTATCCTCTGAAAGTTGTTATAAATTCGTTTAAAAATTAACATTGAACCATTATCAACCCACTGTAAGCAACCCGGAAGTAAATGACCTAAATAATGCCACTGCCGCCATTTTTTCGTAAAGACTTCCACATTTCAGAAAGGGGCTTCCCTTCCCTGGCTTTCCCTTCCGTTGCCTGAGAACGGCCACGTTTAGATCCTGGAGTAAGGCTTGGACTTGCGGGTTGATTCTGAGCTGGTGAGGGGGGGTGGAGGGCATGCACTCCATCCCTCCTCGCCAGCTGAGAATCAACATGCGTTAGAGATATCATGGGTTGATTCTGAACTGGCGAGGGGGTGTGGAGGTGAGCATCCCCTGTGCACTGCGCATGCGTAGGCACCATTTACGAAATAGTAAGGAATTTCATTATTAAATACGGCTCGATTTCGAAACAGAGCTGGAAAATTGCGCAAGAGTATCACTTTCGAAACGAAAGCAGTTCCTACCCCCTCCCCCCCATGAGTTTAGAAACAATTTTTGGGGGATCAACCACCCCTGGTCCCAATCCCTGCTCAGCAATGGGAACCCATTGGGTGACCTTGAGCAAGTCATACTCTCTCAGCCCCAGAGAAAGGCAAAGACAAACCCTCTCCAAACAAATGTTGCCAAGCAAGCCCATGAAAGGGTTGCCTTGGAAGTCACCATAAGTCGGAAATGACATCAACATGCACAACAAAGTTTTAAAAGAGTGACATTATTCTTGTTTTTGTCAAGAAACCAAGAATACACAGGAAAGGATACATGATAGAGAAAAGGGGTAGACAGAGGGATGTTTGCAGCTAACAAGTCTCTCTTCACTTGCTGTTCTTTAGTTTGCTGCATTTTTGTATCACTTTTACCAAAGCCAAGCCTGAGGCACTATACCAGTCTGGGGCTTCTTTGCTAGAGGTTAAGATCACTTCCTCAGAAGCAAGTAAAAAGGAGTCAAATACATCCACGTCAATAATTTATTTCCTTCTGCCTTTTCCACTTCAGAGTAATCCTTCAAATGGCTTAGACGGGGGAATCCCTCACAAGAAACTACTTTAAGAGTATCATTTTTATTTAATTAGCAATTGGTTTCAAGCTATTTGGCTCTAACAATACTTTAAGGGGGCTTTTTCTGCCCCTCCCTGTTTTACATTCCTTAATTCTCAAAATCTGATTACATGCTTTGCAAAAGGGTGCTTTGATAAGATGCTGACAGAATCACAACTACGGAGCTGAGTGTGGAAAATCCCATAATTTTGTAGTGTCAACTGGTTTGTAAATATCTCAGGGTTTTTTTTATTGATGGTGCTGCCCCCGTGCTCTGCAAACCAGCATTGCAAAGAATCTGCAACCCCAGGAAAAAGCCTCCTTGGTTGATCTTTTCTTTCTCATATATAGAACTCCATTTCGTCATCCTGCTAATAAAGAGAAGCTAAATGTAGGCATTTGCTCTGTTCTTTCTTATTTACAAACCTCATATTTATACAGCCTGGAAAAATTAGTCATTTTCAATTCCTTGGAATAATTCACCATTTTAAAATTATGTTCATGCTTTTCTTTGTGCATACAAAACAGGTATTGAAAGGTGGATCTTATCAGGGTACAAGATGATCTCCACTGAGAAGAAAACAAACTTCATTTTGAAAAAATATAATCTTTATTGTTTATTCAAAAGTGTGTATGTCTGGCTGACTGTAATTAACGTAACAGAATACAGTATAAGCTTTTTACAGTCTTAACGTCATAGGTATACCTGTATGAGTTTGTTTAAAAAGTGGCAGAATGTATTTTTCACACAAATATGAGACATGCAGTGATTTTAAATATCAACACAGTAGTGACTGTATAACATTATAGGGTGGGTTCTGGTATCTGCTGAGGTTTGGATGAAGGACCTCCATGGATACCAAAGTATTTGGATGTTCAAGTCTCATTATATATAATGGCATGGGAAAATGGTATTCCTTATATTAAAAGGTAAAGGTTTCCCCTGACATTCAGTCTCGTGTCCGCCTCTGGGAGTTGGTGCTCATCTCCATTTCTAAGTTGAAGAGCCAGCGTTGTCCGTAGATACCTCCAAAATTATGTGGCCGACATGACTGCATGGAGTGCCGTTACCTTCCTACCAAGGTGCTACCTATTGATCTCACATTTACATGTTTTCAAACTGCTAGGTTGGCAGAAGCTGGGCTCAACAGCAGGAGTTCACCCCACTATCCAGATTTGAACCACCAACCTTTCGAGCAGCAGGTTCAACAGCTCAGCAGTTTAAGCCACTGTGCCATCTCTCATTCATATATATATATATATATATATATATATATATATATATATGCATGCAGAAATCAAGTTTTGCTGTTTGGATTTAAAAACATATTTCCAGGACATCTGTGGTTGAATGTATAGATAAAGAATCTGTGAGTACGAAGGGCTAGTTGTTTTTGTACTCATAATATCCTCCTACTGCCCCAGTTTGTCAGGAAAAGTCTCACTTGTTTATCTTCTTTTAAAATGTCCTGGTTTCTGTCTTTTACTCCCATTTTCCCCTTGCTCCTTGGATAACTTGAGTTGCTGAGTTCAATGTCCAAAATTAGTTTGCAGAGAAGAGGGACCTATAGACTTAGGCTTGGGGTGAAGGGGTGGACTTACCCCATAGGTAGTCCCAGGACTATCTGAAAATGATTCCTCAGAAGGCCAATACTCCATTTTTTTTCATGTCAAGGTTGACTTGAGAATCTCGAAGTCGCTTCTGGTGTGAAAGAATTGGCTGTCTGCAGGGACATTGCCTAGGGCAGGGGTACTCTCCAGAGAAGGGGACTACAAGGAAGCATTATTTTATTTTAGTGGTTTTTATTATTATTGTATAATAATTTTATTATAATAATAAAATAATATAATAAATAATATAATATAATGTTATATTATATATTATAATTTCAATATATTATAATGTCTATATATACTATAATATAATTATGATATTAATACTAATGTATGAATATTTCTTGATATATTAATATGTTAATATTAATGATGTGTAATACAGTATATGGTAAATATAGTAAGTGAATAAATAAATAAATTATGTAGATTAGCATGTAGTTCCGCCTTTAGGTGCGGCCCTCCATAATATTTTTGGGCTCTCATGTGGCCCCTTGGAAAAAATAGTTGCCCACCCCTGGCCTAGGGGTGCCCAGGTGTTTTACCATCCTGTGGGAGGCTGCTCTCATGTCCCCACATGGGAAGCTGGAGCTGACAGGAGCTCCCCCTGCTCCCCCATTCGAAATGCCGACCTTCAGGTCAGCAGTTCAGCTGGCACAAGGGTTTAACCCATTGGACCATCACAAATTAAGTTGTTTTTACTAGAGGCATTGCTTGGATGCGTCCGGTAAAAACCAAGACATGTCCCAAGATATGGGTCTGTCTGGATGGGCCCTTAGACAGAAGAAAAATTCTGCACCCCCTCTTGCCATATCAATTTTCCTCATTAGTAGCTTTTGCAATTTTGCTCATACTTTCATGCTGCTTGACCACATGTATCTGTTTGTCATTGGTAAAATGCTGGAGACTGTGGTACCCACTAGTTATTATTCTTTTTGGTACCAACTTAAACTTATGTTTAAGATAAAATAGTCTCAATGTAGAATTTTGAGAAGTCTGAGTTTGGACATTTACATTTAAGAAAAAAGAACATGTCATCACCGAGCTATGTTTCAGGATGATGCTTAGGATGCCAAACTTCATCATCTCACTGCTCAGTTATAGGTGGTTTCAAGCAGGTCATTATATTCATTCTTCTTAAAAGTCACTTCGAAGTTCTGCATTTAGTGGAAACTGCCACTCTCACTATAAGCCAATGCTCTATGCCTTTGATTGCTTCCTAATAAGCTGAAACTAGCAGGTCACGTGGTGATGAAATGACAGGAAAATGCCACCTGCATATTTCTGCCCTTTACAAAAGTATGTAAGGGGCAGAGCCTCTGTTCACAACTCATATATAGTCATCCTTCCACATTTGTGGTTTTGACTTTTGCTTATTCATGAATTTGATTAGAATTTCTAGGTCCTCCGGTGTGGTTCTATGTTCAGCTTCCAGTGGAGGTTGGGAGTTAGCCCCATGTATAGTGCATTGCAGAAGTCCAGCCAGTGCATATGCTACCATCTTTAGGTCTTACAATTCTAGGAAGGGGTGCAGCTGAAGCAGATAATAAGCACTCCTGACTGTTGAATCTAAATGGACTAACATTTGGAGAGTCTGAATCAAGAGCATTCCCAAGTTGCGGACACAGTATTTTTAAGGGGAGTGTAACCCCACCCAGAACTGGTTGACACACTTCGAACCACAGGTCAGGACCCTTAGTAGCACTAGTCTGGTTGCCATTACACTTCTGGTCTGAGTACATGGTACTTGTGATAAAAAATTTTGCCTCCTCACACTAGAGCAGTGGTTCCCAAACTTTTTTGGCCTACCGCCCCCTTTCCAGAAAAAAAATTACTCACCGCCCCCCTTGAAATTATTATTTTTTAATTTAATAGCAATTAAACAGAAAGATATATGTATTAATGCAGTGGTTCCCAAGCTTTCTAATGCCATGACCCCTAAATAAGGTTCCTCATGTTGTGGTGACCCCCAACCATATTTTCGTTGCTACTTCATAAATAATTTTGCTACTCTTACGAATTCTAAACCAAATATCTAATATGCAGGTCAAAGCGAAGTGGGCAGGGCCAAAGAAGAGGGCCGTGACCCTCCTAAATGGCCAATCGTTCACCGCCCCCTTAAAGGGGTTCACTGCCCCCCAAATTCCCCTGAGCCTCCCACCGCCCCCTTGAATCATCTCACCGCCCACCAGGAGGCGGTACCGCCCACTTTGAGAATCAGTGCACTAGAGCATGGATCCACTTCAAAGCCAGTTGCTGCCTCCTGCAGAATTCTGGGGTTTGTAGATTTAGGGAGGGGGCTTTAAACTCAATGAAAAAAGCCTATGGCAAAGTAAAATTTTAAGGTGTTGTCAAAGGCTTTCATGGCCGGAATCACTGGGTTGCTGTGTGTTTTCCAGGCTGCATGGCCATGTTCCAGAAGCATCCTCTCCTAAATTTTTAAGGTGTCACTCAATTCTTTTTTATGTTTGAACTAACATATTAATATGCCCCTCACAAAGAAACCCAGATAATCCAGTTCAAAGCAGATATTGTGGATTATCCACCTTGATATACTGGGTTATATGGCTGTATGGAAGGGCCGTAAAAGAACAAGGAAGAATGAAATGTGCCAGCGACACGCAGGATTTCCTGACTCTCTTCCTTCGTGCCCAGATCGTCTAATCTTATAGCAGCTGAATACAGGCAAAAAATAGCATTCCCCATAGAGAGCAATTGGCTTTTCTATGGGCTGCCTACAATTCTTATATAGGTTATTGGCTGAAGAATGCTATGTATTTTGACAGTACAATTCCAAACCAAGCTGAAACCTGTAAGTGTTTAACATATTTATCTTCAGGACAACTAAATCAATGCCAAGAATGAATCAGAAATTAAGTGTATTGAGCAATATCTTTCACCAATCTTGGCAATAATTGTCATGCAGATGAGTGCTCAGGAACTTGGGAAATGAGGGAGGAAATTCAGAGGTATTTGTGTTTTTTCCCCAGCTGTCTGCTTAGGGCCTCCAGCTGTAGCTTTAGTACTGTGCCTACTCAGAAGTAGCTCAACACCCTGGCATTAAGCTTTTAGACAATTCTAATCTTTATGATTTGGCAGCACTTGAACACAACCAGCACATTTCTTCGTTCTTGATTAGATGTGGAGGCTGCGGAGAAGGGGAGCTGTTTTAATCGAAATGATAGAAGACATCTGTAGAGTAGCATAAGAGCCAACATGATGGTTTGAGCACAGGAGACCAGGGTTCGATTCCCTGCTGCTCCATGGAAACTCACAGGGAGACCTGGCACAAGTCACACACTCTCAGCTCAAGAAAATCCTGTGATAGGTACAACTTAGGTTGAATCTACACTGCTATATAATCCAGTTTTTAAAATGCTAATTAGCTGCATTGAACGTGATTATATGGCAGTGTAGACTCATATAATCCCATTCAATGCAATCAATCTGTATTCTGAAACTGGATTATATGGCAATGTAGATACAGCCTTTGCTTCACTATAAACTGGAAACAGCCTGAAGGCACACAACAACATAGTGGAGTACCACAACCTCATATAGCCTCATACCCCAGAAGGAACTGAAGTTCAACTCAACTACCACCAATTCACCCTCCTCCAGAAATGCACAGTTGATCCCACTTTGGGTTTTTTGGATTTTTTAAAATCCTCTCCATATTGCCAACACCCTTCACTATCTTCAGATGCATTGTCTTGTGTGATCATAGTTGCTTAGCAACTTGGTCATATACCCTATGCTGAGAATAGCTGAAGGATATATTAGTGACTTTTAGATAAATAATAATTGCTACATCTTTAAGAACTTCTTATTGGAGCCAAGAACATAGAGAGAAACGTTGTGATATGTTTGCCCAAGGGTTGCCGTAAGTCGGAAATGCCATAAGGCACACAACAGCCTTACTGCTTATAATATTTGCAAATAACACCAAATTGGGAGCAGCATCAAATAATATAATCAGAATTCAGATTTTTAAAAATAAATTGGAGAACTGTGTCAAACTAAAAAATAAATTCAAAACAGGAGCCAGGGGTCCCCAGTAAACCGCAAGCTAGATATAAATCAACAGTGTGATGCAATGACCAAAAAAGTAAACGTGATTCTAAGCTGCATCAACAGAAATATAATAGAGCATCCAGGGGCTTTTTACACTACCCTGCGATAGATTTGCCTTTGGGTTGCCATGAGTTAGAAATGTCTTGAAAGTACACAACAACAGCAACAACAGTAGTAGTAGTCATATTATAATAACTTTATTCGTATAGCCCACCACCATCTCCCCGAAGGGACTCGAGGCGGCTTACATGGGGACCAAGCCCAACAAAAACAGAATAAAATATAACACAACATATTGTATGTGAGTAAGTAAAACAATAAAACTGAACAACAGACATCATAAAAACATAAGAACAGCAATAACCATCAACCAGTAGCCGAGAACAGTGGGTGTGTTCAGATCTAGAAGGGCAGGGCAAGGGCTAGTGCAATACAGCTGTAAGGGCGGGGATGGATGGGGTAATAAAGTGCTACTGTTGTATGTCAGGCTGTGATTGTGTCTGAAATTCATGATGGGAATTGGGATTATGTTCCAATTGTGGGCCTGGGTCTGTTGGCAATGGGGATGAGGGTTTCCCTGGGCCTGAGTTAAGCTTAGACGAGAGGCCCGAGCTGTTTCTGGAAGATTCACAAGGTAGAGTATAGATAGTAAGCAAGGCTTTTTAAAACAGAGACAGAGTGCTAAGGCACAAGGAAGATCAGGAAAAGAGAGATAAGAAACCTTTAACTGGTAGTAAGTCAAGAGAAATGCTTTCCTTTCGGTTTGGAATCTGGAAAAGCCTTATATTGATTCATGGGAATGAGTTGCCTCAGTTGGGTCAATGTTTGCATTTCAAGTGTTCTTCATTTCAGGTACCAAGTTTTTGCCAAGCTCCTGATTTGTGTATTAGATTTGTCATACTGTCTACTTTCATGAATTCTTGTGCCTGTTTGATGGATTTTTATACCTATGGATCTTGTTTTGCTTTGAATCTCATTGACAGTGATTTTCAACCTTTTTTGAGCCGTGGCACATTTTTTACTTATACAAAATCCTGGGGCACACCACCAACCAAAATGACACAAAATGACACTGTCATTTTACTAACTGTCACCCTCCCCCCTCGTGACGCCGCCGCTTCTGCCAAAATCCCCCCCCCCCCGGGAGGCCCATGCACAGGAGGCCCATCACCGTCCCGCGGGGGAGGGCTGCGCTGAGTGGCCAAAGCACACGCGGGCTCGGCTGAGCAGGACAAATCGGAATTGAGCACACGGGGTGGCTCCGAGCCTTGGAATAAACTGCGGCATAGGCTCGCAGCCCTTGCCACCCCCAGCTCTCTTTCCTGAAGGGGTTCAGCCCCCCCAGGAGTGCCTCCCCCCACACGCAATATTCCGGCTTCCCTGCTGTCGCCTTGGGGCCAGATTGGGAAGACACCAAGCTGGGCTGTGGAGCTGCGCATCCCGGCCTCTGCTCTGCTCTGCAGCGAACCCGGAGCCCAGCCAGGAGACGCCAAGAGATGAGGGGTTGCTCCCCTTCCCTGGCGCGGAGGAGCTAGAGGGCAGAAAGCCTCGCCAGGTAGCCATTGGCAGGCAGAGGGAGGGAGGGAGGGGAGGGAGGGGAGGAGTTAGAGAGGAGGGAGGGAGGAAAGTTCCAGAGGAGAGTGAGAGAAGGGCCTCCCCAGCAGATATTAATGCCCGCGCAGGTTCATAGGGGAAGATGTAACTGTAAGTTAGGGCTCTCCCTGACTGCAGCCAGGCTGGCTGGCATTGCTGCTTTGGCCAGGAAAGCCTCATTTCCGCTGCCTGAGGTTTCCTGCTAGGCTCTCTCTCTCTCTCTCTCTCTCTCTCTCTCTCTCTCTCGCTCTCTCGCTCTCTCGCTCTCTCGCTCTCTCTCTCCACTGTAATTTCCCACTGCACACCTGATGACTGCTCACGGCACACTTGTGTGCCACTGTACACCGGTTGGGAAACACTGGACTAACCTATGTTTTGGAACTTTACTGTTTGTGCTCATTTTACTGCTTTGCCTACTTATATTCTTCAATAAACTGCTTGCTGATTTTACCACGCTAGTGTAGTGTGTTTAAGATCAGAAGTATTCCTGCTCTTGTGTACAACAGCTACAAGGCCAGATAATGAGCCAGGGCTAAGGTGGGGGCAAGTGAATAGATCAACCAATTAATCAAAGTCACATTGAAACATCCAAATTTTCAGGTCTTTATGGAAGGTAGACAGAGTGGGGGCTAATCTAATCTCCCTAGTGAGAGACTTCCAGAGCCAGGGGGCCATCACCAAAAAGACCCTTTCCCTCGTCTCTACCAACTGTGCTTGTAACAGAGGCAAGAGTGAGAGAAGGGCCTCCTCAGCAGATCTTAAAGCCCGTGCAGGTTCATAGGGGAAGATGTAACGGCGAAGTTAGGCAGGACCCAAAACATTTAGGGCCGGGAGGAGCGTAAGAAATCATTTTCTTACTCATGTCCTCCCTCTACACACACTTTTCCCCTTGGGTTTTTCTTCTGAGAGGGCTCATTCCATCTTTGAGATCCCCCAGAAAAATAATGCAACCCATTAAGCTTTTAATCACTCCTTGTCTACTATGTCACAGAAATCTGTTAGAAATGTACATATGAGACACCATCATCTCTCACTGAAGGCTTTGGATAACAACATGTCCCTATTTCACTGGACAAATAACCACCACATTTTCAAATCAGCATATATTTGTGAATGTAAAAGGTTCCTTCCCCCATAGTATAGCCAACTACACACATGTTATACTCAGCTACTTAAAAATCAACCTAGGTCATAATCAGAGTACTTAGTGTATTGCTGCTCTGACGTCTTCAGCATTCACTGGTCAAAACTAGTCACTTAACTTCAAACAATCAAGTAATCACACTAAAAGAAATGCAGCTATTGATTTTTGGAGGCTAGCTATGGACTATAGCGAAATGCTTTATTCATGCCATAAACCAATAGATATCTTTGTTGTTGCTGCTGCTTTGGCAGCAGAGGCTATTCAAATATAAAATGTGTTTTGATACTGTAAAATGCATCTTGTGTTCTGAAGAAGGATCCTTGTTAATATTAAAATTAGTAAATCATATAATCATATAAGAACAGTAGGATAGTAAATCTAGATTAGGATCTGGCACAAGATATGTGGCAAGAATTTAAAAGTGAAATAATCAATAGAAGGGTGTTGAGTGGTAAAGGAGGAATTGCCATTCATTTCCCAGTAAAGCCTATGGCAATCTCCCTATTAATTTCAAAGAGAGTGTACAGCAGTCACAGAGTCTAATATGGATTATGAGCATTGTCCTGAATACAGAAGCTATCCATTGTCTCTGTTTACTTGTGTAAAGGTCTACTCAAGTCCCAATTTGGCAACATGTAATCTTTATTAGCTCCTCAAAATGCTTAGAAGATGTGCAATGTGTTAGCTATACATTACTGCATTGCTTTTTCATCTAGGAGCATTTGAAGCATTCCACATCCTTAGAATCACTGGAGTCTATTAGAAAGGAATATAACCTGTTGTTAGAACAAAATTGGCATTAAAAAAAAGAGAAATTACAGTACCTTATGTGTAATAAAACACATAACAGAGCCACAGTTAGCACAGAGGGTTAAACCGCCAGCTACAGAAAATCTTGCCGACCAGAAGGTTGGCAGTTCAAGCTGCGGGTGGGGTGAGCTCCCACCATCAGCCCTAGCTCCTGCTTACCTAGCAGTTCAAAAACAGCAATGTGAGTAGATACTAGGCATGATAACAAATCGAAAAATGGCGATTCTAAAATCAAATGGGGGGGGGGATTTTTTTTTTGATTAGTATATCAAAGACTTACAAAAAAATTCCCAAAATTTTCGGAAATGTAACTTAAGTACTAACGAAATTGCTAGAAATTGTATGCCAGAGCATGCGCTTTCAGATGAGTTTGTTTACAACTCCCAGAAATCCTAACAGCTGGTAAATTGGCTGGGATTTCTGGGAGTTGTAGGCCAAAACTTGAATAAACCACACTGAATTCTAGATGGGACTCTCCAAATAGGAAGGAGGGAGGGAAAGAGGAAGGGAGGGAGGGAGGGGGGTTTTCTATTCTTGGAAGCAGCAAAAGAAAAGGAGGAGGAGCCCCCCGCGCTCTCCTGCTGCCTCTCTCACCCCGATCCTGAGGGAGCGAGGGGCCCAAGTTTGCCCAGGCTGAGAGGAAAAGGAAGAGGCCTGAGGCTGTGAGGAATGGTGGGAGTTGAAGTCCAAAACACGTACCTGGAGGGCTGCAGCTGGTCCCTGCGATGGGGCAAGGCAGAGCAACGGGAAGAGAAGCATCTGAGAGAGCGCCGGGAGAGAGAGGAGAAGCGTGCGCGCGTGTGTGTGTGTGAGCAGGCCCCTGCAATGGGGCATGCATGGCAGCAGAGCAACGGGGAAGAGAAGGAGGGGGAAGCCTGGAGAGAGGAGAAGCGAAGCGTGTGTGTGTGTGTGTGTGAATCACTTTCCAGAATGCATTGCCTCTACCTAGCAGCAGCGTCACTTCCAGTTCCCCATAGAAATGCGGGAAAAAGAAGAAGCTGAATGAAGGCGGAAGGAAATGAGGGGAGAAGTGAGTAGTACAATAATTAATTAATTAAGAATTAAGAATTTCTAACGATCCTAACGCAAATTGTTGGCCTCACGGACCGTAAAAGGAAGTCTACTTCCTGGTTCGGGCAGCGATCCGTAAAACAACAAAAGTCCCATTAATTACGGATTTCTAACGAATCAATTAGATTTCCGTTTCAATTTTAGCATGCCTAGTAGATACCACTTTGGCAGGGAAATCAAAGGCACCCTGAAGACATGCCAGCAATTCAATCAGGAAGGCATCCATGGACACAGGCTCCTTGGCATAAAAAAATAGAACAGCAGCGCCTCCAGGTGCTGGAAATTAAGAAGTACTGTCTATCTTTGTTGTTAATTATATAACAGCATTGAATGTTTGCCATAAATGCATTCTGTAATCTGCTCTGAGTCCTCCCAGGGAGATAGAGCAGATGCTGAGAACTGCAATTGTATGTTTTTAATTGCTAATTGTTGTGTTATATGGTTATTGTTTTGTTTGTTTTGGTCGTGTTTTGATTGGAGGGCAGAGATCGCCTTCAGGCTGAGAGGGGCAGTATAGAAATGTGGTAAATAATATATATATATAAATAAAGTATATTACATGCTTATAGTTAGTGATATAGCCCCCAGTGGTACAGCAGGTTAAACCATTGAGTTGCTGAACTTGCTGACCAAAAGGTCAGTGGTTCGAATCTGAGGAACAGGATGAGCTCCCGCTGTTAGAACCAGCTTCTGCCAATCTAGCAGTTCGGAAACATGCAAATGTGAGTAGATCAATAGGTACCACTCAGGCAAGAAGGTAATGGCACTCCATGCAGTCATGCTGGCCACATGACCTAGGAGGCATCTACAGACAACACTGGCTCTTCAGCTTAGAAATGGAGATGAGCACCACCCCCAAAGTTAGACATGACAAGACTCAATCTCCAGGGGAAACCTTTACCTTTACTTTTTTATAGTTTGTGATCCTCCACTTGAAGGAACTCCTGTACTTGGTGGGTCACATCAATGGTCCATCTGGCTCATCACTAGCCTAAAGCAGTATTTTGAGTGTAATTCCAAATAGTGCTGGTGCCTCACCAAACTACCACTCCCAGGATTCCATAACATTGACTCATGGCAGTTTCCTATGCTTTAACAGCCTGGAAGTTGGGATCCAAACGCCACTGCTTTTAAAAATTAAATTCCTTTCCTTTGCAGCTATAGAGAAATATCAGCCTTAGATAAGAATTTGCCTTCTGAGTTCTTAAAACTTGCATTTAGTGCATTTTCTCCCACAGTCATAGACAATATACTCAGTGGTCCTACAAATGAGAGGAGATGTATTAGAGCAGCTCCACTTTTGCATCAGATCATCAATATGCTGCAGGTAAACCAAAGTTTCATAATTTTCTCTTCATCCTTTGCATTTGCTGCTAACCTATTCTATGGTAAATAATCTTTACTCTGAATTAACACTCAGCAGGTTATTTCACTAGTTATATACTTTTACAACCAGAGGCAAACATCAATACCACAAACTGCTTTGTGGCTCTTTATAGTCTCGCATATATTTCAACCACTTACATAAAATAGTGCATAAATGCCAGCACTTCCCAAATCAAGGTATAAATTCCCAAACTTAAACTGACCTCCAACTGTCCATGATGGTCTTGCCCTGATGAAGATATAATTATCATGAAATAAGAGACATTAAAATGTGAAGAAAATTAGTTGCTTTTTGAAAGAGGCAGAAACCCACCAAAGCTAATAAATAGTTCCTGCTGTAAAGACTTTTATTTTCTTTATCGTGGGAAGACCTGCGCAGAGTAACTCATCCTGACTATTTATACCTTGTGACTAATACAGCTGTCTTCATCCAACATGTTTATTGATAATTGTTTCAAAATGAAAACCAAGCTGTAGTACTTACCCTCTCGAGTTCATAAAACGGAGAACACTCCTTACAAAGAGATAAACTAGCTTTGGTGGTTCCTTCCCTCTTATATTTGCACTCTTGTTTGCAAGAGAAGATTTCAGTCATCAGTTGTACAGATAGAAGTAACAATATATACATTTCAATGATTTTATCCATACGGAGAGGTGGCATCTCTAAGTTTTCATAATTATTTGAGAGGCAAATTTTTACCAGGTTTTCATGTACAATTGTGTTAGAATCCACTTTCTCATACAAACCCTATATGTTGACTATATTTGGAGCAGAAGCATATATGATAGGATCTCACTGAAAGACCTATAGAAATCCACAAACACTTCTGGTAGGTGATCTTTTCTGGAGCGAGTACATGACGGAGGGTATTGTGGGAAAGCATACAGATGCTGAGTTGTTTGTTCTGTTCCACAGTTGCACAAGGTGGAAGATTCCTAGGTAGTGCCACCTGGTAGTGCCAGGGTGTCTTTTGATCTACCCACTCCACTTCTGAGTCTATTTTGGGACTTCCAAGTTTTATTTATTTATTTATTTTTCATTCTTGTATACCGCTCCTTCCAGCAGGCTCGGGGCGGTTTACATAAAATCAATTTATAAAACAGCAACAATTCAATTTAAGAACAGCAACAATATAAAACAGAGCATGAAAACAACAGTTTATATAGGACTCAAGAATTTGACCTCTTCCTCAGGAGTCATTTAGGTTAAAAGCCTGCCTAAAAAGGGATGTTTTACAGGCTCTCCGAAATGGGGCCAATTCCTTAATGGCACAAACGTCGTCTGGAATTGAATTTCATAGGGATGGTGCCGCTACGGTAAAAGCTCTTGATCTGGTTGTGGACAACTGGCAGGAATGAATGGATGGAACTACTAAGAGGTTTTGCTCTTCCGAGCGTAGTGATCTCAGGGGAACATATGGGGTAAGGCGGTCCCTCAGATACACCAGCCCTAGACCATACAAGGCCTTAAAGGTTAACACCAACACAAGTTGCCCATTCTTGGTTTACCCCTGGAGGAAGACCCTTGTGTGGGGCTATTCATTTGGGATTTCTTGGTTTAGCTGCCCAGAGGGAAACTCTTGCTGTTGCTGAGGGAACATTAAGTGGAGTGGTGGTTCTCATGAAACTTTTCCTTGATTTGAGTCAACTGGGAGGAGGCTGATAGCATTCCAGTGGATGGCTTTCACAGTGTTAAACCTTATTTCTCTCACAGTTGGCAGCAACTTCCCGTCGCACATTTGGGGGGGGGGGGGTTAGGAGCCAGATAGCTTACAGGGTCTATCAACAGGTTTTTTTTTTTATTTATCATATCAGAAGCGAACCGAAGGTAGAGTTGTAATGTGTTTTTTTAATTTAAAAAAACCCACAAAGTTTTTTTAAAAAAATGACATTATACTAAATGTCCTTTGACCAGTTGCTAGCCACTTGGAGTGCCTCTCATGTTGCTATAAGAAGGTCCTTCGTTGTGCATGTGGCAGGGCTCAGACTGCATTGTAATAAGTGGTCTGTGGTTTGCTCTTCTCCACACTCGCATGTCACAGACTCCACTTTGTGGCCTCATTTCTTAAGGTTGGCTCTGCATCTTGTGGTGCCAGAGCACAGTCTGTTTAGCACCTTCCAAGTATGAGGGGAATCACTGTACTGCAAATAACAGAACACAAGAAGAGCCCTGGTGGACCATCCCAAAGGTCCATCTCATGCAGCATCTTGCATTTCATAAGCTGAAATTCTACATTCAAATTGCAGGATTACTAGTGGATGGTGCTATGTATACAGCCCTTATGTTGAATGGCAGTATTGTCCAACTGAATGCGAACCTAGTTGTGCATCCAAATATACACTCAAATGTGCATGCGTGCATGCATACACCCCATGAATCTCAATGTCACTGCATGCACAACCTTGAACCGAATACAGATATTCTGTATTGGAGAAAAATGTCCATCCACTTCCATTTGAGAAATGTACGCATGCACAAGACATCAACAAGATTCTGAAGGCAGTATCCAAACAGCTGCCTCCTGAGCTCTCTTGCATTGTTGCTTCTCCTCCATCTGAACATGGAAGTATCACCATATGGCCATCCTGACTAGTAGTTGTTGATAATCTTATCCTCCACAAATTTGTCTGATCCCTTTTTAAAACCAGCTGAGCTGGTAGCCATCATCACATTTTTGGAGAGTAATTCCTTACATCAATTATATGCTCTGTGAAGAAATGCTTCCTTTTGTCTGGCCGGAATCTGCTGTTAAATCAGTTTCACTGGATGGTTTAAAATTTAATATAAGAGACGGAGAAAAACTTCTCTCTGTGTTTATGTCACTTCTGCCCTGCCACCCACATATATACTCTGTGGAAAAATTTTATAAACATGTTTACATTTTATAAACTGCTCCTGTAGACATGCATTCAAAGTAGATGCAGATACTGTAGTCATTTTCGAAGCAGATCATGTAGCACAAATAGGCAACTCTTAACCCATCCTTGGAGAATGCCGGTGAGAAACCACTGCTGTTGTTTCATGTTACTCAGTAATTGCCATCTACATGTAAATTATGGTTTGCCCATGTTAATCTACTGCAGTGGGGCAGTTACTGGGGGAAGAAATGCAAAATGCCCTTCAATGACATTTTTCTTCAATCCTCAAACTTCTAGCATTGCACACACACAGAGAGAGAGAGAGAGAGAGAGAGAGAACATGAAAATTATTCACAGCTAGAGCTCATATTTCCCATGTTTGCATTATTTAACTTTAACTGCCTCTAACTTTAGATACCTAAACTGTATTTCTAAATTCAGTGCTAGATTATGAAGGGGAAGATAATTGGAAGACAGAATTACTACATCCATGCCATACTGGATCAGGACCTTTTAAATGAAGGGCACAGTGGGCAATTGCTATTATCACAGTAGGCAGTTGCTCCTGGCCAAATGAAGAGAGCTTCACGCAAGGAGAGGTCACATCAACATTGGTCTTGTTGTTGCAAACGCGTTTATTTCAAAACCCCACCAACTTTAGCTCCATAAATCTAATATGGAAAAAGAAATCACTAAGCAAACTCCATAGATGAGTGTCCTTTTGTCATCAGGACACCATGAGCAAGATGGTTATGGATAAAACCAATGCAGACTAGACTATCGTCAACAAGGCTGCATCTACTTTAAGGAAATAATGCAGTTTGATCACACTTCATGGCTCAATACTAGGGAATCGTGGAAGAGGTTATTTTATAAGATCTTTAGCCTTCTCCACCAAGGACTGCTGGAGCCTAACCAGGATTCCATTGCATTGAGCCATGGCAGTTAAAATAAATATTGTTGTTGTTTATTCGTTCAGGCCCTTCTGACTCATATACCATCCCACGCCAGAGCTCCCTGTCAACGGTCGCCACCCCTAGCTCCTTCAAGGTCAAGCCAGTCACTTCAAGGATACCATCCATCCATCTTACCCTTGGTTGGCCCCCCTTCCTTTTTCCTTCCTTTTCCCCCAGCTTCATTATCTTCTCCAAGTTTTCCTGTCTTCTCATTATAAGGCCAAAGTACTTCGACTTTGCCTCTAATATCCTTCCCGCCAGTGAGCAGTTGGGCTTTATTTCCTGGAGTATTAACTGGTTTGATCTTCCTGCGGTCCAAGGCACTCTCAGAATTTTCCTCCAACACCACAATTCAAAAGCACCTATCTTCCTTCGCTCAGCCTTCCTTATGGTCAAGCTCTCATATTCATAGGTTACTACGGGGAGTGCCATTAACTATGCGGATCTTTGTTGCCAGTGTGGTGTCTCTACTCTTCACTATTTCTCCCAAGAAGGAAACATCTTCTGATTTCCTGGCTGCAGTCTGCATCTGCTATTGATTATGTTTTTACTGTTTTATGGAACTTCGTTGTGCATTTGTATTGTACATTTTATTCTTGTTGTGATCCGCCCCGAGCCTGCAGGGAGGAGCGGAATATAAAATTGACTAATAAATAAATAAATAAATAAATAAATAATCTTTGCACCTAGAAATACAAAGTTTGCCAGTTTTCAATCAGTTGGTGGCCAACTTGGGGGGTAGCTTTTATCACTTGCTTCTTTCACATTGGTTATAAGGCTTCGCAGCTCCTCCTCGCTTTCAGCCATCAAAGTAGTATCATCTGCATATCTAAGGTTGTTATTTTATTTACTTGTTTATTTATTTACATCATTTTTACCCCGCTTTTCTCACCCCCACAGGGGGACTCAGAGCGCCTAACAATGGCAATGATTTGATGCCACAGTAAAATACAATATAATAAGAAAATAAAAAAATACAAATGCCATAAATTAAAACATTAGTTACATATCATAAAGCATTTTCCATTACAACAATCACAAGGTCAGAATCAATGTTCAGTGCCATTATATCAATTAGCCAAACGCCTGGTTCCACAGCCATGTCTTTAATTTTCTTCTGAAAGAGAGGAGGGAGGATGCCGATCTGATTTCGCTGAGGAGTGAGTTCCATAAACAAGGGGGTCACCACCGAGAAGGCCCTGCCCCTTGTCCCCACCAGCAGTGTTTGCGAAGCTGGTGGGACCGAGAGCAAGGCCTCCCCAGCAGATCTTAGGCTACGAGGCGGAACGAAGAGGGAGATACGTTCAGACAAGTAAGCTGGGCCGGAGTTGTATAGGGCTTTATAGGCCAAGGCCAGCACTTTGAATTGTGCTTGGAAATGGACTGGCAGCCAGTGGAGTTGACGTAACAGGGGGTGGTATGCTCCCTGTATGATGCTCCAGTGAGCAAGCTGGCTGCCGCCCATTGGACTAATTGAAGTTCCGAACAGTCTTCAAAGGGAACCCCATGTAGAGCGCATTGCAGTAATCTATTTGGGATGTGATAAGAGCGTGGACCACCGTAGCCAGATCAGACTTCTCAAGGTACGGGCACAGCTAGCACACAAGTTTAACTGTGCAAAAGCTCTCCCAGCCAGGCTCAGCGATGAATCCAGGATCACTCCCAAGCTGCGAACCTGCGTCTTCAGGGGGAGTGTAACCCCATCCATCACAGGCTGTAACCCTATGCCCTGTTCTGTCTTTTGACTGACCAGGAGGACCTCTGTCTTGTCTGGATTCAATTTCAATTTGCTAGCCCTCATCCAGTCCGGCACAGCAGCCAAGCACTGGTTCAAGGTCTGAACAGCCTCCTTAGTAACAGGTGGGAAAGTGTGACAGATTTGGAGGTCATCTGCATATAGATAACACCTTACTCTGAAACTCTGGGTGATCTCTCCCAGCAGCTTCATGTAGATGTTAAATAACAACAGGGACAGTACTGAACCCTGAGGGACTTCACAAGATAACTGTTGTGGAGTGAGACCAACCCTCCAGAAAAGACTGGAGCCACTACAGAGCCGTATCCCCAATCCCCATTTCTGAGGGGCGTCCCAGAAGGATACCGTGGTCAATGGTATCAAAAGCCACTGAGAGGTCCAGCAGAACCAACAGGGACACACTCCCCCTGTCTAGCTCCCAGAGAAGATCATCTACTAAGGGGACCAAGGCTGTTTCAGTACCATGTCCCAGCCTAAATATAATCAGTATCTACCAAAAACCCCTGGAGTTGTGAGGCCACCACACGTTCCATGACTTTGCCCAAATAGGGAAGATTGGAAACTGGCCAAAAGTTGACTAATTGAGTTGGGTCCAGTGATGGTTTTTTCAACAGCGGTTTTATAACAGCTTGTTTTAGGCTGGCTGGAATCTTGCTCTCCTGTAAGGAGGCATTAACCACCACCTTAACCCACTCTGCCAAACCCCCTCTGGCTTCCTTTATCAGCGAGGATGGGCAGGGGTCTAGGATACATGTGGTAGGCCTCGCCTCTCCAAGGATCCTGTCCACATCCTCGAGCTGAACCCATTGAAATGAATCCATCTAAACCGGACAAGCAGATGTTTGTGTTACATCATCAGAGACTGTTGTTAACGTGGCGTCAAAGTCGGAACGGATCGGTGCAACTTTGTCCGCAAAGAACCGAGCAAATGCTTCACAGCAATCTACCGAGTTGTCAGGGATCTCGCTCTGAGGCAGATTTAATAGTCCTCTGATAACACGGAACAGCTCGGCTGGACGGTTCTTAGCGGATGCAATATTGGCCACAAGAGGGGGTTTTTTTGCAGCCTTTATTGCCACATCATAGATCCTTAAAAAGGAAACTAGATGTGCTTGGACTGACCCGCAGCGCTTCCGATGCCACACGTGCTCTAGCCACCTCTTCTTCATTGCTTCATTGCTGCCACCTCCTTAGTAAACCCATTCCAGAGAGAAACCAGAGCATCAACAGGCTCACTTACCGAGGAGGCAGGAAAATCCCCAAGAGCCATCAGGAATCTAGCAGAATCCATAAGTTTCCTGGGGCGTACCAATTTAATGGATCCAGCACCCCTTAAATCTAGCAGAATCTATAAGTCTCCTGGGACAGACCAATTTAATGGGTCCACCACCCCTTTGCTGGACGAAACATTAATACCCTGTTAATGTTTCATCCAGCAATTTAAATTCCAGCCTTGGATTCATCAAGCCCCGCACATTGCATGATGTGTTCTGCATACAAGTTGACTAGGTTGGGTGAGAGTATACTGCCCTGCCGTACTCCTTTCCCAATTTTGAACCAGTCTGTTGGTCCATGGTCTGTTCTTACTGTTGCTACTTGGTCGTTATACAGATTCCTCAGGAGACAGACAAGGTAACTTGATATCCCCATACAACCAAGAACTTGCCATAATTTATGACGAGATAGTTTACTTGATAGTCATCCTTTATCCTCACAACAGCACTGTAAAGAACATTAGGCTGTCAATGACTGGCTTAAAGTTGACATGGCTGTGGGGGCACAAAACCGTGGATTTTCAAAATTTCAATCCACCATTCTAACCATTATACCACGTTGACCCCAGAGAAGAGGCCATAAAGAATATTCTGCCCCCAAGTATCTTGGTGTCTTAAAATTGCCCATGCTGGATCCAAAATGACTATTAAATGTGAGTTCCTAAGTGCCCATGAGTCCCAGAAGATGGGGAAAACCCCATTTTGGGTTACAACCCCTAGAAACCTCCTTATTGCCAGCAATCACAATGCAACTTTGATAAGCTCTAGATCATTTGCAAATGCAGCTGGAGAAGGGGCATGAATAAACATTGGAATCTTGTGTCCTCCCTGAGAAAGATAGTCTCCATAGCTTGATAACAGTAATCACTATGGATCTTAAAAGGACGTAGAAGTGATTGAAACTATTCTGACTTACCTGCAGATAACAGTGTACAACTGATGAAAAGCAGCAACAGTGTGGAAAGATTCTCAGTTATGTATTCTTCTGTCAGAAGTTACTACTGTTGCTGGCACAGTGTCAGGTTTATGGATATTTATTTACAACTACTGTCACAAATATGGCGGTTTTACTGCTCACACACTAGGGTTTCTTTGACCTCTCTTAGCCCTGAAAGCATGCAAGACGACTTCCTAGAGGCAGGAAAATCCCATTTGGATTCCTGTGTTGTTGAGCTTTCTCGCCTCTTCTGCCATGGCAAGCAATCCTGAGAGCCACAGTTGGTGACAGGATCTTCTGAGCTGCAAATCCCACCTGTCTGTCTGGTTTAAACAAGAAGGTTTTATCAATTGGGGTGTCAACTGCGTTGCCTTTTAAGTGCAGTCGCTTTCTCAACTTGAGAAAAGTCTGCCAAATCCATTTGCCCATAAACAATCTTGCTGCTGCTAGACCTGCCCCCATTATTGCCGGACTTCAAAGTCTGTTGGATTAAAACTCACATTGTTTCCCATCCTATACTATGGAAAATGCAGTCTCAACAACTACATCTGGAAGGCCATACACAGTCAACTTCTATCCTATGTGGGTCTAGTCCAGGTATGGGGCAAGTGACACCCATAAGCTACATGCAGTTCCCAGGGCGGACTTTAACCTTCTGTCCCCAAACACCTCTCTAGAGAAAATTGCTTCATATTTTGACCACATCAGCTGTTTTAGGGCCAAGATAGGCCTTTCCAAGCAGGAAATGACCCAGAAGTTAAACTATAAGGGGCATTCAAGCTATTTGGAAGCATTAAAAACAATCCAGCTCTCTAAAGTCTTTTCCACACAGCTGAATAAAATTCCACATTTTCTGCTTTGAACTGGAATATATGGCAGTGTGGAGTCAGATAACCCAGTTCAAAGCAGATATTGTGGATTATCTGCCTTGATATTCTAGGTTATAGGACTGTGTGGAAGAGCCCTAAATTCCCTGGTCCTGAATGAGGTCCTAAATTCTCCAGTTTCCCTCTTCAATGTAGAGTCACATAACTCTAGACAGCTGAACTAGGCCCCGTCCACATTGCCATATAAAATCCAAATTATCTGATTTGACCTGGATTATATGGCAGTGTGGTCTGCTATAATCCAGTTCAAAGAAAGTAATGTGGATTATCTGCTTTGATAACCTGGATCATATGGCAGTGTCAGGCATGTAGCCGGCACGGGGGCTGAGGTTTGCTAGGGTAGACCCTCTCTCACTCAGACTCAGCCCCCTCCGAATCAAACTCAGCCCCACCCCATCAAAATCCTGGCTACGGCCCTGGGCAGTGTGGAAGGGGCCCTAGAAGGGTACCTCTAACACGGTTAAGGGTGCATCCACTGCAGTTTGCCCCATTTTAACTTTCATTACTCAATGCCATGGAATTTTGAGAGTTGTAGTTTTACTAGGTCTTCTCTGTCAAGCAGTGATGGTATGAGCCATGGTGGATAAAGTGGTGTCAAACTGCATTACCTCTACAGTGTAGATGCACCCTAAGAATCTAGATGTGAGGCTTTTACCTCAAGTACTCAAAAGGCTATTGAGTGGCATTTCTTCTGTCCCCTACAGATTGATTGATTTCTGTGAGAAAAACAAGGCAGGTAAAAATGCTAAGACAAAGCATGGGAGAGCCAATACATTAAAGACACTGTTGCTTTAGCACCCCACAAAATTCTACAAATGAGACAACACCCATGCTGCTGCTGTTATGCATTCCCCACTGCTTCCCATCCTCATAATCCTGCCTTTGTGACATCACAATGGCAAAGGATTGTGACATCACAATAAAGGGATTACTGTGCTTGGTGTGAATGAGGCAAAACCCATTTGGGAAGGGAGAACACCCTTCTCCTGTTCTTTCTCCCAGTGACATTCCCTTGCAGCTTTCACATTCTTTAGTGGGGGAGGGGGGGGGGGGAGACACGATCAATAATCAGTGACAATGTAGCTGGCCAAATGAAAAGGTCCTTTACTTAACATCTTTCCTTTGAGTGCTAATTGTGAGGAGAGTGGGATGGATTCATTGGCCAGATTTTTTTCAGATCTCATTCAGCAGTTGTCACTTTGCAGCTCTGACAGGGCACCCCTTTTCCAGGTCCACTCTGAAGACAGACTTACTGAACTTAATAAGATTGCTTTCTGCCTTAATGGCACAGGATTGCCCATGCCATCTGCCTGCTTTGAGACATACTTACCTTGATGACTCAGTCTGAAGAATGGTAAAAACAAGGGTAGTCTTTTAGGGGCACATCTGGAAATTACAAACCCTTTTAACATAATTGGAGAGGTCAGATCAAACCATGAAACTCATGTAAAGTACAGCCTGTTGTGTGCCTTCAGGTTGTTCCTGATTTATGGTGACCCCACTATGAACCTATCCAAGGGTTTTATTGGCGAGATTTCTTCGGAGGGAAATTGCCTTTGCCTTCCTAAGGCTGAGAGAGTGTGACTTCTCAAAGGACATGGGGTGCATTTTTATAGCCGAGCCTAGTCTCCAGAGTCCAGTTCCAGTACTCAAAACACTACACCATGCTGGCTAGCTACACAAAAGAATGCAACTGTCCTGGACTGTTTCTTTTTAATGCAACATTAACAAACACTACAATAAACATATTTAACACATATTTGTCCTGGTGTGTAATGTATCTAAATGTTTCAGAAACAGAGGACTCTTATTTAAAGCTCTGTAAGGGGAACCTAACTAGAAACTGCCTTGATCACAGCTATCTTCTATACATCTAATAAAATTGAAAATATATGTGTGTGGATGTGGATGGGGTACCCACTTCCACAGACAGGCTCCTACTTCCACAGTTTTAACCCAAGTTTGCTGAGGAGCCACCAAAGCCCTCCTCCAATAACATATCAGGTTATGGTGAGCGCCGTGAACATGTAGTCCAACCCCTGCCAATGTCCTCCCCAAGCACCATACTGCCCACCACCACCCAAGGAATGCTTTCATTCAGGGCAATTTCATCCTAGATTTTATGTGTTTCCTCCACTACAGACATCTTGTCCGAACCAGCTCATTTAAGGTCGCCGCGCTCAGGAAACAGGGACCTTCTCCGCATCCCAGGTGTGAGTGAGGCCCGCCTCGACACCACGAGACGGAGAGCTTTTTCCATCGCGGCCCCTGTCCTTTGGACTTGATGCCGGCGGATCAGAGAGCTATCCGGGACATGCCCCAGTTCCTGACCGCACTGAAGACCTGGCTCTTCCAAAAGGCTTATGGCTAAGGACACCTCCCAGACTTAGCCTGAGCTACTGGAACTATTTTAATTAATCTTTTTATTCTTTTAGCTTTTAACTATTGAATTCTTTTATGTGTTTTTGTGTGTAAGTCGCCCGGAGCACTGACGTGGAGGGCGACTCATAAATAATAAAATCAATCAATCAATCAATCAATCAATCCCAGTGTTTCTTAATATCTCAATTGGTGTGGAATTTGCATGATTCCCCCCCCCCCCATTGCCTCTCCCTTAACCCTTTCCTACTCCTTTCAACTGTCTGCCCAATAAACAGAGCAGAACTAATCAGCAACTAAGCATACCGAAAGAGTCTAGGGCAGGGGTGCTCATTAGGTAGATTGCGATCTACTGGTAGATCGCGTAGGGCGTCCTGGTAGATCACAGGCAGGGCAGGAGGAAGGCTCAGTCCTGCCCCACAGGCTCCCAATGCTGCCCAAGTGCTGCCAGCCCTGGATTATTTGAGGTCCTTTCCACACAGTTGAATAAAATCCCATGATATCTGCTTTGAATCAGATTATATGGCAGTATGGACTCAGAAAACCCAGTTCAAAACAGATATTGTGTTATATGTTTCACATTTTTGTAGTGGGTAGGTAGATCATTTTGACTTGGTTGTTTTATAAGTAGCTCACATGCTGAAAAAGTGTGAGCACCCCTGGTCTAGGAGATTGACTCCACATTATGGAAGTTGTAGCTCACTCTGCATCAAGTCAGAGCACTGTGACCCCCACTGACAATGGCCCTAAACCTAATCTGGCACACAGAACCCCCATGACCAACAAAAATACTGGAAGGTTTTTGGGGAAATCACCACGATTGATAGGAATTATAGTTTTTGTCACTCTTGGCACAGAAAGAGTGGAGGGGGAAGAACTCCAAAGATCCTTAAATGGAGTATGCAGGCATTTAAGTGTGAGGAGAGGAGGCAACTTTATGACTGGGGGTGGATGTACACTGTAGAATGAATGCACTATGACACCACTTCAGCTGTCATGGCTCAATGCTATGGAATCCTGGAAGTTGGAGTTTGCTGAGACACCACCACTCTTGGCAGAGGATAAAGAACTTGTCAAACTACAACTCCCATAATTCAAACTGCATTAATCAGAGACAAGAGGGGGCACAGTGGGTGCCAAAGCCTTCTCTGCAAAAAAAAGTGCTCTCTTAATTCCCGCGATCCCACAGCTTGGAACCATGGTAGTTCAAGTTAGATGCACTCTTGGTGCAGTTTTATTTCAGAGACACAAATAGAGAGGGGGAAGTGATGGAAAAAGCAGTTCTGAGCAGGCATCCTCAGAGGTGTGAGGTCTGCTGGAAACTAGGAAAATTGGGTTTATATATCTGTGGAAAGTCCAGGGTGGGAGAAAGAACTCTTGTCTGTTTGAGGGAAGTGTGAATGTTGCATCTGATCACCTTGATTAGCATTGACTTGCCTAGCTGCTTCAAAGCCTGATTGCTTCCTGCCTGGGAGATCCTTTGCTGGGAGGTGATTAGCTGGCCCTGATTGTTTCCTGTCTGGAATTCCTGTTTTTTAGTATTCCTCTTTATTTACTGACCTGATTTTAGAGGGGTTTAAAAAATAATAATAATACTGGTAGCCAGATTTTGTTCATTTTCATGGTTTCCTCCTTGTTTAAATTGTCTACATTGTAGGAGTACCTACAAGAAGCAGCAAGGCTTTGAATCAACAAAGCCATTTGATCCTAATCAAGATGGCCAATTGCAACATTCACACTTGCCTTTAAACCAGTGGTTCTTAACTTGTGGACCGTGGACTCCCAGTGGGCTGCGAGGACAAAAACCTTGTCAGTGAGCCTCCTTCCTCTTTATTTTATTTCCTCTCCTTTCATGCCGCCTGCCAGTCCTTCCCTATCGCTGACCAAGTCATATGTTCTGTATCTGAAACTAGAGCTGATGTGGTCTATCCCAGTGTTTCCCAACTGCTGGACCTCCTGCTGTGCCGCGAGAAAAGCTCTCTGCCCCCCTTCCTTCCCCCCTCCTCCTGCCGAACTCCTGCTGCTTGGGGGAGGAGGAGGAAGGGCCAGGCAGCGGCAAAGAAAAAGAAGGGGCCGGGGCGCCACCTCCTTCGGCCGTTTACCCAGCCAGCCTCCAATCCGCCATGACTCCTGCCCCTCACTCACTGAAGCCGCGCGGGAGAGAGCTGAAGCCAGGGGGAGGGGATGGGGCATGGCGCGGCCTGGCTCCGCCCCCTCCCCGGCTTCGGCACTCCCAGCAGCTGCTCCAGCCTTGAGGGGACAGTGCCAAGCCAGTATTGTGCTGGCTCTGCCACCGCTGGCTTGGCACTGCCCCCTCAAGGCTGGAGCAGCTGCTGGGAGAGCTGAAGCCAGGGGGAAGGGGCAGGGCATGGTGTGGCCTGGCTCTGCCCCTCCCCCGAGCTTCGGCACCCCCAGCAGCTGTTCCCAGCAGGCCACCATCCCCCAGCCATTCTTTACTGTGTTAGAGTGTCATTTTGTGTCATTTTGGTTGGTGGTGTGCCCCCGGATGTTTTTAATGTTGAAAGTGTGTCGCGGCTCAAAAAAGGTTGGGAAACACTTGTCTGTCCAATACAATTTTCTGAATCAGCACCCTAAACTGAATCTAAAGGTGACCACCACCTGCTCCGTCGACCCGTGCCCCTCCTGGCTTGTTAGATCTTGCCTGGAGGGGTTACATGGGCCTCTGTTGAATATCATAAACAGCTCCCTTGAGCAAGGAGTCTTTCCAGAGTGCTTGAAAGAGGCGGTGGTAGCTCCATTACTGAAGAAACCGTCATTGGACCCTGCGGTTCCTACAACTACCGCCCAGTGTCGAATCTTTCGTACCTGGGCAAGGTAGTTGAGAGGGCAGTAATGGAGCAATTGCAGTCCTTCTTAGATGATGCAACGTGGCTAGACCCCTTCCAGTCCGGCTTCCATTCGGGGCACGGGACGGAGACGGTCCTGGTCTCCATCACAGACCAACTCCGCTGCCAGCTCGACCAAGGCGGGTCTGCGCTGCTCGTGTTATTGGACCTCACGGCAGCGTTTGACACGGTCGACCACAATCTATTGATCCACCGCCTGGCCATGGCTGGAGTGAGGGGACTGCCCTTAAATGGCTGACCTCCTTCCTCCGCCAGCGGTCTCAGCGTGTGAGGAGGGGCGAGGTGGTCTCCGAGAGCTCCCCATTAGTTTGCGGAGTTCCTCAGGGAGCCATTCTCTCCCCTCTGTTATTTAACATCTACATGCAGCCGCTTGCACAGCTGGTGCGGAGTTATGGGCTGGTTTGTCACCAGTACGCTGATGACACCCAGCTCATTCTGAGGATGGAGGGCAGGCCGGAGTCCGTCCCCGATAATTTCCAACACTGTCTCGAAGCCGTTACTGGATGGCTGCGAGCCAGTAGGTTGAGGGTGAATCCGCGAAGACGGAGATCTTGTGGCTGGGTCGCCCTGGCAGGTTGGGTGCCCAGCTTCCGACCCTGGACGGTGCGGCGCTGTGCCCAGCGCCGTCTGTGAAGAGCCTGGGGGTCCATTTGGACTCCCAGCTGACCATGGAGGCCCAGGTCTCTGTGGTCAGCAAGGCTGCTTTTTTCCACCTCTGCCAGGCAAGGAGGCTGGCCCCCTACCTCTCCCGAACGACCTGGCCACGGTGATCCAAGCCACGGTCATCGCGAGGCTAGATTACTGTAACGCGCTACGTTGGCCTTCCTCTGTCGTCGATCCGAAGCTCAAGCTGGTGCAGAACACTGCCGCCCGGCTCCTGTCTGGTACGCCAGCAGGTAGCCGTATAACACCTGTTTTGCAGGATCTGCACTGGCTACCTATTGAGCACCGGATCGCCTTCAAAGTGTTGGTTCTTACCTTCAAGGCTTTATACGGTCTGGGGCCAGCGTATCTGAGGGACCGCCTCACCCCCTACTGCCCATCGAGATCACTACGGTCTGAGGATGCCAACTTCCTGGAAATACCATCTGCAAAGTCGGCTCACCTGACATCTACCCGCCGGAGGGCGTTCTCCGTCATAGCCCCCACGCTGTGGAACGCCCTCCCGGCCGAAACCAGAGCCCTGAGGGATTTACTTCCATTTAGGCGGGCCTGCAAACCCATCTGTATAGGCAGGCCTTTGGAGAGTAGGCCCGCGTACTCTGGGTATTGTGTAGTGGCAACTGTTTGCTGCTTGCTGTTTTACTGCCTGCTTTGCTATTGTTCTGCTACTCTTTTAATTGTTCACTTGCTTTATGTTTTTAATCTTTGTTTTATGCCTATGGCTCTTGTGAGCCGCCGCGAGCCTCCAGGAGTCGGCGGCATAGAAGCCTCAATAATAAATAAATAAATAAAAACTGATTTGTAACCCTTTTGGTATTCATGTCCTTGGTCAAAGTGGTCCCTGTTCAAAAAAAGGTTGTGAACCACTGCTTTAAACAGATGGTATATATAAACCCCACTTTCCTAGTTTCCAACAGACCTCACAACCTCTGAGGATGCCTGCCTCTATGGAGAGAATTCTGAAGTGTAAAAAGTCTAGTGTCTAGATCCAGGGAAGTCATGCTATCCCAATATTCTGCCTTGGTAAGACCACTCCTGGAATACTGTGTCCAGTTCTGGGCACAATTGAAGAGGGATATTGACAAGCTGGAATGTGTCCAGAGGAGGGCGACTAAAATGATCAAGGGTCTGGAGAACAAGCCCTATGAGGAGTGGCTTCAAGAGCTGGGCATGTTTAGCCTGCAGAAGAGAAGACTGAGAAGAGACATGACAGCCATGTATAAATATGTGAGGGGGAGTCATAGGAAGAAGGGAGAAAGCTTGTTTTCTGCTGCTTTGGAGACTAGGCTTCACAAACTACAGGAAAGGAGATTCCACCTGAACATGAGGAAGAACTTCCTGAATGTGAGAGCTGTTCAGCAGTGGAACTCTCTGTCTCGGAGTGTGGTGGCAGCTTCTTCTTTGGAGGCTTTTAAACAGAGGTTGGATGGCCATCTGTTGGGGGTGCTTTGAACGGGTTTTCCTGCCTCTTGGCAGCGGGTTGGACTGGATGGCCCACGAGGTCTCTTCCAACTCTAGGATTCTATGAACATGGCCATAGAGCGTGGAAAACTCACAGCAACCCAGTGACTCCGGCCATGAAGGCTTTCGACAATACCTCATTGTTTTGTCTCCCGCACGAGAAAGAAAAAATACCCCTCTCGCATGAAAAAGTGGAACTCCAAAAAGCAGTAGGAGTGTGGAGAGAGAGAGTGTGTGTGTGGGGGGGGGAGAGGGAGAGAAGAAAGGCGCCCCAAAAAAGAAGAAGAAAGAAGCCTGCGGGCGGGCGCTTGCAACAGAGGCGCCTCCGACAAAGCGCGACGTGGTGCCTGGGCCGGTTCTGTCTGCGGCTGCAGCTGACTGCTGCTTTCCCTTTACTGTCGCTGTGCATGCTGGGCTCGGATCATGGTGGGGCTTGGCTTCAGGAGGAGGAGGAAAAAGGGAAAACCGAGCAGGGAAGAGAAGGAGGACGGAGGCAGAGGAGAGGCGGCGCGTGAAAGACGAAAGGGAGGAAGAGGAGGGAGAGGGAGGAGAAGAGGCGGAGGAGGAGAAAGAGAAGGAAGGAGAAGAGGCGGAGATAGAGGCGGAGGAAGAGAAAGAGGAGGAGATAGAGAAAGAAGAGGAGGAGAGAGAGGAGGAGACCAAGTCCCGTCGGCAGAGGCGGGACGGGGTTGGAAGGGAAGCGAATCCATTTCAGTCGAAAGAGAGACGGGGAGAGGGAGGGAGAGAGGAGAGGAAGAAGGAGGGAGGGAGGAAGGAGGGAAGGAGGAAGGGCGGGAGGGAGGAGGGGGAGAGAGGGGGGAATCCCCCTTCTGCGCCGCTTCCCCTCCTCCTGCTGCTTCTCCGATCCCCCGTCTGCTTCTGCGGGCTTGGAAGCGAGTGGCCGCCCTGCTCGCCCTCGCCGCCGTGCTTTGCCTGCGCCTGCCTCCCAGGGCGATGGTGCCACATGAAGCGCGCCGGCAGGACCATGGTTGAGCGGAGCAGCAAGTTCCTGCTGGTGCTGGCGGGCTCGGTGTGCTTCATGCTGATCCTCTACCAGTACGTGGGGCCCGGGCTGAGCAGCCTGGCCGCCCTGCCCGCCTCCGCCTTCGCCGCCCGCCCGGAGCCCGAGCCCGAGCCCGACCTCTTCCCCACGCCGGACCCGCACTACGTCAAGAAGTACTACTTCCCGGTCCGCGAGCTGGAGCGCCGCCTGGCCTTCGACATGAAGGGCGACGACGTGATCGTCTTCCTCCACATCCAGAAGACGGGCGGCACCACCTTCGGGCGCCACCTGGTCCAGAACGTGCGCCTCGAGGTGCCCTGCGACTGCCGGCCCGGACAGAAGAAGTGCACCTGCTACCGGCCCAACCGCAGGGAGACCTGGCTCTTCTCCCGCTTCTCCACCGGATGGAGCTGCGGGCTCCACGCCGACTGGACCGAGCTCACCAACTGCGTGCCCGGCGTCCTGGGCAAGAAGGACAGCCCCCCGGCCGCCCCCGCCCCCAAGCCCACCAGGTAAGGCGCAGGCCGGGCTCTGTGTGTGTGTGTGTCTGCCCTCATTGCCAACCACCCTGCCAGGTAACTGAATGCCTTTCTGCCATTCCTGGCCCTCTCCTAGCACAGGCATGGGCCAACTTGGGCCCTCCCTCCAGGTGTTTTGGACTCCCAACAGCCTCAGGCCCCTTCCTGCTTAAGTGACTGGAGGGTGGAAGGAAAGGGCCTGAGGCTGTTGGGAATGGTGGGAGTCGGAGTCCAAAACACCTGGAGGGAAGGCCCAAGTTGGCCCACGCCTGCCCTGGAAGGTCCAAGTTTGCCCATGCCTGAATCTGTTAGGAGTAGTGGGAGTTGAACTCCAGAACACCTGAAGGGTCCAAGTTTGTCCATGCACATCTATGGATTGTCCTTCTGCTCCCATGCCAATAACCCTTCCAGGTAGGTCAGGAGAAGCAATAACTTAATGGCAATCTCTTTCTCTTCCTTTCTTTTCTCTTCCTGCCCCTTTCCTCTGCACAGTCCTTCTGACCCTGCCAGGTCTGGCCAAAGTAACTGAATGTGCTTCTCATCCTTTCTTTTCTATTCCTTTCTTGTCTATTCCTGCCCCTCTCCTAGTGGAGCACCTTTGCATAATCCTTCTGCCCCCTTGCCAACGACCCTGCCAGGTAGGTTAGGAGGAGCAATCATCATGGCTGGCCAAAGTAAGGGAATGTGTTTCTCATCCTTTCTTTTCTATTCCTGCCCCTCTCCTAGCAGAGCACCACTTTATTTCACCCAGCCAGGTAGGTTCAGGGGAACAATCAGTCACCGGATGCTGATCTTTTCCTCTCCTTCTGTCTGTCTGTCTTTTTTATTTATTTCTTTTTCCTCACTCTCTGTTCCCTTCTTTTCCATTACTCTACCCCTCTAAACCATCCACCTATTTATTATGCCCTCCTGGGTGGGTTAGGCTAAGCAATAATAGTCACTGGACCAAGGGAGCTTAATGCCAATCCTCTCTCCCTCCCTCCCTCCCCCCTTCTTTTCTAATCCTGTACCCCTCAAAGCTACACACCTATTTATTATACCCTCCTGGGTGGGTTAGCCTAATAACAGTCATTGGACTAAGGGAGCTAAATGCCAATATTCTTTCTTTCTTTCTTTCTTTCTTTCTTTCTTTCTTTCTTTCTTTCTTTGACTCTTTCCTTCCCTCTTCTTTTCCATTCCTTACCCCTCTAAGCCATGCACCTATTTATGCACCTATTTATTATGCCCTGCCGGGTGGGTTAGCCTAAGCAATAATAGTCACTGGACCAAGGGAGCTAAATACCAACACTGTATACCTTCTTTCTTTCTTTCACTCTTTCTCTCTCTATTCCCTTCTTTTCAATTCCTCTACCCCTCTAAACTATACACCTATTTATTATGCTCTCCCGGGTGGGTTAGCCTAAGCAATAATAGTCTCTCACTGGACCAAGGAGACTTAATGCCAATCTACCCTCTTTCTTTCTGCCTCTCTCTCTCTCTCCCCCCCCCCCTTCTTTTCTATTCTTCTACCCCTCTAGGACACACACCTATTTATTATGCTGTGCCAGGTGGGTCAGTGGACCAAGAGAACTTTATGCCAATCTACCCCCTCTCTTCCCTCTCCCCTCTCTCTAGTTCTTTCTCTCTTCCCTTCTTTTCTATTCCTCTGCCCATCTAAGCCATGCACCTATTTACTATGCCCTTCCCGGTGGGTTAGCCTAAGCAATAATAGTCACTCACTGGACCAAGAGGGCTTAAAGCCAATCTACTCTTTCTGTCTGTCTGTCTGTCTGTCTGTCTTTCTTTCATCCTCTCTCTCTCTCCCCTTCTTTTCTATTCCTCTAAGCCACACACCTATTTATTATGTCCTGCCAGGTGGGTCACTGGACCAAGGGAACTTGGTGCTAGACCTTTGATATGTTTTTAATCATCTGAAATATTATTTATAATTGATATTTTACATTTCTATAGCATTGTGTTTACTGCTATTGTTATTGCCTGAATCTGGCATTGAATTATTGCCATAGTTTGTAAAACGTTCTGAGAAGAGCGGGATATAAGTACAGTAAATAAATAAATAAACTTAATGTCACTCTTTCCTTCACCCTCTCTCTATTTCTTTCTCTCACTTTCCCCTTTTCTGTTCCTCTCCCTCTCCAAGCAGCATAGCTATGTATTCTGCCCCTCTTGCCAACAACCCTGCCAGGTAGGTAGGTTAAGGTGAGCCATGATAATGACTGGTCCAAAGTAATTTAATGCCAATCTCTCCCTCCCTTTCTCTCTCCCCTTCTTTTCTATTCCTCCACCCCCTCCAAGCAACATAGCTATTTTGCCCAGCCATGAAGGTTTGACTGAGCAGTAATCCTCACTGGCCTATGATAACTTCATGCCAATCTCCCCTCTACCCCCCCCTCTCTTTTTCTATTCATCCCTCTCTCCAAGGAGCAGTCCTTTGCATTATCCCTCTGTCTCCATGGCCAGCATCCAGGCCAGGTAGATTGAGCTGAGCAATAGTGCCTGGCCCAAGGTCATCTCCAGTTTGACACCACTTTACCTGCCATGAGTTAATGCTTTTGTTGTTTGACAAGCATTTAGCTTTCTCTTCCCAAGAGTGCCTGGTGCCTCACCAAATTATAACTCCCATGATCCACAACATTGAGTTAGAGACATTCCTACTTGGGCATATGTATGGAAGAAGCCTTCTTGGACATACTTCCTCCGCCTACTAGGTTACTTAACACCTTCCATACCTGATTACCCACCTGGTCGTACTTCCTCTGCCCACTAGGCATCTTAACAGCTTCCATACCTGATTACCCACCTAGTTGTGGGATGTAAGACCTTCTGCTTGAATCTCCATGACCAGACATTGCCTCTAATCTAGGACTTGGCCTTTCCCATAATGTGATTTAGTATGCTTGGAAGGTAAAGGTGGTGGGATGGGGCAAGGGTGTTTTACCTGCAGCTGGAGTGTCCTGTGATTTCTCCACACAAGAGTTGGCCTTGTTTCTCAACTGGCATTTGCTGCACTGCTGCTCACACCAATTTGGTCACTGCATCTTGGAGGATCAGGAGAAAAAGATGGGTTGTAAATTGGACACCTTTGTTACCTGCCTGACTCTGGTGGTCATATTCACTTGGCCTGTACTCTCAATGCTCAGCTCATGCCAGTTCAGTTGTAAAGCTTCCCTCTCCCATGGGCACCTTCAATAGCTGCACAATGCACAGAAACATGACAATTCATGTTTCATTTTCTTCTAGTGCCTGGGAAGGAAGAAGGTTAGCATTAGCACCACACCTGTGGAATTTCTGCCTGTGGTGCAGCTGTTCACTGTGTGACAGGAACCACTCTTTTCTGCTCTCAAAAAGGATGGGGGGTGGTGGCAATAATGTCCTCTGCAAGCTTTATGGCTTCTTACTGTATTCTTAGAACTTTTCTTTCTTCCCAATTTATGTCACAATACCCATCTCCTTTAAGAGAATAACCTTATACTTCTGCCATACCTCTCTTGTCACATTTGCAGTTAGAGAGGGGTTTTTGAGTATGTGCAAAGTGCCGCTTCCTCATCCACATTATAGCAGGCCTTCACACATCTCAAAACAGGTCACAAAGTTGTGTCTTGGAGGTTGATACTTTTCGTGCAAATTTGGGTCTGAGAGTCCTCCTCCCCCCTCCCCTTATTTGCAAATAAATCACTGCTTCTCTTTCATCACTGCAAGTTCTTGACAGCTTTACTTCATCTATTTCTGAGATTTCCACATCACTTGTGTGCTACATATGGACCATGGACTCCGGACCTTGTCAATCACAAGTCTTTTTGCCTTGACTTAATAGCTTGTTTCTCAAAAACTTGACCCTTCTGACTAGGAACTGCTCTTTATCCTCTTCTTGAGAGTTTGCATTTAGAAGGCACATCACAGCCTGTTTTGCACCTTTCTGGTTATTGGGGTCCCTGTGCCACATCACATTTCAGATTTAGCACTTTGTGTCTCACGGTTGAGCCCTGCCAATCATTGCCTTTGCAAACTCTGGATACTAGCATACTAGCAGTAGTTTTCCACTCCTGCAGTGCTCTCTCCACCCAAATAATGTTGTGCATATAATTTAAGTAGCCCAATGCATTTTTCTTCACTGTATTCTTGTGCCCATGGTGTTAAAACTACCACTTTTTCTCTTTGACTGTCCTGTGGTTCACTTTTCCTCTTTTCTTACTCTACCAGCATGTCTACCCAATGAATTTTGACTCTTCTTTATATAAAGTTCACATCTGCCTGTTTGCAAAGCATTCCTTATTCTGGACCTGAGCACATCTCTCTTTGCAGTCATACGTATGTGCATCCGTTCCTTCCACACTGTGACCACTAATGCAGCCTCCTCTTTCTTACTTTGCTCAGGGTTTGTTCCCCTTTTACCCAGATCAGGGAGAGAAACTACTAAATCTTAACAAGAAAAATTATCCGTAAACAGGTTTATTATATTATTCTCTGCCTGCGTACTTCGATTTCTATAGCCCAACACTTGAAAACTAAAACCAATTCCCTTTTCCTGTTTTTTCCATATCTCTTTGGGCTTTCCTGTAGGTTAAGCCAGTTCTGATCCTGCGAGCTGGTTTTATTTCTTCAAGTTATCTGAAATGCTTCTGAACCCTTTCTTCCCTATTCTAATATCTTGGAGCCTAATTCAAAGAGCTATTGTTCAGTCTGTGTCCCACCTAGTGCATGTAAATCATTGATCATTAGAGCCTTTTGTTCCAAAGTTGAGCTTCCTTAGCACCACAGGATTTTATGTTCACATTTGTTAATGCCATGTGCTGTACATGTATATTGTTAATATCCTTTATAATCCTTCCAGTGGGTAGGAAGCCTTGGGAGGCAGAACAGGGGATAATTTCCTCTTAGTACAGCAGCTATACCTATTTCGTTCTCTCCTTTTTTGCCCCATTTCAGTTAGACTTGTTCAGAGGGGTGGGGCTGTACATTGTTATGAATGATTATTATTGATTCTGCTGTATTGTTGAAGGCTTTCATGACTGGAATCGCTGGGTTGTTCTGAGCTCTCTGGGCTGCATAGCCATGTTCCAGAAGCATTTTCTCCAGACGTTTCACCTGCATCTATGGCAGGCATCCTCAGAGATTGTGAGACCTCACAATCTCTGATGATGCCTGCCATAGATGCAGGCAAAACGTCAGGAGAGAATGCTTCTGGAACATGGCCATACAGCCCTGGAAAACTCACAACAGCCCATTGATTCTACCGTTTCTTCTCCCACCTCTAACTGTGGATTTCAGTGTGAATTGTGCTAAGGCTGTTCTGCAGTTTGCTCTTATGCAGGCTGAGTCAAGAGTATCCATTCAGGGAACTTCTCCACCAAAACACTTGTCTATTCAGGTTTCTTTTATCTATAAAGTCAGGCATGTATAAACACTCGCAAACAATGCATTCTATGTTTATTCGATTCATATTTAGTCAAGCATGGCAACAGAAGAAAACACCTCTCAAAGTGAAAATTGCAGAGACGTTTATGTTTTTGGGGAAAGGGAAAAAACTGAACTTTGACTCCTGGCTAGGAAATCATTAACCTTGCATAAAGACCAGTATGTGGATTTATGGGTAGATCCAGTTGCATATCTCCCTCTCTTAAATTGAAACTAATACATTGGTCTCACAGTTGCTTTATTTTGTTAGAACAGTGAAAGGTTGCAATAGCAAAAACACAGGAAAAAAGGGTGACTATTAAATTACTGGCTTTGGCTAAGGATTCTCAGAATGCTGGATGCTCTTTAGGTCTATGTGTATAATAACCTTTATAATCTAAGGGACCAAGTGTATTATTATTATTATTATCTTTGCTCTTGGTTTGGGATTTCCCTTGCTCTGGCATCTGATGCCACGTACCACCATCTTATAAACCTGATCCCTTTCAATTCAGTAGTACATATGAATTAGTGTTACACTGTGAAACTAATATACTGCCACAATTTGTATCAGAGTGCATACCCTGGTCTTAACTTTTGGATTGCCCTTTTGTCTGATTGCCTGTTTGATGAGCAAAGAAGTTCTTGAGATTTAGCCATGAATAATCTGTGGTGATGATGAGGCTTAGTAAATCTGCTGCTGATATTAATATGCGGTGTTCTGGCCACTCATTAACTCTGTACTGGGAATGTTTGTGAAAACAAGAGCTACCATCTGACTCTGTAATAATGTCCTCCCATCACATAGGCCTATTGTGCTGCAGTCTATTTCAGCATGTCCACAGAAAGATAACATTTCTCTTGCTTGTAATGAAATCTGGCTTCATAAACAAGGGCTGTTTATGTAAAACCACTGGTGGGGTGAATTTCTTTGTTGGGTTAGAAAAGGGATTCATTCTTGCATTATTTCCACTACAGTGGTGACTGTATCACTTCATTTCCCCCCTCTGAATAATGTATCTAGGGTAATGGAACAGCCTTTGCTTTTCATGTCTGGCACACATTACAGAGCCTGCTGAGAGAAGGAAAATTCATTGGGTGATACCTTTTGTTGAGCCGGCTTTGGTTGAAGCATGTGCAAGATTCGGAGAGTCACAGAGCTCTCTTTCAGTTGCATTTGGGCTTGCTGTTGACATTATTGTTGCCTGCTCTTTCAAATAAAAATGATATCCCCCCCTCCAGATGCATCTCCCTTGAAAAAGCATCGCCTGTGGTAGTAATGTATGCATATCAGAGAATAAGCTCTGTACAGTGAAGTTCATAGGCTTAGGGTGATAGTTGGTTAACCCTGCCATTATTTCCACTACAGTGCCTTATTTCTGCTCCATGTCTATTCTGATGTAAGTCTTGTTGAGTTGGATTTACTGTGCTGTCAGTGTGTGTAAAGATTTCATCCTGATTCCTTCTTATTCAAGTGCAACTGCTTGGTTTACTGTTTTAAATTATTATTTTGAATTAATGCTTCATTCTGTAGTTTTTTACTCATTGATGAGCTTCTTCATCAGAGCTGTATGTATAGGAAAGCTGTTTGTTGGAGGGGGAGTGCTTGAGTTCCTCTAATGCACACTGCATCTTACAGGCATCCTTGAAGGTCGTTCAGCAGAGCTCATAAATACATACAAATCAGGAGCTAAAAGACTGTTAACCTTGTGAGCCGTGCCATTTTAGCACGAGCTAAGTGCATTCTTGCACTATATTCCAGAGCCTGTGTATGGTACATTCATTCAGGATGCAGGGAACATTGTTTTCCAGTTTCAGGTTGGACTCAATGATGTCAAAAGGCCTTTTCTACAATAAACACTTAAACTGCTGCTTATCTTACTGTTGTGGCACTCCAGTAACCCCAGATCTGTATCTTCAGATGGATTTTTGTGGCTTGTGGTAGATGAAGTGCAGAAATACTGTTGGAAGAGTTACTCCAACATTATCTTACAGATTACAGTTAACAGCCTACACCTATTTTCTCCTTCAGTTCTACAAATGGATACCATGCATTTGCTGTGGCTACCATGATGAATATCTGATACCTGATCCCTTTTGTCTTGTATTTCAGGGAAAACATAGTAAAAGTTCTCAACATTTGATCTTCATTATTTTCTTCACTCCCGCTCCCAGAATACTTGACAATAGGTCTTTACTGACTGAGACTTCTTGGGGATTCAAGTCCAAAACCTCTGGAGGCCCAAATGTTGAGGACCACTATTAGGAACAACTCACAAGTGCAATAATGGTAGATCTGTTTACATGATGTCGAAGAAACAAGAAAACATGCCCAGGTCCTGATGAGTTTATGGGTGATGAATTTAATAAGCGATCATCCAAGAAGGCTTCTGACTACTGAGGAATCGATACAGAAGTGCTGTGCACATCTGCTAAGAAGTAAATATTGATGAGTTCAGTGGTATTACTCCTAGGTACACATATGTCTGTGTTTTTGTTGTTAACTGACCTGTGGCAACTCTATGAATGAGAGCCTTCCAAGTTACCCTATCTTCAACCATCCTGCTCAGATTTTGCAGACTCGGGGCTGTGACCTCTCTGATTGAATCTGTCCATATGGTCCTTTTCTTTTCCAACTGTTCTCCACTTTCCAAGAGACCAAAATCAGGTTTTATGCAGGAAGCCAGGACTAGGTACTCTCTTTGGATTGCGAACTATCACCCCAACATGATTTCTCTGTGGATCTGGAAACTTATACTTTGAAAGATGTGCTGCTCAACTCTTTTCTCTTATAGCAATTGCTCCTCTCCAGGCAGTTGCAGTCTCCACACATAATATACCAGTTTAAATGTTTTTGCATTTTGTTTTGTCTTTTGCTTCCTACTTAAGGCTGGTTGATATGGAAGGCCTCCCATGCTCTGTTTCTGGGAACAGGATTGCATTAGTCCTCTCTTTCTGTGTCTGTTTCCTCTGTTTCTTTGCCTTTTCCAAGTCTACTCCTTTTTTAAAATGTGAGCTTCCCCCACAGGCTTACTTAATCTTGGTTTTGTGTGCACATTTATACGAGTCTGTCACCAAACTCTCCCTGCTGAGCTTTTCATTTGATTTTCCCACTCCCTGTAAAACTGTTGGGAACACCCTCCTGTGATCACAGTCTAAAAATTAAAGTATTAACAAATATATTTATAACTCTGCTATCAAGTGACCTGGCTGATTTTTTTTTGTTACTTTGAGAAAATTACCCACAAAGACCTGGGCAGAAATAAACCTGCCTGTCTCTTTGGCCTTAAGTATTGTTAAATCGACCAATGAGATGACTTCTCAGGCATTTCTGGCCAGCTATTTTCATCCCTTTAAGCTCGAAGGGAAATAACAGGGCTCTAGTATTAGGATGACTTTTGTTTGCCTGTCGTGTTGTGGACTTTCACAGCATGGTACCATTTTTTCCACCCCTGCTGCAAATTATTTGGGCTATCCACTGTGTGCACTGTTTGGAAGCTCTGGGGGCACCATGCCAGGAACCAAGTTGACTTGCGATGTTTTAGATGTACAAACATAAAAGGGGTGCATGGGGAAGGAGGGATAGAGCATCTTTTCTGTGATACTGTAGCAGGGAAGGAAGCAGCAAATATGTGTCCTTCATGTGTTTTGATGCTTTGAACCAGTCTATGACAAGCAGGTTTGAAGAGTATTTTGGGTGTCTAATATAGTTGGAAGGACCTTGTCTTTGTGAGGTTTTAACAAAATTATTTTGGCAAACTAAATCATAGCATCTTAGAGTTACAGATTTGGAAGTGATATTAAATGCTATCTAGCCCAACCTCCAGCCTTTTAGGAATCTAGAACTAGATCACACCTGAGAAAGTCCTCTGGTCATCAGTTTCCAGCCTGGTCTTGGCTGATTGAAATAAATGTCCTCAGAAGACCTGAGGAGCAGATTATACCCTAACCTGGACCCAAATAATGTAAGGCAGTGGTTCCCAATCTTTAAAAAAAATCAGGAACCACTTGACCAGGAACCACTTTCCAACATTAGTACCAAAAGGGTTACGAATCAGTTTTTGGTCAACTTTAGATTTGGTTTGGTTATTTGGGGTGCTGATTCAGAAAATTGCATTGGATAGACCACATCAACTCTAGTTTCTGATACAGAACATATGCTACCCAGTAGTTGCCACCTGCTCGCCCACAGAAAACCATATTTAATAAGCCTCGGCACTATAAGGGTTTTGTGAGACCAGTCACTCTCATTGCAATGGTATAGCAACGGTGAGACCATTTTGTAGTTCTTGCGGACCACTTGTGGTCCATGGACCACAGGTTGGAATCCACTGGTATAAGGGGTTTAAACGTAACAATTAACACTTTGTATCTTGCCTAGAAACTAATTGGCAGTGAGTGGCATGACTTTAATATAAGTGTATATGATCACTCCTAGATGTACCATAACCAGGGTTGTTCTAATGTAAACTTGGAGTAAGCATCCCATAGTTAATTGTCTTGTTCCCTTACATGGACAGAAAAAAACATTGGAGTTACTCACTCTGAACTGGATCTGAAGATATGGGCACATATCCATGAAAGTGCATGTTAAAATAAAAAACAGACTTAAACATGCTGCGAATTTCTCTTTTTAATCTCCCCCCTCCTTATTTTTCTCCATTGATTATTTCCACAGTGGAGAAAGTTTCTCCCTCACACTATTTTTGAGACCCCAAACCTTAATTCTTTTTTGAATGAATGCCTCCTATACTCAGTCTAGAGACATGGGATCGGGGTGGGAGTGGGGTTTTGTCTTATTTGTAGTCTCTTTTTAGGTCTGAAATAAGTTCTCTTCCCCATTCTCCTAGAACAGGCGCGCCCAACAGGCGGCCCGTGGGCCGCACACAGCCCGCCAGCCCCTTGGAAGCGGCCCGCCTACCCTCCTGGAAGAATTTTTTAAAAAAGGAACAAAATTTTTCTTGGGGGTGGGGATGCTCATGGGGGGGGCGCTCGCGGGCATGTGCGGCAAGGCGGGTGCGGCGAGGTGCTCTCCGCCATGTCGCTGGCTGCTGCAGCGGCCGCACGGGGAGCTTCCCTTCCCCTAAGCTCCCGGTGCGGCCGCTGCAGCAGCCAGCAACATGGCGGAGGGCACCTCGCCATTCCCGCCCTGCCGTGCATGCCCGGGCGTCCTGTGTGCCCGCCCCTTTTCGGGCGGGGCTGGGTGACGCCAGGCCGGCGCCACGCCTGACGTCACCCAGCCCCGCCGTGGCGGCGGGCGCCTCGCCACTGCCGCGCATGCCCGCCGTCCTGCGTGGCCCGCCCCTATTCGGCAGGGCTGGGTGACGTCAGGCGTGGCGCCAACCTGACGTCACCCAGCCCCGCCGAAAAGGGGTGGGCCGCGGAGTCTGTGATGGCGGCAGACAAGCAGAACATACGCACACAAGCAGAAGCCCCAAAAGGAGGTAGCGCTGGCTGCGGCCTGCGCAGCTGCCTCCTCCTTTTGGGGCGGAGCCGGGGGAGGGGCGAAACAGGGGGTGGAGGCAGACCCTTTGGCCCCCCAGGTCATCAGTGACTGGAATTCCGGCCCTTGGGCCGGTAGAAGTTGGACAGCCCTGCCCTAGAACTAGAGCTGTTTTTTATTTGCTTTCTTAATTGAAGACGGCCACCTCTAAAGCTAAAATACCACCAGTGTCCAAGGAACATGACAAAATTGTTCTAATCTTCCTTAGAGATGGGAATATATGGTGGTTTGTTTGCCTGAGGAGTTTTGATGATATGGCACATGAACATTCACTTTATTATATCTGGATTTTTAAAATAATTATTTCCATGCATCTCAGTGTAGGTAAAGTCAATAGGCACTGACCTTCCATTATTGTATCTTCATAGCAAATCTGTGAGATAGGTGTCTTGTGAAAGATAACAATTGGGCTAAAGTCAGTCAATGAGATTATTTGCGAATGAACCTAGCTGCTTTCCAAATCGTTATTCAAACCTCCATGACTCCCGTTAGCCCCAGTCAGCATGACCAAGGTTTGAAATGGTAGGAGTTGTAGCCCAATTACATGTGGAGAGCCAAGGTTTCCACCTCTTCTCCAACCACTTCACCAGAGTGATTTGTTTGTTGTGCCATCTAATATCCTAGGTTCTCATTTCTCCTTTAAACTTTGCTTATCTTTTCCAACTGTTATTGTAATTGCACGTCATTTGCTGTATCGGATGCTCCCATGATATGCCTTTATTATGATAGACAGATATTTCTTCATATATATCAGTGGTTTTTAACCTGTGGGAAGTGGGCTACCATTGGGCCATGAGGACGAAAATCTGGTCCGCAAGCCTCCTTCCTCTTTATTTATCTTATTTCTGCTTCTTTTGCACCACCTGCCACTCCTTCCCTGTCACTGACCATGGCATATGTTCTGTATCAGAAACTACAGCTGATGTGGTCTATCCAATCCAATTTTCTGAATCAGCACCCCAAAACAAATCTAAAGCTGACCAAAAACTGGTTCGCAACCCTTTTGGTAGTAATGTTGTAGAGTGGTCCCGGGTCAGAGTGGTCTCTGGTCACGTGGTCCTTGGTCAAAGTGGTCCCTGGTTAAGTGGTAAAAAAAAAGATTGGAAACCACTGATATATATGAAGCTTCAGAGTGCATTGTGTCTATGCTAGCCCTTTATATTGCCCATAACAAGTAGGAAATAATTACATCATTGTAGTCAATAGAATAAAAATCCTCATTTTCTGGTTTTACTTAGGGAATCCTAATCCTTGTTCAAGGTCTGAAGCTAGTTTTTTTTGCTTTTGTGTCTTCTGACTTATGGTGGCCCTAAGGCAAACCTAGCACAGGGGTTTCTTGGCAAGAATTATTCAGATGCAAGGTTGTCTTTGCCTCTCTTTGAGGCTAAGAAAGTATGTCTTGCTTGAAGTCAACCAGTGGGTTTCCATGACTGAGTACGAGTGTGAACCCTGATCAAACCAGTATAACATGTTGACTCACGAAGCTAGTACAGTTGTAAAAATTGTATCATGTCTGATTTTTTTTAACAAAACCTATTTTGTACACAAGGAGGCTATTGAAGGGGAGATTGGCTTTGAGCCCTGTCTCTACTGATGAGACTATTTTTCCAGAAGCAGATCAGCATTGGACAGTGGTGTTTTAACAGAGCAAACCAGCTGCCTTTGCTTTCAATCATCACAATAGTTTTAACAGTGGTGTCAAACTCTTGTGGTGATATTTTGACTATTAAGGGAGAGAGAATTTCAACTGGACTCTTCCAAAAACCTCTTTTAAATGAAGAGAGTGACAGCAGAGCAGAAGCCTGGAAAGAAGTCTGCTTATTATAAGTTCTCTTTTTCTTTCTTTCTGGAATTGGATCAGTAAACTGGACACAACCTAGCCCAAAAGAAATACTTTTCTCCATTTCATTTCATTGGGAATTATTTTTGAGTAAATACTTCATTCCTCTCTCAAAAGCACTGGAATGTTTAAAGTGCTTAACTTTGGCTGGATAATGCCCACTTTGTTTTCTGTTGTTCCTGTGAGAAATGTAATAATGACTTTGTGAGTGTAACTTAGGTTAGTTTAGTTTTAACGGAACACCTTTGTAATTGCTATACATTTTTTTCTTCCTGTTTTCACTTCAGTGAAGAAATTGGAGCCTACACGAAGGAATAGATTGTTTCTGTTTTTTCAAGTTTTTGGGGGGAGGGGTTGCAGCGAGGGGAGTCTTGTCCTATATTAGTTTTACAAGTGATGGTAACATCTGGAGCATGTTACCTGTAATTGAGATGGGAGATCTACAGACTGAGGGCTGCATTTGGCCTCCAACCTAATTTTATGTGACCCTTGATAACATGCATCTCTTGGTATTAGAGAACCATTTTGGTTCCCCCATGTTGTTGCTCTGGGAATAACTCCTTTTATGTTCCTTGTACTTTCATGCATACAAGATGTGTCTCCTCTTCCAAAGAGTGCTGGTGTCTCACTCAACTAGAACTCATAGAATTCCATTGCATTGAACCACGGCAGAACAAGTGGTGTCAAACAACAGTAATTCTACAATGTAGATGCATCCATAGATAATATAGTGTAGTGCATGGTTGGGGGGCGGCGTTGATCACCCATTTCTTTTGGGCGAAGCCCCAGAAGTCTCAGCCAGTCCAGCTGGGGATAAAGGACTGGCACATTTATGGTCCCAAATATTCCTTACTTATTGCATCTATGTATAAATGTAGACAATTGCTCCTCCCCACTTCTTTCTACCTTATTTCTCCTATACGTGAGAAATACAGTGGCTTTGATAAAAATAATAATAGGAACTATCATATTGACAAACTTTATAAGCATGTTTTGAGGATTGCCCCTAAATATGCATGTGGAGCTTTGGAATACTTGAAAGCACTATACACAGCTGTTAAGTGTTATCACTACTTGTGAACAAATAATAATAATAAGTTAGCATATAGATCTCGTCTGCTATGACATACTGTGTTTTTGTGTCAGTAAAATAATAAACAACTTTATTATTTTAACAACTGGGAATGTGGCGCAGCTGGCTAAGTGTCAGCTGCATAAGATCTCTCTGACCAGTAGGTCATGAGTTTGAGGCCTGCCCGGGTCGAGGTGAGTGCTCGACCTTTAAGTGTAGCCTGCTGCTGACCTTTGCAGCCCGAAAGACAGTTGCATCTGTCAAGTAGGAGATAAAGGTACCACATTAAGTGGGGAGGCAAATTTTGACTGAATTATGAGGCCATAAAAGAACGCCAGGAACGCTGAGGAATGCGGAAGGAACAACAAGGGATGCTGGGAATGCTGAGAGATGAGTAGTGCATCAGCTCCCCCTGGTGGCCAGAGTTTGTCTCTGTTTGTCTATATGTGTGTATGTGGAAATGGCAGGGAATGTCTGCTAAGTATGTGTACCTGTAATCCGCTCTGAGTCCCCTTCGGGGTGAGAAGAGTGGAATATAAATAAAGTGTATTATTATTTATTTATTTATATCCTGCCTCCTCTCCAATCAGAACTTAGGGCGGCTTGCAGAAACAAAAACACAGTACAAAAACCAAAGCAAAAATAGTACATAAACAGCGATCTCGGAAACCTAACAGAAAATAAAACACAATACAAAAACCAAAGCATAATACATAAATGCCAATCTCAAAACCTAACAGACTAACATAACAAATAGATATAGTTAGAAGTAAGATAACATCATTCACTCGAGAGCGTATTTTTAAAATATGTCCCTTTTGCCTCTTAGAAGTCCAGTGCTTTATACAATAATTGAAGGGAATGTTCAGTAGTTTTTTTCCTGGTGGATTTTTGATGAGGCCTAACTGAATAAGATGCTCTTTTTCCTTAGAAATGGGTCGTAGGGCTCTTGTCTTGATCTTAATTGAAAGGTGCTTTTCTTTTTAACCATTCATTTCAAAGTATAGTGCTTGTGCCTTCTAAGTATTACCTTTGGGACCATTGAGCATTACCAAGTGCTAACCAGTAAGGGGATTTTGATCAGAGCAATATATAGGAAGGCCTCAAAAAATAAATGGAGTAGATGAGCAATTTTTGATGTGGCTTTTCAAGGGCATTGAGCAGATGATCAAAATTGGGTTTGGTTTCTTGCTGGGGAGGAGGATCATAATGGAAGGGGGACTTATCCCTAACTACATGGATCTAAAGTTTCTTACTCATACATTCCCTTTAATCATATTCACTTACTTTCTGCCTGAACAATTGTTAACTTGATGCAGGTGGCATTTGAAATATGTCTAAATTTGCTCTGCTTTGTTTTACCTTCTGTTAATGCCAAGTGCATCTTAACAGCTGAGAGCCCTGTTTCGAAAAGCAATTCCCTGTCATTTTAAAGAAGAAAACAGTGATTTGCAATTAGTGATTTTTATGCTAACACCACATCTTGTTACATAACTCCAGCTTATGAACCAGTGATTCTTCGATTATGTTTTGCCACCGATCACAGCATTGGCATTTTCTTCCATATTGCTGCATTTTTTAAAAAACTAGTGCAACATTTTCTTCTTCTTTTTTTTAGCAGAACAAACTCAGTGAAGAAGTATTGATACTCTACATTTAAGAAGTGTTTTTCCATTGTGAAAGGGACTATTCTGCAACTTCTAAAGTCCTCTTAACTGGAAGTAGAATATAAAATTTTGAGTATTGTCTAGTACAGACTTCGATTAAATGCACACAAGACAGTGGTTCTCAACCTTCCTAATGCCGCTACCCCTTCATACACTTCTTTATGTTATGTTGACCCCCAACCATAAAATTATTTTTAATATCTGATATGAAGGATGTATTTTCATTCACTGGTCGAAATTTGGCACAAATACTCGATTTACCCACATTTGAATACTGGTGGGGTTGGTCGGGATTGATTTTGTCATTTGGGAGTTGTAGTTGCTTGGATTTATAGTTCACCTACAATCAAAGAGCATTCTGAATTCCACCAACGATGGAATTGAACCAATAGAAAATACTAGAAGGGTTTGGTGGGCATTGACCCTGAGTTTTGGAGTTGTAGTTCACCTACATCCAGAGAGGACTCAAACAACTATGGATCTGGACCAAACTTGGCACAAATATTCAATATCGCCAAATATGAACACTGGTGGAGTTTGGGGAAAATAGACATAGACATGTAGTTGCTGGGATTTATAGTTCACTTACACTCGAACAGCATTCTGAACCCCACCAATGATCAAATTTGGCCAAAATTTCCCACAAATAACCCCATGAGCAACAAAAAATACTGTGTTTTCTGTTGGTGTTTTGGCGACCATTCTGACACCCCCTCACGAATCTCCCAGGGGTTCCGACCCCCAGGTTGAGAAACGCTGGCATAGGGCCTCAAAATGCCCAGAAATTGAACTGAATCAAATACTGTTCTCCAAAATCAAAACAAATTCAGTGTTTTGCTTAGCACAAGAGGGTGGATGTTTTCTTCTTTCAAAAATCTAGACACATGTTTGGTCTTGCTCTGAGAATTAACCTCCACGAAGGCACCCCAAGCTACACCCTGAAAACTGCTGGTTGAAGCCATTTCGTCTCAATGTCTGGTTGCTATGTTCACTCACTTCTGGTAGATTTGGGGATGGCAGCTTTTGTGACTGGTTTTGAGAATATTCCTGGTGTTTCTATGAAGTAGCATTGAACCCAGATGCACAATCGCATGTGAAATTTACTTGCATATTGTTCCTTACTCTGTCATCAGTAGTCTCACTTCTGCAAACAAATTGTGTAAATATAGAATTAGGAGGTTGAAGAGAGAGAAAATAGGTGTGTGGTCCTTTTGCCATTTTGGTAATGATTTCTGTTAAAGTATCAGTAAGGGTATTACAAGAATTGAGGGGTGCATGTGTGGAGATCACTGTTGCATTGCTGAGACAAATTGCAGGAGACTGCTGATTCATCAGTTTCAGACTGCTTTGGCGTTTCTTAACACAGACACTGGGTGGACTAGGAGCAGAGGCATTACAGTGTAATCATAATCGGTCAACATTATCTTCTGTTGTCATACTTTAAATCAGGAAAGACAAGCTTAATCTTGCACCTCCCCCCCCGCGCTGTACACTCTAGCCTTTTAAACCTTCTTTTAAATGGGTTTCTCCAAGGCAGACAGGCAGAACAAGTTGTGTGGCTACATAAGAAGTAAGAGTGAATACGTAATGCTGTATTCTGTAGCTGTCTAAAATAAATAACAGTCTCACAGAGAACATGCTTAGTAGTCTTGTGCATTTGTATGGAGTTACTATCCGTTTCTGTATGTTTCATTCCTATGGCACCTATATGAATGGGCATTTTCAGAAAAGATCTGAAAAAACGAGGCATGGGTACTTCTCTCTTCCCCCCTCTTAACTATGTAAAGCAATGGGGAGTGTGTCTGGCAAGCAGGCCTACCAGCAGGCCCAGAACCAGAGCACCAAGCGCAACTTACTCAGTGCTCCGCTTCAGGCCTCAAAGATGACCTTGACGTTTGGCGCTCTGTTTCAGGGCCTGCTGGCAGGCCTGCTTGCCAGATGCACTCTTTTTCCAAGGGGAGTGTGTCTGGTGAGCAGGCCCAAAGCACACATGCGCACCAGGCTCTGAAGCGGAGCACCAAGTGCCAAAGATGCATAAAAGTTTTCTGAACACCAGCTGGTGGTTCTTTTAGAAATTTACATGAACTTGTTGTGCAGTGTTTACAGTGGACTCTGCAGAAAATGCTTCAGTTGTACTTCGTAAAACGGAAAATCAGACTGCTTAGCAAGCCTTGCAAATGCTGGTTTATTAACAGCAAAGGTTTGATTTTTATACCTATTTTGTATACCTAAATACCCAGGGTCATGAAAATAAAATCTCAGATGGAAAGGGTTCACAAGTGAAATAAGGGTTTTAGAAGCTCTGATCTACAGTATGGAGAGAAAGAATCATGTTGTCCCAGCCTACTGTGCAACTGTTAATCATGATGACTCAGTCTGAAATAAAGTGATAATAACTCCAATTCAGTAAAATGAATGTGATTTCAAAGAGTCATATTAGTTTGTCACATCATAAAAATAAAATGAGGGAAAGAGGAATAAGGAATCTAGTAGCACATCTAAGACTTCTATACATTCAGATACAGTATATCAGTATGGGCAGTCCCTGGTTTACAAACTTAAGACTTACAAATAACTCATAGTTACAGATGGGGGTGAGACAATAGAAAGTGAAGCAATAACCAAAAATACCATGAAACAATTAAGATATACTGATAATACATTTCCCATAATTAAGTATAAAATTTTAATAAATTAAGAAGAATTAAGGAAAGTCAAAGTTGTGTAGTGGTTTGAGTGTTGGACTATGGCTCTGGGGACCAGGATTCAATTCCTCACTCAGCCATGAAACCCACTGGGTGACCTTGGATGATTCACACACACTTTTGGCCCCAAAAAGCTCTGAGAGTGAAGGTCCAATTTTGATGTGAGGATTGAGATACTTTTAGTCTTGCAATACATTTAAGACACTTATTGAGACATAGTTATCAATTCATTTCTTTAGCTATACAAGCAATCCCCAGATTAGCTCTTAAGTTGAATGTGTTTGTAAGTCAGAACACGTACATTTTTAACTCCAACCTATCTATCTACAGTGTTCCCTCACTACTTTGTGGTTCGATTATTGCGGACTCGCTGTTTTGTGGATTTCAAAAAATATTAATCTATATATATAAAGGAGACGTGGTCGTGCAAAGATGGATATGCACGGCCAAACCATAACCCCCCCAAACACAAATCCCACGACACACATTCCCCAGACCACGAGGTACAGACATAACACTAAAAACCCACCTCACTAACTTGCAACCCCCAAAAACAGCCCCAAAAACCGCCCATTGACTCCGTTCTGCGCTGGCCACGAGCGCAGAACACAGTGACAGCCATCGCGCGGGCGCACTACAACCCCCCAACACCACAACGCAGGACAGAAAGACAGCAAACACACTGCGCACTCTGACTCCCAACCCCCAACCCATTCCGTCCCCCTCTCTCCCCACACACCATCAACTTCACCGCGCAGCCGCTCTCTGCCGCATCGGTCGCTTCTGCGGCTCTCGGGAAAGCAACACTGCAAAAAACAACAAAAAACTACAAAAAACATGGCGTCGAACCACTTCCGGTCCGGCCGAAAGGCTCGACGGAAGTCAATCCGTCAGAAAAAGAGTCCGGCCGGAAACTGATGCCGCATACCGGAGGTTCCGCCCCGCCTGGCCCGAGGTGCCGCCAGGAAAGATGGCGGCCGCCACGAGCAGCGGCTACCACAAGGAGACCTCCTGGTTACTCCGAGAACGCCGCCCCGAGCCTGCCCTCCGGAGGGACGGAGGGTGAAGAAGGGCGAGGCCTGGGGACGCAGCCCTCGCCGCTACTGCCCTCCCGGATGGCAGAGGGTGAAGAGGAAAGGACCGGGGTCGCTGCTGCCGCCTTCTTTTCCCTCCTCAGCCCCCTTCTTCTCCTCCATCAGCCTCAGGACCTTTCCTTCTCCCCCCCTCAGTTTATGGCCCCAACCCCCCCCGTCAGCCCCAGGCTCCTTCTCTTCTCCCCCTCACCCTCAGCCCCCTTCTTTTCCTCTCTCAGCCTCAGACCCCGTCTTCCCCCCCCCCCCTGTCCCCACCTCATGTGTCTGTACACATGCACACACATATACAGTACCATACACACGCATACATATATAAACACACATACCCATATATACATATACACCCACATATATATACACTACATACACACATATACACATGCACACACCCACCAAGACCATAAGTAGCATCATTTCAAACCCTTATATACTCAGACTTCCCGCATCTCCTAAATAGGGCACAGCAACGCGTGCCGGGTACAGCTAGTGTAATATATATATGGTATTTTCACTGTTTTGTGGAGTTTTGCCACCGCCGCTCTCCAAGGTGCTTTCCCTCCTCAGTCCTCCCTCCCTCCCTCCAGCCTTGAAGGGCCTTTCCTTCACTTTATTTTAAGGTTATAAAGACTTAAAATAGTGTATAACTACTAAAATAATGAATAAATATTAAAAATAAATAGAGCATCCTTAACCCCAGCAATAAGTGAGGGAACACTGTATCTGTCTATCTATCTTTGGATACCATAGGGAAGGGTTAACACCCTTGTGGTGTTTGTTTTGCTATCTGTGCCCCTATTCAGAAGATTTCCCCTCACTTTCTGTCCCTGTGATCATTGGATTTTGAAAAAAATGGCTTCTTCTGGAAACAAGGATTGGTGATAAAGCTTTAGTGGATACACCTTTTCATCATGATAACTCTTTCAGGACTGATTTCCCCTTCTTAGGGTAGATTTATTTTGCTTTCTGTTGTCTCACCCCCAGCTGTAACTATGAGTAGATGCATCCTAAGTGGGACAGCTTGATATCAACATATAGGAGGAGTTGAATTTTTTTGTTGATGTGTAAATTTTTGCTCAAGTAGTTTCCAAAGATATCACCTTCTCTCTTGTAGACCCACACTGTCTGTATGGTTTTCAGTCATCTGAAAAGTCTCTCTTCGTAGTGTCATATGTTTCTGATGTCCACATGGTTGTTTTTCGTGGCACTGCCTTCTGTGTAGTAACACCTTTTGTACAGAATGCCTTTCTATTAGATTTTTTGTATTCTTCAACCGCTCTTTGTTTTTAGTTCATGTTATAACATACTTCATTTGCACGTTCGCTGTTTACTCCAACTTAGGGTCTGTTTTTGGACTTCAGGGGAAAAATGTGTGTGGTGTTCTGTGCACTTTCTGTATTTTATTTTATTGATGTATGCAACTTTGAAATGTTGGAATACAAATGACATTTAAATATTTGCAAATAAATAGCATTAAAAACAGCACTAAAATGCTGCAGTGATCTGTTAATCAAATTTTGTTCAGAACCTAAGGTGAAGAAAAGATTTCTTTGTTAATAATCCTCATATGAATGCATAGAGATGGAGGCTTGGATCTCAAGTTGCCTCTCTGTTTATGGAAATGGGGAGAGCTGTTTTCTTCCAACCCTCTTCTATTTGTGGCCTTCCACACTATTATGTAGGATTTCCCAAACCACAAGAGCAGATTTTGAGGTGTAGGAGGAAATATAAACACTATGGACTACAAAATATGTTCCATTCACAGACCCAGGATGATAATAAAACAATACAACTGTTTCTTAAAAATACACATGTTTATGCCCTCACCTTCCCCTTGGCTCATTGAGGCTGTAATCTCTTACAGATTTTCCTTGAAATGAGTCCCATTGTATGTAGTGGTGTTTACTTCTAAGTAGATACTCATAGGATTTCATGATTGGCTTTAATAATTCTGCACATTTCTGAGAACATGAACAATTGTGTGTATAGTGGAGGGTCACTGTTTGTCCATTCCTGATTGAGCACATTGAGTGGGGTTTGCTTCCAAGTAAACATTCAGATTGCATGGTTTTGCACTGTAAGTCTATATAATAGTGGACAAAGTGCAGCCCTCCAGAGGTTCACTTTAACTCCCATCAAATCTCAATAGCATAACCAGTTGTAAGGAATGCTGGAAGTTATAATCCTATTTTTATATTGTGGAGGGTCACTGTTTGTCCATTCCTGGTCAAGCCAATTATGCCTTAATACCCTACCTTCAGTCAATGGAGAGCTGGGCTGGAGCAGGACTATCCTTCAACTTTCAGCTTCAGCAGAACTTTGCATTATCCTGAATTCTCTCTGTGTGTTGGTTGGAGAATTGCCTGAATCCAGTGAAAGAGCCTTGAACAGCTGTCAAGAGCACGTTCCTCAGTCAGATTTGTACAGAGGGAAACATTCACACTGTGACATTAGTTGGGCTGCCGAAGCTGATGGTTCTTTTGTTGTTAACTGAGCACAGGTTTTGGGTTGTGGTTGTAGAGGAGGGCAAAGGTTATGTCAAAGTCTCCTTCTGGTTCTCCATGGGAATGTGCCCCTGATAGGTTGACGTGGTTGCTTTCTCTCACAATTGGTTAAACAGCATTTGGTTAATTTAAATAGTTTATAAAATAGTTTAATTCCAGGTGTATGCAAATAGGGTCGTCTTTCCTCACCTTGCCTTTAGGCTCACATGAGAATGTTATTTTTTTTCACACAAAGCATATGAGTTCTGCAGGGTGGCCAATTGGTTGATTGAATATTCCAGATAGAGATGGAATGTATCTCCCACCAGATGTCTTGGATTGCAACTCATATCAGCCCCTAGGCTGCATAGGCAGTGATCATAAGAACAGAAGCCAATGAAATGAAATGCCCCTTGTTAATAACCAGTTAGTAGCAGCTGGAAGCTTTTAATATGGGCTTCCCTTGTGTCTTACCATTCTCTGTCCCCCAAAGCAACACATCTCCGTCAAGTTATTTGTATCACCATGGCTTGCCTTGAGAAACAACTCATTTGTTAGGATTTTTCTCCCTTTTGGTTTCATCTCACCAACCCCATGATGTCTTACCAGCCCCTTGCCGAAGAAAATCAGGAATGAACTTGCCCAGCACTTTCCCACAAGGCCTTGGAGGTGCGATTTTAAAAACACTGTATGGAAGTGAATGAACTTTTATGGAGTTCAAAGAAAATCTTAACAACCAGGCCTTTGTTTCAATTTGCATTCTGAACTAGGGTGTAAAATACTGTACTTCCTGGCTCTGTAGTTTTGGTGTTGGTCATTAGTCACATTTAAGGAGATTATAAACAGAAAGAGGAAAATATCTATAAAGGGTAATAATAAGTAGCGTTTATTGCAGTCACCAGAGCCGGCTTGTTTTTGCCATTAAATAAATTTTTAAAAAATTTCTAATGAACTCCGCAAGAAACTAATGGTGATTTATTATGAACATTTAAGAACCGAATCTAAGCAATACTTCCAACAAAAGAGTTCTTTGCTTGTGTAGTACACATCATAAAGAAAGATCAAGGACACCATGCAACTATCCAGTATAAATATAAAGCTCTAAAGGAAACATTACCAGTGCTTGGAGTAGTTACTTTGCTGGGTTTTTGGGAGTTTTCCAGGCTGTATAGCCATGTTCCAGAAGCATTATCTCCTGACGTTTCACCCACATCTATAGCAGGCGTCCTCAGAGGTTGTGAGGTTTATATATCTGTGGGATGCCCGAGAAGGGAGAAAGAACTCTTGTCTATTTGAGGCAAGTGTGAATGTTGCAATTGCCCACCTTGATTAGCATTTAATGGCCTTGCAACTTCAAAGCCTGGTTAATTGCTGCCTGGGGGAGTCCTTTGTTGGGAGGTGATTAGCTGGCCCTGATTGTTGCTTGTCTGGTATTCTCCTATTTTTGAGTGTTGTTCTTTATTTACTGTTTTGATTTTAGAGTTTTTTTAATACTGGTAACCAGGTTTTGTACATTTTCATGGTTTCCGCCTTTCTTTTGAAATGTACATGCTTGTGGATTTCAGTGGCTTCTCTGTGTAGCCTGACATAGTAGTTGTTAGAGTGGTCTAGCATTTCTGTGTTCTCAAATAATATGCTATGTCTGTAAGGGAACTCTAGGTTGGTTCATCAAGTGCTCCGCTATGGCAGATTTCTCTGGTTGAAATAGTCAGTGCCTTTATTGTTCCTTGATTCGTGTTTGGGCAATGCTGCGTTTGGTGATCCCTATGTGGACTTGTCCACAGCTGGATGGTATACGGTAGACTCCTGCAGAGGTGAGAAGATGCCTCTTGTCCTTTGCTGAAGGTAGCATTTGTTACTTTCTTAGACTACAGGTCCCAAAAATCCCCAGGGAAATTCTGAGATCTGTAGCACAATCAAAAACAGTGTTTCCGAGCTCTGCATAGTGCATACTATCAATTTGTGGCATAACAACCCTCTCCCTTTAGTAGGCAGCTTGCTAAGGCACTTTCAAGTGCTAGTTGTCTTATTTAAAAACAAGAATTCCCAAGGCATTTCTGTTTCTTCATTTTCCGAAAATGAGCTGAGGGCATTCGCATTGCTGTTCCATCATTCTCTCTTCTGAAGCTTTGGAGCAGGAAAACCCAGAAAGAAATGCAAAGAAGTTGATTTTTTAAAGAAGAAAGTTACTGTGATCAAATAAAGAGATTCTCTGTTGATTACCCAACAGTCCTTCCCCCAAAATCCAATTATAGACTTGATAGAAAGGAGTGGAGTGAATGAAAATGGATTTTGATCTCTCTGTATAAATATGTACATATGCATTTTAATATATGTTTCCTGGAATTGAGTGGGAAAAGAATTTATTTGAAAAAGCATATGGTACAGTGTATGAACCAATGTTGATAATTTAGGGGAGGGGAGATTAAATTTCTTTTGAGTGGGTGAAAGGAGGGGAAACTTTAGCCTTCCATATGTTTTGGCATATCTCTCTCAAAATATCCAGCCTGAATACAGTAAGGGACTGGGAGTTATAGGTTTTAAAATATGCGAAGGTCTTAAAATGTCCAACACAGAGATAGAGCCACAGTTTTGGGCAATGAGAAGGAAGTGGCAAATCTGCACAGAATTTTGTGGAGCTCCACTTGTTTGAGTCAGATACAATGGAATAAAAATACAACTCTCAGTCTCAGCATTTTATATGTGTATGTGTTTGTAAGACAGAGAGAAAGTATGCAAGAAAGCAGTTCTCTCATTTTTATCTCCCTGACAGCAAATCTGCGCAAATCATTGTGATGTGCATCACAAAAGAGACATTTCCTACACTGTTGTCTTCATGGTATCTTTTCTATTGTCATTCTGGACTCAACTATTATGACTTATTTAATTGGCTTGTAGGTTCTACATAGTATAGATTTTGGGTTAAGATAATTTATTGCTTTTTATAGTGTATCCCAATGGGTGTGTCTTTATCATATAGGATTAGGTAATCCTTCTTCTTTTCTGCCTTGACCTGTCTCCTCTAGTAGGAAGGAAATGAGTCATTCTATGGGGAGAAAATAGAAGACTACGGTGGTCCATAGTGAACCACTGAAATTAATAAAAGTAATGTTTGCTCGGGGAGCCCCCAGTGACACAGTGAGTTAAACCGCTGAGCTGCTGAACTTGCTGACCAAAAGGTCAGGGGTTTGAATCTGGGGTGAGCTCCCACTGTTAACCCCAGCTTCTGCCAACCTAGCAGTTCGAAAACATGCAAATGTAAGTAGATCAATAGGTACCACTTTGGTGGGAAGGTAACGGTGATCCATGCAGTCATGCAGGCCACATGACCTTGGAGGCATCTACGGACAATGGCAACTCTTCAGCTTAAAAATGGAGATGAACACCACCCCCCAGAGTCAGACATGGCTAGACTTAATGTCAAGGAGAAACCTTTACCTTTACCTTTTCATGTTTGCTAATGCATTTTTACAGAACCCTACAGTATTTTCCCTTTTATATTGCCCATCATTTTTGGGAAGGAGAAGGTACTTGTCTCTGAAGGGCTCCCCTCTCTCCTTTTTATTCTCTGCCTTGCCTAGTAAAATGTGATATATAGGCAGCAGTTGCCTCTTTGCCAGCCTGGGGCAACCAGCAATTGTATTTTGCCCGGTATGTGATTTCTTAAAGCACCCAAAGGATCTGGTCTCAAACAGAAATGGGACACTTGCTGAAAAAGAACCAGTAACTTTAACCCACTCACTGCTGTACCCATAGGCTTGATTCAGGATTATTTTTAATCATATTTCTTTCTTCCTTCCAAATGGATTAGTTGTTCCATGCACAGAGGATTGGCATTCTTTCAATAAGCAAAAATGGTGCCCAAAAGTGATATTTATCAAGAGTTTTCTATTAGTTCCCCAATCTTATAGTTGGTTTCTTGGAAGACAAAGAAAAGATAAATCAGGGATATAAAGAAGTTTGAACTGCATTATATAGGTTTACTATACTGACAATATATAATACAGTTTAAACTGCATTATATAGCAGTGTAGATCAGCCTGAGATGTCTGATTAAGTACAGGAGCTGCTGTGAGTTTTCCAGGCTGTATGGCAATGTTCCAGAAGCATTCTCTCCTGACATTTCGCCTACATCTATGGCAGTCATCATCAGAGGTTGTGGAATATGCAGGGTCGGAGAAAGAACTTTTGTCTGTTTGAGGCAAGAGTGAATGTTGCAATTGGCCAGCTTAATTAGCATTGAATGGCCTTGAAACTGCTAAAAATTAGTTAGTTTTAATAACGCACCTACATTCCTCCCCCCCCCCTTTTTTTTCCTATTCTTTGTTTTGCAAAAGACTGCTCTTTCCTTGAAAACTGCTTCCCTTAGCAGGATTGTTGTTTTCCCTCTTGTACCTCCTCCAGTTGTTCACAAATTGACAAGTGCAGATGTAGACACAAGCCTCATAGATGCAGTCAGAAGGGCAGAGTGGATGGAATTTGTTTATTTGGCATCCAGCCACAAAAGCTAACTGTCCCTACTGCGCTCACCAAGAAAACATCAGTAATTTACGGTAGTTTCAGTGTTTTTGCAAAGAAGCCCAAACATAGCCTAACAGTTTGCAAGACATAATTTTTGAAGGAAGAAAACACAAAAGACCTTTAATTTTGGTTCAGATTGGGCAATGGATAGAGAATTCACAGTGGTTGCAATGTTTTGATTGTTCTAAGAGGTATCTAGATTTTAAAATCCAAAATGCACCTTTATTTTTTTTACTTTTGGTAGAGTAATCATGAAAGAGAATGCTTTTAAAAACCTTGAACTTTTTTTCTTTTGGTCTTAAATTTAATCAAAAAACACAATGTTGGCATTTGTGATTATTTCACAAAGAGGACATTTGTTTCTGTAATATATAAGTCAGCATTTAATGTATGCATCTTACATCTCTTAATAATTTATACCCAATGTCTTTAAAATGGTCAAAGTAGCTATCAAATAAGAAGCAATATACAAACAAAACCACAAAATTAATTAAATTTTCATCATAATAAAACAAAGTTCACAGGAAAAAAATAGTCTGGAAGTGTCTGAAAACCAAGAGGAAGACAAAGGTATGTTTAGAAGTTCAAATCAGGATTTGGACACTAAACCCTTAGTGCAAATTCTAGTTTGTTTGAAGTGGATTATCCACTTCACTGGAATCTGTATACAGTGGACCCTTGGTATCCACTGGGGCTTGGTTCAATACCAGAATCCATTGATGCGGAAATCCTATTATATACAATGGTATTGTAATATGATGTACCTTATATAAACTCAGAAAAGCAAATATTGCTTTTTGCATTTAAAAAATATATTTTCAAGCTGTGATGGTTGAATTTGTAGACCTAGAATTGAACTTATTCTTGAATTCCTGAAACACTCTTTGTATGCAAAAGGGATGCAGGATATGCGTTCACTTTTCTCTCTTCATTGCTTAATTTTTTTGCCACTCTGACGACAGGGTTGGGAGATGGTAGGGAAATTGCATTTCAGGCAAGATGGACGAATTCATGAATGGTAAAAGCAAAATACATTTTTTGCTTCCCCAGGCCATATTGGAACCCATTCTGCAGTTAGTTTATAAAAGGGTCTTTGGTGTTTCACTTCATACATTTTGGTTAGGCAGCTGTGAATTCATTGTCCACTGAATTTTAATGTGTATCTCATTTTCCGTTGTACTGTGCAACAGAAAAATCAAGATGCTACAAATTGGGAGGTTGGGTTTTTTGGTTTTCCAGCCCAAAGGAATATGATTTTCAATTTTTCCCGAGGAAGAGTACTATTTTCATTTATGGCCTTTCTCTTCATCCTCTTCCACATGGAAACAAGATTTGTCATGCTGGCCTGCTCCTGTTTTATTTTACAGTAAAATGCAGGACAAGGTGGTATAAAACCAAATAGATTGATGTGTTGCTTTCATTTTTAGTTTGGTAATGTTGAATTCTGAAATAAGTTGCAGTAGTCTGAAAAGAGAGAGAGAAAAGATTGAAAGAAAAGTTTCAGGACATGCTTCTTTATATATTTGTTGGTAAACTAAAACCAGAGCTTTATATCCTGTTTATCAGAGAGAGGACAGTCTGCCCGATTCCAAAGTTCCTGTTTTTGTTTTCACAATTGTATTAGAACTGTTAGCTGCTGCCAGGACTTTCACTGGCAGCAGCTAACTAATGATAAAGGCTAATGATAAGTAAAGCTGTGCATACATGCACGCAGATACATACTCTCCTTTATGCTCCCAAAGAAACATTTAAGTTGGTTGAGATTGTTTATTTCCAAATAGAAGCTCTAAATACTTAGTGGAAACCTCTGTATAGTTCTATGTTTGTAGGGTACAATTTTGCTGCTGACTCAGTTCAGCCTGTATTAAGCATGGAAATATTAAGTGGAATCATGACTCCTCCAGGTGTTGGCCAGGGTGACACATGCCTTGGTTGACTCCCGATTGGATTACTGCAATGTGCTCTATGTCTTTGCTTTCAACTGAACCACAGTTTTGATATGTAAAGCTTTCTACAGTACAACCCTCAATATCTGCAATGTATGTATTCTTTCTAGGCATTTTAGGTCCTCTAGTGTGCTTCTATGGTATGCTTAAGACAGAGGTTGTCCATAGAGTTGCACTGGAAGACTTAGAGATGCAAAAGAGATGTTCTCCTTAGGCATTTTCTAGGTTCCTCGGTGCAATTCTATAGTATGTTTCCACCATAAGTCATGTATTTCAATAAGGTTCACTATTATCTTTGGTTTTATGTTTTCTCGGTAGGTCCAGAAATGTATCCCCAGTAAATATGGGTGTCAGACTGTGGAGTTTGAATCCAGACTGCCTAAAAGGCTGTGTCTTCCCATATCTTCTGGGGAGGCTCTTCTCTTAAATTCATCAGAGACATGTATGGTTGGTTGGGAACACAGGAGAGGTCCTTTTTCATGGCTGCTCCCAGACTCTAGAACCCCCTTCCTAGGGAAGTTAAAATGACCCCTTCATGGTTTTCAGAAAAAAGTGATGACCTTGCTACTCCAGTACACTTTTTTTGATTTGATAGTTTACAAGAAAAGGGCTTTTTAAACATTCACTGCTATTTATATTATATTTTTCAAATGAATATTTCAGATGATTTTAAGTGTATTGTTAATTTAAGACTGTATGTTTTTATATGTGTTTTTATTTGTATTTTTCTCCACTGTGAATCCTGCCTTGGGAAAAAGGCAGGATATAAATACACCAGGCTCTAAATATCCTAGGATATAAAAGTCCTAGCAAGCAGGGACAGGGATGTTGGGAGCTGTGGTTCGGCAACATCTGAATGACGATATACAGCAGTTCCCACCTCTGGTATAAACTTACTGGTAGTAAAGCATGTATACTTTGCCTCCTCCTGAGTAAACTACATTTATTGAAGTGCTAACTTTCCATTACTTTCTGCTTATGTAAATTAGACCAACAGACTCCTCATTTACAACTCTTGAGGAGTTTAAATCTACTGTCAGAGAACTGAATTGAGAGGTGGGTTTCTGGATGCACTACATTTCTTAATTGGTTTACCTAATGCCAGGATGTTTGCATTAATGTCAGCAATAGTTTAGTGAATGACCAATTTAATAATATAATTGGTTCTGTTACTACATCCTGCATTTAAGTGCCCTTTGACCTCACTGTCTACAGTTCTTCCCCTAAGCACAAATATATGTGTGTGGGGGGGGGGGGGACTTTAAATTATGAACTTTCCATAATTTAAAGAAAGCTCATGGTATAACCAATTTGTTAATCTTTAAAGAGCCATAAGACATGGTAATTTTATATTCTATGTACAGTACAGGCAGTCCCTGAGTTACAAACATCTGGTTTACACACTACTAACAGTTAAGAATGGGGGTACTATCATGGCCAATTTAAAATACTGGTAGGGTTTAAGGGGAACTGACCTTGAATTTAGGGAGTTGTAGTTCACCTACTACTTCACCTCAAAAGAATGCTGTAAACCCAGCTGACAATCGATCTGGACCAATCTGTCCAGACTCGACATAGCCAGCTTTGAATATTGGTGGGGTTGGAACAATGACACATAATTATGGGAGTTTTTGTTTACCCATATTCTTGTGCATTTTCTAATAGCTCAATTCTTAAAATCCAAAACCCAACAATGAATACCTTTTATATTTATCGTTCTAAAAGATCGAATTCGAGCATCACCTACACTTGTGTGTGTGTGTGTGTGTGTGTGTGTGTACGCATACATACCTGCACACACATAATATATACATGCATACACTGTGTCTAGAGTTACACTTAAAATGTACCTGTTCCAACTTATAAACAAAGTCAACTTAAGAACAAACCTCCAGAACCTATTTTGTTTGTAACTTGGGTACTGCCTGTATGTAAATTATCCCCATATGTCAGAAATGCGAATTACGACTTTTAAACAATTACAGTTTAGCCTTCAGCTCCTCGGATGCTCCCACCCAATAATAGCCATGCTGTTTTGTTTATTATGAATTTTATAATTCATAAAGTAATGTTTCTGTGTTCTACGATATGATACAGAAATGAGTGTTGTTAGTTTTATGCAGGTTTTTTTTGCCATTTCACTTGATAGATTCATAATAGACTAGTGTCTTTGGTTTACATAGTTCCTCCGTGCCCTGTTTGTGCTTCTCTTGAAGGCATTCTAGTGTAGATGATTAGAGAATTAGGCCATTCTTTCTTTAGTATGTCCTGGCTATGCTCCTGTTTTCGTTTTGCACCCCTTCAAATTCCCTGGCATCCAGCCCTCCTGTGTTAATCCCTTTCTGCCTGTCCTCTTTAAGAGGCAATAAGAGAGTTGACTGTCTTGTGCCAAACGGAGCTCCGCAGCTGCCATCCACTTATTTTATTGTCTTTGGAAGCTTCACCCAACAAATATTTTATGCTACTCAATTATCAGTGCAAGTGTGCTGTAAATGTGCGGGAAATAGCTTTTTATTTACTGAACATAAAGAAGTACAGGCGTGCTGTCTTTCATGGAGAATATATGAATCAAAAGTTTGCCTCTTGATTAGACTTTTGCTCATTTTTCGTGTTCCCTTGCTTATTTTTTTCAACAGTCATTTCATCCTTGTTCTGTTAGAAAAGGGATGGTGGGCTGGCAAAATTTTGGCTTACAGAAGCAGGTGTCATTTGGAGCCTGCAGGCATGTCTTCCTCCAAACATAGATCTGTTTGCTCATTGTCATTGAAGCAAAATTACCATAATCACCCACGGCTAATATCTGCAGGGTTAATATTTGCTTTTCCTATCCAGAAGAGCTGATCTCTGCAAAGTGTGTTATGTATGGGCTGAGGGACATTTGTATGCTGTTATCTTCGGTGGTGAACACCCCCGAGTTTGCAAAGTAATGGTGGATTTCCCATTGGCTTTTTTTGTGGCTAACTGAAAGTTTATTTGGGATGGGATGCAACTGAATGAAGTAATATTCATTCGCCTGTAGCAAAATGATATCTTGTTTGAGCCTATCGTTCTATATCGCCTGTATTATTCAGACCAGAGGGGAAAAAAGACACTTGATTTTATTTCCTCCCCAGGCAAATCTTTAAGGATTCATTAGTAGCAGTCTCTTAATATTATTGTGTAATAGGAAGAGCTTGAAAGTTGTTTCCATAGACATAAAACAGGCTGACTCATAATTCCTTAATCCTGGAATTGTATCCAATATCAGAAATCAGGGGAAATTATGGCTGGGTTGCTCTGAGTTTTCCAGGCTGTATGGCCATGTTCCAGAAGCATTCTCTCCAGACATTTTGCCCACATCTATGGCAGGCATCCTCAGACCCCTCAACCTCTGAGGATGCCTGCCATAGATGCAGGCAAAACATCAGAAGAGAATTCTTCTGGGACATAGCCATACAGCCTGTGAAACTCATAGCAACCCAGTAATTCCGGCCATCAAAGGCTTTGACAATTAAAATACAGCTATTTGCCAAATCTAAATTCAAGCCATAATATTATCATGCCTTAAAAAATATATTTATTTGTTAGGGGTTTTCCCCCTGACTTGCTGTCTAAAAGACTGCTAGCAAATTCTATGAAATACTGAAGGATAAAAACATTTTTAGGATGATAGATAAAAATTTATCTATATTGGCTTATCACACAACACCAGAAGACATCTAGGAGACCTTGAAGCACTTGTGGAAAGTTATGTTTAAAATTTAGTGTGAAGCAGATACTAAGAGTGTCTGTATAGTTTCCTCATCTCATCATGATGTACACACACTGAGATTTGGGGTTTGGGTGATCTTAGAAAAATTGCAGTACTCTGGAATAGAAGCCGCAATCTGCCAGCTATATTGGGTCAGTGCTATTTAGAACTTTATATTTCAAGAACAGTGTTCTACCTGGAAGATTAAAGGCAGGGCAGATGGTAGGCAGGCTGAGGCAGTTGCCTCGGGCAGAAAATACATTCGCAGCCTCTTCTCATCACACCCAATTTGGAATCAAGTTGCTATGGTACACACTAGCTACATCTCCCAAATGCTTTGTTCCTGGGGAAAATATACATGTCAGAAATGGTTACTGATAGTCACCAGGATGGGCCAAGCTTTGGAGCTGTCCAGATCTCTTTTTTAGAAAAATCCTGAAATGCAGTAAATATGGAATCACAGAGTTGAAAGAGACCACAAGGGCCATCCAGGCCACCCCCCTGCCATGCAGGAATACACAATCAAAGCACACAGCTATTGACCATTTTAAAAATGGGATGGTTAATAAGCTAAGCCACTCCTTTTCATTAAGGAAGGGAACATTTGAAGCTATCTTACCTCCCTTAGCATCCAAGATTGTAAATTGTGGCTTACCTGAGGCTACCCAGTTAGCTTGTAGCTGTGAAACATTTGCTAAGGTGTGTTTCCTACTCACAGAAGCACATTTTCTTATTGAGAACTGTATGCAATCTGTCATATTCACTCAAATTCTCTAGGCATAAATAGCAACCTAAAATCAGTATATATTTGAAGTTATATCCAATGGCCCCGTGGTGGTGTAGTGGGTTAAACCACTGAGCTGCTGAACTTGCTGACTGAAAGGGTGGCGGTTCAAATCCGGAGAGCGAAGTGAGCTCCTTCTGTTAGGCCCAGTTTCTGCCAACCTATTTATTTATTTATTCAAAACATTTACTGTATATTTCGCCCTTCTCACCCCGAAGGGGACTCAGGGCGGAGCACAGCATTTATACGGCAAACATTCAATGCCGGGACATAAATTCATTATATGCATACATAAATATTAAAAACATTTGTCTCAGCATTAAAATAAACTGTTACCACCGTCTTGATAATCTGCTTCTAATATAATCGGCCTGGTAAGGTTTCCTATCACTGCTTATTGCACTTCGAGAGTTCAAAAGCAGTTCGAAAACATGCAAATGTGAGTAGATCAATAGGTACCACTTCTGCAGGAAGGTAGTGTCACTCCATGCAGTCATGCTGACCACATGATCTTGGAGGCATATATGGACAATGGCTGGCTCTTTGGCTTAGAAATTGAGATGAGCACCAACCCCCAGAGTTGGACATGACTAAACATCAAGGGAAACCTTTACCTATCCAGTGGTGCATCTACACTGTAGAATTAATGCAGTTCAACACCACTTTCACTGCTATGGCTTAGTGCTATGGAATCAGGAGAGTTGTATTTTTACAAGGTCTGTAGTCTTCTCTGTCACAAAAGTGTTGGTTCCTCACCAAACGATAAATCTTAGGATTCAATAGCATTGAGCCACCATGGTGTCATATACAGAGATGCATCCCCAAACTTGTGTGAGATTGAAACAAAACTGTTCAAAACATCAGTCTGCGTATGTGCATTTTCAAGCAGCAAGATCAGAATTCTTATGGGGGGGCATTTCCTTGTTTACCAGTTTGACTCACAAGCCCATCCCTGAGCAATCAGAGCACAAACTGACTTGAGTGTCAACATCAGGAGTCAATCTGTTAAACAGAGATCTTTATCTCAGTTCATTTGTAATGCGGAAACAACAGTGCTTCCTCTGTATTGTCTGGGCTGAAAACACTAATTGCAAAGTTAAAATACAGGTATCCTGAGTTTACCCCTGACTTTTGAGCATGGCCATCATCCAATCAGATCCTGAAAAAAAAACATTTTCAGTTTTGTTTTGTTTTTTTAAAAAATCCCACAATGGACTGGTCCAGGATGTTTTTCTTCCTGAGGTACAATAGCAAATTATTTTCTCCATTTTCCCAAACTGAACTGCATAATACCCAAAATGATTCCAATTATTTTGGTACAGGAGTAAAAAAAAAATCCTTTACGTTTCTCCAGCAAAGTCAAAATATTATAATAAAATTAAATAATCATTTGTTTCTCTTTCCTGACACCTCAAATAAGTTGCCTGAGAATAATGATGTATTAGAAAACTGGTAACTTATCTGCCTGTATTTCTCAAAAGTAAACATAGAAACTCAGATCATACCATGTTAGCTAGTGCTCATACTGCCAGGGGGATTCTGGGAACGGTAGTCACAAAAGTAACATTTCTAAGCTCTGAAGAAATCTATCTTTAATTAGGACGTTTTCACATCTAACATCATATTATCTGTGTCCAGAATCTCAGAAAGAGCTCTTTCCTGTGATTTGTTACCTGATATTTTAGCCAGAGGTGCTGGCTACCTTCTGCATACAAAGATGTTTGCTCTGTCGCTGTGCTATGATTCATCCCTGTACAGGAGAGATGTCTGAATTTCCAACTTATTGTTAAATTTGATTTGATATGGAAAGGTATCGGCTTTGTTTTTCTTCTTCGTTTTTGTAATTTTTTCTTTTCTGACACCTTCGGTTTCTACCTCTAGACAGCAGAATAAATGGGTAATTTTAGAGCTATTTCACACTTGCTCTCTTACAAGGTTAGAAGGAGTTGCAGCGAAATTGTTCAGACTGTTGTTAATTTCACTTTGTTGTTTTGGGTTATAAAATCTGCTTGGTTGAACTGCGGTTTTGTCATGGCGGCCAACATAATTTCAGACAAGAACGCTAGAATCAATTTCATGAAATTTCACGACATCGGCCAAAAGGCCTCAAGGCATTTCAGGTAGCTGTGGCATCAAGATGCAGCAAGGGATCTCAAGCAGATAATAGTGGAGTCGTCTCAGTGAAGAAATGACACAACACAGCAACAGCCCAGAATTGGCTTTGGTATATGAGAAATTGTAGATACTTGGAACTGGCACTGGTTTTTCCTGTTTGAATAAGTAGGAAAGATACAAGCAAGCAGATAGGTGTTTGAGTTATCTTAAACATTCTTATCCCACCTGTAATGCACTCAATAACTTTCAGGATTAAAAATATATCCATTTAAAATAACATCATTTAAAGTCACTCATCAGCATTAAAAAGTACTATAACAGAATCTTAAAGCCATGAACAGCCTGAAGACCAGATAACTTAACAGTCTAGTGCCCAATTATTATCTTGTTCAGTTTAATTGTCCACATTTGCATAGGACTTGAGCTAACATATTCATTACTCCTTGACCTTTGAATGACTTCATTTTTTTCTCTCTGCACCTCTCTTTTAAAATGAATTGCAAATTATTGAGCTAGAGTTCTAGTTCTGTCATTGAGGAACTGGAGTGGGTTGAAGCTGTGATTTATATTTTAATCTTTATTTCTCTATGTGGCTCCTAGCTGGGTCATTGGAGACATAAGAACCCCAAACCTTGCTTGCGACCCACTAGGAAGTTTTATATTTATTTTATTTGTACAGTGTTATACTGTTTTTTATGTTATTGTTACTTCTTTATTGGCTTATGTTATTGTATAAGCATTTTTATTTGATGTTGTTGTGTGTCTTATATGTATTTTATTTTGCTTTATTGTAATTGCTTGGGCATGGCCCCATGTGTCATGCCCCAGCCTGATTCCATAGCCAAGCAAGACAGAAGCCATAATTAAGTAACACAGAGCACAATAGAGTACTGGCATACAGTAAGGCAATAACACACTGAAGAATAGATATTTACAGGGAGAAGCCCCAGCTCACCCTTGTATTTTTGCGACATTATTTTGGGGCTTCTCCCTGTAAAACTTTATATTTAGTTGAGTGCTATTTACGCTACGTCACTGACGAGCGACGCTCTTTCCCATTGACGGGGCTTCGAGGCGGAGACCACTACACGTCATACACCAGTGACGCTGCTACAGTCAAGCGGGCGCGCCTCCTGGCTTCTCCATCTGGCACGTCTAGCCTGACGCAGCTACTCCACACACGCCTCGCCACTTCCTCCGTAGACCATCTATTACCTGGTTTTCTGGGTACTCATTTGTATTATTGTTGATTTAGCTAAAGCTTATTTGATATGTGCCTTGAGCCTGGATTTATTTTGGGATTCACCCCTTATATATTGTAATAGATACATTCTGCTGGGGCTTCTTTTTGTATATATTTGCTGATGTATTTTGCATTATGAGAATTTTACCTTGCATATACCAATTGCGATATTGTGCTTTTGTGTCTTCCACTTGGAGTATACTGTATATGATGACTTGTATTTGAACTATGTATTTTCCTATGTTTGGAATTGGTCTGCTCTTTTAATGATTTGATACATTATATACAATATATTGATACATTGCTACACTATTTTTGTAGTGCCTGTTTATTCAGAGATATCTATTTTTCAGAAGCCATGTTAAACCACAGCCCTCAACCAAGTCTAAAGAGAAGCCTTTGCAGAGGCCTCCGTGTCAGCCAGCAGTCAAGGCTAGCCGCAGACCTCTTCCTTCCCAAGCTGATAAGCAGCGCCGGGGAGGCAAAGATTCGCTTTCCCCTGTATCTCCAGGTGCAGTCGTTAATGAGCTGACATACTTGCCTGCCTTGAAGGGCCTGAGAAAGTCAGGCCCCCAAGCTGTCCATGGGAAAGAGTTACGACGCAGTCAGCGCCTCAGAGATCAAAACAATGCGGGACCTATTTAAGTTGGTTCCTGTTGGTGCTCGGAATCTCGCACCAACATTCAGCTTTCATTGCCAAGCCCATGGAACTCAAGTCTAGGACGAGGCCTTTAGGCCTCCAAGTCACCGTACTCAAGTATTCAGCCAAGCCATTGTTTGCCAAGGATTTATCCCGGATTTTTAACCCATTGGGGTTTCAAGGCCATTTCTTCAGTTATTGGATCTTTGAACTCTGATTGAACTATTGCCTTGCAATACCTGAATGCTGAATGCATCAATGGACTATATTTTTCCCTCTTACCTTCTTTTCTTCTTATTCTAAATAAAGCATTTAATCACTGCTGCTTGTGGTGGTTTACTGAGGGATCCTCGAGGTCTAGGTTGCAACACCATGTTAGCCGCCCCAAGTCCTTTTGGAGAGATGGAGGTGGGATACAAATAAAGTTATTATTTTTGTAATATGTGTGACTTAACACAGATATACATATGTAGATGCAGGCAGTAAATCCAGATGGCATGCCTATCAACATGGAAGCAAATGATTTTGGCCTCAAAATTCATAGCAAATTTATCACAATTTATCTATATCATGTCTTTCTTCCAGTATAAGACTCAGAGCAGGTGTTCAAAGGTTTCTATACCCTTGTCACTGGGGCTGAAGTTAACAGTTCCTGAGCTGCACAGAACCGTTCCGTATTCCATGGTGGGGAAAGTGACATCACTTCTGATAGTGTGGGCAAACACTGTTGTAGAATAGGAGCATGAGATACAAAATTTCCCCTATCATCAGAATTACCTATCTTTTTCTTACTTATTTGTTCTATTCATTTACATTTTAGTCCTTTCTCACAATATAGGGACTCAAGACAATTGACAGCAAATATGTCACAATACAATTAAAACCGAGTAAATGCATGAAAATATGGATATATTTTTGAGAAATTGTTGCACTTCAGAACCTAGCAGGCCCCCTAAATCACACAACACAGACTGATGCAAGATCAATAAGTTTATTTAGAATAAAAGATAGAATAGTTCAAGAAGATAAATGCAAAAATAGTCCATGGAATGAAGCATTAATAGAATTGTTTCAAAGTTCCAAGCATAAAGGCTTAAGTCCAAAGAAGGCAAAATTGTTATGGCAAAACAAAGTTCTCCTGAAGCAGGCCGCTCCGGCGACTGAAACAAGGCTCTGGGAAGGCAGCCACAACTGTGGCAAAACAAGGCTTGAATCCGAACCATTCCCAACGGTTCCCTGGAGACTTGGCAGAAAGACGTGGACGAAACTAAACGTGGCTTCAGATCTAAATTCCAGTCCAAAAATCAAGGCTAATATAGAAGCTAATCCCGGGGTAGCCATCTCACCCCCTTTCGCAAGCTCCATCTTCTCCTGGAATTTCTGGTGGAAGACCTTCTATCAAACACCTGCTCATTACCGGCACCAGCTGCACCATTATCAGGATGAGACTCAGCCAGCTCCCCTTCTCCCAGCGCTTCATCCGGGAAGGGAGTCGGTATCCGTTCCTGAGAACCTAACCCTCCAGGTCATTCATAATCAGAGCTGGAATCCTCCTCCATACTTTCCTCTGTGAACTCACTTTCTGTTTGATATCTCTCCAGCCAGCCATTATCCCATTGCAAGCTCTCGTTAGATGATTCACACCCATCTGGCCATCTTTATTCACTGGGCCCCGGGTCATCTAGTCCAGCTCCACCTTGCCCTGGATCAACTGCCATTTGTCTGGATACCCCCGGGACCCCCAGAGGCTGACCCACGCCACTAGGCTGGAATACCACAGAAATATTTTTTCAATGTCATGGAACATTTTTCAATGTCTGAATAAATTTAAAACGGCACTTATAAACAACAGAGCGCCTCAAATCCCACTCACACCATCCCCAGTCCCAGGCTGATATGGTGATCCTGACACCGGGAGCCCCATGGCAGAGTATGTTTGCTGCCAGACTATAGAACCCCCTCCCAAGAGAGACCAGGATGGCTCCATTTCTGCTGGCCTTCCTCAAGCAGGTCAAAATGTTTTTCTGCCAAGGGGAAGGGGCAGGCTCTGGGGAGGTTGGGTGGGATTGGGGGGGGGGGGATGAATTTTAAAGACCATGTTAGTGTATTTACTGCATTTTAATTCTGTTTTTACCACATTGTTACTATTTAATTGGTTTTACGTTTTAAAACTTATCGAGTGAAGATTGTTGGCCACCTTCAGTCCCCACGAGGAGAAAGGTGGGCTATAAATAAAAATGATAATGATGATGACGGGGCCATCCTGGTCTCTCTAGAGAAGGAGTTCCAAAGTCTGGGAACAGCCATCAAAAAGATCCTCTCCCCACTAAACACACTTGAGAGGGTAATGGAACAAAGAGAAAGCCCTCTCCTGATTATCTTAGTATTCTAATAGGCTCATACATGTAGTCCTTCAAATAACCTGTTCTCAAGCTATATATAGAGCTTCAGTCTCAATAGTAGGGGAAAAGCAGGATGTAAATGAATATGTTGTTGTTGCTACTGTAGGACTCCTTGTTGTGTTTATATTTGAAATGAACAGAAACTCTGCAAAATGAAGTGCATTTAATGTTTGATTCTTCTTCTAAGGACCCAGAATGCATTGGCCGACAACAGACTAGGCGTCTGTCTTTAAAATATTGTTAAATCCTAGATTATAAATAAGAAACATCTTTTCATTCTTCAGCATTTCCACTTCCAGTTTTAGGTGGGTGTAGTCATCTAGCTCTGCTTAAATGATTTATTAATAACAGTTGCTAAAATATTCAGCAGGTTATTTTGGGAATGATGTGTAGGAAATGTTTAGTGTGTCTGAGTTTGTTCCTTCTTAAAAGATAAGTATACATTGTTGGCAGGGTGTGTGCATTTGTTTTTCTACCCATGGGGGAAGGAAATATACTTATGCCAAAAGGAGCAGGAGAATAATAGAGAGGAAGTTCTTTGATAGATGCGAGCATCTTCTGATATCCTTTGCACAGCTGTTCCCAGACCTTGAGCATGGCATGGAAGTGACAAAAGCATCTTCAGCTATCGTGTCCTCGACTATTTTTCTTAGGAACTGTAACTAGGAAAGTTTGAACAATTAAAAGATAAATGCCAAGAACTTAAAATCACAACATTTTGAGACAGTTTATATCATTGCAGTCAAAATACCATTAGTGCTAGATCCGAGAAGATGGCTGCTGGGAGAGAGGGTTTTGCATTGCTCAGTTACCTCCAAAGCAACTCTGAGATAACACCCCTGGAATGAAATTGTGAGTGACTCATGTTTGTTCTGATTAAAATAATGGCAAACATTGTTGAATTCCTTATTGACAAATATTGTTGCAGATTCATCAGAACTTACATATGTGTATATAGAGTGTCTGGCTCTACATGCAAATGCCCACCATTTTCAAACTTACTAGGGAAATCTAATTGTGTGTGTATCCTTTGTTTAAAAGTATGCCAAGCACATACACAGTTTTTTTTTTGAAAGACCTGTTTTAAAAAAGATTATTTTTTCATTAATTATGATTACGACTCATACATTTTTGTAGTCTTGCTTGACAGATCTTCAGGGCCACTTTGGGCAATTCCCCTGTGGTCCTTAGTCCTTTCTGTCCCCTTCCATAACATTTAGAAAGGTCTCTGATGCTGAAGTTTTTGAAAGCCTGCAATGAAATAAAGCAAAGACAGAGCCTACTTCTCTGATTTTTCTTCCAACTGTAGTAGTACTCAGAAGATAGAACTTTATTTGGACCAGAATATCTAAGAAAAAGCCAGCAAAATGTTGGCTATGTGATTCTGGGATTTGTAGATCAGAAAGGTAGTTTTTCAAATGATGCAAATCAATGTTAACATGTTAGATGTAGACATGATATTTGTGTGATATAGAGACACTTGTTACTTGGTTGTGACATTCTGCTTGGTGTTAGCATTCTGGAAATGGGCCTCAGTATTGACTGGTATCATATGGAGCCCACCTTTTAATCTGGAATCATTGCAACCCTCTCTCCTTCATGCACCCAAGTGCTTTCTTCAAATTGTTAGTATTATGTAGTCTACACCATAACACATGTTTAGCTCTCACTATGAATGAAAGAAAATCCTCCAACGTCAGTCCTGAGCCTACTCAGACAAACACAAAAGGTTGTTCTTGTATACGATCTGCTTTGACATGGGAAAGCAGAGGAAGTGAATGTTTGCTTCTTTGCCTAGGGCAGTGAAATATCTTTGAACAGTCCTGTTCTGATATTGAGTGAAACAAACCAACTGGTATGCTAGTTTATGAACTATTTGGAGGTTGATCAGCTGAGTTTTTCAGATTTATCTCACATTTAAGCGTTGCCTTGAAGACATCTACAATATCAATGTGCAGGATAAATAGGAAAATTCCAGTAGGAATGTACACCATTATTTATTAGCTCTGTGTGACTAATAAATGTTGTTGTCTCTCCACAAGCATTCATTCATGCATGTTGGGTGTGTACTGAATAGTATGAATGTGAATGCGTCAGCCATCAAATCACAAGGCTGAGCTATCATGTTCTGGGGAAAATATGTTTCTGTTGAGAGCTTTCCCAATACGTTCAAATGTGTGTTTGGAAGATTTTTTCCCATTTATTGGATTAAAAAACTAGTTATCGAGGCCAAAAAAACCCCTGGAAAATATCTAGTGTGGAAATTCATAGAGCAGAACCATGAGCATGCACAAGGCAGGATCTACTGATAGAGGTAGATGGAAAAGAGATCAGAAAACAAAGGAAGTCTGATAAGGAGATCTTCACCAACTCGTATATGTTCAGCATATGTATTTGGCTCATAGTCTGATTCCTCAACCAATCGGGCATTAGAAAAGACAGCATATTCCTTTATGTGGCTCCCACCCGATTAGAAGAGCTGTTATGCATCAGAGTAGTGTCCTGTACAATCCAGCAGTTGTGTCTACTCAGTGTCCAACTAGTAGCCTATATGAAGCCTTCAAGAATGACATGAGTGCTTGAGTCCCAAAGCAGCTGGTATTTAGAGGTGTGCAATTTAATAGTGATAAACAGCACTAGTAGTTTTATCCACCACAAATTAGTCCATCAGTATATCCTATGATTGTAGATGCCATATTTTGACTGTACTAGTGAAGAATTTTTTCCTTTTCCAATTTTGGTGGGTAACTATGAGTTCTAGTATAATGGGAGAGGGAGAAAAGCCCCTTATTAGCCATTTTGTTCACACAACGTGACATCTTTTACTTGTTTTTTTCTTCCTGTGTTGTAGATAGGGCTTTCGCTGTTGTAACCTTTTCTCATTAGAGGGCTGCTTCAGATTCACAGGTCATTTTGGTTGTTCTTTCCTGCTATTTTCCCAGCTGAATATTTTTTCTGAAGTGTCATGACAGGAACAGATTTATCTAAGGGCAGTATAATTTTGGCAGTTTTATTTTCAATTTCTTTTCTAATTATGTCCAACATTGAATTTCGTATGCCTAACACAGAGCTGGCCTTTTCTGCTTCAGACACAAACTGGGTCAGCATTTTAATTGAACTATCAACTGGATTTCATGGTGGTTAGTCACCACCGTCTCAGCTCCTATTCCTAATATGTGAGGTTGGGACTTTTTGCCCCAGTATCTAACAATTTATATTTGTTTACTTTAAACTGTGTTTGCCATTTTAGTGCCTTGAATAATTGAATGTTGTTGAAAAAACACCCAAACCTAGTAATCCTACCTTTGATGTCAGATCAATTAAAAGCAAACGAGAAAGCACTATTCCCAGTATAGATCTTTGAGTGAACCCAATTTCCCAAAAACATCAGTTTTGCAACTCCCCCATTCTGATAACTGGCCATTTGTTATTACTAAACCTCTCTTTTCTGCCCAACCATCTTATCAATATATTGTGACTGTTCAACTTTGTATGTTTAATTAGCCCTGTGCAAAGAACAGATAGCATTTCAATGAAAACATCTTGTTTCCACAGATATTCTCGTAGCTGGTGTAGCATGAACTCAGATTTGCCATCAGTTCACATCCATAATTGTAACGTGTGATAGGTTCAAGATTTGTAGGTGTCCATATTCTGGCTTACTCTTTCTTCTAGATAGGATGAGGGTGACCTTCTGAGATCTCAGTAACTTCATTATTATGTATTATCAACTGAATACAATTGGAATTAGAGTTCTTTCTAGTTCAGCTTTTGTGGACAGGTGCATTATTCGTCTAATTCTGCCTGTTGTTTCGTGAAAACTGTAAGAATGATGAATTTCTTTGTTACACAGTCCTGGTATTTTTCTGTCTGTTGAGAGTAAGGATTCTGACTGCAGCACAAGCTGAGGAAAATTATTAAAATATTACTGAACATGACTTAGAAACGATATGAAAGTCTATTTTGGGCTGACAAACTCCTACCCCCCCCCCCTCTTCTTTCTGCTTCACTGTGGCTTCTGTTCAGTCTTATTTAGCAGGACCTTTCAAAGCATTGGGAATGTACTTCAGACTGTCTCCATTTGAAGCTATAGAATACTCAGTAGCACATTTTGAAGAATATTTTATGGCTTTCATAACATCCATTTCAGCCTGGATTCTATTTTTGGGTGTAAGGTATTTGGCAGTGTAAGGTATTCAGAGGTTCTACTTGCCCAGTTTTTATCAACTTCTTAACACCTGAGGATGTGAACTGAAGTTCTGGTGCTATTCATCTTTTTTGTCTTCTCTTTTTCTTTTTAAAAAAATATTCTTTATTTAATTTTGCAATTTAAAAATTGACATAAAAAGACATTAGACATAACATGTATTGACAAAGACTAGCCCAGCCCCTCCCCAGGAGCCCCCCCTCCCCAGGAGCCCCCCCCTAAAAAAACACGGACAATACATTGGCCCCCTGGTCCCGAGCGGCGGACCCCGATCTCCTCCCCTAGGATGAGTTGCCTCATCCGTTTTGTTTAGTCCACCACTGTGACGGTTTTTAAGCACCCGACCGGGAAACCCAGAGAGAATATAGTAGCCTCAGGTGGCTCTGGTTGGACCTTACACCATGGTCCATTCTTTTTTGCAGTCTTTCAAATAGTCTGTGATCATGGACCAATCGGTCCTCTTAGTCTTATTTTCAAGATCCATAGCCTGCGTTAAGCAGTCCATTTTCATTATCTCATGTATTTTTGCTTTCCAGTCTTCCAGCGATGGTAGTTCCTCACACTTCCATCGTTTTGCCAGGCAGAGTCTTGCCGCTGTGGAACAGTACACCAACAACTTTTCTTTATTATTGTCCATATCTGCCTCCCGCCCTACCATCCTCAGTAGATAGGCTTCGGGTCTGCATCTTAGTTTCAGCTTCAGGGCCCCCTGGAGTTCCTTATGCACCAACTTCCAGAAGCTACCTACTTTCTCGCATCCCCACCATAGATGGTAAAAATTTCCTTCCTCAGCCTTACATTTCCAACATTTGTTGGAGTAGTTTTTATTGTAACTGGCTATTTTCCTCGGTGTTAAATACCATCTATGTACCATTTTTATTATGTTCTCCTTAAGTTCATACGCGTACGTATATTTAAAATGGACATTCCAGATTCTTTCCCAGTTTTTCAGGGGAATCTGTTGTCCTATGTTTTGCGCCCACTTCAACATACATTCTTTTATTTGTTCTTCTTGTGTTTGCCACTCTAGAATTCTTGTATATAACATACTGATTTTTTCTGATTTTTCACCATCACCTGATCCCAGAAATTTGGTTTTGTCTCAAAATCCCTCTCTTTGTCCTTAAGGAAGATACTCTTAATTTGGGCATACTGATACCAATTTATGTCTTTGTCCATCTCTTGGACTTCTGTAAAGTCCCTTAGGGTCCATTCTCCCTCCCTCCTCTTTAGGAGTGTCGAGTACCTTAGCCAGATCTTTTTACCATATTGTCTCCGATGGAACGCTTCCATCGGGGACACCCAGAGTGGTGTCTTCCTATGGAGTCTATCTTTATATTCTTCTCAATCCATTGTCTTTTCAACTCTTTCCCACTTTTCCTTTTGTAGGCTTGTTGAAGGCAGAAACAATTATCCTTAATAATCTTCCTCACTAGGAAGAGAACTGGTGCCGACTCATCTGCCTTTAAAGAGGATATTGGAAGACTTCTGTTGGAAATGATTCCTTTTAAAACCAGATGTTGGCAGATTCTGGGGACCAAATAATAATGATATAGATAACACTTTTTATATCCACAAAATTCAAAGTGGCCATCTTAGTCAAGGTGATTGATAGTGTGTAAGCTCCAAATCCTCTTGGACAGGCAAGATCTAGAAGAAATCAGTTTGTCAGGTTTCTTGCCAGGATTTGTCTTTGATGGACAGTATTGAGAGGAGCAAATAGAAATTTAGCCATGACAACAGTCTGCCAGTTGTTTTTGGTGAAAACAATGATTTAGAAATAGGAAATACGGGGTTTTTTTTCAATTGGGCCACTTGTTATTTAGGGAACAAATACATTTGCAACTTAGAAGGTCTTGAGCATTAGCCAAGATCTTCTAATGCTGGCTATAAGATCTGTTGGGGAGGCCCTTCTCTCACACCTGCCTCCATCACAAGTACGGTTGGTGGAGACGAAGGAGAGGGCTGACTTGGTGGTGCCCCCCCGCCCCCAGCTCTAGAAATCTCTCTCCAGGGAAATTAGATTAGCGCCCATCCTGTCCACCTTCATTGGATTTTCCAATCGGTTCATCTATTGACTAGTCTTCCCTAGCCATAACTTATTGTCTGGCTCTGTAGCAGTTTATTACCAGCCCCGCCTATTGTTTGGATAATGATAAGCCACCCTGAGTCCCTCTTCGGATGAGAAGGATGGGATATAAATGTTAGAAATAAACAAATAAATACAGCTGTACTTCACTATCCCTTGCCCTGCCATCCTAGATCTGAGCACGCCCACTCTTCTCGGCTACTGATTGATGGTTATTGATGTTCTTATGTTTTTATGATGTCTGTTGCACAGTTTTATTGTTTAAATTATTGCAATGCAATGCATTTTAATTGTACTATATTTTACTTCTGTTTTTGCTGGGCTAGGTCCCCATGTTAGCTGCCTCGAGTCCCTTCAGGGAGATGGTGGTGGGATATAAGAATAAAGTTATTATTCTCCTTAGACATCAGACTGTCAGTTGTAGTTAGTTATGTTTTAGGAATACAATTCGGAAAACCCCCAGGCAGGTTGGGTACTGACTGGGCAATGTGGGAGATTTTTGAACTTTTCTAACTTCCGCTTTCCCCAGACCCCCAAAATTTTAGTTGTTTGGCTCTGAAGGTCTAAAGACTTGGCTCGAGCAACCCCCCCCCCCCCAACTCTGCATTCTGATATGCTATGCATAGAACTGTCTTTAAAACAGTTTGGTTTCCTCACAGTTTGGTGGTGGAGCTGTTAGCTGAAGCAGTATGTAAAGTGTTTTGATCTGCACTGGCTATCAGTTGACCTACCAGCCAACTGGTCTTGACTTTAAAACACTCCTGGCCCAGACTTGAAATATCTTGGGAATGCTCCTCTCCCTTGAGAGCCTCTCCTTCTTTGTGTATTAAGAGCTACTGGTGAACTGTTGCAGTCGATGCTACCGCTCTTGGCGGTGAAGTTATCCGTAACTAGAAATAGATTGAATTATGTTATCACCCTCCCTAGAGAGATCCGACAGGCCCACTCTCGCGCTATATTTAGGAGTTGAGTAAAAATTCCTGTCTTCTGCTATATTTGGTGAGTTTTATTTTTTAAAGAAATTGTTTCAATCTCTTCCCCTTATTTTTAATCTCAAGACTTTTAGTTTCTCTTAATTATACACATTATGTTTAAATCTGTCATTTTTTAAATTTATTGTTCCAAAGATTGTTATTGATAGAAAGGGGACACATGCATTTCAATGTAATTTAGAAAGAAATCCCTATATTTGGGTGTTTCCAAGGAAATTCTTCAGCAAAGGCTGAAACCAGTGAGGATACATTTGTGTGTCTCAGCTGTTCTGCAGAGATGGTGCTATTAAGAGGTTGATCTTGATTGACTGGGGCTCAGTCTCCCTTCTGACAAAGGGCAATCAATTAGGTAACTTAAGCCAAGTCATTTGGGGCTATTATAGTCAAAAATTCAAAGGCCAGCCCTGTAAAAACTCTGTTGTATTCATATAGCATTGAAGCTATTATGACATGAGTGGCAGCAGCGACTCTTGAATCTGATAAAAGAACTGCAATTATTGTGAGTTTTCTAGGCTGTATGGCCATGTTCTAGAGACGCATGTATGGCCATGTTCAATTAGCAGGGCCAACTAAAACCTCCCAACAAATGATTATCCCAGGCAGCAACCAGCCAGGCTTTGAAGTTGCAAGGTCATTAAATGTTAATCAAGGTGGCCAATTGCAATATTTATACTTGCCTCAAGCAGACAAGAGTTTTTTCTCCCACTCTGGACATTCCACAGATATATAAACCTCACTTGCCTAGTTTCCAACAAACCTCACAACTTCTGAGACTGCCTGCCATAGATGTGGGCGAAATGTCAGGAGATAATGCTTTTGGAACATGACCATACAGCCTGGAAAATTCACAGCAACCCAGTGACTCCGGCCATGAAAGCCTTCAACAACATAAAGAACCGTGGCCTTCTCCTTAGTTGGTGAAAGTAATCTTTACCTTTAGAGCAGAGATTTTCCAACTGTGGTCTTGAACTGTCAGTGGTAATCCATGGAGCCTCTTTCATGTAATCCTCAGCGTCAAGGATATCTTCACATTATTTTATTTTTCATTTACAAATTTTGGGGGATGCTTTTGTCTAAGGTTGGATAATATGTTACTACAGCATGTTCCACACACAAACATGCTTAACAGTAGAGAAGTGTTACAAACTTACAAGAAATTGAGGTTTTCAACTCTGTTTTGACAAGTTGAGCAGTGCCTTGTTGCACATGGACGACAGTTTGAATACCTGACGTAATTTGTAATTTAAGGTGGCATTTGTAACTCTGATTAAATTATTATTATAGTATTCCTTCAACAATACCAATGTATTTACTTAGCCTTCAAATAATCACCATAGCAACTATTAGCTATTAACAGTTGTGTATATATTTTTGGAAAACTTGTCTTTTCATAATATGCAATTAATTTTATCTTTAGAACTTACTTTTTAAAAGTGCAATTCTTAACTATCTAGCAAAATGCATTTGATTTTTATAATACAACATTGGAGTTTTTTGCTATTGTATTGTGCTAAAGAAGTACTTGGAATTGAATCATGTGGGTTGTGAATCTGCTTTGGCTAGTAGAATGTTAAAAATCAGTTTATTAAGTGGCTAGTGTTTGCATTATTAGTGAGAATGGCTACTCAGAAAATATGATCTGACTGCAAACCTGGATGCCTGGTGGCTCTCAGATACTTTTGCCCAGCACTACTATTTCACTATTTTCTGCATTCAGCTTAATTTCCCCAGCATCAACTCAATTAAGGCCCATCTTAAGGTGCAAGAACAAGGTAGAGTGCCCAAAATATGAAAGAGGGAAAACCTGAGTGTTATGTGCATTTTGAGAAATTGGGACTTTATTTTTTATCCTACCATCTCTCCTTCATACATTTGGGAATAAATCACAGGCTGGGGAAAAAATCCTGTGGATGGTTAGCAATTCTCTTTTGCTCCAAGACCTTCCTCTTAAGTCAGATTGCTCAACCTGGGGGTTGGGATCCTTGGGGAGGTTGTGAAGGGGGTGTCAAAGGGGTCTCCAAAAACCATCAGAAAACAAAATATTTTCTATTGATCATGGGTGCTCTGTGGGAGAGGTTTGGCCCAATTCTATCATTGGTGGGGTTCAGAATGTTCTTTGTAGGTGAACTATAAATCCCAGCAACTACAACTTCCAAATGTCAAGGTCTGTTTTCTCCAAACTCCACCCGTGTTCACATTTGGATACATTGAGTTTTTGTGCCAAGTTTGGTCCAGATCCATCATTATTTGAGTCCACATTGCTCTCTGGTGAACTGCAACTCCAAAACTCAAGGTCAATGCCCACCAAACCCTTCCAGTATTTTCTGTTGGTCATGGGAGTTCTGTGTGAAAAGTTTGGTTCAATTCCATCATTGATGGAGTTCAGAATGCTCTTTGATTGTAGGTGAACTATAAATCCCAGCAACTACAATACAAGTAACAAAACGAATCCCCCTCCCAACCCCACCAGTATTCAAATTTGGGTGTATCGGGTATTTGTGCCAAATTTGGTCCAGTGAATGAAAATACATCTTGCATATCAGATATTTACATTACAGTTCATAACAGTAGCAAAATTACAGTTATCAAATCGCAACGAAAATCATTTTATGGTTGAGGGTTACCATAACATGAGGAACTGTATTAAAAGTTTGTGGCATTAGGAAGGTTGAGCAACATTGTTAAGTCGTCTTGAAATTTCTCATGAGTGTTGATCAGTTCCATAGTAATCACATCTGTGGTACCAAATCTAGTGAATAATGCTGTCTTGATAGATGAGAAAAATATCTCGCTTCCTTTTCTTCTTGCATTGGCCAAGTGTTAAAAGTGTATACTCGCAGAGTTAAGACAGTAACTTTTTAGAGTGCCCGTAGCTAACTCGCAGATGTAATGCAAAATACTTTGGTATGTTCAACAGCCTGCTTCCTCTTTTGAAGGGAATGAAGAAAAATAATCGCCCTTAAGCAGAAACAAAAACAAACCATTATTGCTTTAATTACACCAATGGAGAGGTCATAAATCTGGGAGGCAGGTAAACTGTTTTAGGAAACACATGTAAGTGAGAAAGGTTAGCTTTTAATCATATTATAGTTGCTCAGTGACCCTTGTCAGGTTAAACTTTCACTGAGTAAGTGGAATACAGGAAGCCAATAACTGGTCTGTAATGCTTCCTGATTGGGAAAATCTGCATAACTTCTTCCCTCATTATATTTTCCCCATATTTATCCTCCAAAAAATGTCAGAATTATTGGAATTTATTACAGTAGTGGGGTTCTTTGTCTCTAAAGTGATGTCAAGGGAGGATTTTATGTTTGGAAATAGATATTACCCACAAAATTATTGTTTCTTACTATTTATTAGTAGTTTAATCAAGGCAGAGGAGTACAAGGAAAAATATTTTAGTTCAATTTGAATTTCAAAGTCTGGTGGGAGAAACAGATCAGCTTTGGGCGTAGCATCCATATTCAAAAGATAGACTTGTAAGTTGCGGACTGAAAAAAGTATAGCCACTAAATGTTTTAAATCAGAAAAGACTCCCCTCAAAGGTTTGTTCTTCAAGAGGCTCTTTTTTCCCCTCTCTCTGGAAAAGCAGAAATATGGTTGGAGATTCAGGGCAATCAGCTGGAGACAAGGCCTCCTGGATGGCTAGACTTCCCTTCTGTCTCTATGATCTGAACATCAGACAAGCTTTTTGTGTTTTTCAGAAGGCATTCCCACTTATTATTTTTGTCCCCTTTAATGTCATAGATACAACACACACATGCAGGCAAACACACACACACACACAACCCCATTTCTTTTTCTTTCCAGGGTTCTTAATCTGTCTAGACTTCATTGGTATTGCTTTTTGGAAACTCTGTGTTTGTCTAGCAGTTGTGAGCAGTGGAGGAATGGGAATCCGGCTTGTGTTTTCATTCTGGATAGTGGGCACAAACTTCCACAGTACTTGGATTTAGTGATCACTGGCCATCAAGGTGGTTGTATGCAAAGCTGAAAGGGTTTTTCTTAAGCTGTATAGTCCAACTTTCTTCATAAGCAGGGTTGGACATATTGTGGTCCACAAGGTACATATAGTCCCTAGACCACATTTTTGTGGCCACTTAAGACACCCACCAGTTTCTCATAATGCCCCAACACAAAACTTTAAAAAGAAAAATTGGAAATTTTGGGGAACCTCCTCCCCCAAAACACATGGAAAAATATTCCCACTGCACATCAGCCACCTCAGAACCTCACATTATACCCATATACATCTATTTCCTCTGAAATTATTCTCAAATTGGCAAAAGGATGTGATGCAGTGTCATGTCCTGACACCATTTTGAGAGGGACAACAGAAGAATCCAGAGGCATTTTTTTGGTTTACTGGAGGGGGTATCTGGGTTAGAGGTCCAGAAATTTAGCACCTGAATTAGGGCTCTAGGTGGAAAATTCCTCTCTAGTCCTCATGCAGTTGCCCATGCCTATCCTAAAATTTGTTTCTTGATGTCAGACCCCAAGCCCCACAGGCCTCCATTTCCCATGAACAATACTGTAGCCGTGATGGCTTTAAGATCCCTTCCAGGCCAGCCCGTCTCCCTCATGAAGACCTGGCCTGGCCTGGCCTGGCCTGCCTGTCTTTCTCATGAGAGCCTGGCACCAAGAATGCAGAATGAACTGGTCATGGTTACCGAAGCGAGCCTGGGCGATAAGCAGGGAGGCCCAGGCCAGAGACAGGCCTGACTCCCCTTTGCATCTGGAGACGCTAACGAGGTTTACATTCTCGAGGAGCTGAGGTAGCTTAAACAACAGCTGCCATCCATCATGCCCACTTTGACACTCGACGCAGACCTACGTAGCTTAGATCAAAGGGTCTGGACAGTATATCCGTGTGGAGTTGGCCCTAAGCCGTATCTCGTGCCAACGACGAGTTCAGGACTATGGTTCTCTGAAGGAGGCCGCCGGGCCTACTAAGCTCTCTGCCTGCCTATAGAGGATCTGGCCCATTTGGGCAAAGCCTTGTTACCTTGCTACGTTCCTGTTTGTTCCTGAAAGACTTTCCTTGCTTTTAAATCCAGCTTTATTCCTGATTGCATCCAGTTTGAATCCTGATTACCACGGGACTATTTACTCATTGCTTTGTTCCTGAGATTTGCTGCTATTGGAAGCACTATAGTATTGCTTCCAACCTCTTTCCTATAAACTATATTCTCAATAAACCTGTTGTACCATAGTTGGACTCTGTGGTTTATCAAGGGAGGTCTTGGTCAAGGGCCTAGAGGGCGACAATTGGGAACCTTTCAGCTTTTATCTTATTTTAAGTATATTTCACTCCTTGCCAACCTTTAAAAATGATCTATTCCTCCTTTTTTGTATCTCAAGAAGATCATAGTACTGCTACAATGCCCATTGCTTTCTATTTTTTGAGCTGTGCTACAAGTTAAGCTTGGATTTTTTTCTGGGTGTTTTTTTTTAGTTCATGATTCCTATAATTCCTATAATCATGCAACATATCAATTGATTGCTTTAGTCTAAACAATAAATGATACCAATCTAAGTCTCCAAGTTTTTACAGCTGTCTGTGATAGTCAATAATTCATCATGGCCCTTGTTTCTTGATTCATGGTTGGGTCCTTAAGGTATTAGATCTTTTCTAATTTCATTGGAAGTTAAAGTTAGTAAAAATGTGATTCAAGCAATTTCTTATCAGGTCTTAGAAATAAAATTTGTGCTTCACAAATGATGCAAGTCTCAACTTCTTTTCAACATATATATCAAAATATTTTAGAAATGCATAGCCCATTACTATTCAAATAATATTTTTAATGCGTAAGTTAGAGGGGTTTTTTCCCCAGGGGGAGCTGATTAATACAGAAAGATGCCGCAGTAGACTTTGAGATAAACAGATGTGAAATTAACACAAACCAGAGAAAGACAAGTTTGCACACTATTGGTGTAAAGGCCTACAAAACCTTCAGTTCCTACAAACTTCTATGCTGTATGAGTGATGGCTCTTGTGTCCAAACCTGTCCTTGCAAACAACTAGCTAGTGACAAAACACCTCTAGAAGATATGCCTTGCTTCTGATTTACAACCTCTCTGGATAGTTTAATCTGTGGCATGTCATTATACTTGAATGGTGTCTTGTCCCTTCTTGTTTCCCCAGCTGCCTATCTGGAAAAGAAAATCCACAAAAGTATAGGACTGGAGTCAGAAATAAACCAGATTTTCTTTAAAATGTGTAACAATATGGGGAAAGAAAACGAAAACAAAGACAAAAACAAAACTTTAAAAACGTATTAACACAGAAACAATCCCAACATTTTTGGTTATCTTTGGAAAGTTCATGCTTTAAAAGTACTAAATCCTGACTAGCACAAAGAGTGCACTGACTTGATATGAAGACTCGGTTAATGCAATTTCTCCAAATCCCAGGTCATTCTTATACTGGGTTGTTGTAGGTTTTTCGGGCTATATGGCCATGTTCTAGAAGCATTCTCTCCTGACGTTTCACCTGAATCTATGGCAAGCATCCTCGGAGATTCTTATCCTTCTGTTAAAGTTAGTTTCTGAAACACATCTCTGGAATTTTGGGGGAATTAGATATTCTGAATTAGTTTTGTGCATTGATATGAATGTAGCAGTTTACAAGAAGGTTCATTTCCACATAATGAGTATCCCATTTCATTAAGGAGAAAACTATTGTGGAGAAGGTAACCAACATTCATATATATTCATACAAAAATCATGCAATTTTTCCCTCATAGCTTCATGCAATAAAAAGTTGAACTTTTACAAAATTGCAATTGTGAAAAAATGTGCACAATTTTCACAAATGACACTGAGTGCATACTAGCATAGGGTTTCCACCAATTAAAAGATACTATGTAGCTGTTCCACCTTATCTTCCTTAACAGCTTCTTTTTGTGGAAAGAAAAAAGATGGCAGAAGCAATGGGAAACGGGTATTAAGGAACTGCAGTTGGAAAGATGTTTTCTGGAAAGCCACCATCACCACTACAAAATTCTGTGTGGCATGGGCATTTCACAATAAAGGCCTCATCTACACGCATCCAGCGTGTGCCTAGTATGTACTTTCTTCTCCTACAAAGACATTATGTGTGAAGCTGTCCTCAAGCATCAGAGTGAATTATTTCAAAAAGAAAATGTCTAGACTTTGGGTTTGATTCAAACATCCTTTAATTCAGAGCATTGGACAAGACCTTTTTGAGTTTCTTTCAAACAAGGCCCTTTGTGAGTGGATATAATAAGAAAAAGAGCATGAGCCAATTTCATGGCCTTCCAGTCTTGGCCTTGTATCCCCAGCAAAATGTTTGATGCTTGGATCATGTCCTGGTGTCTTAATCTGAAAGTTGGCATATCTAATTTCTGGAAACTGCTTGTCCTTTCTGACTTTGGAGTTCAAATATATTTGGAAGGGTACATGGAACTACTGAATGGATTAACACTTTACCTTTTTAGAAATCGGACAAACCAAATCTCAAATCTGTTGCGACTCTGACCTTTATTGGAGAAAGTTTTTCCCTATGTTCTTTGGCTAACTTTAATATAATATAACCTTTTATATAAATCTGTTTCAGAGCCTCAGACGGCTTGGTAATCCTCTTATTTTGACCTCATTTACTGTCATACTGTTATGTGTTGTAGATTGTACTGTGGTTCAGTATTTGTAGCCTTAGAAATCTTGAGTGCCTGTAGTTAGCATGGTGTAGTAGCTGAGAATAGCTTTATTTCAAGATGTATTATCTATAATAATAAAAAGGGAATTATCAACTTTTTTGGCCCCACCCTAACCTGAAGACTATAAAGGTAGACTTTCAATTTGGCATGTCTAGCAAAAGGACTTCAGGAATATTTTACTTTATTTTTAACGTCTCAATCAATTAATTAAAATAAGTCCATAGCTTGAAGTACCGTCTTCAGCACTAGGTTGCAAATCTCTACATCTGAAGAATCTATAGTCAGGTCTAGGATATTTATTTTGCCAGATGGTTTTAAGGCAGCTTCAGAGGATACATTCCTCTGTAGGACCACACACACACACACAACTCTTAAAAACAATTAGGTGAGAGGGTACTGCTGCTGTAAGTAGAGATGGAGAATGAAAGATTGAGTTAACACCTGAGTAAAGGGAAGGAATGGCCAAGGATTAATTTTTAAAAAATAATAGCAGTAGGGTGTTCAATGTAATAACTCCAAATGAACATGTTTGGTTGAAAGTAAATGAGTTCTCAGTGCCAATGGTGAGCTTTGGCACAACCTCAATATGTGTCAACATTTGATAAGGATAAGTATGCCCAGTTTGGATAAATTTCTCCATCAATAATCAATTGATTTTATGTATTGGCCATATTGAGCAACACATCTTTGTGTGAAATTGCCATGTTGTGGGTATTGTGAGGATGATCTGGCTGCGACATATGTCACCCATTGATCACTAGGCCTGATCTGGCTGGCTAGGCAGGTGTCTCCTCCCTCCCTCACTGCTCCATGTGTGTCCTTCCCAAGCTATGCGCTCAGTGGAAGAGGATGACTTCCCAGGTAGAGAAGGAGTGTACTGACGTCTCTAGTCTTCAGTTGAAGGTATACAATAGCTGCACTCCCCTGCTAGAACCCCCCAAAAAGCTCAAGGACCATTTGTAGGAAAACGTAGGGGTATTGTGTACAGCCTCAGGTCTGGATGGCCACTATCTCTAGTTTCACCACTACCTCATTCAATTTCTTAAGTAAAAAGGTGATATTATTGACAAGGTGATTTATTCACAGTTTCTGTGAAAATTTGTGTTGTTATTTTTAATAACAGAAAGTTGAGTAGTGCTAGGATAGAGTTTGAAGAAGGTCAGCCAGTGTTCATTGCATGACTTTTGGAGGTGACTGCTACTAATGTCAGTAAGTGTTTTTATTAGTAGCCTGTTCTGTATACACGATTATTTCCAGTGGGTGGTGATGTGCATCGTGGTTTTGCTTTTTATTTAAAGCTGTTGGATTTGCAGTCTTAATTTTGAGGTCTCTTCCTTGTTGCTGGCAAGTGACCTGATAATATCCTAGCCTCTGTCTCTTTTAAACGAGTGAGTTTCTCAGCTAGAAAAGGGAAATTCTTTCACATTAGTCCATTTGAACAGCAAGGCAATTTTCCACATGGTGGCTTTATGGAAATGTGCTGCAGCTCCCTCCAACCATGACCAGGACATTATAGGAAATGTATTTTCATGGAAGATTTGCTTCATTCGCCAAGTGCAGGGTGTGGTGGTGGCAGCAATGTGGAGAACGGTGTTTGTTCTGTTAATGGACAACTGTGTGCCATGATGTGAATCCCTTCTGTTAAATTAAATTGGCTGCATTTGCCACCATGAGCAGCTTGTTGTTACTGAGGCATTTTTCTTTGCCGTGAAGGTCCTGCTGTGTGACGTGGCAAGACATCTTGGGGGGGGGGGGAGGTGCACGGACTGCACAGAATTCAGGGTGATCGTCCATCCCACATCAACAAATGTTCCCAAATTCCCTTGACTGAAATGATGAGTATGCATATAATGTTATGCATTATCAAGAGAGGAATGTAGGTTTGCAGGTACCACTGAAAGTGTACCTTTAGTCCCCACATTCTTTTCAGTTTCATTTATTTCACTGGGCAAAAGTACCAGTCTTTTTAGCACATATGAGGGAATCTCTTTGATATCAAACTGAGTCGAATTTGATTGCTTGGGGGAACTTCCTCCATGTAGAGACAACATGCAACTTCATCCAACTTTAAGATAATTTACCTCTTAACATCCTCTACAGACTTAAAAAAAAACTCTGCCTGATAAACAGTTTAGTCATCGGAAAATGAGGCATCTCTCCTCCTTTAGCTCTGTTTGGTTTTTCATAATTTTCATTATACCAAAAAGAAAGGTGAGTGGAGAGAGGAAACCAAATTTTATTTCAAAAAAGCATGCCTTGGGGCAACCCATCTTAAAAGATTTTTTGAGGCAGTGGCACAAGCTTTGTATACTACATCCCAAGATTTACCTCTGTTTATGTTCCAATTCTGAACATATGTGATGATGTTCACTTGTACGCCATATTCATAAACCTGATTTTGGCAAAAGTCTCATCTGGTTTCTAATTTCCATGCTACTCTTCCTGATTAACAAGATGGAAAGAGACCATATTTCTGATCTGCACAATTTTGTAGCATAATCGTCTGCCAGAACAGTTGGCAAAAAGTACTTGTTGTGTATATACTAGTGCCACTGGACAGAAGATAAAATATATTTACAAAAAAATTTTCTGTAAACTATTTTAATGACACCTGAAGAAAACCTTAAGATATAGATTATTCTGAAATGTGCTGGACTTTTACTATAAATAAATGTTGGCTGCAAATTCTAGCATTTGAAACATGGTTGTCTTTTAATTTTTTATCAATGATTGTCACGGTATTTGAAGAATGTTCCCTGGATGAGTATTTATTCTGTTTTATTTAATAGCATGCAATATTGTGCATATTTATTCTAAGGTCAGCATCATTTAAATGCCAGGTAATGTCGAAGTGAGTATGTACATGATCAAGGTGATTCTGTGGCTGGGATAAAAACCCATGTGATGGAACAGTGTCATGCAAAATCAGCTAACCAGTGAAAGCATGGGATGTGTGTACCTGTAGTCATGCTTTGGGGCTTGCTGAGGCATTGAGAGGGTCTCAAATTCCTGCAGACCAGAGCCTTCCTGTCTGCCTCCTTTGGCCTCTGTCACTGATGGGACAATAAAGTGTTTCCTTTACTGCACTAAGACCTTTGTTGGGTTCACATATGTATCCACTGCATCATGATTATTCTTTGCTGCATTACCAGGGAGCATAGCATTGCTCCCTAGTTTCTACTTTCTCATTCCATTTGATAGCTAGCAAATGTTGGAAACTATCTGGGATAAAATAAATTACATTGGAATGGGGGTTCAAATGTATGTATGGTCTAATTATCAGTAGGTTTCTCAATGCCTGGTACCCAGTTGCGGAGGCAAAAAAGTAATACCTTGCTTCCTCTTACAGGCAGGTGAGTGAACATATTGGTGAGGCTGATTCTTGTACTTTGCATTTTATTTGCCATTTATTATTTTATCAATTGGGTTTTTGTGCCACTCCTAAAATAGTTCACACAGGTGCACAAAGAGGTTTTTTTAAAAAGGTCCTGTACATGTGCTTCCAAGTCACCTGTCAGTTTATGGTGACCCTATGAATCTTATAGGGTTATTTCAAGAAGCAATACTCAGAGTTAGTTTGGCAGCTACTTCCTCAGAATCAAAGCCAATAGCACCTGGTATCCGTTGATAGTCTCCCATCCAGATATCCACAGACAAAAGAACAAACAAGTGTTCATATGCTTGTTGATAGTAGTATTTCATTCTTTAAATAGTTTTTTTGATGTCCTGCTTCATAAGAATCCCAGTGAAGCTCAATGCATGTTATTGATTGGCTTTCTTCAGAGGCTACACATTCAATCTAACAATCGCTCTCCATGGAATTGGATTTAATCAACAAAAAAGTTAACTAGATTTTTAAAAACTTATAGAGTGAAATACAACCATCAATAACCATGCGAAGACTTAATTTTTGCTGGTGGATTCTCATATGTGTTTTCCAGTATTGTTCTCTCATTCCCCATCCAAGTCCTGACCAGATCAAAAAGAATCTGGTGCCTTTAGAACAGTGGTTTCCAACCTGTGGTCCGTATTTATTTATTTATTATTTACTTCATTTATACTCCACCCTTCTCACCCCGCAGGGGACTCAGAGCGGGTTACAATGCAACATATAGACATACAACATTTAGACAGAGAAACAGAGGCTACTGACATTCCAGCTTTTCTGGCCACCAGAAGGAGCTGTCGCATTCCTTCACATATTTCCTGGAGATATTTATGGACTCATAAATCAGTTAAAATTAGCCTCCCCACAACATGGTACCTTAATGTCCTACTTGCCAGATGCAACTGTCTTTCGGGTTGCAACAGTCGACAACAAGCTACACTTAATTGGTCGAGGGCTCACCCCGACCCGGGCAGGCCTCGAACTCATGACCTTCTGGTCAGTAGAGATCCGTAGACCACCAGAGGTCCGCAAAAACTAAAATATGGTCCATGGCCTCACCGTTACTACACCGTTGCAATGAGAGCAACTGGTCTCGCAAAACCCTCCTATAGTGCCAAGCATTAACAAAATCCACAGATAATAACATAGCCCAACTGGGGAGGGGGACGACAAAAACCCATTTTTTTTCTTGGTGTCTTCATTTTTAGGCCTGGTCCTGGGGTTATTTGAGGTGCTGATTAAGGAAATTGCATTGGATATACCACATCAGCTCTAGATTATTAAATATGGTTTTCTTTGGGCAAGCAGACGGCGACTACTGGATGGCATATGTTCTGTATCAGAAACTATCAGAAATTTTCTGAATCAGCACCCCAAATAACCAAACTGAATCTAAAGTTGACTAAAAACTGATTCTTAACCCTTTTGGTACTAATGTTGGAGAGTGGTCCCTGTTCAAAGTGGTCCCTGGCCAAGTGGTTCCTCTTCTTTTTTTAAAAAAAGGTTGGGAACCACTGCTTTAGAATATTTGGAATAGTACTGAACAAAGCTGCTTCTTGAGGTATGTCTGCTACAAAGAAGAAAAGATAGTGCTGGAGGAGAAACTATATATAGAAAGGTAGGAGGAGAGTTGCAGGTCTTGATACTAGAAGATAGATGAAAAAAGTTGAGATCTTCAATCCCAGAATCAAAAATACATAGTTGAACTTTAACTTAATCATTAACTATGTTGTTGACTCTCTAACCTTCCCAATGTTTGGAGAAGTAAAAGCTGTATTTAAGATGGGATGATTTATTAAAACATGTGAAATATGCTGTTGTATTTGCCCGTACTCTAAGGCAGCAGTTTCCAAACTTTGGTTCTTCAGGTGTTTTCGACTTCAGCTCCCAGATTGTCCTAGCCAGCTTGGCCAACGGTCAGGAATTATGGCAGTTAAAATCCAAAATGTTTGGAGGATCAAAGTTTTGTTAAATGTGTACTTTTGAAAAGCTGATATTCTTAACCTTACAGCATTAAAATTGTTTTGGAGCTTTTTGGAAAAACTGAGCTGGAAGAAGACTGCTGGACATAAGTTGCACTTTGTGTTAATGTTCTGAGTCTCCCTGGATTGCATCCACTGGGCATAACATAATGAGAGTTAAATCCCATTGAATCAATTGGGCTTCAATGCTTAATTGTGCATTCAAGCTCCATTGATTTCAGTGGGATTTAAATACTCTTTCTTACTTTTGTCTTGATTTGTGCCCATGAAAATTTTCACATCCCACCCAGAATGCATAATTTTTACCATAGTGTTCTTTATGTTTCTCCTAATGAAAAAGGGTCTACTAGCTCCCGATGTCTCTGGGGTGATTTTAATAATTAGCTGACAGGGGCACTGGTGTTCAGTGGCTAATTATTACTAATTTAATTGGCTTTTAGCATACCAGGAGCTGCACCTGTTAAGAAGGAAACGGGCACAAACTCCATTAGAAAATGGTCTCATTATTAGTCCAATTCATCCTCTTCCTTCCTCTCTGTCCATGTCACAATTGGACTAGATCAGAAAAAAAAGGTTCAGATCTACTTGCACATTGCGTTGAAAAGCCAAAATGAGCAATTAAAACCACACGTATATGGACAGATGGCTGCATCACTTTTGATTAAGTATGTGGAAAGGGCTAATAGATCAGATGTGTGTTGTGCTGTATATATTTAGTTCCTCCAAAGCGTCATTTGAAACATGTGGGCAGATTTTAGGCTTACAGAATCTGCTTTGGTTTTCACTTCAGTGCCAAGGTGCACCAACTGGAGCCAAAGAACAAAACTGTTCAAAGGATGTCTGTTCAGAGCCCTGGAATTGAGCTCGTGTAGAAATTCATTCACATGAAAATCCTACTTGTGTTTCCTCACCAAATATTTTATTTGTTTATTTAATGGTTTAATGTAGTTTGAGTTATACTTTTATTTTGCTTTCTATATTTTATTTTATTATTTATTGTTCATCATTTATAAAATAAATATATAATGCTGAATTTTGTCCATTCCTCTTTTAAAATAGATGCTAGATTAATAAAAATTTTGACCATTTTTGCTTCTGAATTCATGCCTTAATGTGCATTCTCCTATTGTACAACACTGGAGCCAATATGATATAGTGGTTTGCGTGTAGGTCTAGGACTCTGGGGTACTGGGTTCAGATTCTCACTCAACCATGGAAACTCATTGGCTGACCTTGGGCAAATCAAACTCTCTCAGAGGAAGGCAAATCCTCCTTAATCTTGCCAAGGAAACCCCATCCAAATGGCTGGATGGCCATCTGTCATGGGTTCTTTGATTGTACTTTTCTTGCATGACGGGGTTGGACTAGATGACCCATGTTGTCTCTTCCAACTCTATTATTCTATGTTAGGGTCTTCTTAGGGCTGCCATTATTTGGAAATAATTTGAAGGCGCAAGAACATTGGAAGACATTTGTAAAAAGTATCCCAGCTTGGAACAACTGTACCACCCCGTATCTATGGATCCAGTATCCTTGGCTTTACCTACCTGCAACTGACCATATATGTCTTCTCTTGGAATTTTCTAGGTCTCCAGAGTAACTCTGGTAACTTCTAATGGAAGTTGTTCATTTTAGTAAGGTTCACTATTATCCATGGCTTTCTGTTTCAGTTTCAGTTTTTGTTTCAAGAACCTAGCTCCTGCAGATATGGAGATTGTACTGGATTACAAAATTGTCGTGTCTGTATTGAAATGCTGGGATAGAAGTTAGAAGCTAGATTGCTTACTGGGTACTGTAATCATATTGTACTAGCTCCCGATCTGTTTCCAGATGAAGTTCAAACTGCTGGTTTTGACTTTAAGACAAAGGTATAGATCTGTTTGTCTATCTCTCCACTTTCCAACCTCCACATTGAGCTTGGTTGTGATTGTACATTGAGCTTCTATAGGTTCACCCACAGTCTGAAGTAAGGCAGAAGATTATGAGGACTTGTTGTTTCCCATGGTCACACCCCATATTATGGAATATGATTTCCCCACAGAAATCCATCTGATGCTAGTGTTCTCCTTTCATTACAAGTCAAGGTCTTAATTTTACTTTCCCATATCCTTCAGGTGCAATTTTAACCATGTGAAATATTTTTATGTGGGTTTTATCATGCTGCCTTTTGGGTTCTTGCATCTGTTAGGATTTCCATAACATGTATTTTAATTGTTTTTATATTTTATTGTACTCAAACAGTGCAATAGATTTCGATTGAAGCATAGTACCAAATTATTTTAAATCTCTCTATATAAAATGCGTGCCCACTATCTGACGGCCAATCTACCAAGACACCTAAGAGTGGCTCTTACAAGGGAAAGGTTTGAACAGAATGAATCAATGGTTAGATATGGTAGATACCATTCCATCCCTTACACAGAGAGAACATGTGTCTGTGGGGCCCAGGAGGTGGAAGATCTAAATCATATCCTCCACCAATGTGTAATATATGAAAAAGAAAGAAAATTTCTACTTGAAGTTTTCTTACTCAGCAAATCCCACTGGGCTCCGACTAATAGAACTATATTCCTCCTCTCTAATCCCAACCGGTTATTAATTACCAAAGTAGCAACATTCTTCTACAAAGCTAGTAAAAGTAGGCAACGATATATTGCCTCAATTGGAATTGATTGCAGAGGGGATGAGGATACTTGAGGAACAAATAGATGGGTATCTAGGCTAGGAATTTTGACCAAAATGAAGCAGAAAGGCAGAGGTGCCAGGAGAGTATTTGTTATTTTCTTACAGAACGATTGTTTAATGTACTGTTGCACATTACGGAACCACTGTTCAACGCTTGATACATGTAGTTATTTTGCATGGTTTGTTCTGCTTGATATGGCCTTGTGGCTAATGCAATAAACTAAACTAACTATATAAAATGCTCTGTTCGTTTTGAGTGACATCATAACTCAAAATCCACTGAATGAATTGCCGCCAAATTTGGCCACAAGACATCTATTAATCCAAGGAGTGACCATCACTCAAAAAAAGTTGATTTTTGTCATTTGGGAGTTGTAGTTGTAGTTGGGATTTATAGTTCAAAGAGCATTCTGAACTCCACCAATGATGGAATTGAACCAAACTTGGCACACAGAACTCCCATGGCCAACAGAAAATACTGGAAGGGTTTGGTGGGCACTGACCTTGAGTTTTGGAGTTGTAGTTTACCTACATCCGGAGACCACTGTGGACTCAAACAGTGGATCTGGACCATATGCCCAAATATGAACACAGATGGAGTTTGGGGAAAATAGACCTTGACATTTTGAGTTTTAGTTACTGGGATTTATAGTTCACCTACAATCAAAGACCATTCTGAACCCCACCAATAGAATTGGACCAAACTTCCCACACAGAACCCCCATGACCAACAGAAAATACTGTGTTTTCTGGTGGTCTTTGGCGATCCCTCTGACATCCCTTTCGTAATCCCACAGGGGTGGTGACTCCCAGGGTGAGAAATGCTACCTTAAGGCCATCCAGTCCAACTCCGTTCTCCAGGGCAAGAAAACATAATCAAAGCCGTCCTGACAAATAGCCATCCAGCGATGGATAGATAGATAGATATGTGTATGACAGATATAATCTCATAGATTTGAAAGGGGCCCATAAGAAGGACAATTATATGTTGCATGTTCCAGAGTAGGCAAACCACACCGTCTCTCCATCAACACTGGCAAAGAAACAACAACAAATATGTCATAACCTCTGAGAATGCCTGACATAGATGCAGGTAAAACATCAGGAGAGAATGCTTTTAGAACATGGCCATATAGCCCGAAAAACTTACAACTACCCAACAACATATACTGTTTACCCACAAGCATCAAGAAATTACATATATTAGAAACCAACACTTTCTGATTATTTTATTTTCCAAATCACCAGACTGGGCCACAGCAACATGTGGCAGGGGACAGCTAGTAGCAAATATTCTTCCTGTCCACTTATTCTCCTGGAATTCATCCCTAGATAATTGTGCTTAAATCATAACAATGTACAATTCTGCTATGTTCCTTATAGTCAACCAGGCAAATGTGAACTGCTGCCTGTGCCACAGATATTTCCCATTGCAGATTAAAAGTTTATGTATAAAAGAAACGTTTGTGTTGTGTCATCAAGCCTGCAAAAAGTGGCATATTCCTTTTGCACAATGATAAACAAGGTGCTTAGGGTAAAGTGGCCCTCATCATGTGGTCAGTGACAAGCCCTGATTTAATCCTCCAGAGGTAAATTTGAAGTCGCCACTTTGTATTACGGGAAGAGACAGACGTTCCTAACACAGTAACTTTTTACAGATGATATATTGACGCAGTGGGAAGATAAATTGGTGCCCTCATGAGGATGAACGAAGAAATGTGGTAGGAAGTGGAAAGAGACCTAAACGTCTCCCTTAGCCCCCACGTTCTAAAGGATAGAATCAATCTTTTAAAGGCCTGCTACACAGTGGATGGTATCATATAAAATACCACAACGGTTTGGACCACAGACTCTACTGCATTCGCAATCCAGGGTGAGGTTGCGGGTTTTTTTAACCACACCACAATTTTTATTCAGACAAGTTTACCAATACCATTAAAACAAAAATGTGGGCAGATTTTGTGCAAGAGTACAAGGTTTGAAAAGTTTAAAATGAAGATTATCTAACGGATGGGTAGGATTGATAGTAAGTGGGAATACTGAGACTCGGGATCCTTGGAACATCATGGTGATGATAGTTATGACTATGATGCTGAAGAAATTAACATGTAAAATTGCAAAGGGAAGTTAGCAGCTCTTTTGGAGGAAATTAGCTTTCAGAATGACCTGAGATGACAGTGCCTAATTGAGCTGTTGTTGTTGTTTTTAAAAAATCAGTATTTTCTCGAACTTGAAAGTCATTTAAATATGGCATTGATTTGCTTTTGGGGTCCAATGAATTTTTAATATGGCAGCTCTATTAATTAAGGTTTAGAAATGAAAATAGGTTATAGGTACATATGCTTCTTACCATGCACCCTCTTTCCCCATATTGTCTGCAGATAGCCTGTGTGCTGACAGGCTATCTGCTCTTAGTACAAGGGTTCCCATCTTAACACATTTGAAACACATTTGCAAATCCTAGTCCACTGGGAATATGGCTGGGAGTGACAATGGTTAGCTTTGCTAGAGACATAATGCAAAAATGTTAAAGCTAACAAGAGAATGAAAAAAGGGACTATAGTAGAGAGGAAGGATAGGTGTGACTATGTGTCTGATTCCAGTTTACTTAACCGGAGTTTCCACATTGTCAGTGTTAATTTGTGTTTATCCGTTTTATGTACATAGCTGGACTTTACCCATAGAGATGACCAGAACTAAAAAACTAGAAGCAAAAACTAAAAGGCACATTCAGCATGCCTTAGCTTTGGGACATAGACCTATGGCTGTTATCCGAGCTGTTGCTTGAATTATAAAGGCTCGTTTAGTCTATTCTAAGGCAACCTGGAGCCAAACTGTTGTAAAATGCTTCCTAACCAAATGTTTTCTTTAAGTCTCTTCACCTACTTGCTATTAGAAAAATTGGACTTTCGACATCAAGTGTTTCCTGCATGCTTCTACAGTATGTACACTGTCTCTAGGCCTCAATACAACCTCATCCATTATGAGGTTGTATTGAAGCAACCACACCAGGTGACCAGAGCACCTTCCAGGTATGTATGCAGATATACCAGGAAGACTCTTCCCTTCCCCCCCCCCCTTCTCTCTCTGCCTTCCTTTCTCCTGCTCCCTTAAGATGAGAGCATGGGCTCTACCAAGTTGTTGTATAGTCAGCCAGGGCTCAGGCACTATGTATATGTACTATTGATAATACTTTAAAATGCAATTAGTGACGTTTTTAATTATGGAACATCATACTGCCTGTTTGCCTTCCTTTGTAAAAACTGTTCTCGGACACTAGAGCTTTAGTACTTCAACTAGTGAACTCTACCAAAGGAGGCTGAGTCTTAATTGAACCAGTCTTCATCTTTCCCCCAAAGAAGACTAGGGTACCAAGGATACACTTCTAATCCAATCCAAACTGCAAGTGAATTTATTTTGCGTGTGTAGTTAATGTTAGTTTATTACATAAGCAGTGACAGGGTGGTCTGGGACCATGGAAAGAGGGAGAGGATGAGGATTTCACTTGATCCCAGCAAAAATCATTTCTTGGAAACTGCTATTTGTATTTTAAATGAAGCTTTTATTGCTGGTCAAATCTCTCCGCCCCCGCCCCCCTACTCCAACAGATGTTTGCATTTCTAAAAGTATTTCTTAAGTGTTCATTTATGAAATTAATAATACAGTACCTTTGGTTTGGCACTTAGGCTGTGCAGTCATGGGGACTGATCATCTTCTCTTCCTTTTGGACATTTCTTACCTTGATGTCTGACTACCATTACTAGTATGTCGTGCCCCGACAGCTAACTCTGTGGATCCTCTCCTTAGTTCTCTGATACCCTGTATAAACATCTAGGATGACACTAGACTTAGGGCGGAGCACAACATATATATGGCAAAAATGCAATGCTGGGTCACAAAACCATAAATATATACAAACAATTAAAATCACTTATATCAACTTTAATATTAGTTTCTTAAAATTGTCTCAGGACACCATTCTATTATTCTATAAGCCCTTGTGATGGGAAAGGGGGATTGGTGTCTGCTCGTGACTGGGGAAAATCTACTTTTTTGAGCTACAATCCCCCAGAATCCCACAATCAGAAGTTGACTGGGGGATTCTGGGAATCATAGTGAGAAACTGGGCTTCCCAAAGCTCAGCTTCTGTCCTCTGCCTGCTACAATGTATGGCTGTGAGATTCTGTTTTTACTGTATATTCACAAATTTGTTCGAAGATAATAATAATCATCATCATCATCTTTATTTGTACCTCGCCACCATCTCCCTGAAGGGGACTTGAGGTGGCTTACATGAGGCCAAGCCCAGAAATGCATATCAATACAATAACATAAAAACATAAAACAACATTTCAAGTAGAATAAAAACATTCAAACAAAATAAAAGGAGTGGGCCACATGTGCAAAATACAGTGATAAAAACTAAGGATGAGATAAAATTTAAACCTATATATTTATAGGGGAGGTTCAGGGACAGTGGAGTATAAGGCTGCCCATTTTAGGGGAGAATGACAAGAGAAATGTGAGATCATTCTCCAAAAGCGCAATGGAAAAACCACGTCTTGAGGTTCTTCTTGAAAATTTCCAGGGTGGGGGCTAACCTAATTTTGCTGAGCAATACATTCCAAAGTCGGGGGGGGGCACAAAGGAGAAGGCTCTCTCCTTCATTCCCACAAATCAAGTCTGTGATAATGGAGGGAGCGAAAGGAGGGCCTCCCCCGAGGAATGAAGGGACCAGGCAGGTTTGTTGGGGGAGCAGCGGTCACAAAGGTAGGTGGGTCCCAAACTGTTTAAGGCTTTATAAGTGATAATCTGCACCTTGAATTGGGACCGGAAGATAAACAGCAGCCAATGGAGGGCCTTAAACAGAGGGGTTGACCGCTCCCTGTAATTTGCCCCAGTTATTAATCTGGCTGTCGCGTGTTGGACCAATTGAAGTTTCCTGGCTGTTTTCAAGGGAATCCCCACGTAGAGTGCATTACAATAGTCCAGTTTAGAGGTAACTAAGGCATGGACCACCATGGTCAAGTCAGACTTCACGAGGTATGGTCGCAGCTGGCGTATAAGTTTTAATTGTGCAAAGGCCCTCCCAGCCACCGCCGACACCTGCGCATCGAGCATCAGCGCTGAGTCCAGAAGGACCCCTAAGCTGTGGACAGACCCCTCAGTTACCTCATCTGGCACTACATTTAAACTGGCATCCAGCTCAAGGTGTATCTGAGCAACTTGGCCTGCAAAATGGTGCACAAAATTGCAGCACCGAGTTGCCGAGTCCTCAGGAAGCCCCCCAGCCTCAGGAGGCTGGAGGAGCTACCCAACAACTTGGAACAACTCCGAAGGTCTATTTGCTGCAGACGCTATGCGGGCAGTCGAGAAAGCTTTCTTGGCTGCTCACAAAGCCGCGGAATAAGCTCTAATAGCGGCTTTAATCCGTGTTTGATCAGATACGTCACAACACTTCCTCCAGATGCACTCTAGACCCCTCCTCCAGCACTTCATCACAGCCAGCTCCTTAGTGAACCAAGGAGTCTGTGAGACTCTACGCATGGAGAGGGGACGTTCAGGAGCGATCATGTCAATCGCCCTGGCCATCTCACTATTATAGCGATCAACCAGGACGTCGACAGGATCGTCAGTCTCCAAGACAGGAAGATCCCCAAGAGACCTCAGGAGTCCTTCTGGATCCATAAGTCTCCTAGGGTGGACCATCTTAATGGGTCCACCACCCCTGCAGAGGTCAGAGGACATGGCAAATCTTAAACAGATCAGATGGTGGTCAGACCATGACAAGCTGTCCAACCAGTACTGGCAGTTCCTGTTTTAATTAAATGTGCTCACTCATAAAAAAATCCCCTCAAGATCCATATAAAGGAACCTTAATTGAAGTTTTGCGATATGTAAATTTAATCAATCATTTAATACATTAATCTATTAAAAGCAAGACATCTTAAAGCAGCCGTGTTTGATTGACAACACTATTTTAATCTTCATCAATCCAAAATGGAAATGCCACTCTGTTCACAGGTTCTTAGCATACCTGCACCTGATCAGAAAGTAGATTGTATGTTATCCTGTGAATTTATTCAGAACAGACTTCAGTTTGATGCCATCTATTTATCAAGTAGAGTTTCTATGACAAAAGATCTATGACATGTAAAGAGTTCATGATTATAAAAAGTAGAATTCAAAGCAATCAGTAAATAATTCTCAGGTATATTTAATTTCAGGAAAAGGGCATTGCACATGGGAGGTGAGGCCACACAGCCCTGGAGCTGCCCAGGTGACTCTCTGGTAACAACACTGAAAGTAGCGGGAAGAGATATCATGGTAATACAGTGCATACTGTTCTATCACACTGAGCTGTTCTAAGTGGCTACTATGGTAAACAATTGTTCAAAAACAACCAAAGGATCACGGAGAAGCAATAGGTAGCATTCCCTTCATCTCTTGAATAAAGACTCCAACCAGGGCAATCAACACTGTTTTTGTGTTTAGTCTGATGCCAGATTGAAATGGGTCTATAATGAATCGATAAAGCATTTGATGAGGAGCACGTTTTGAAGTTATTTACAGAATTTCAGAGATGTTTTCTTGAAATTGTGCTATTTAGGACTGCACAGTGGAAGTGGGATATATTTAGCAGCTAGAAGCGTATTGTCAGCGGTGGAGGGGGTCTTAGAAGTTAACAGGCACACTAAGTTTGTTGGAAACCAACTGAGCACTTTTGCCTGTTGTATAAATCCTCTTGTCCTTAAGAGACATCAAAAGTAGCCAACTTCCCTTTGCTTTCTTCATAGGTTGGAAAAAGATTATCGGTTGCATGTTATTCATGTTGCAGACTAATATTCATTTCCTTAACAATAAAGGCAAGTGAAAAGAAAAAATCCATTTGTTTTAGTGTTGAGAAAAAGGGGATTATTGGGGATCATGACGCAGGTTGGTACAAATAAGTTCTACACTATGTTGAAAAATGTTGAATTTTTACCAGCTCCAGTTCTAGGCCATAAACCTTTTATTAGAATTAGTTAGACTCTCTTGGGGATTCCCAAAGAGATCAGTATTGCCAAAGTGAAAGATCTGAGCAGCTGTGGGGCATTTTCAGTTGTTGATTTGTGGGGCTCTCTATTGCATAGACTCACATGAAAGCTTAGTTCTGCTGGGAAAGAGAGGGAGAAAGGTGTGCCAGCAGATGACAGTACTGATAGTAATATTTATTTGCATGTGCCAGAGTAACCTTTATTAGAAAAGAGAAGGGCCAAGACACCATACTCTGTATACCATGAATTCTGCTGTTACTAGAGTTAATAATAGTATACCTCAGTTAGCAAAGTGAGTGTGTTTCTGGGCATTACTTCTTTAGCAGAAAATTAGTACCAGAAGCAGAAATAATATGGAAAGAATAGGAATACACCATAGAAAAGATGAGCAATCAGGTTTTACAAAAATTTTATTTACAGCAAACACTACACTCAGATGAAACAATCAAGTCAGAAAAGGTAATTTTTAAAAAATGTTGAAATGTTGAAAGATTATTAGAAAGTGTTTCCCAAAATGCATTCAGGGATTTTTTTTCTTTCTTTAAGTCTCTGAACTTCTTGTGATTTCCATTTTGGTGGCCAAAATATACTTCTTCAGGTGCCAGGTGCAGCTGGTGATGCTGACATCTACTCTCCCCCTTTTTCTCCATTTGCTGTTTATGCATGATTCCTGTAGAATTCTGAAGACAGCTACTATTTGCCTTCCCTGTTTTGTTTTTGGAGATTGTATCAAATGGACCACTGAATAAAACAAATCATTTTGTTCTAACTGATTTGGGGCCCAACCTACAGTAGACATGCTGCTGCAGCTCAATACCAAAAACCTATTTTACTTTAGTCCTCCTTCACATCCTCCCCATGCAGCTATTGCTAAAAAAACTTTCATTTGAACTAATATAAAGGAGGAAAGGGAATGGTGATTGGACATAAGTGTATATTAAAAAAATGAATGTCTTCGTCAGAGGTTTTATTAACTAAATTGTACCTATAATTTGACTTCACATAGAAGTGTACTTCTTGGTACTTCTTTATAAAGAGCGCTGGAAAAGGTGTTCTTGTTCTTTATTTAAAGTATGTTTCTTATTCCCAGTAAATAATGAGCAAAGGGACTTTCAACACCTTGTTTTGTCAGTAACAATGATAAAAAATGGGTATGGGGAATAGCATAAAACTAGAACAGCATAAAATGACTTCATATTCCAAGGCATATGTGAAAATCTGAAGAGGTTAAGTATTAAGATGCTCCCCGTAGCAAAGGGACGGAATCCCAAGTGCCAACTCCTTTGTGCACATTACTCTAGCGACTTTATGGGTTCTAATAATGTAATACACAACATCTCAGGTACATTTTCTTTCCCACCTTCAAACATGATATATGTAATCTATCAGCAATGTCCTTCCTCAAGAAAATTCTAGACTTAGAAATTGCTAAGTAAGAACATGGATAATCTAATCAGTACCCAAGAAAATGACTGTACAAATCAGACATTAGAAATTGCAATTCACAATGTAAGAACACTCTTCTGTTCTCTCTCTCTCTGACCTCAGAGTAAGAGTTTTGGAACAAAAGAGTTTCTGGAGAAAGTTGGGATGGGAGACATCTGAATTTTTGCTATCTGATCTACCCACATAGGTTAAGGCTAAAATAATAATAATAATACACTTTATATTCTGCTCTTCCCACCCCGAAGGGGACTCAGAGCGTATTACATCACACATACGGCAGACAATCCCTGCCGGAAGACGTACAGTTACAATAGAACACATACAATTTTTGAAGGATTTTTTCTTCTTCTGGCTGTGTCACAGGGTGCGTCATTACGTCACAAGGGGGTGCTGTTGCTTCATCCTCATGACGGAGGGCCTCTGTTCCTCTGTTCCGCATTCCACCTTCTGACAGCCGATCTTTATTTACTCAGGCGTTGTAAAGTCCTTACTGAAAAGAATCCTCCCCCACTTTTGGCGGTTCCCAGTTCATCTATTTACAATTAGGCTGTTTTCGAACTGCTGGTTGAACAGTGGACAGGGCTCACAGCTGGGTGTCCAAGCCAGCTCAGGAATCGAGCTTGCGACCTACAGATTGCCAGCACAGCTGTTCTACCGCTGTGCTATCTCTCCGGCCCTCTTTGCACACAACATTCATTAATATGTTGGTTTTTGGTCCAGTTATATATATAAGAAAAAAAATATCTCTTTTCAGAAGTGTTTAGGATTTCAGATTTTTTTTCATATTTTAGAATATAAGTACATACACAACGAGATATTTTGCAAGTTACTCCCAAGTATAAATACAGTATTCATTTATGTTTCATATATACCTTATATACATAGCCTGAAGATCATTTTGGACAACATTTTTGTGCATGAAACAAACTTTGTGTACACCAAACCCTCAGAAAGTAAAGGTGTTACTATGTCAACTACCAGGAGCATTTCAGATTTTGAAATGCTGAATTTGTTGTTGGTTTGTATCCATGATAGTTCGTCTTAAAAGGACTGCCAGACTTCTTCACCTCCCTTCTTTTATTTTTACACTAAAGACATGTCTGTCTTTATGAAAATTACCACCATGCTCACATTGTTGTTAAGGCAAGGAATCCACTTTAAAAGAAAACATTGTCTTTCAGACCTCCCACTGTATATAACATTTTCCATTTAAATTGTTACTTCTGTTTTTCAATGTATGATGCAATTGCAGTTTGCAAAGCACATCATGTTGTAGGCCAGGGCTGTCCAACTTCTACCGGGTCCAGGGCCGCAGGCCCCAAGCAGGCCCCGCCCCAGCCCAGGCCCCGCCCTCATCATGTTGTAGGGAGGAGGCATCCAGCTGTATAACAAACTTATGAGGAAAACTACAATTATTTTAATTTGTAGAGAGAGAACTAAGGCTGAGAGAGAGCAAGAGAGAGTGATTTTCCAACTCGAGCAGGAATAAGAGCATTGAGTGCATGACAAAAGTTGAAGCTAACTCTTCCCAGTCTGTGCACTCCCATATGCATATATTCATCATGCAGTGACTGGCATCAAGTTGATAACAAGCATGTGTGGAACACAGCTGTTGAGATGAGACATCGCAGGGCTCTCCTATCAGCTTGAGTGCATTATTTTTTAATGGAGGCATAGTTTGCACACACATCTGAGAGTTTGAAAGGCAATCTGTTGTGTTCTGAGAGAGACACCGACGTGTCTGATTTGTCCTACAACCTTTTGTCATGTGACCGTGACGGTGCTTTGGAGGACATGTTGCAATTACAAAAGAATTGATAGAATGCTACAGCATCATTTACTGTTCTCAGCCAAGACGATAGAAATGTGTTTGCATGATTCATTTATTTGATTCAAGTTCTACCATGTTAGTTTTTAATATGACTAAATGGCCAGATATTGTATTATATTTTCTATGTTGTACTTTATTAAATTTTACTACAACTTTTAAAAAATATATATCTCATGCTTCTACCAAAATTGATGCTTACAGCAGTTGGCAGTAACAAAATGGAACTGATTTAAAGAATATCAATTAAAACATAAGAAAAATTATAAACATAACAATACAATGAACTATATATGTCCCACCTAATTAGAACCAGTTCAACAATAAACTTTGAATGTCAAGAAGCTGTCTGATTATGTATGTGTGTGTGTGTGTGTGTGTGTGTGTGTGTGTACACACACACACACACACACATTTTACTGGAAGAAAAATAACAAAGAGGCAATGCACAGATAGATCACATATTTCCTTTCACAGATAGATCCAGAATCTTAAGAGTTCCTACTGAGAAGGCCTTCTCTTCTGTTCCTGCAAAATGTAAATGGGTGGCAGTGTGTGTAAAAGTAAACCTTCCTTAAATTTGCAGGCTAAAAATGCAATCTTTGAAATAGCCTAGATACAGGATGTGTAGCATGCCTCCAACTGTTCCAATTGGGCCAGGGGCATTTGGATGAATAGTTAGTTCCAACTTTTCCCATGCACTTAGTGTCCTTACTCTAGCGTAAGTTGAAAAAACATTGTTCCACCTTATAAAATCCTTTTTAAATGTACCAGTTTTTTTTCACATTCTCTCACTTTCCTTCTTTGTCCTTTTCTCGTTTCAATTCCTATAGACTGAATTCAAAGTTGAAAAATTGTAGTATGTTAAATCATCAGGAGGGATGCAGGGCCCTTCCCTGTATCCTATACATTGTATGTCCCAACTTCAGTTTCTGCCCTCAAGATGCACTTTCCCCCCACCCCTAATGAATGCCTTCCTCTTTTGAGCTCCTCCCTTAGAAACAAGTTCTCCCTCAGACACATATTTTTCTTATCTCACCCAGGGTTTTACCAATTTTGTCAATTTTGTTCTTAGCACATTTGGCTCATTCCATGTTTCATTTCTCTATCATATTATTTTGAGACTATTTTATTTTATCATTTCTTATGTTTATTTTGCTGCTATTTTGTTTCTTTGAATCTTGTTTTGTTGTATCGTTATTTTTGGGCTTGGCTTCATGTTAACCGCCTCGAGTCCCCTTTGGGGAGATGGTAGCAGGGTATAAATAAAGTTTATTAGTAGTAGTAGTAGTAGTAGTAGTAGTAGTAGGCAAAAACAAAGTGATGTTACCTGTCCTAACTTGTGTATTCTTCCTTATGTTGCTATGCACTGCCGTGTATTGCCTGGAACCAGTATGGTTTAAATGTTGGAGATTGTACTCAATCATAGAAACTGTCTAACCTTGGGCAAGGCATGGTTTTTCACTCTCAGAGGAAGGCAATGGCAAAACACTTAAGGAATCTTGCTGACAAAGCTCTCTGATGAGTTTGATTTAAATTGGAAAGGACTTGAAGGCATACAACAACAAAAACAACAACAAATGTTACCTCCAAGGTCTTTAACATGGCTGCTTCATTTGTACACGATGCACTTTTGCCACCTTGATCACATTCTGCTGCTTGGCCACATGTCCCATTGTTTTCATCTCTGAAACTTTGGGGAGCATGGACTACATAGATTATAATAGTATAAGACTACATAGATTATAACCATAACTCTGAATTATGCCAGGAAACAGACCCAGTAGCTGTTAAAACAAGGGAGTCACATGCCTGGCTTAACTTATCTTGGTTTTAAGGCTGACCACAGCAGTTTGGATATGCCAAATTTTCTGGATTCTTTCCAGATTTTTTCCAGAGGCAGGCGCACGCACTGTGTATTCTGAATTGGAAAAATATGGTCTGCTTCTGAATTAAAGATGTTAGTTGGATTGGGATAGATGAGTGAAAAAGTCTAGGAAAACAACTTGTGGTAACAGTGATCTGATAAAAAAAACATAGAATAAGAGCACCATGGAAAAATATTTTAAAACATCCTAAAATTGTGCTAGCAAAAATGGATAAATACTGAAATGCTGCAAAAGTGGTTTCTTGAGTATACACGTAAATAAAACACAGTAATAGCAACAACACATTTTTTCCACCAGGAAACCTTTGATCTAAAATTTTGATACCCATTGTGGTTAGAAAAATACAGAGGAGATGCTTAAGCGCTGGGAGTAAGAAACCCTAAAGCCTGAAATGAATCTTCTTGAGGAGATGCAGGAAATTGCTTTGCAGAGGAAGGAATGGTGTCGTTTGTCAAGCCTCGATCCAAATCAAGCTTTCATTTTGCTTCAGGAAATTGGGATTCTGTTCCAGAGATTGGAATGTTACTGCTCAAGAAAGGGAAGTTATGTTCCTCATTATTCTGCTGTAGAATTATTTCTGTTCTTACTGGTTACACAACAATACTCTCAACCCTCCATTTCTATTAAATCTGCATACATGGATTCAACCATCCACAACCTGATCTTTTTTTTAAAAAAAAATACAAAAGGCAAATCTTGATTTTGTCATTGTATGTAAGGGACAGGATTTGTCTACACCATTGCATCTAATAGGACTTGAGGATCCATGGATTTTGGTACTGAGGGGAACCAAGACTCCACTGTAACTGGTCATGGTCATAACTTGTCTAAGATAGGAAGATAGTATGCCAATCCCAGTGGATGCTAAATAGGAGACACTAATTAATTAGGCACCTGGCATTTTGCAATAGCTGTGCATAAATCCCTAGCAACTCTCCAGAATCTCTGTTGCTCTCAACCAACCTTTCCTGACTGGTAGACATCTCTAGACATTAAGAACATAAGAACATAAGAAGAGCCATGCTGAATCGGGCCTCAGCCCATCTAGTCCAGCATTCTGTGTCACACAGTGGCCCACTAGTTGTACACAGGGATCTCTAGCAGAAAGGAGGGCAAAACCCTCACCTGCTCCCGACCCCCCACAACCAGTACCCGGGGAAATCCTGCCTGCCTCCATCAACACAGATGTGGCACTTGGATGTCCATTTCAGTAGCTACTGATTCCCTTGGTATCCATGAATCTGTCTAATCCTGCCTTGAAGCTGTCCAGGCTGACAGCTGTCACAACCTCCTCTGGAAGTGAGTTCCATAACCCAATGACCCTCTGGGTGAAGAAATATTTCCCTTTATTAGTCCTAACTTTCCTACCTTGGAGCTTTAGGAGTGCCCCTAGTCCTAGTGTTGTGTGACAGAGAAAATATTTTTCTCTATTCACCTTTTCTATCCCATGCATGATTTTATACACTTCGATCAAGTCACCTCTTAAACGCCGTCTTTCAAGGCTGAAAAGACCAAGGCGTTGCAACCTGATTTCGTAAGGGAGCTGCTCCATCCCTTGGATCATTCTTGTTGCCCTTTTCTGTACCTTTTCCAGTTCCGTTATATCCTTCTTGAGGTGCGGTGACCAGAATTGTACACTATACTCCAGATGTGGCCTCACCATAGATTTGTAGAGAGGCAATACAACATTTGACGACCTATTTTCGATTCCCTTCCTGATCATGCCAAGCATAGAATTTGCTTTTTTTTTACTGCTGCTGCGCACTGGGTTGACATCTTCATTGAGCTGTCCACCAAAACCCCAAGATCCCTTTCCTGGTTTGTCTCGGAAAGCTTTGACCCCATCAATTGGTAGGTGTAGTTGGGGTTCTTTGCCCCGATGTGCATGACTTTACACTTGTTTAGGTTAAAATGCATTTGCCACTTTGTTGCCCATTCACTCAATTTCGAGAGATCTTTCTGGAGCTCTTTACAATCAGTTTCATTTTTAACTACCTGAACAATTTAGTGTCGTCTGCAAACTTTGCTACCTCAGAATTTACTCCTACATCCAGGTCATTAATGAATAAATTAAAAAGTAACGGACCCAAAACTGAACCTTGGGGTACGCCACTTCTCACCTCTTTCCACCCAGAGAAATGTCCGTTTATTACCACCCTTTGTTTCCTACAGTTTAGCCAGGTTCCAATCCAGGACAAGACCTGTCCTCTGATTCCATGGCTGAAGAGCTTATTTAGGAGCCTTTGGTGAGGACTTTGTCAAAAGCCTTTTGAAAGTCAAGGTAAACAATATCGACCGGGTCCCCTTTATCTATGTGTTTATTTACACCCTCAAAGAATTCTAACAAGTTAGTAAGACATGATTTGCCTTTGCAGAAACCATGTTGATTTTCCTTCAGCAATGCCTGTTCTTCTATGTGCTTAGTAATTTTTCTTTAATAATGGTTTCCATCACTTTGCCTGGAACTGAGGTTAGACTAACTGGCCTATAATTTCCTGGATCACCCCTGGATCCTTTCTTGAAGATCGGAGTTACATTTGCCTCTCTTCAGTCCTCGGGTACAGTGCCTGATCTTAGAGAAAGGTTATATATTTTGGCTAGAAGTTCAGCAATTTCACACTTGAGTTCCTTAAGAACTCTGGGGTGGATGCCATCTGGCCCTGGTGATTTGTTGACATTTAGTTTAGTAAGGCATGTGAGAACATCTTCCTTGTTTATCTCTATCTGGTTTAATTCATTTAATTCCCTCCCTGAAAAAACTGACTCAGCTGCAGGCATATGTTGTCTGTCCTCCTGTGTGAAAACGGAGGCAAAGAAGTCATTTAGCCGCTCGGCAATCTCCTTGTCTTCACTTATTGTCCCTTTCTTACCATTTTCGTCAAGTGGCCCAACTGCTTTTCTAGTTGGGTTTCTACTTCTGATGTACTTAAAGAAGTTTTTGCTTTTTTTTTAATGTTCTTAGCTATATGTGCCTCAAAATCTCTCTTGGCTTTCCTGACGGTTGCTTTGCATTTAGTTTGCCAGAGCTTGTGTTCCTTTCTGTTCTCCTCAGTAGGAAGAGCCTTCCATTTCTTAAATGAGTTTTTCTTCTTTCCAATCACATCTTTTACTTCATTTGTAAGCCATGCCGATGTCCTCTTGGACTTTCCCGGCCTCTTTCTTATTTTAGGAATGCATTTTAGTTCGGCTTGTTTTAAAGTATTTTTAAACAGTTTCCAAGCATTTGTGTTTTCCTAGTCTTAACTGGCTTCAGTTAAAAGTTATATTATACTCCCTACTAACATGAGATAATGATCCCTGGACTGTCTGATGATCACGTTTATGTTTCACCCTTCATCTTGTTGGATAACCTGTTTCTGACCTGGATTGACTTAACAGCTCTTACACCCAGCCACCTGGGTCATTTGCTGACTGGAGCACAGGACAGTTATGTTACACTTGACTGAATTCATTACCACTGCTGCCTTCCTTATCTTCAGCCAAATAAGGGCAGCCGCTTGACCTCCATTTCTCTGTATATTTATGTCTTTAAATTTCAAATAAAAAGATATAAGCATGTATAGACATGTTCAAAAACAAAAAACAAAACCCAACCTTTATGGGACACATGCATATTTTCTACAAGAATGAAGCCTCCCCAAAGCCTTCTAGAAGCACCAATCTTACTGTTCCTGAAGTGCTTTAGAGCTAGGATAGGCTAGCTGCAATTGCTCTAGTAACATAGCTCCAATGCAGGTTATTCTGGAAATCCTATAGTTGGTTCTCCCTAGGTGCTTCCTAAAGCACTGTTACTTGAAAATCCCATATGTCTTGGATTTTGCTCAGAGAAAGAATAAAAAGAGCTTGGTGGGTAGGGAAATGGCTGGCTGCAGGCATGGTAATAGGAAAATGAGTGTCAGGGGAACCCCCATGCTCATTTCAAATAGAACGGGCCCTTGTTTTGAGGTCCCCCATCTAAATATCTAAGACAGCAATTAATGCTGGAAGGAACAAATTGCATTTCCCGTATTACCATGCAATGTATTACCTAGAGCCAGTGTGGTATAGTGGTTTGAGCTTTGGAGACCAGGATTCTAATCCTCACTCAGCCAAGGAAGCTCAGTCTGGCCTTGGTCAAGTTGTAGTCTTTCACCCTTGGAGGACAGTGGCAAAACTCTGAGCAAATATTGCCAAGAAAGCACTGTGGTAGGGTTGTCATAAGTTGTAAAGGACTTGAAAGCATACAACAGCATCAGCAACAACAAATCTTACCCCCAAGTTGTTTAACATAGCTGCTTCATCTATTCATATAGGACTGTATCACAGAAAATTGGCCATCACACATTTAATTGTAAAGCGCATTACCATTTTACAAACAACAGTGTTCTCTTGAGTGCTATCCATCATGCTTCTGTGTTTTTAGCGGTAATCCGGTTTTAATTAATTATCCTGGTAACTAGAATGTGAAAGATCCTCATTAAAGAATGTGTTTTGAAGTTTTAAGAAATACATGGAAGTGTTGGCAAGATTGTATTATAGGATCCTAGTTTGTTGTCCAATAAAACAAACCTTTTAAACAGTAGTTCCTGATTCCAATAACAAAGCATATGTGCCATGTTGAAAAGAAAAGGAATAAATATCAAGACTCTTTTTTTCCTTTCATATATTATGTGCAAGAGGCATAAAAGAGTAGGGAAAAAATGAAAGGAAAACTTAATTTTCTTATAAGTGAGTATGTCCTTTTACAATTTTTTTTACTCTTTTCCCTTTCCTTGGTGGCCAGCTGGAATGCAAAGAAGGAGAATGATTCACTGCAGTGCAGCTGACTCAATTACGTTTCTATCTAATATTTGGCCTTGCGAATTCCAACTGTTCTTATTATAGGAGGGCTGCTTTCATCGACAACTTTAGAGGCTCTGGGGACTTAAAGGCCTGGGAGAATTCTGTCTTGCTCATGTCTGGTATCTGCTGTGGAGCCACTGCCCAAGGGTGGAGGTACTAGTTTAGAGAGTACATGTCAACAGTATGGGACATAATAAAAAGTATATCACTGTCTTCTTGACACTTGTTCTGTCGCGCCATTGTTTTATTTAGGGGCTCTGGGAACTTGCCTGGGAGAATTCTCTCTTGTTTACGTCTGGTATCTGCACGCTCTAGAACTACTATAGTATTGGTGGTGAAGTTGGGATTCTGGGATTTGAGGTAATTTTTTAGTAAGTCATCTACATTTATTTATTTATTTATTTATTTATTTATAAATTCGATTTGGTAGACCGCTCTCTCTGGAGCCCAGAGCGGTTTACAGCATAAACTCAATAAAACATCAATAAACAGATAAAAGACGTATACCCAAAAGCCCCCCCCCCACTAGTGTTCCCGGCAAGCAATAATACGCGGCAGGAGTGGGGTCACATGCACAGATCTTGGGGCTCCCGACAGCAGGCGCGCTGCTGCGTTCTGCACCAGCTTAAGTTTCCGGATCGCCGACAAGGGTAGGCCAATGTACAGCGCATTACAGTAATCAAGCCTCGAGATGACCGTGGCTTGGATCACCGTGGCCAGGTCGCAGCGGGAGAGGTAAGGGAGCCATACGTTTCGCCTGCCGCAGATGGTAGACGCTGTCTTGCAAGCGCAGGCAATCTGCGCCCATCGACAGTTGGGTGTCTAGCTGGACCCTAAGGCTCTTAACTAGGGGCTGTGGGCGAAGTGCCACACCATCAAACGCCGGCAACTGGGTCTCTACCCCCCCGGGCGGCCCAGCCACAAGATCTCCGTCTTCGCGGGTTCACCTTCAACTTACTGGCTCGCAGCCATCCAGTTACGGCTTCTAGGCAGAGATGGAAATTATCGGGTACAGATTCCACCCCGGGTCCATCCTCAGAATGAGCTGGGTGTCATCAGCGTACTGGTGACATTCCAGCCCAAAACTCCGTACCAATTGGGCGAGTGGTCGCATGTAGATGTTAAATAACAGCGGGAGAGAATGGCCCCTGAGGGACTCCACAATGTAAGGGGGAGCCTCGGAGGCCACCCTCCCCACTTCACTCGCTGCAAGCGGTTTTGGAGGAAGGAGGACAGCCAGTTGAGGGCTGTCCCCACTCCCGCCACCGCCAGGCGGTGTGTCAAAGTTGGTAATCGACAGTATCAAACGCTGCCGTGAGGTCCAATAACACGAGCAGCGCCGATCCGCCTCAATCCAAGTGGCAACGGAGTAGGTCTGTGATGGAGACCAGGACGGTCTCTGTCCCATGGCCTGAACGGAAGCCGGACTGGAAGGGGTCAAGCCAGGTTGCATCATCCAGGAATGTCTGCAGCTGGTCCATTGCTGCCCTCTCAATTACCTTGCCCAGGTACGGTAAATTGGACACTGGGCGGTAATTGGAGGGAGCCGTGGGATCTAACCCGGGCTTCTTCAGCAATGGACTAACCACCGCCTCTTTTAACTCCTCTGGAAAAGCTCCTTGCTCAAGGGAGCAGTTGACTATATTCAACAGAGGGTTCGTAACCCCCTCCACGCAAGCTCGAATCAGCGTGGAGGGGCACGGGTCGAGGGAGGTGGTTGGTCGAAGAGCTGCGACAATCTTGTCAACATCCTCTGCGTCCAGTGGCCAAAACCGGTCGAAGGTGGACCCGGCGGAGGGCCACGGAGTCTCAAGCTCCTGTACTGTATCAACCATGGCGGGAGGTCCCGGCGGAGCGTCGCAATCTTGTCTGCGAAATGATTCTGGAAAGCCTCATGAAAGGGCCCGATCATCATTTTTTGGGATGGTAGGGACCATCATCAACTGCCGAATTATCCTGAACAATTGGGCCGGGCGTGAATCTGCAGACACTATCAAGGAGGCATAATGAGAATTTTTCGCCTCATTGACCGCATGCTCATAAGCCTCACTAAAGAGCTTATAAGCTGATTGTGAAGGCCCGTCACGGAGCTTCCTCCACAGCCGTCTCTTCTCCCGCTTCATAGTTCTAAGATCTTGGTGAACCATGGAGAGCAACGCTTGCGGGGTTTGAGAGGGCGCTTAGGGGCAATCTCGTCGAGAGCCGTGGATAACTTACAGTTCCAGGTGGTGATTAGCTCTTCGAGCGAGACGCTGACAGGCTCCAAATCCCTTAGGGCATTCAGGAACCTGGTTGGTTCCATAAGTCCCTTCGGGCGAACCCAAATTGGTTCGGTACCCTTGCCGGGGGGTGGTGCCGTCTCAACCCGGACTCTTAGAGCACAGTGATCCGACCATGGCACCTCGGTTACAGCGGTGACGGACACTTGGACACCTGCAGAGAAGATCAGATCGAGAGTGTGTCCAGCCCGATGTGTGGGGCCCGAGTTTAAGAGGGAGAGGCCCAGTGCCGCCATGGTCGACACAAGGTCCCCGCTGCAGATGGAAGGGAGGCTGTGTCGGCGTGTGACATTGAAGTCCCCAGAACTATAAGTCTGGGGAACCTCAATGCCCACTCAGCCCCCGGCCCCAGCCGCAGCGAGAGACTCCTCGCCGGGGCGCTAGGAGCTCGGTACACCAGCAAGAAGGCTACACACGCCGGGGCGCCCCACATCAGGCCGACACAATCAATCCCGTCTGTTTCCAGTGCAGGGACCGCCTAAGATGTAACAGGTCACGGGAGAGGATAGCCACTCCCCCTCCTCCCATTCCTATTCTGGTGAGTAACAACATAATCAGGGTATGCTAGCTCGTGCAGGCAGGTTTCATCGCCATCATTGATCCAGGTTTCGGTTATGCAGCAGAGATCCACTCGCTGCTCTAAAAAGAAATCCTTGAGAGTAGCAGTTTTGTTCCTAACAGAGCGCGCGTTAACTAACACCAGAGAGGAAGGGGAGGAAATTGGAAGCCTGTCACCAGCGTACTTCGGGATAGGACGCAGGTCAGAGGTACGTCGAGTCTCACAGCAACTCAGCGTACCTCTCGCTTTTGGCCTGCGCCTAATGCTGTATTTCCCCATCCCAGAGATCACTGCAATGGGGGCTTCTACTGAGAAAATGGTTAAAAGAACTATTCATCAGCATGCAGTGAAAACCTGATAGCACTTCCTTCTGAACTTGACTTGGAGTCCTTGATCCTATTCTGCTTCATCTGTGAGGAAATCTCTGGAGCTACCTTAAAAATACATGGAACATTGCACAGTTGTAGCTGTTGGATCCTACTTAAACCAGCATGGAGCCATCCCAAAGAATTGGATAAGGAACTTAGACTTCTCACTTGCCTGCATTTGCTTTTTCTAGTCAAGAATTATAATACTTTTCATCAAACAACACCCAGGATTCCTTAGGATAGAGCCATAGAAATTAGAGTGATATCAAACTGCTGTGACTGCGTTGCACATTTATCTTCTTAGGATGCGTCTGCACCACCCAAAATACTCTGGCGTAAACAGCTCTAGAGCTGCTCTGCGTACATGCCAAGAGTGCCTCGAAGCTCCTTTGGAGTCCATATGGCCAACCCGGCACACAACACAGTGAGGTTGCTGGTGCCACTGTTTTGTCGGGCAGGAGCAACTCCTAGCAGAACCTTGCTGTCAGTACTGTTTCTGGTCAAAACAGGGTGGCCAACCATGGGATCACCAGAAGCAACATTACCAACAAAGCTCTGCCAAAGATCTGCTTCCATCCGGTGACACAGCCGTGCATCTTCGTGATGTGAACCAGCTGTCCACACCTTCAAAACACTGGGATTACTCCATAGCTTCCTGGAATCTTCAGAGTAACTTCCTTTTTTCTTTCTTTTTTACTTTTGGCTCATGTGACAAATCATTGTGCTCCTTCCGTCCTTCCTTCCTTTCCCAGAAGATTCCTCTGGTCCCAGGACCTCCTCTGCAGAAGTAGGTTTGTCTCAGTCTGGAAAGAAGTCTTAGGCTTTCTACTCTACTGCTGCCTTTGATCTCTGTGGGTATATAGTTTTGTAGTTTTTGAACTAAACATTTGAAACAGAACTACTGGGAGTTTGAGGCAAAACAGCACTTAAAGTGAGTATCACCTGAAGAGACAGAGATTAATGCTTTTCTAACTGAGGAAAAGCCCTGGGAAGAGGGCATGGTATTTGCCCCCAAGCTGCCTCTGCACACCTGAAGTATGCCATGGGGAAAATTAAGCTATTAAGGATAGAGACTTCCTCCTGGGGAATAATAGAGACATCTTTTTGCTCTTTCATCAGAACGGCGCTCAAAAAGAGAAATAGGAGATAAGGTGATCAATTTAGTTGATGGAATTATTCTTTTACTCTAGATACCTGTTTTTGTACTGAAGACATGACATAGATTAGTGTGTTTAAGGGACTGATAATTGTTTTTAATCCCAACTGCCATGACTGGAGATCAACTGCAGAATGATGAACAGATTTCTGATGTCCTGGTTCATAAGGAGCCGTAGTAGCTGCTGTTTGAGTGCTTTTCCATGTAATCACTCAAAGTGTGTCTCACTTGCAGTATGGCATTTTGACTCCCAGAAACTAAATCCCCCCCCCCCAAGCTGCAACAGCATTCAGAGATAGACTTGAAAATAAGTGTGATGTACTACGTCAGCCACCGAAGTGACAGTATCAAACAGTATCATTAACTGACTGGGGTTACTGTTTTGTATTATAGGTCTAAGAATTATCCATGTTGGTTAGAAGAGTCTGGTAGCTATAGTCCAGAAAAGTGAAGACTGCTTCTTTCCTGGATTATTGTACAAACAGGAAACTTTTGAAAGGTTGCCTTCAACACATGGAAACTGATTTTCTATGGCTAATGATAGGGCGCGCTGAGTGATAAAGGTAAAGGTAAATGTTTCCACTTGATAACTGAGTCGAGTCCAACTCTGGGGGATGGTGTTCATCTCCCTTTCTAAGCTGAAGGGCTGGTGTTTTTATTTATTTATATGTATTTATTGTTATCCCACATTTTTTCCATTGGTTGGATTCAAAGCCTCCTAGGTCATGTGGCTGACATGACTGCATGGAGAGCCGTTACTATCCTGCTGAAACACTACCTATTGATCTACTCACATTTGCATGTTTTCAAACTGCTAGGTTGGCAGAAGCTGGGGCTAACAACGGGATCTCACACCGCCCCACGGATTCAAACCACCAACATTCCGGCCAGCAATTTCTGCATCTTAAGTGATTTAACCCGCTGTGCCACCGCAGCCCCTGAGTATTATTAGCCCCATGCAAAATGAGCAAAAAAGAGGCATTTTTAAAAAATGACTGAAAGTTTGTCAGTTGGTTGTAAAGTTGCAGAAAGATGTTTGAGACATGAGACCAATTTTAAATACTCATTTTGCTTGAAATGTATTCAGAAAAGTGAATTTGTGGAGTCAAAAGTAAAATGCAAAGTGCTTGTTCAGAAGGTATCTAAAGTAGTAAACCAAAATAGCTGCCTTTATTGTGATCCCATTGGATGATATGCCATCTTCATGTTGGTATGGCATAACAGGCAGACATTGTAAATTATAATATAAAATGTTGTACTATTCAGAAACCCAGCATTTAACAGAGTTCGGAAAGTATGGCCCCGTGCCAAGCAGCTATAAGCAAAAGGCAGGGGTAAATGTGGAAAAAATTTAATGTTACTCAAATGTACTCGGAGTTTATTTCAACTTGAGCCTGTGTTACATTTAAATAACCCAACCAAAGTATGGAAACCTCTCACAGAGTTCCTTGCCTTCCCTTAGTGCAGTGGTTCTCAACCTGTGGGTCCCCAGATGTTTTGGCCTTCAACTCCCAGAAATCCTAACAGCTGGTAAACTGGCTGGAATTTCTGGGAATTGTAGGCCAAAACACCCGGGGACCCACAGGTTGAGAACCACTGCCTTAGGGTCTCCATCCTGTTTTCAGAAAGTTACCGTTTCACGGTTGGAACCCATGCGATTAGCTGCCACCCAATGGTTGAGGTCATTTAAATATGATCCCAGGCACACAGGTACAAAAATACCCCCCACAGACTAATGTTTAAAGAGCGCTTTAAATTTGCAAGTACTTGTGTTCCCTTTTTTCCATTCACTAAAATTGACTTAAAATTAGAAAGAAATAAGGACAAATTGCTATTCCTATTAACAGCAGCAAGGATGTGTTATGCCATATACTGAAAGAGAGAAGAAATCCCAGAAGAAGAAGAGTGGATGATAAAAAATACAGGATTTAAGAAACGTGAACAAACTCACATACCTAATCTCCAAAAAATAAGGGAAACCCCAGGAAAGAAACGGATTGGAACCAAGTTACAGAATACTTTATTTATTTATTTATTATTTCGATTTATATACCACCCTTCCCAAAGAGGCTCAGGGTGGTTCACACCAGTGAACAACATAATCACAACATAATTAAAAACATAATAAAACAGATTGTAACAAAAGAAACAAAAAGAGAATAGTCATATAAGGAAGATCAGACTATAAATAAAAGAAGAGAGGGAGAAAGAAAAAAGAACAAGAAGGGGAAAAGGAAAAGGAGGAAAACTCAAGGAAGATACCCGGAAGCCAAGAAACAATCTACCTTTGCACTATTTTCTTTCTTTTTTTGTTTATTTTATTTTCTGTTTTCTCTATATTTCTATTTTTTTCTGTCTTTTTTTCTTTTTTTTTTTTTTTTCCTCTTCCTTTTTTCTCTCTCCTTCTCTTCCCTACTTTCTTCTCTTTCTATTTCCCTTCTTTTTTGGTTTTTCTCTTTCCTCTATCTTTTTTTCTTTCCCCTTCTTTATCTCTTTCACCATTTTAATGTATCTTTTAAAACAAAATATCTTCAATAAAGCTTATATTTTTAAAAAGAAAGAAAAACAAATCTTCTCGGTCTAGCTATAAAAGCACTTGAGCAACCCTGGTCTGCCGCTTTGGCTGATGTTTCTTGTTTAGTTCTGTAACCTCTCCCTAACCTTCTCTAGAGGCAGCCTGGAATGTCTGCTGCTGGAGATGGTGAATCATTTGTTTCCACTTTTAATATTTCTTTCTTATATAGTCTGACACTTTTCTGAAAGGGAGTACCTTTTCATCTCAAGTCTTCTGATCTGTCAGGAGTTCTTGCTGCCAAGTGTCCTGAGCTGGGAAGATCAATGGAGTTCCAAAAAAAGAATAATTAGTCCCCCCCTCACTCCTCTTACCTTAAATTGAATTTCCATTCTGTGGCATATTGACTTTTAACAGTTTTATTGAGACAGAGATTTGAGAAAGTCTGACTTGGATCCAACAGTCTAATCAGTCAATTGCTAATAGACTTGTGATGCTCCAAAACTACAAACTAATGGATTTTCTATTGTTGCTTTGTCCCCTTTGATCAGATAGTCCTTCCCGGTGGCTGAGCTAAAGTGCAGAGCAAATACCTGTCTGCCACACACGAGTCCATCTTTATACAGAAGAAGGGAGATAGAGATTTAAGTTAATTTGCATTTTGCAATGTTTCTTCAACCACTTTTTAAACAACTGTGCAGTGACCATGACAGATGCTGAGTTGGCAGCCCTGCAAATTAAAGTTCTTTCTTGCTCGCTGAAAAGAAAATGCTGAAGATGTAGAAATGAATAATCTAATCTTACTTTATTGAGTATGGTGCACTGGGTAGCTTTTGGGCATGGTACTGGGATCCAAGATCCATAAAACTGCATTAGGTTGCACTCAGTTAACATTGTTGGAGTTGTATTCCAAAAAAGCTCTTGTGTATTCTGCTTATCTATATTTTCAATCTGTACAGTTGTGCATAATAATAATAAAATAATAAAACTTTATTTGTATACCGCTCTATCTCCCCGAAGGGATTCAGGGCGGTTTCCAACATAAGGCAAACATTCAGTTGCCCGAAAGAAAACAATGCAGAGAATTACATCAAATAAACACATTCAGCAATATAACATAACCTATTTTAACTTTAAAGGCCCCCTGGTGATGGAGCGGGTTAAACCGCTGAGCTGCTGAACTTGCTGACCAAAAGGTTGGCAATTTGAATATGGGGAGAGGGATGAGCTCCTGCTGTTAGACCCAGCATCTGCCAACCTAGCAGTTTGAAAACATGCAAATGTGAGTAGATCAATAGGTACTGCTTCGGCGGGAAGGTAACGGTGTTCCATGCAGTCATGCTGGCCAAATGACATTGGAGGTGTCTACGGATAATGCCAGTTCCTCGACTTAGCAATGAAGATGAGTACCACTCCCCAGAGTCAGACTCGACGTAATGTCGGGGAAAACCTTTACCTTTTAATTTAACTTAACAAACAAAATAACAACTAAAAGCATCATAAAATATCAAAATCAGGTTAAAACACACTAGAAATAAAAATGAAAATATTAAAAAACCATTTCATTGTAGCTAAACTTTGGAAATAAATGAGCATTGTGTAATGTCATTTCAGAAGGAAAACAAAAATGGGACAGGACCTCTGGTAGAGCAGTGCCTCCCCAAATATCTGACATGGTGGCCCAACATTTGTTTCACTGTGCCAAGAACTAGTACTATTATTTGTGGCATATTATTGTGAAATTCACTTCTTTTCTTTGGAGCCTCAGACAGAACTACAGCAGATGAATTGCAGATCTTGAACAGGACTGATATTGACTAAGGGATGGACCAGTGCATTGCATCACATCTTGTCCTTCCCCTAGTCTAATATAAACAGAATACAGTAAATTAGGTTACATAATGAAGTAGACCCAAACTGCTGTATTCAGCATAATTTATCCTCACTACTTTTCTCATCCAAAGCCTATCTTCAGGACAAGGGCAACACATTGAACATACCAACCACTTTCAACCTCCTTTGGTGAAAATGGAAATAATGACAACCTCTTTCAAAAGCACTTTGCCCTTTTAAAGTACCATAGAAATTATTAGCACTAATAATCTTATTAAAGAACCATGCCATTGAAGGCTGACTTAGTCATTAGGTGACACATGGTGACAAGGTTAGCTAAGTGCTGAAAAGTGATCCAGGAAAGTCAAATGTCATTAATTGCTTTCAGTAGGGGAAGAAGTGTGTTTAACATGTGCTTAAGTGCTTTATTGGATTGCAGAAGAAAGAGTGCTGCCATTTGTACAACTAAAGATGAAATGTACAGTTGTATTATGATCAAAAGTGATGGGGAGAGAGTTGATTGAAGGAGGTTGAAAAAATGCAATGTACCCCGATTTCATACAAATATTAGGACCAAAATTGTGCATTTTTCTGGCCCCAGTCCTGGCAATCCACTGCAACAAGAAAGCATATAGAATATTTTTTTTCTCCTAAGATATTTCAAAAGAAAAGCTGCTTTCCTCTGCGTTCCAAGTTCTGCGCAGCCTTCTTTCAAGCCTCAGTTTTTTCTTTGATGAATAGAAGCTTTTAAAGGGAGTTATTGAGTGCAGCAGTGTCTTTGATCTCTTACTACTGTTTGCATGTGTCAGTGAATTCAGGTTTTGCATGATAATTAATTGTAGCCTGCACAGTTCTTGTAACATAATAGACTGTGGATGTCTATCTTTCAAATTTCCATGCCTATGATATTTTCACAGGAAATTATCACTTGTACACATAGTGCTTTTATTTCCTTGCAGGAAGACAACAAAGTTAGCACCAATTCTTGTGATGAGGGGATTTTAATCCTAGCTGAAACCAATGGCTGTAACAAGAGTGTAAATGAAGCTAAGTGTGTTTAGGGGATGAAATAGTTAAATTACATTAGCATCTGTACCTGTTCTTCCTTATACTGGCAATGGTTTGTGCTCATTGTAATGCAGCCTGGTGACTCCAGTTTGAAATACTTTCATAATATGGAGTGGAAATTATATGGCTCTTTGGTCCTTTGTGGTCCCAGTGGCACTTTTTAAATATCCATGAGCCTCTCCTGAATGTTTCTGCTAGTTTGGGGGGGGGGGTCACTTGCCCCTATTGAAATAAGTATTGATTTTTCTTTTATACACAATTTTTTCCATGTCAGGAGCGACTTGAGAAACTGCAAGTCACTTCTGGTGTCAGAGAATTGGCCATCTGCAAGGAAGTTGCCCAGGGGATGCCTGAATGTTTTGATGCTTTACCATCCTTGTAGGAGGCTTCTCTCACGTCCACACATGGAGAGCTAGAGCTGACAGAGGGAGCTTATCTGCCCTCTCCCCGGATTCTAACCTCCGACCTGTAGGTCTTCAGTCCTGCCAGCGCAAGGGTTTAGCCCATTGCGCCACCAGGGGCTCCTAAACAAGATGCAACTCCCACAGTTAGAAGTACTGATGCAGCAGATTGCTGAACCTTGCCAAGTGTGGCCTTCATTGGGATCTCTCTGTGTCAATTCATAAACACTAGGAACTAGCAGATATATTTAGGAGTTGAGTCATCCTTTTGCCTTAAGAGATGAAGGCTTGGAAGAACACTAGATATTTCTTCTTGTCCTCATCTTTGCTCTCAAGACTCTGCATAGGTTGTGCATAGATGTCTGTATGCCTTCTGAATGCTCAGCACGTTACAGGAAATGACACATTTAGTGAATTAAGGGGTGTTTCCTGACATCAATGAGAATTCCAGCGTCATACATGGTTTTTTCCAGGATTAAAAAAAATATTAAGAGTTTATAATACATATTAATCTAAAATAGAGGCTAGGGAAATTGAGAGTTGGGAAAGCTAGGTTAGAGTCAAAAGTATGAAAAAGGTAAGGAAGACGGAGTTGGGTGAAGGGAAAGGGAGAAGGGTAAAGGTTTGTAGGCTCCAATCTTCCCCATTAAGGAAAAATAGTTACTCCCTTTGTATCTTCTTTTATGTACTGCCTCTTTTAACTCTGCTCAATTCCAGAGCAATCACTACTTGTGTCCAGGTCAACATTTTATATAATCATTTTCCTTCTTTTCTTGGATCGTATAGTCTTTAAAAAGTTGCCAGTCCATTCTTTTTGGGGGTCTCCAATATCATTTTTCAAAAGTTGTGTAAGAGTATTCACATTCATAATGTCCATTATTTTTATCAGCCATTGTTGAGGGTATTTCTTTGAGTCTCCATCTTCTTGCATATACTATCCTTGCTGATGTTACTTGGTAGCTAAAAAGAATGTCTTTATCCGTATCTAGTATCTCCATGTCAAATATCCCCATTAAAAATATTCTGGTTTCATTGGTATATTTATTTCAAGTATTTTCTGGCATATTTGTTGAATTTCTTTCCAGTATTTTTGGCTTCTTCACACGCCCACCACATGTGATAGAAAGTGCCTTCTTGATTTTCACATTTCCAACATTAATTCTGTACGTTCTTCCCCAATTTCTGTGGAATTATATACCACTGGTACATCATTTTATACCAATGTTCTTTAAGATCATACAGTATGCATAGGTAGATAGATTTTAATTTATGAATTCATATTCATTCCCATTACTCTAATTTTATTGTCCAGTATTTTTATTATTATTTAAAATGAATAGTCGCCTTTTACCCTTCCTGTTTTGCTCTGCACACATACATATACTCCATAAGTGATGCTGAAGGCAGCACTTTATCCTGGAACAGAAGGATCACTTAAAGTAGAATCCATTCTTTCCCAAGGCAAAACGTAGCCCAGGGTAAAAAAGAAAGTGCTGCACATATTTTGTTTTATTTTGCACTTGTTTTACAACTTTTTCTGGTTTGTAAAAACAAAATAGATTTTCATTTTCAAACCATTTAGGAGAAAATACTACAAAATTGCCACATTGTAGATCTAATTCTTTGTAGATGGTGCAATACAAAGTAGTGCAGCTCAGGGGGGGGGGGGGGGATTTAAATATCTCATCCAAGTTCATGAAGGTTTTGTTCTTGTTCTCATAGACAGAGCCACTCTGCATGCAGTTGTTTGCTCTGTACTTACAAAAGGGATTTTACATGTATGTTTCCCTAGATTGAGAGGCCAGTCAATTAAATACTGCCAAGGTGGAATGAGTGGATGCAAGGAGATAAGTGTTTGTCTAAATCTGACCTATACCTTACCTTACCAGAGATTAATAGCAGCACTGAACTGCTAGCTTGAGCTGGGTAGGCACAGCCTTGGTTTTGGGTCAAGATTTTTGCCTGGTGAAACATGAATATAATACCCTCATTGGCTGTGTTTCAGAGACAGTGAGAGGAAAGACACAGAGAGAGGATATGTACTTTTACTCTTACATCTATATTCTGCCTTTTTGTTTAAAGAGTTCAGGAGGGCATGATTGGATATGCTATTTTCGAGTCCAGATATAAACCAGGGCTTAATAGAGGTACAGTACTTCAGATTACTTTATTGACCTGGAAATACATTTACATCTTTTGAAATTGTCATAGTACTGGCTCCTGTAGTTTTCATTTTTGAATCGGTGGTGCAATCTATATGCGTCCACTTGCCCGACTGGTGCGTAGCTTTGGTCTGGAGTGCCATCAGTATGCTGATGACACCCAGCTTGTACTAAGAATGGACCCAATAATTTCCATCTGTGCCTTGAGGCCGTGACTGGATGGCTACAAGCTAGCCGGTTGAGGGTGCATCCATCGAAGACGGAGATCCTATGGCTGGGTCGCCCGAATGGGGGAGAATGCCAGCTGCCTACTCTGGATGGCGAGACATTACGCCCGTCGTCTTCAGTAAAAGGTCTGGGAGTCCAGTTGGACTCACTGCTGACAATGGAGGCCCAGGTCTCCACTGTGAGCAGATCTGCATTTTTCCATCTGCGACAGGCTAGGCGATTGGCACCCTACCTATCCAGGAGCAACGCCCTCTACATTGTCCTTCCTTTGTCTGTGATCTGGAAACTTAAGCTAGTGTAAAATGCTGCAGCTTGACTTCTCTCCAGAGTGCTGGTGAGATGCCATATCACCCCCATTTTGCAGTAATTACACTGGCTCCCAATAGAGTACCGGATTACATTCAAAGTGCTGGCTCTAACCTTTAAGGCCTTGTATGGTCTAGGGTCAGTGTACCTGAAGGCCTGTCTTACCCCTTCTTGATGTCCCTTCTATCCGAACTTGCCACTCATCAGCTACTAGGCAAAGAGCCTTCTCAGTGGTGGCTCTGACTCTATGGAACGCTTTACCGGATGAAGTTTGATCAGTTAGAGAACTGCCCCCTTTTCGGAAGGCATGCAAGACTACCCTTTTCCGGCAAGCATTCAATCTTAACAGCCCCTCTTAAAACTCGTAGAAACTGGTTTTTATATGTATTGCTTTTTAATGTATATGCTTTTAGATTTTGTGAACCGCCCCGAGCCTATGGGGAAGAGCAGTACAGAAACTGAAATAATAAATAAATAAATGGGTTAAACCCTTGTGCAAGCAGGACTGCTGACCAACAGGTCAATGGTTCAAATCCGGGGAGAGTCGATTGAGCTCCCTCTTTCAGCTCCAACTTCCTATGTGGAGTCATGAGAGAAGTTTCTCACAAGGATGGGAAAACATCCAAAATCTGGGCGTCCCCTGGACAACATCCTTGCAGATGACCAATTCTCTTACACCAGAAGCGACTTGTCGTTTCTCAAATCACTCCTGACACGGAAAAAACATGAGTTGGAAACAATGTATGGGCTAAGGTTTTTGGAACCAGATGATAGAGCCATATTAGTGGTTTGATCTGATTGCCAAATACAATAACCATTTGAACTAAGATGCAGGGGGGGGGGGGAATCAGATTTAAGCAAGGCAATGAGAAGGCACATATGCTATCTCACTTGGATCCCCCCCCAAACTTCAGATTCCCCCCTCCCAACTTTTCCCCATTTCTATAAATAAACAAGAATTGGTAGGAAATCCTTAAAACAACATCCTACTTGTTTTCAGCCCTTTTAGTACAAGTTCCGTTTCTACAATAGGCGGAAATAGATGTTTTGATTTTTGGAAAGGGTGGAAACCTAGGCTTACTTTGAAGGTGTGGGATCTCTTTTTTGAGAGATTATGTACTTTTTAATTGTTAGGAAAAATGAGTTTAGAGCTCTCCTCCTAAAAAATTGGACTAAGTCAAAGGAACAGCTTGTCAGCAACCAAAATATGTCACAGGTGCATTTCAAATAAGAAAAATCCACAGTGGTTGCAGTTTTCATGTTGAACAGCACTTCCCCATTAAATAATTAACCAGCTTTAGCCTGAAAACCAGTGACCTGAAACTTGACATGCCACAAGGGTATGACTGTCTGTCAAGTTTGGGGCAAATCTGAGCAGCTCTTTGAAAAGATACTGCTTTTGTCTCGGAATTGTTTTTCCGACACACTTTAGCCATAGATGGAGATGGTACATTGAGATTTTGTCTTGAACACATTTGTAACCATCATCTTCCAAATGTATGATTCTTCAAGTGGAAGACATGAGATTCAACCTGAGGGGAGAATAGGGTCAAGTGCTGCCTTGTGGTTTCATTGTTATATGTAGCAACTCTAGATAATTCCAAGTGAAAACTTAGGTTCTTTTCTGAATCAAACTTTTTGAACTTTCTGCATTTGCATTTTTTTCCAGTCACCTATGACACTGGTTCTTAAACTGTGTGTCCTTATCTCTGTGTTGGGGTCACAAAAATCTGGCAGCGGTAAACAGTTTTTGAACATCACCCATTTACACAAATCTATTGGCAACATGCAATTTTAACAGTAGTTTCTGCAAAAAAATATTTCAGCTATACTTCACAAGAAAGAAAATCAGCTTGTTTAGCAACTCCCTCAATGTATGGGCTGCTATCTCAAAATATTCTTGGGTACTTTTATTTGTCAGTACCTCACTTCACAGTCTTTCTACTCCCATATGGAATTATCAAGTATGAAGCTAACTTTTAGAAAATCTGAACTGGTAGTGTTGCCTGAGAAGATAGTACCCCCCACAACCAGTACCCGGGGAAAATCCTGCCTGCCTCCATCAACACAGAGGTGGCACTTGGATGTCTCCATCAACACAGACACTTGAATAAGCTTTGTTTGCAAGTTCTCCAGAGACAAGAGCCACCTGCAATTTGTACCTTCACATGTTCACCTGTATATAAATAAGTCAGACATTTCTAGGGGGAACTATTGCGTCTGCACAAATGATGAAATGCAACCTGCACAAATGATGAAATTTTCCCCTGGTGGGGAAAATGTTCTTTTTTATATCAAGCAATGGGGTTTAGAACATTGGATAGCTTATGTAGGACCTCAGGTGTGAGACTTCAGAACCTCTCAGTTATTGCTAGAGTATACTTTCAATCACTTGATCAGTTGATGTCTCTTATCTTTGTGTGGAATTAATTCCACTAAGATTTGTCATGCATCCTTTATGTTGCTTCATGCCCCCTTTTAATTACAGGCATGAACCACGATTCTAGCTGAGAGATTTAGCGCCTACTCTTATCCTTGAAGAACTTGAGATGTTTGATATTGTGCATTGGGAGAAATTCCTTTTCTAAAACACAGCACCAATTCATTCTCTCTGTGATGACCATTCATAACCAAAGTTACAGGTTGTTGCAGTGGGAAGCAGATCCACTTGAGATAATATTTTTGTCTTTACATTCTGGGGTTGTACATCAGTATATTCTGTCTTAATTCAAGTGTTGTGAGTTGAAGTAGTCTGTGTTTATGCATTTATGTTAATAGACTAAGGATTTTTAAAAATAAATAAATGCGGAACTTATTCTCATTGAGAATTTTAAGATTAACATTGTATTAACACATCACTTGCTTGTGTTATACTATAATAATGCAGCACTATAAATATAATGGACATTTTCTATAATTCCTTATCCTTGAATGTTTGTAGTTCTTATAGGACATCACGATTGACTTAATGAACAGTTAATCACCATCACCACTGTTATCTATAGCAAGTAAACATGTCAAACATAATAGATATAGCCATGTTACATGAGTTCTGTCTTATAAAGAGAAGTTGGTTAACATTGTGATGTTGAAGGCTTTCATGGCCAGAATCACTGGGTGCTGTGAGTTTTCCGGGCTGTATTGCCATGTTCCAGAAGCATTCTCTCCTAACGTTTCACCCACATCTATGACAGGCATCCTCAGAGGTTGTGAGGTCTTTTTGAACCTAGGCAAGTGAGGTTTATTTATTATTATTTATTTACAGTATATGACGCCTTTCTCACCCCTGGGAGGACTCAAAGCGGTTTACACATAAAATGGCAAAATTCAATGCCTTACAATGGACATCGATACATTGCCAATACAAACAATTACAATAGTAAAACCACAATAAAACATAAATCATAATTAAAACAACACATCAACAAGCATTAAAACAATAAAACAGTCTCGTAAGTCGAATCGCCGTTCCAGTCAATGTCCCTCTAAACTGCTACATACATCTACTGTCCAAAGACCTGGTCCCAGAACCATGATTTTAATTTTTTTTCTAAAAGCTAGGAGGGAGGGAGTGGATCTTACTTCATTTGGGAGTGTGTTCCATAGGCCGAGAAGGCCCTGTCTCTTGTCCCCGCCAGACACATTTGTGCTGTTGACAGGAGCGAGAGCAGGGCCTCCCCGGATGATCTTAGATTACGAGGTGGGACAAGAGTTTTTTCTCCCATCCTGGACATTCCACAGATATATAAACCTCCCTTGCCTAGTATCTAACAGATCTCACAACATCTGAGGATGCCTGCCATAAATGTGAGCAAAATGCCAGGAGAGGATGCTTCTGGAACATGGCCTTACAGCCAGGAAAACTCACAGCCACCCAATTTGTTAACAGTTTGAATGACAGCAATAAAATAATCAAATATGTACAATCTCGTACATGCAAAAATCTTGTATCAATGGTTTCACCCAGATGCATCTGACAAAATATGCATTTTCAAGGAATTTTCTAGGTCTTCCTGGCAATTCTATTACATACTTCAATTGGATGTTACCATAAAGTCATCCTGAAAGACCTGGACTATTTATATTGAGGATATGTCTCTAAGAACTTTCTACTTTTGACAGAAAGCATTTGCGATTATCCATGACTTTCTGTTTTCATACTAAGTTCAGAAATGTTTTCCTCACTATTAGGCCTATTAGAGCTCAAATGACTTGAATAATTTTCAATAGTTTTTTCAAATATAGGGTCCTCATAATGTGTTGGATTTCAGTCTTGAGAGATCCCTGCAACATGGCCAGTTTTAATCTAGCAATATCCATGCATCTACAGGTTGGGGACTAGTACTCAGGGTGCATGACCATAACCAACCTGCTCTTAGAGTGACCAGTGTGTGGCCCTTCTACACAGAGAGATTTGTAGTTGGTTCATCAGCTGAGCTTTCCACCATATCCCTTGGGAGACTTCTGGCGGTGAAGGCGGCCTTGCTGTATGATATGGCCCCTTCAGTAGCAGTATCCGGGAGCTTAATAATTCTCATTAATTAATTTACTAGTTTTTAATGTGTAACTTCTTTTTAGGTTTTAACTATTATTATACTTAATGTTTAATAAACAATATCAACCACTCACTTCTGGAAGAAAAGTGTGTGGGGGGGGGGGTTCAGTTTGGGCATAATTCAAGATGGCATCAATTAGATTTAACACATGCCAGTTCATGATCAATACAAATTTAGAAACTGGTTTGTCAACACTTCTAGATGTAGATGTCCATGGTTGTGCTTACAAAGGAAGTGATAATGCATTTATAGCTAATGATAACAATGAAATGTCATCATTTTAGTTTGCACAGTTCAAACTTGTGCGCCAGCTGCACCCATACCTTGGGAAGTCTGACTTGGCCATGGTGGTCCACGCTCTGGTTACATCCCGTATAGATTACTACAACGCTCTCTATGTGGGGTTGCCTTTGAAGACTGTTCAGAAGCTGCAACTAGTCCAACGGACAGCAGCCAGGTTGATAACAGGAGCGGCATTCAGAGAGCGTACAACTCCCCTGTTGTGCCAGCTCCACTGGCTGCCAGTTTGCTACCAGGCACAATTCAAAGTGTTGGCTTTAGCCTTTAAAGCCCTAAATGGTTCGAGTCCAACTTACCTGTCCGAACGCATCTCTCCCTATGAACCATCGAGATGTTTAAGATCATCTGGAGAGGCCCTGCTCTCGGTCCCGCCTTCTTCACAGGCACAACTGGCGGGGACGAGAGTCGGGGCCTTTTCAGTGGTGGCTCCTCGGCTTTGGAACGTCCTCCCTAGAGACATCAGATAGGCCTCCTCACTCTTGACATTTTGCAAGAAAGTCAAGACCTGGCTGTTTGAGCAGGCATTTGCTGATGAAATGTAATGGTTTAATTAGATATATAGAATGACGACGATGTGACGGAAAGTGATTTCAACATGACGCTGAGACTGCAATTGTATGTTTTTAATTGTTAATTTGTTGTTATATGGTTATTTTTTTGGTTGTTTGCTTGTGTTGTATTGGAGGGCAGAGACTGCCTTGTGTAAATCGTCCCGAGTCGCCTTCGGGCTGAGAGGGGCGGTATAGAAATATGACAAATAAATAAATTAGTTTATAAAAACATATTTATCCTGACCTATGCCCAAAGATCTGATGGTGGCTAATGATAAGATAAATGTAAAACAATAAATAATAATAATTTAAAAGATCTTGGTCACTCTCCTTCCACTGAATTCGTTACAGATGAGAAGCAAGGAAGATATTTTTTTAGGTCATTCACAGTGGTAGATTTTTCAAGAGTTCCATGCCCAGGACCCTTAGCTTGTTAGCTTCAGCAATTGTATTTAATAGTGGGACAGACCTTAATCTGCAGTTGAAAGTTTCAATTAATCAACCTCAGTAATATAAGCAATGTAGCCTTTCCCAGAAGAAAGCAACTCACTTACTTGGGAGCAAAGTGAATTAAATTCATTGGAGCTTATGACTAAGCATATATGTCTAGGATTTTACTGCATAATTTTAATTTTTCATTACACTGAAATATAATGTCACATGAAATAAAATGTCTGGGCCCCAGAAGCTTCTGCTTTATGTTATAAATTTTGAATTTAGGAATCTGAAAGTGCTTTCATCCAGCTTGCTACCAATTGGCCCCATACAATCACTATATACAGTTTACAGTTGTCCCTCCATATCCACACATTCTTCACCCATAGATTCAACCATTCATATTTTGATAATACTTTTAAAAATTAATAAAACAAACCTTGATTTGTTGTTGAAGGCTTTCATGGCCGGAATCACTGGGTTGCTGTGGGTTTTCCGGGCTGTATGGCCACGTTCCAGAAGCATTCTTTCCTGACGTTTCACCCACATCTATGGCAGGCAATCTCAGAGGTAGTGAATTTTGTTGGAAACAAGGCAAGTGAGGTTTATATATCTGTGGAATGTCCAGGGTGGGAGAAAGAACTCTTGTCCGCTTGAGAAAAGTGTGTTATGTTGCAACTGGCCACCTTGATTAGCATTTAATGGCCTTGTAGCTTCAAAGCCTGGCTTATTGCTACCTGGGAGATCCTTTGTTGGGAGATGTTAGCTGACTCTTAATTGATTCTTGTCTTGAATTCCCCTGGGGGTTTTTTTGTTGGTGTTGCTCTTTATTTATTGTCCTGATTTTAGAGGTTTTTTAAATATTGGTAGCCAGATTTTATTCATTTTCATGGTTTCCTCCTTTCTGTTGAAATTGTCCACATGGGTTTCAATATTTTCTCTGTGTAGCCTGACATAGTAGTTGTGAGAGTGGTCCAGCATTTGTGTTCTCGAAATAATATGCTGTGTCCAGGTTGGTTCATCAGGTGCTCTGCTATGGCTGACTTCTCTGGTTGAAGTAGTCTGCAGTGCCATTCATGTTCCTTGATTTGTGTTTGGGTGCTACGTCTGGTGGTCCCTATGCAGACTTGTCCACAGCTGCATGGTATACAGTAGACTCCTGCAGAGGTGAGAGGACCCCTCTTGTCCTTTGCTGATCATAGCATTTGCTGGATTTTCTTGGTGGTTCTGTAGATAGTTTGTAGGTTGTGTTTCTTCATCAGCTTCCTTATGCAGTTAGTGGTTCCCCTGATGTATGTTAAGAACACTTTTCCTGTGAGTAGATCTTGTCTCCACTCTTGTGGCTTGTTCTTGATCTTGCAGCTCTTCTGAAGTCTCTGGTGGAGTATCCATTGGCCAATAGAGCCCAGTTTAGGTGGTTCAGTTCACCTTGGTTTTTGCCATTTTATATAAGGAATGCAATTTTACTATACCATTGTATAGAACGGGACTTGGGTATCCACATTTTTTTTAATCCATAGCAAGTCCTGGAACAAAACCTCAAAAAGATAGCAAGGACCACGGTATAAACTACAAAGTATTGGAAATAGAATGCAGATATTCCATGCAAATTCATGGAGGCTGTCAAGCATTGGTTGTTGGTCACTATGCTTAGAGGCAAAAGGGCAGCATGGTGTGAGGTCACTAGATGCAAAAGAGCAGCTTTGTGCTATGGTTTAGCTTTCTGGACATTCGGGTTTGAATTCCCACAAGCATAAAAACCCATTCGGTGACCTTGGGCAAGTCAAATTCTTTCAGCCTTGGAGGAAGGCAAAAACCCATTCTGAACAAATCTTCCCATGAAAACCCTGTGATGGGTTCGCTTTAGGGTAGCAGTAAATCGGAAAGGATTTAAAAGCACCCAACAACAACAACGTTGTATACCGAAACCAGGGACTGAGGACCATATATCTCAGAAAAAATTACTAGTTACTGCTGAGGACAGTATATTGAAATGTATATATGAGATACTGGGTTAGCCTTTCTCAACCTGATAGTCTCCAAATCATTTCTGCAAACCAGGGAGAAAGCAAATTGGGGAAGGCTCTTCTTGTCTAACAAGGAAATTTCTATATGCATAGAAAATAGTTGTTGGAAGACTGCAGCCAATTTGCCATAATCTGTTCTGAACTCTGTCCATGCAGTCCTGTGTGTTGTGAATGTTCGTACTTCTAATTGCCACGTGGATGTTATTGTTAATTAAATAATGTCCTTGGAATTTGAAACATGTCCATTGGAGGATGAAATTCCTTGTCACAGATAATAATATTAATAATACAGAAATACAGAACATAGAGCTTGCTGCTTGAGAAATATCAGATACATACATTTCTCGAAGCCAAACAAACTAATGTTAGATAAGCGTCTCTCAAATGTAGTGTCTAAGTGGAAAACATGTCAAATATGCATGAGCTTGGCAGCCCAAGGGAAGGGGGGGATTGGGAATGGAATGCATTTGTTCCCCTTAGCTAAGATACCATTTGCTCCCTGCCTCACCTCCTAATCCTCATTAAAAGAGTTCACTGAACTCAGTTGCCTTTGAAAGAGAATTGAAGTGCATCTTATTTTTCAGAGCAAGCTGGGGTTGATGGTGAAGATGTGTTCGCATTTCACATTTCCTTTCCAGAATTTTGAAAATAAGTAAGCAAATAATATATCCTCGGTGGTAGGTTCTCTCATTAGCTTTTTGTACTTCCATGGTCAGAAGTAAACAGACAAGAATTCACCATAAGTCTGTGATATGACTCCAGTTGTTCACAAGTATGAGGGATGGGCATGTTATTGCTTATGATACAGAAATCTGAGCCGAGTGGCTAACAAACAAGAGCATGTCTGTCTTTGTGCGAGCTTAACAAATGAGAATAGGTCTACCATGACATTCTAGACAAACAGTGTTCCTTCCATTGTGCTCAAATATTGTTTAAAACAAAAAAATGAGTCTGTTTTCCTAAAAATTATTCACCTTTAGATCATAGATTTTATTTCTTACGTTTTCCAGGTCCTCTCTGAAGGAAGAGCTGTGAATAGTTCAGGTGTACCTTCAGTTTCTACTTTTTGTGGGCATTTTATCTTTTGCTATTGGAGCACCTCGGTAGTATTTCTAGACTAAAAAGTGCTCTTATCAATAACAGTATAATTACTACCTAGTTATAGCTGTGGGTATTTTTATTAGTTATTGATAAGAACAGGATTTGCATCATTAAATGAGTGGGATGTGATATAATAGATTTCAAATCCCTGCTTAGCCATGAAAACTAACTCTCTTAGCCTCAGAGGAAGGCAAGGCAAGCCCCCTCTGAACAAATATTGACCTTATCTGGTCAGAAGATGATAAAGAAATACCTTGAATAATTAATTAATTAATTAATATTTTATTTAATCCATTAATAAGGTGCTGCATCCCCTTGTGGCACAGTGGGTTAAACCACAGAGCTGCTGAACTTGCTGATCAAAAGGTTGGCGGTTTGAATCCAGGAAGTGGGGTGAGCTCCTGCTGTTAGGTCCAGCTTTTGCCAACCTAGCAGTTCAAAAACATGCAAATGTGAATAGATCAGTAGGTACCGCCTCGGCGAGAAGGTAACGGCACTCCATACAGTCATGCCGGCCACATGACCTTGGAAGTGTCTATGGACAACACCAGCTCTTTGGCTTAGAAACGGAGATGAGCACCACCCCCCAGACATGGCTAGACTTAATGTCAAGGGTAAACCTTTACATTTACTTATCTATAGTATAAACCTGAAGTTAATCTATTAATTAATAATGTACGTGTAAGTAATGCAAGTAATCAAATAAAATGCAAGCCAATTGATATGTACAGTAGACCTTTGGCATTCTCAGGATTAGTTCAAGGACAGCCACCCACCACTCATGTGAGTTCTGAAATCTGTGAATGCTCAAGTCCCATTATATAGAATGACAAAAATTAAGGTTTGTGTTTTGGAGAGAGATACATAGATAAGAATATTTTCAAGCCGTGGATGGCTGAATCCATGGACGCGGAATCCATGGATATAGGGACTGACTGTCCTTCAAGGGGTTTAAGTTATTCTGACAAGGATATTTTCCTGTCATGGTAAAAACACAAGGGCCCTCCTAGTCTAGTGGGCTTCTGCCTAATACTATTTATCACACTCTGGCATTGGAGAAACATTAACTGCTCCTCAGTGACAGGAATTTAATATTATATCCTTGATACTATATTGGATGCCTTGGGTAATAGAAAATTGTCATTAGTTCAAGAGGCCATGCCTTGAATCTTGTAGTGAACTGGATGGAATAATCTCTATCTTAATCATTCACACACACAGCCTTTATTGGCATACAACAACAAAATCGCAACACAGGCATATACAACAAGAGGAAGCCACAGATAAAAAGGAAAGCATAATTCAGATGTACTAATCTCAAGAACAAAATTTGCAACTGTTCCACAAAAGAATGTATCATAGTCTTAACCATCTTAATCATTCTTTCCCTTCCCCTCCATCCCGCTATCACGCACATACACTTAATAGCATCACTTTTAGATGTGTTTTGATTTCCATGTTCTTGATCCCCATACTCTATATGTATTCATATCCCACAGCCTTGGGTCTTACAACTCATCCATCTTCTAAATATTCCATGATTGGATGACCCTTGCTGCTGTTCCACTATATTGACAATAAACAATGCATTTGTTTCTGTATTTTTATACAAAAGGAATTGCGCCAAGTCATAGGCAAATGAGGACTGGAACTGGAGGGATGTCTTCATGACTTGTGTTTGAATTGGGTTTCTGTGAAATATCTATTGTAACCAATCCAAGTAGGAGAAGGGAACAGGATAATATGTGTGCGCGCATTGGGTAACCTTGTGATTTCCTTTTACAATTGGACCTTTGAGCTAGTTGTGGAAGAATGTTTATTGGTGGTTTGCAGTATTAGTTGTGGATTTCATTTCAGCCAAGTATTTTTCTGCTTAGTATTTTTTCCAAAGGACTTGGTTGTTCCTGTGTAGTTTTTGTTGCTTATGTCTGCTCCTATTGCCAGAGCAACACCTGCTGGTTAAAGGGGATATAATTGCCTTTGCTGACTTTCTTCGAAGCTTGTATGTGCCCCATACTCCTCTTACTTTGCCTTCTCTTTCCTCTGTTTGTTTACTAAATCTGTTGCATATTCAGTAATCTCTTTTGAGTGTCATTTATGCTAAAGGGACTCATATTTTGGCTGCTTTTTATTGTCTCTCCTAAAGTGACATTTTACAATCTTAGTGTAAATGAAAACTGACTTCTTTGTGATCCCAGCCTTTTAGATTGTGACCTGGGGAAATGTGCTTAGCAGAACCAAGGCAGGAAAAGAGAGAAAGAAGTTGAATATGATACAGTTAGGCACCAAAATTTCAGTGTGAATTTTCTCTTAGTATTAGCCTGACTTTTATATTTGAAAGAGCAACATTTTCAACATTCTTTTCACATTGTTCTGGAAAGGCATTCTTAGGAGTCCCAAGTCATAATTCCGTTTGGTATGAATGGTTTTCAGATCTAATTTGAACCAGAATTTACTCCTAGTATTGGTTTTCACTGCAGCAGGAAATTTGAAACAGCAGCAGAGTTTGTTCAAGGTGTTTCCCCCCATCTTTGGATAACAACAGCAGGCCTTACAAATATGGACTTGGCAGGAAGAGCATTCAAGCCAGAAGATGCTATTCCAACCAGATATGAACTCCCACCCCAGCCCTCTTTTTGAAAATTGAGCAGAAAATTTAATAAGCATCAAAGAAGCAGAAGTTGATTGAAGACTCAGAAATGAGCCTAACTTTCTCATAAAACTTTGGTAGCTAGCACAACTTGAACAAGAGATGTAGTGTTTTTCCTGATGACTCCACCAAGTGGATTACTGTGTCTGCCTTGTTTCACTCATCTATCATTTTTGACCTTTTGTCAAGCTAATCTTTCTAACTAAGGCAAATTTGTGCTGTTATTTGTAGCCTTGTTGGTTCTCACAGTGAATAGCAATCACATCTGAACAAATACTTCAGATTCTTTACGCTCATACATTTTGTTTCCAGACAGGAGGCAGAAGTATGTTAGCACTTTCTAAAGTCAGTAGTTATTCAGTGTTGCGCAAAAAGAAAACCCCTCTCTATGCCTGGAAGAATTCAATAAGAAATTAAGGATGGAGGAAGCTAGCCTCCAAGAGTAACTAATACAATCCCAGTTTTCAGTCTCACACTCAATTGTTTTCTTTCTAGAAGGGTTCCAGATATGTTGCTGACATTGCTGGGGCCTGGTCAGTCTTTCTGTGGTGTTTTCTATAAGGCCACGGTTTCCATCTTATGGGATCCTGCAGGTTGTGATTTGGTGAGGCACTGGAGCTGTCTGATTGAAAATTATAAATATTCCTCTCCAAACTCTCAAGTCCAAAATTCCAGGGAATGGAACCACGTCAATTGATGACAGCCACAGTAGTATAATTGGGTTATTTGAAGGGGCACATTTTCTTCAGTTTACATTATTATTTTGGTGGACTCACAATCATCTATATGTTCTCATTCAAAGTGACAAAATACATCAGGGTTGGGTTAACCATTAAAGAAACTAATTCTGAAAGAAACCCCAGCTAAATGTGATTTAGGTATATGTGACCTACCAGTGTAAATAAGTGTATCCAGCCTGTTCACAACATAGAACCTACCACTGCCTCTACTTCAGGATGTTCTACTCAGAAAATGGTGCCTGTGTCTATGTGCTAAGAGAAAGAGTTGTGCACAGATACGCAACTGGAGAAAAATCAGATATCAATATTAGTTTGTCAAGTAAAGAAAGTTAAATATTCCCTATTATAGAGCAACTAACTGGTGGAGCATATGCTGGTGGGGTATGATAGGAATCACTGCCCATATAAATATATTTGTCAATATAAGCTAAAGTAGATCCAGTGTGGTGTGTTTTTTTTTCTAGTTTTGAGTGTTGGACTACAATTCTGGTGACCAGAGTCTGAAGACCAGGGTTCAGATCACCACTCAGCCATGGAAACCCACTTGGTGACCCTTGGGCAAGTCACTCTCTCAGCCTCAGAGAAAGGCAAAAGCCACTAGAGCAAATCTTGCCAAAAAAACCCCTCTGTGATTGAGGTTCCAGAAGTTGGAAATGACTTGACTGCACAGAACAACATCAGCAATAAACCAAAACAAGTGAACAAATACAAATTCATATATAATTTGTATATTTGAGTATGTGTGATAGATCCGATTCTGAGCAAGATTATCCTAATAGTAGGCAATCCCCTCTCTAATTCTAAGATGGGACCAAATATAAAGTGATTTGGGGGGGAAAGCACTCAGGAAATTGGGTAGCTGAAAATGGAGATTTGAAGATGAAAATAACTTTCTCTTACAGTGTTTCCTATACTGGGCCCATATGGCTGATTATGCAGAGAAAAGGGGTGATGGAGGAGGAATTCTGGCAGCAAAGCAACTACAAATGATGTTAAAAATCAAAGATGTTCATTATTGCTAGATTCCAACACAGCAGGGTCAGACAGGAGAAAACGCTCTGATGAAACACCTCCATCCTAGTTGGCAGCGTTCTCCCAAGCTGGGCCAGCTAATTGTGCCAGAACGGTCTGTGGTTTTGAAGCAATGAGGGAGCTGGATGAGGCTTGCCAAATTCCTTTATGCTTGTGACTGAAGCCAGAACTAATACTTCTAAAACACAGCAGCCTTGTCCTTGTTATGGAAAAGTGTTGCCTTTGTGGGCCGTTCTTCCCTTTTGCTCTGCTTTGCCTGTCTTTAGCAGCAGTCTTTGACTGCCCAGATACCCACAGGGCTTTTGTGTCCTGTATTTTACAGCAAGAATAAATAAATTCCAGAAATGCAAAACTTTCCTCCCCTTTCACTCCCTCCCTCCCTCTCTTTTAATGGGTGGGAAAGCTTCCATGTTCTGCAGACTTTGAGTCTTCCTTTGGGATTGTCAGTGAGAAGAGAACATCCTTCTTCTAAATCTACAACTACAGCATTACACTTTCCTTTCCATACAAGAGAATGGAAGATTGCTTCCTTTTCCAAAATCAAGCCTCTCCCTTCCCTTTGCCTCCTGTTCTTTATTGGTTTCTTGCTCCCTACCTTAGAAGAATCTCTCCTTTGAATCTGGTTGAGTGACTTGTAACATTTCCACACATGTAATGGCGCTGAATCCTGTGCACAAATAAATTGGACTTGCTGCCAAGATAAGGGAAAGCAATCCCATCTAGGCATCTTTTGGGACCACTGCATTCAAACATTTACTTGCTGAGTGTAGCTTGCCTTTGTTTGGAGCCAAAGTATTAGGCCACACAGTTGTGCTTGAATGATGAGGAAGCATTCTTAAGAAATTCCTTTGCCAGAATTGGGGAATGAAAGGAAGAGATTGGGAAGTGTTGAGATGCTTGGAAAGGTTTGCTGAAAACCTTTTGAGCCTGTCAGTTGAATGTCAAAGGCCTGCCATGACCTTGAACTGTGCTTAATAGACCTTTTAAGACAGTTGCTTGCAGTGCCTTCTCAGGTGGGGACAAGTTCTTTGCTGATCCCTGAGAAGGATGGTTAAGTCCCACTTTCTACTATTTTACTGGAATTTGGAGCTTGATGTGAAATCTTACAGTTGATGTCTAAAATGTTTTCCTCATTATTATTATTTTAATGAAGCATGTGGAAAATCTGCTGGCTAGACCAGTCCATGTAGAATTAATTTTCTTTGTCCATGGTCCTGAGGAATACTGCTTTACAGAAATCTTCTCTCAATTGGCTTCCTTCGGAGCTGGCACTGTTCAGAAAACACCACATCTGAATCTCCCAAGTCAATCTCAACAAATTACTTCTTCTTTAAAATGCCGAAGTAGTACAGAATTTGGATTATGTTGATGAGCATACAGCTCCACTAGCTTTCTTCTCATTCACTTTAATCTGTCCACGTTGTCCCTGTAGATCTCCCATTGTCTTCTCCAGTAAAGCTCTTCCTTCTTCTGAATTTTATAATATTTAGATGAGGAATTGGAAAATTCTGACCTTCCAAATGTTAATGGACTATGATGTTCTTGGACCCCAACTACAATAGCCAGTGTTGACAAATAATGCAGGTGCTCTTGAACAGCATCTGAATTTCACAGTTGAATAACATCTGGAGGGGTCATCTTGCCTATTATCTCTTTAGATCAGGGGGGCTCACACTTTTTCAGCATGTGAGCTACTTATAAAACAACCAAGTCAAAATGATCTACCTACCCACTACTCAGAGAGCCATAAAAGCAAAATATTTGGAAAATTATTTCAGTGAGAGCCATATAATATATTTTAAGACTGAATTCAACTAAATAGGAGTATAATAAGCCCCTGAATTTATTCATAATAATAATGATGATAATATTCATTCAGCCTCTGCTACTACTAATAATAATAATAGTAACAACAACAACAATAGGTTCCTACAGTAGAAGGAGACCTCCAAGGGCCATCTAGTCCAACCTCCTTCTGCCATAAGGGAAAAACACAATCAAAACATTCCTCACAGATGACCATTCAGCCTCTGATGATGATAATAATAACAACAACAACGGGTCCCTAGAATAGGAGGAGACCTCCAAGGGCCATCCAATCCAACCTCCTTCTGCACCTGGGCAGCGTCAGGAGCCCGCGGGGCGGGACTGAGCCTTCCTCCCGCCCTGCCTGCGATCTACCAGGACACCTTACGTGATCTACCAGTAGATCACGATTTACCTAATGAGCACCCCTGCTTTAGATAATCAGAGTCAGAAAAGTTATCCCATGTTTCAGAGCTTATTTTACTAATGATATGACAGTACTTCTTAAATATTTTGCCTCCTTTTATTTCTGTGTACTATACACCAAGCATCAATTACATTATCTGCTGCCACATGCTTCCAGTGTGGAATATTATGTTTAGTAGCAAAACTGTGTGAGGGACATTCATCTGCTTTCACTAGCTGATCAAAAGTAAGCTAATTATTATTATTTTTAAATGGGTAGGTATGTACTTTCTGCAGTGATATTTTGCCACTTGTTTTAGCTATAATGATCCTTCACTATCCTCAGGAATCAAGGAAATGGAAATAACTGCAGGTAGAGGCCTGTTGCCTTTAAGGAACTCGTGGTAAAAATGGACTTATTGTCTGGGCCTTGAACTTTATTAAAGTTGGAAATGAATCTAGGTATTATTGTGTGTGCATGTTTTTAATTTGGCAGTATAAGTGGATGAGAATGATCAAAGTCTCCTGCAAAATTCTTTAGAGGGTAAGGTAGAAACACCAATTACGTTCCGTACTGCCACATAGTTCCTTCCAGTCTTCTGACTGATAGCAGACTAGAAGGAAACATTCATCATCTGTCACTTTTTCTACCTCCACTAGCTTTTCAAAAACAAGCCATAGCTGCCGGGTTTTGTGGGAAATTATGGAAAATACATTTTAAAATCAGTCTTCTTATTTCTTGCAAAAGTGATGAAGATCAGTCTGAAAACTTCTCTGTGCTTTGTACCTTCATTGTCACTAAAAACAAAGTTAAATAGAAAAGGTCGTATGTGACAATAGTAAGCAAAATATACAACCATAAATTCAGTATTCGGTATCAGGTTGTAAAAAAAGATTAACTGATAAAATTACCATTCATTCCTGTATCTGCTTTGACATGGAAAGTGATTAAGTCTATACCATTGGTTAATTATTTTTGTTTACATTTCCTTCAGTTAGATTTTAGTGTTTTAATTGTCCCCACACCTTCTGGATTGGACAGGTTAGAAATGTGTATTAAGTAACTATCCGTAGTGGTACATGACATAATTAAAGCACTACTAGTTTCATATGAGATCCAGTGTGGTGTAGAGCTTTTAGTAAGAGGCTTTTAGTAATAAACCCACTAGATGATTCTGGCAAAGTTACAGTTTCTTAGCATCAGAAGAAGGCAATGACAAACTCCCCGTGAATGAATCTTCCTAAGAAAACCCTGTGTTAGAGTCAGCTTGGGGTCACCGTAAATCAAGAACGATGATAGTATCATGTATAGTGAGCCCTTTGGCTCCACATGCTCCAGAAATGTGAATTCAACTGACCACAGTGGCAATGTGAACATAGACACAATGACGCATGTGCAGTCATACTACCACCATTTAATAGTATAGAGCAGGGGTGCTCATTAGTTAGATCGTAATCTACTGGTAGATCTCAAAGGGCGCCCTGGTTGATCTCGAAGTGTGTCCTGGTAGATCCCAGGCAGATCGCAGGCACAGTGTGTATGGCTCCTATGCCATTTGTGAGGAATGCTCAGGGGCTTATTATACTCACATTTAGTTGAATTCAGTCTTAAAATGTATTATATGGCTCTCACTGAAATAAATTTCCTAATATTTTGCTTTTATGGCTCTCTGAGTAGTGGGTAAGTAGATCTTTGGGACTTGGTTGTTTTATAAGTAGCTTTGAATGCTGGAAAAGTGTGAGCACCCCTGGTATAGAGTGTAACCGTCTGCTTTTTTTCATATTGGCATGAAGTCCTGGAACGAAATCCCTGTGGATAATGCAGGCCCATTGTAATCAATAAGCATTTCAAATTATTGTTATCTACCCCAAAGCATTGAGATATGGGGTAGGATAAACAAATAAGCTTGGCTGCCTAAAAACCTACTGGCGCTGAGGTTTAAGAGATATCTCTTTCTCTTATATAGTCACACTTGTTGAGAAGGTTTGCCCCTAGACTTAGTGAATCCATTAGGTTAATCCTTGGAAAGTCAAAGCTGCAATTTCAACAACAGTAGCACTGAACAAAAGTGATGATAGCATTTGAAACCATCACCAATAACCTGACTTGTAACTTTTGCCTGGCCATTGTCATCATGGAAGTGAAGTAAAGCTGTCTTTTAACTGGTTCTCTTCAGGAAGCTGCTATTGTTGTCACTAAAATTAAAAAGCTACTAACATGATTGAAAATATTAATTTTATCTTCTCTCTCTCTCTCCCTCTCTCTCTCTTTTCAATGTAACTCTGATGTGATTCTCCCCAATGGACCACCTAATCAACGTATTCAGGTAAGTCAGTGGAAGCATGCAGTTGTTTTTCTTGTTGTTTTACGCAGTTAATGATATGTTAGCCCTATGGTACAGGGATTTCCATTATTTTTTTTAGTTATTAACAGATATTTTTCAGTTATTTATGAAACCTAGTATTGGATGTGCGTAGAACATCTATAAAATATTTATTGGCCTACAAAATCTGTAGCACTGCTTAAAAAGTGTTCATCCCCCCTCCACTCCCGCTCCAACTTATTTTGTGCATAGTTCCCAAGTGAAAGAAAAGGGTCTGCTATGCTGCAGAACCTTTATAAGTGTGTTCTAGGCCAAGAAAAAAGAATACCTGGTTAAATATGAAATTCATCGTTCCAAACCATTTCTTCAGAACTGTTATGTGTATTGATTAGCTTTGTTCCTCTCTTTGGCAAATGTAATGCGTATAATTAAGCATTTATAACCCGGGTCATGTGGTTAAGGAACTCCACAAAGGGGAAGTATGAGTGTTAACGACAAATTCCCAGGAGATGCAGCACTTAATGATGCTGTTTTGTCTCCACTCCTCTGCATTGTCATTGTGTTTTTTTCCCCAAAGCAAGAAGAAAACAAATCATAAAGAATCAGGTATCAGCATGAACGCTGCAGTTCAGATCTTACATATCTTTTCTCATGTTGCGGTATTGAGGAAACTACTCCTGTAGGAAGAGTTTAAAGTGTATGAATGTGATCTTAATCTTACTTAACCACTGGGTTATTGCAGTGAATTGCATTGACCTTCTGAGGAAAACAGGATAGCCAACCTCTCCTATCTATGTTTTATGTCACTTACATATCACTCGACAGCTAGAAAAATAAAATAAATAGGCATATGGTAAAGGAGTATTGTTTCAGATTATTTGGTACTCTTGGTGGCGTTCAATTGCTGTGGATAAATATGATCTTGGAAGGTTTGGCTTTCTTTTGGGATCATGCTTCACATTGCATGAAAGGTTTCCTGAATAACTAGAAAGTAATTGTCACAATTCAATCAGGTTATGGCCATGTGATCATAGTTTGCATCCTAGCCCTTCTAACTATTTTGGATTCCAACATAGAATGATGGATAGCCTTGCATGCGGTCTGGTTTCTAGTGTTCGTTCCTACATTTTTCATGAAGAACACACAGATTTAGACAAGAATTCTAGCAAAGCAGCATACATAGAGCTTTGTTGATAAAAAGCTCTATATATACATGTATTTTCCAGTAGCTTATTTTGGGCATATTCATATACAAAATAAATATACAAAATAAATATACAAAATAAATAGTATGGCTGCTGCTAGAAATATAGCTCTTCACAAACAACCACTTTCTCACAAGTTGTGTGAAGTAGCTCTCCATATAATGTAACTATTGTAATGATTTCATCACAACAGGCTAAGCTGTCTGTTGCAGTGATTCTTTCACAATGGGTTAATGCAGAAGTGAGAAACTTACGGCCTTCCAGATGTTGGACTGCAGTTTTCATCATCCCTCCCCATTGGTTAGCTGGCTGTGACTGATTGCAATCCAACACCATCTGGGCTACAACTTAAAGATCTGGATTCTTATATTACAAGACCAGAATAGTGACTGTTCTTTCCAACTCTATCCTGTGCAGTTCCGCTATTGTAAACATACAGAATACTGCATGATAATCCCCACATGATTCCCCTGCTCTCATGTATCTGTGGTCTTTGGTTACCATAACATCCTTGTATACTGGAATGTAAGAATTGTACCTTATTAAATTTCATTGTCATGGCTGGAGTTTCTGGACTGATATAGGAAGGTGTTTTAGTTAACCCCAGCCATGCTATTCTTTGCATGTATGAATTGAGCCTGAGAATATGTGGTCTGTTTTTGGCTCATAGGCATCATTTAGATACCAATTCTCAGCTGTGGATGGAATAGAAATATACAGTCCTGATTTCTGAAGCATTGTTTCTAAACGGTCCCTTTGAAACATATTTGTGAGGAACTTTCTCCCAGATGAATTCATATCAATTCTCCATCAAAGGAATAAGCCACTTACAAAGACCTTAGACTTGGCATTATTACTCCTGGATAGATTTGGATTATCTAGACAAGCCCTGTGGGCAATGAAGCAACCAGCTGAAAATCTGGATGTAAACTTGTTTATTCAGTGACCACAAAGCCAAAACGAAGCTTGGCATTGTTTATTCCTGGACATCTTGGGTGAGGTTTGTTGAATACATACAAAATAATGAAGGATTTAATGCCTGGTGTTGTATTGCTTTTCCGTTTTCTTACTCAAAGGGGGAAGGCTTTTATTTCCTAAAAAATAACTGTTTTGTTGGTGAAATCTATTTATTTCAGCCGGGGAGAAAACAATAAAAGCTATATTACTTCCATAGTTCTTGTAGTTTACCAAGGCTAAGGGTGAGGTGGAAACTGAATTCTTGAGAATATCAGTAAGCAAAATAGCCTGGTTTTGGAAAGTGACACCTTGGTCACCAGCCTCCCTTTTCTTCCAAGACAAATGGTCAAAAGATTATGCTCTACGTAATTGAAGCCATTCTTGAACACTACCAAAGTAGCTCACGAAATAGGTTGTAATGAGAAGAATATAGGTTGTACCATTTTTCATAGATGGGGAAGTTGAGTGCTTCCTTTGGAATAGAAAACTGAATGCTCCAGCCAGCCTCCTATCAAACTAGATTTCAATCTTTTTTGCTTTATAGGTAAAGGTAAAGATTTCCTTTGACATTAAGTCGAATTGTGTCCAACTCTGAGGTGGTTGTGCTCATCTCCATTTCTAAGCCATTGTCCGTAGACACCTCCAAGGTCATGTGGCTAGCATGACTACATGGAGCACTGTCAGGGCCAAACTAAGGCAATTTTCAATGGTAAGCAAACATTATTTTGCCCCCCCCCCAACCAACAATAATGCCTACCCCTCCTCCTCTCCGACCTTGTGCGGTGGGCCTCCTCGCACTGCTGCTCTCGCCTCCTGGTGCCGCACCAAATGTGCATGCGCGGAGCCAGGTGGTTCCGCATGTGCGCATTTGGTGTGGCGCGGGCGGGCCGCCTTCCACAGGGCTGGAGACTGAGAAGGGGCGTTTGGCAGCTGGATGCGCCCCTGAATATGTGGTGACCCATGGGGGTGCTTAGTTCGCATAATGTAAGATCCGGCCCTGAGCGCTGTTACCTGCCTTCAGATATGGTACCTATTGATCTGCATTTGCTGGGTTGGTAGAAGCTGGGCCTAACAGTGGGAGCTCATACCGCTCTCTCGGTTCAAATTGCCAGCCTTTCGGTTAGTAAGTTCAGCAGCTCAGCAGGTTAATCCGCTGCACCACCAGGGGCTTGGTTTATATGATATATCATATCATATATATAATATATATTATATCATGGGTTAAAACAGACATTTAGTATTTTCTTTTATTATGCTTGAAGTGCTGTATGGTTTGGGACCACACAGCAAAACTATTTTGTTAGTATATAATAAAGTCACACCTCTTTTGATTTTCTTGATATTTTGATAAACAAGCATCATTTTTAAATCCTTACATACTACTCTTTATTATCTTTTTCCCCCCTGATGAATTTGCAACAGGACAAAAAAAGAAACAATATTGTGGAGGAGGGGGGAACAATATAAAAGTATTCAAACAAGCAGACTAAAACACAGCAGATAAAAATGTTAAAGCATGTTTATGAAGTACCAACACATGTAATATGAAATGTGTACTCATACAAGAAAATCCATGGGATGTAACTATAGAGGAATTAACATACAAGCACAAATGATATGAAAAAAGGTGAATTGGCTACTTTGGAAGTAGCCCCACTCGTACTTAGTAAACTGTACGCTTTTGAACAAAATTTCCATAATATCTTTATTTTCTGTTGTGGAAATTTTGTTAGACTGGGAGAAGACCTTCAGTTTCCAAAGACAACATATTGGTGTGTTTTTCCGTCTTTAATTTCCTCATGTGAGCATCAAAACAGAAAAGCCACAAAAGGTTTCTCAAGATGCATCCCAACTATTATTATTCTGCCCTCCTGAGAAATAATACAGAGAGGTCCACCTCCACAGCTGGTTTGGAGCAACAAATTCATATCCTGCAAATAAGTCATTTTGCAGCTGGCCTGTGATCCCCTGCTTATTGGTTTGCTTTTGTTTTCAGCGAGACTTGCCTTGTACATGGCCTCCGTTCTACCTGGCACAGAGTGGTTCAGCTGAGGTTGGCAGGTTCTGTTTATTCTTCCCCCCACTTGAAAATAATGTTTGCTAACATTTTAAAGGTTTTGCTGTTATTTAGCATCTGATTTGTGTGCTTAATAAAGCTGATTTGCAGCATTTATTTCTGTACTTAAGAGCCCATCTAGCTGTGTTTAGAGTACTTCTGATACATTACTGCTTTATTGCCCCATAAACCTTTTCTGCTGGTTTCATAATACATTTGGTTGATCTATAAGAGAAAGAGCACAGAAAAAGCCTGCAACAGCTGAATTAGCATTGCTTCTTAAGAGAATCGTCTGCTTTGTTGGTGTTTTCATAACTTTATGCCAAAATGCAATTTATAATCCTTTTTTAATATCTGTACCATTAAATTAAGGATCATCAATTTTTTGTTCTGTTTTTGGCCAAGCTGTGCATGCCATGTACCTTGCTTGATCCCCCCTCTCTCTCTCTCTCTGCCCAAGGGATGCAAAGCCTTCAGCTCTCTTTCGAATCTGTTGGGACGACAGGATTACCTTACATTTTCTTCCCCACATCTGTATTGTTGTCACCATCTGTGCCACCAGTTTGTGATGCTGCAAAAGAAAGCCAATCAATGGGGATTTTTCATGCTCTTTCAAGGATTTGGGACATTTTAACATGGGACTTAAATTGTTGTAACTTATGTTAGTGCTGAACATTCGTATTCTTCATGAAGAAGACATAACAGGGTAGAGTCATTCATAATGCAAATGAACATTTTTGCCATTACTGGTTTTGCATGTACGTTACAAATCTCTTTGAGTCAGGAAATGCCATGTCTGTAAAAACCAGTGTCTACTCATATTATTACAGTACTCTGGCTGCTGCTTCTAGAATCATAGAGTTGGAAGAGACCTCGTGGGCCATCCAGTCCAACCCCCTGCCAAGAAGCAGGAAAATAGCATTCAAAGCACCCCCGACAGATGGTCATCCAGCCTCTGTTTAACAGCCTCCAAAGAAGGAGCCTCCACCTATTCTGGGGCAGAGAGTTCCACTGCTGAATAGCTCTCACAGTCAGGAAGTTCTTCCTAATGTTCAGGTGGGATCTCCTTTCTTGTAGTTTGAAGCCATTGTCCCATGTCCTAGTCTCCAGGGCAACAGAAAACAAGCTTGCTCCTTCCTCCCTGTGACTTCCTCTCACGTATTTATACATGGCTATCATGTCTCCTCTCAGTCTTCTCTCCTTCAGGCTAAACATGCCCAGCTCTTTAAGCCGCTCCTCATAGGCCTTGTTCTCCAGACTCTTGATCATTTTAGTCACCTTCCTCTGGACACATTCCAGCTTGTCTACATCTCCCTTCAATTGTGGTGCCCAGAATTGGACACAGTTGTATCACAGAGCTCTTCCAATTGGGTAAGGAGCCGTCTAAGGGGACATTGAACCGCAGGAAGACAGATAGGAAAATCACTTCTGTTAGTCATGGCAAATGCATCCCCACAGTGTGGGTTGTGATTCTCTAGACCAGAGCTTCTTAAACTTTTTTCTACCTGTGACCCCTTTCCACCTAATACATGACCCAGGATATATTGGTATATATTATATAATAGGTATTAAAAATAAAACATTTACTGATAACACTATGTAACAAAATTTGGGGGGGGGGAATCTGTTCCTGCTTTGAAAGTGTTATTCCCATTTAATTGTGTGGTACTTACTTTCAATGCGCGACTGCTCCCTGGAGGGAAGGATATTAGAGGCAAAGATGAGTCCACTGTAAACATAGCCTACTATTTCTTAACAGATTTGTGTAAATGAGTGACATTCAGAAACCTTTTAGTGTAGCCAAGTTTTGCGTGACGCCTACATTGAGCTAAGAGGACCCCATTTGGAGTTGGGGCACACAGTTTAAGAAGTAGTACAGGTGGTACAGGTGAAGCTTCCTGCAGATTCTCTTCCATTTCCCATGAACTTTTCTAGCTCTCCTAATAATTGGTGCTACCAGAGCCACCTCAGTATCTTAAAAACTGTAGTATTGCATTCATGCCATGCTCTGGGAATGTGATGCTGCTTGGGAGTAAGGTGTACGTTTCTTGTCTGCCATATTTTTCACCAGAATTGGAATGGTGATGGCAGAACCAGAGTTTGATGACTGTGAGAAGGCACGCTGTCCCTGCTCTAGGGCAGGGGTGCCCACACTTTTTCAGCTTGCGAGCTACCTTTATAACAACCAAGTCAAAAAGATCTACCTGGCGCGCTCCTGGTCCTCCGCCACGCGGGGCTTTTTTCGCCAAAATGAGGCTTTAGTGGGCGGGCCCTGGCGCTCGTCTCTTGACATGGTGTGGTGACGTGACCGCCCATTGGTTGCTCCTGGGGAAGGGCGGGAGCAAGGCAAAGGCGCGCGCAGGGATAGGATGCCAGGCTGCGGGAGGGAGGGAGAGGGAGTGTGTGTGTGTGAGAGAGAGAGAAGGCCTCACCAAAGGATGATCCCTGCGGTGGGGCTTCAGCTGACGAGCGTGCCCTCTATGCCGGTGAGTGAAGCCTGGACGGGGCCCCGCCTCGCGCTCCGCCCTGTCTCTCACTCGCCTCGGCCCTCGGGGCCCAGTTTAAATCCGGGAAGCAGGGTGAGCACCTGTCAGCTCCAGCTTCTCATGCAGGGACATGAGATAATCCTCCCACAGAATAGTAAAACAGCTGGGTGCCCCCTGAGCAGCGTCCTTGCAGATGGCTAGTTCTCTCACACCAGAAGCGAGTTGCAGTTTCTCAAGTTATGCCTGATACAAAAAACATATGGAATTTTTGGATTTTCAGTTTTGGGAAGGGCATTTGGAATTCTCAGCCAGACATCTGGCTTCACCAAACCAGGCTTCACCAAACCATAAACCACAAAATGTTGGTATAGCAGCTAATGTGGAATAATAGCATTGTAACAGTGTAGTGTGGTAGGGTCCTGAATAATATGAGGATAGCAGATGTGTAGGACCTGGGGGAGAAATAGCATTGGAGTAAAACTAAATATATAGGTACAGACTCATAAAGTTTATGGGAAACAGTGATTTTGCAATATGTGCATATGACATGCTTCAAAGGTGATAGTTTTACTATCATATTATTTTGCAATGTTGAAAAAATATAATATCTTAAAGGGACAGATTGTGACTTAACTATTATAATAAGTCTTCTTTTAGTCTATATTGGATGTTGTCAGCTTTCTGACTTGAAGGAGAAATTTGCTTTTGTTAAATTGCATCACCTAAAGCCATTTGGTAAAACTGTTAAAAAAATATTATCGTGAACCATTGCCTGTAATGAGAGCCTATGCAGCAGAAATGTATATAATAGTTATAACACCTATGCTGTGAAAAAAAATACTTTAAAACAAATATTTCCAAATGGCAAAACACACTTCATAGGGTAAAGTTAATTAATGCATGTTTTAAAAGAAAAGAGGCATTCTGGTTCCACTCACTGACTGTATTCACAGCCTAGGAATACAGTTTCATCCTGTCCTGAAAGCATGGACAGTATCTCTGGTGTCATTTGTTTCCTGTCCAGCCTAAGAGAATATAAAACATCTTCTTAGGCAGCAAGGAAGAATGTTGATGACTTGCAGAAGGTGAATAAAAAGGGTATGGGGAAAGATGTTTTGTGAGACCATCTGCTGCTGTGATTTGGATCCTCCATATCAAACTGTGGCCCCAGCTCTTACTGCAGGTTAACAAAAGCCTTTAAATGGGGGTAACTAATGGGTCATATGCATCCTTGCTTGTAAGGTTAAGACCCACAAGTCCTCGTTTGTAAGAAAGTGGGGGATGAATTGGTCACTGGGCTGGAAAGACATTAAATTTAAATGGAGTGTAGCAGCCACAGGGGACTCTGTTGTTTCTTAGTATTATGCATCTTAATGAAATGCAACTTAATGCCTGTTTACTAATGTTGCTTACCAAATATTGAGCCCTATCTTTGTCAGCTTTTAAACTGGTGTGTGTGTCTGTGTCAAATCTTCATAGATATTAGAAACAGCTTTCTTCGCTCAAGTACTTTCATGTCCTTTCTTAATCATGGTGTATATCTTTGGGTTTTGGCACAAACTAGGAAATCAAAGGAAAATTGTTTCTGTCTTGCCTTTGGGGGAACGGGTTACTGATAAATGTATGTATTTGGGAATGGATGTCAGGGAAGTGGCAGAAGAATGGAGAAAAAAATATGTGATGTGATGAGAATGATTGAAGATTGGACTGAGAAATCTATGTTCAGGTAGTTCAAAAGGCTATGGCCAGTCTTATACTGGATTCATTTGTTGGTCAAAGCTCACTTGGGTGTTGCAAAAGGGAAGATGAATGTGTCAGCCACAACATCCAATTGACTTTGCCATATTGAGTGGATGGTTTCATTGTTTAATTGTTTTATGTTGGCTCTCAAACCCTAATCCTACTGTTTGTCAGCTTTATAACATTGGTGATATGGTAAGCCAAACTGAATCCATCTGTGTTGGACCCAATTAATGATCTTTATACACAGGGGGATTGTTACAAACGTTCGAGGTATTATAAGACTTGTTTTTTCAGTGCATTTTTATGGATAACACTGCAGAACTGCTTTATTTTGACTACTAGTTCAGTTTCAGATAACAGTAGATGTACCTCTTCTTCCCAATAGCTACCTAGCATTCCTTTTTCTTCCCAGATGTCTCCTCTGCCTTTCAAAAGATTGGGTCTAGTTACCTGTCTTTTGATCTCCTCCTTTTCTCTTGACTCCATTAATCAGATTGAAAAGCTGTGCAGGGAAGTTGTGCACCAGTAATGAGTCCCTTCCCCATCACTCCGTTTTGACCTCATTTTGTCAAGACTTTTCCTGTTTCCTTTCAAGTTACCTGATACACCATCAGTTTTGAGCACTATTAGTCTCTCAGATCTTCCGTGTTTTGTGTGTCTCCCACAGTACTCTTTTCTCAAACTATTACACGTCAATTTACATCTTATAATTTTTTCATTTGGCAATGGAAATTTCATTTTTGGTTCTCACTAGTACAGGAGCTTTGAGAATTTCCAGTTCCATATTATCCCACATACTGTAGCTGATCTCTTCAGTCATCCTTAAGGGACAACAGAAAAAGAAAAGTGTATGTTTTGTCTGCCAGGTATGTATTCAATTTTTGTGTGTGTCAGGAGCGACTTGAGACACTGCAAGTTACTTCTGGTGTGAGAGAACTAGCTCTCTGCAAGGACATTGCCCAGGGGAGGCCAGATGTTTTACCATCCTGTTGGAGGCTTCTCTCATGTCCCTGCATGGGAAGCTGGAGCTGACAGATGGGAACTCACCACGCTCCCCAGATTCAAACCACAGACCTTTTGGGCAGCAGTTCAGCTGGCACAAGAGTTTAACCCATTGCACCACCGGGGGCTCCATGTATTCAAATAAAACATAATTTCCCATACAGTTGTTTGGATTTTGGTTGCTGCCAAAATGATAAAAGTATGAATGAGCAAGTTCCAGCCACAGATGATATTAGGGTTTATTCAGATAATTGCAGATCCAGTCCCTCCCTCCTTCTCATTTCTCTTTGTATACATAAGCCTAAATCCTGTGTTAGAGCAAATACGTTGTATCAACTGGATTTACTTATATGATGTCTTAATACAACAATTGATTCAATAGATCTGACTAACCAACAGGATTTGAGCCAAAATCTGTATAAAAACAAATACTATATAGTGAAAATCCTATAGATATCCATCCGAGGAAGCTCAGTTGAGATTGTTATTATTATTAAGTTCATGTTTATGTTTATTTGTATGAGTATCCCGCTTTTTCTTTCCAGAAGGAGAGAAAAGGGGACAGTTAACTTCCTGCAGACACATTTCGGTCCTTTTTTATTTTCCCATATAATATTTTCAAGGATTTTGGAACTGTAGCAAAAAGTGATTTTCAATTTTCCACCAACTGCACCCTGGAAACACCCAGCTCCGTCTGTTTCCTTAAGGATAATTGTCTGCAGACTTCAAAATATTATTATTAATAGTAGCAGTAGTAGAAGCATTATGTTTATTTATGCCCCACTTTTTCTCTCCCTGGGGAGACTCAAAGTGGCTTACATTAAAAGCATTTCAATACAATTAAAATATATACAAATATACAAACATTTAAACAGAATTAAATATTACACTATGTAACAAAATTTGAAAAAAATATATGTTTCTGGTTTGAAAGTGTTATTTCGTGTTTAATTCTGTGGTACTTACTTGGAAAGTAGTCGTTATATCCCAGAAACCAAGTTTTTTTGGCTGCCACAAAATCTTTGAGGGACGTCATCTCTAATTAAATGGCCAGGGCTCTGTGCTATGCAATCCTGAGATTTGTGGTATGGTGAGGCACCAGCATTCTTTGGCAGAGAAGGCTCAAAACCTTGTCAAACTACAGCCCCCGTGATTCCATAGCATTGAACCAAGGCAGTTAAAGTGCATACCACAGATATTAAATACATAAAAGGTGATTATTATGGGATTGGTTGCCTTTCTAGTTCAGTTGTAACATAAAGCAAACAAATAAAATGATCCAATGCTTGAAAGTATATGTTCTGATGTCCTCTAAAGCATCTGCAGTGAATGAATGAACGTCATTGTGTTCTCAGTCTTTCTCATCCTTGGAAGAGTGGTCCTTGAGATTACCGTGAAGGACTTGTATTTCATGGAATATTCTATTTATAGCAACTCTTAATGCTTATTATTACTCAGGATTTTTATAATGGCAAACATGGTTTCCTGTGATGAGTACAAGAAGTCTTCAGCTTATAAGTATCCTCTCCTTTCCCTTTTAATGAAGAGTTTCTATTTCTGGTTTGTAGTAAATAACAGTTTGTGATTTAATCTCAACCTGGTAAATTATGGTTCACTTACGGTGGTGCAATGGGTTAAACCACTGAGCTGCTGAACTTGCTGACCAAAAGGCCAGCGGTTTGAGTCTAGGCTGTGGGGTGAGCTCCCACTGTTAGGTCCAGCTTCTGCCAACCTAGCAGTTCAAAAACATGCAATATGAGTAGATCAATAGGTACCGCTTCTGCATGAAGGTAAAGATGCTCCATGGAGTCATGCCGGTCACATGACCTTGGAGGCGTCTACGGACAACGCCAACTCTTCAGCTTAGAAATAGAGATGAGCACCACCATGAAATTAGATCCACCCCCTCCCTCCTGACTTTTAGGGAGCGGGTGAAAACGTGGCTGTGCAATGAGGCCTTCGCAGAATGAAGGAGGAGATTGCGAAGTGACTAAAGTCGCTAACTACTTGATACGGACCAAATATATGGATTAAGTTGGACTTGATTTTACTTTGGCGAAAGGCTTTTAAAATACATTTATTGTATTGTATTTGATAATTTTAGTGTAAATTTATGGTGTTTTTAGATTTTAAATGTTAGCATTGAATACTTGCTGTTTGCCGGTCTGAGTCCCTCTTCGGAGGTGAGAAGGCCAGGGTATAAAAGTTTTAAATAAATAAATAAATAAATAAAATATTCTGCACAGTCTGTTGCTTGTACAGACCATAATTTGTCCAGTTTTGATGAAACCGAATGATGGACAAAAATGCCTAGTCTTTTGCTTTCACAGAGAAGAAAGCATCTAATTCCATGCCTTGTCTATATTTTGAGGGCAAGTGTGGCTGCCATTTTATGAGTGTAGCCACATTCTACTTCTGTCTTCCTATTTGTGCATAATTTGTTCTTATCACAATTTTACAGATCAGTCAAAACCTCTGTTGATGTGAACCATCAACAATGAAAGCAACTAAGCAAGCAAGCAGAACAAAACACATGAAGAATATTGGATGCAATACTTTTTTGTACATTTTGAATTTTCCAATTCCTAGATTCACAAGGCTCTTATTCTGGATGAAGCCTATACTATGAGCTCGTCTCTTAGGGAGCGAAGATGCATTGCAATGTCTTAGTGCTGGTCCCACTTATAACCATTTAAGAATGTCTTGTTAAAAGCCTTCCCCTTGTGTTTAATGTGTTGCAATTTGTTTAAAAGGGCAAGAGCAGTAATTCTTACTAAGTTTCGAAATGCATCTTCTCTTTCACTCATGTTGGTCATATATTAGAGAATAGGAAATAATCATTTTTCTATAAAAAGGATTCCTTTCTCTCTTTTTTCTTAAAAGGGTTTTTATACTTTAATAATTACGTTACTAAAAAGGTCTTTGAGAGGCCATTTTGTCCATTTGGTCTGCTAACAAAGAGAAATATCTCTATTTGCTATTCTTGGATGAATAGATCCGGGTAGGCGAGCTTCCTGCTTTAAGAATGATCTGCTTTTCGTGGGGAAAAAAATGCTATTTTGAAATTCTCTGTTCTTCCTACGATATTTCTAACAGCTTTCTTCATAAATATGCTTCTCTACATTTCTGTTTGGCTTTTATTATGTTGTTACTTGCTGTATTTATACTTTATATTTGCAGAGGAGCATATGCTTTGCAGTTGACTCACAAAATAAGTAAAATATAAGACAATGAACACTACTTTAAAAATCATATAATCTGGCAAGTTCTGGCCAAGATGCATTATTTGAAAGACCTGGGTGAAGTCTTCACATGCCATTGAAAAGACCTTAAAGATGTTATTTATTTATTTATTTATTTATTTATTTATTTGCAGTATTTGTATATTGCCCTTCTCAATCCCAAAGGGCTCAGGGCGGTTAATAGTGTTGGCAACAATTCAATGCCATTGATTAAAAAACAGTATAAAACATCAAAATAGACTCTCCTCTAATAAAACATTCAACATTATTGAACACATCACCTAAAATAACAGCACATGTCACACAAAGATAGAGTGATTATGTGATTTGATTCTGACTTATGACAAACCTAACCTAAGGATTTCTTGGCAAAGTATCTTCAGCTAAAGTTTTCTTTCTCATGTTAGATGGAAAAAGTATGATTGGCCTAAGTGCACCCAGTGGGTTTCCATGCTGGGTGAAGATTTGAATCTTTGTCTTCTAAAATCATAGCCTAGCACTACAACTACAATATTGGTGGTTTCTTAAAAGTTTTAGAATGTTGTTACCTATTAGATGGGCCATTCATGAAAAAAAATTCTTATCTATCTCATTTTCTTAGACAGGGAGCACTGAGATCAGGGCCTCTAAAGGGGATGTTAAGGTGCAGTTAAGTCAGTGGTTCTCAACCTTCTGAATGCCACGACCCATTAATACAGTTCCTCATGATGTGGTGACTAACAACCGTAAAATTATTTTAATTGCTACTTTATAACTGTAGTTTTGCTCCTCTTATAAATCGTAAAGTAAATATCTGATATGCAGGATGTTTTTTCATTCATTGGACTAAATTTGGCACAAATACCTGATATGCCCAAATTTGGATACTGGTGTGGTTGTAGATGACCCCTTGAGTGATCCTGAAAGTGTGGAATTGGAAGCTGGGAGGGAAAAACGGGTTACTCATGAGCAAGAATCAGATGAAGAGCAACAAAGGAAAAGGATCCAGCAAATGCTTGAGGACTCCACTGATAAGGACTCTTTTGCGGGTTTCTCTGGAGATCATGGGTCAGTCAGTGGGGAGCCAATTATGGGAAGTGGGGCTGGGAATTCTGAGGATGGTTCTGGTGGGATGGACTGGACTAGAGTGCAGGAGGTGTGTGATGGTTGTGCAGAAACAACAAGTAGTGATATGTTTGGGGGGCTTCCCAGGGATGAGAATTGGAGTTCTGAGGATCAGGTTTCATGCTGAGGGGAGTTAAGTCTTGACAGGAGATGGAGATATTGGAGAGGGAAGCAAGGGGCTACACCTGTGACTGCCATCACAGCTGAAAGCACTAACGAGAGGGTGTTGGCTAGTTCTAGCTCCAAAGAAGATTTGTGAATATAAAAAGGGGCTTGGAATCTGGGATTCTTTGCAGTTGGCAAAGTGGTCTGGCCCTTTTAGGCTTTCTGTGTTGCGACAGGTGGGGTTGAGGGGGATTGATTTTGTCATTTGGGAGTTGTTGTTGCTGGGATTTATAGTACATCTACGAAGAGCATTCTGAACTCCACCAATGATGGAATTGAACCAAACTTGGCACACATACCAACAGAAAATACTGGAAGGGTTTGGTGGGCATTATGCCTGCTATAACCGCCATCCTGCCGCGTCTTGCCGCCTGCATTATTGTCGTCTGCTGGGATTTTATGTTGGGAGCGGGGTTTAATTGGTTTTATAATGCTGTTTTTATGTGTTTTTATCTGGTTTTATTGCTGTAAACCACTCTGGGCTCCGAAGAGAGCAGTCTACTAAATCGAATAAATAAATAAACAAATAAATAAATAAACCTTGAATTTTGGCATTGTGGTTCACCTACATCCAGAGAGCACTGTGGACTCAAACAATGCTGGATCTGGACCAAACTTGGCACGAATACTCAATATGCCCAAATGTGAACACTGGTGGAGTTTGGGGAAAATACACCTTGACATTTGGGAGTTGTAGTTGCTGGGATTTATAGTTCACCCACAATCAGAGAGCATTCTGAACCACACCAATGATCGAATTCAGCCAAACTTCCCACACAGACCAACAGAAAATACTGAGTTTTCTTTGGCGACCCCCAGGTTGAGAAACACTGAGTTAAGTTCATAAACAAGCAAGTGGGGTTTTTTTCAGGTAACTTGTTCCTAGTCCATTCAAGGTTTCAGATATCGAAACCCATATTTTAAATTGACTCTGGATACAGACCGGGCATCAGAGTAGCTGACAAAGCACATACTGTGATGTGATGGAAACACTCTCTCTTTTAAACCAAGCCAAATTATTTTTCTCTAAGTTGATGGTGACTGAAGTTTCTTTGACCATTAGCAAAAAGCCTGATAAAGCTCCAAGCATTCAATAGCTGAAGGATAAGATTCTTAACCTCATTTGCTGATATTGGAGGCCATTCAGATACATTTTCTGGAACGTCTAATGTTTGATTAACCTTGACATCAAAGTCAAAGAATAATGATTGATAATACTGCATCAGGGCCAATAGCATACAACAAATACAGGCGGCCATTCACTAATAGACCTATTATTAGATGCCAACAAATCTGGTTTCCATTAAAAGAAAATCTGCAATAGTGCTTTTAGTCTTCGCTCTTGCATAATTTTATTTGTTTATTTGTACTTTAGGTGATGTATTCTGAATGCTGGATTGCTGGGTTAAGTGGCAGTCCATAAGCAATATTAATTCAATATCCATCTTCACAATTATCTTTTCCATCACCTTGCTCTTACTGTGTCATTTTGTGGGTTGGTCTTCTGTCAGGCCTCCTGTTCATTCTGACTTCTACCCAAATAATTATTGGAGAGAAATATGCCATATGGTCATAGTATCCTTCATCTCTGCTCCAATTCTACTTTTCCCCCCCTAAAGCGATATGATTTTCAGCTAGGTAAAAATCATAACTCCTTTTGTTTTTAACAGACCAATTAATTCTCTTTTTCCTCCTGTTTTAGAAGCTCTCCCATTCTGTTATTACACTGCAGGTTGTAGCCAAATGAGAGTTTCATTGCATGGATTTCCTCCAACCCTTCATTTTCTGAACTACTGGTAGGATTTCACGTCTTTTGGAAATTCTCTTCAGAACCTGAATGGGAGATGCAATAGAGATTTCTTCTTCTAAAAATGTATTGTCCAGTTCTCCATTGAAAATTATTATAATGCACCTGATTTTTGCATCTCAGATCCATTCATTTGGAGGTAAAAGTAAGCTTGAAAGTACCAGTGTCGTCTCTTAACCCTATCCCCAAAACTCAGCAGTTAGTATAGTTTGCTTAGGCATCATACTTCTCTTTCTTTCTTTGATACCTCATTATGAAACTAAAATTTCCTGTAAAAAACAAATATAATTTCATAAAATGCAGAAGGTAACAACAATTTATTGTTCAAGAACATGGTGAAAGCTTTCCAGACCAAATATTTGTATCTGTTCCTATGAAAAAGAAGCAAAGAAAATCATTGGTAGATATTGTGAGGAGAAGAGAGAAATATTCGAAAATTTTAGAAGGATTTCTGTCCACCTGTGTGTGCGTCCAGACCATTATAGGCGGCTTACAATTTCAGCATTGATTTTTTTGCCAGAATGGTAAACCGCCTTCAGTCCCTTTGGGTGAGAAAGCCTGGGTAGAAATGAAGTAAATAAATAATTATAGAAGTGTTTCTGTCCACCTGTGTGTGCACCCGGAGCATTATAGAGGGATTTCTGTCCACCTGGATTATATCTGTCACAGCCCATCAGGAGGGAGAAATGTCTCAGAAAATAATGGGCAACCATGACACCTGGATTGTGTGAGTCATGTGTCTCAGGTAGATTAAATTTGTTGCTCACATAGACCTTATCTTTTAAAAGCCATAGTGTAATTGCTTCTGAGAGCCTCACACATCACTGGTGATTCATATCACGCTCAGTCAGTAGGGGTGATGCTTTTATGACTATGTTCCATGGAACAATTGCATTTTCTCATTGACCATGTCGTTTTGAGTATTGTCATTATATCATAGTTCTCAAAGGCAAATGCAGTTGGCCCTCCACATCCATGAATTTTGGATCTGTGGATTCAACCTTCTACAGCTTGAAAATATTCCATGTAGAGTCTTGATTTTGCCATTTTATATTAAAGATACAATTTGATTGCACTATTGTATATAATGGGACTGGAGCATCCACAGATTTTGGTATTCATGGCCGGTCCTGGATCAAACCCAAGCAGATAGCAAGATGTTCTGTGCATGCATTGGGTAAAAAATATGTGGAAATTAAACATGTGCAGTTCATTGATTTTGGCTGTGAAGCAGAACTCTTTAATTGAACCTAAAATTTAGACCTTTTTCTCGTTTACTGCAGCACTTTATTTTCCTTTCACAATGATGTGTTGGGCATTACAATTCTCAACTTCAGGATAACCAACAGGTTTTGGTTTTCTTCTGTCATATGACAACATTAAGGCAACATACAAAAAATCTTATATAAATTAATCCTGATGATTAAATTTACAGGTGTCAATGCAAACATTGGAGCAACCTAAGGCAAGCAACTTTTTGCCCTGTGATATCTTGCTGGGACAGAGATGGGCAAGGAAAGAAAAACAGGTTCATAAGGCTTGGATGGGATATGTTTCCAGCACTGTTAGGAACAGTGGCAAGACAAAAAAATTGCCTTCTTTTTCACAAACCTGTACAATTACAGACACAAGTTAAACCTTTCTATTGTATAAATGCCATCAGCAATAGGTCCTAGGCCAGATGTGTATAGGATATAGTTATAATGCTGTATACAAAGGCAACAGTTAACTTGAGTACAGATCATATCAGCAACAAGGTAGACATCCTCACAAGATTATAGGAGACAGTCTTCACAATGACAAATATTTTGAAGGTTTATTCCAGTTTCATGAGGCTATCAGGAGATGTATATATTTGCCCAGGCAAATTTATGAGAAGCATTTTTAGTTGGCTTACAATAGCAATTGAAAGACAAAATGCATACAAGCATTTCACTGGACATAACATAAATGATTTAATATTGACAGAACACATGATCTCCTGCATTACATTAAATTACATTACATTGCAAACCCATTTAGCTACATTGAGTATAAGGGGTGAAATAAATAAAAAGAGAAAGCTACCAAATCCAGAGGAAAGGAGAGCTAAGCCTTCATATGAGAGACCAAAACACTCATACTGGTAGCTAGATACTCTTTCTCTTTTTATTGAAATATATCATCAAATTTGTACATATTCTTGTTTTATATACATAAGAGTTTTTGTTGTTTTCATATTATCTATATTTCACACAATGAACTAGATAACAGAGACTTTTTAAATAGGTAAAATCCAGTGCTGAACTTCTGCAGGTTGAATAGAGTTCACTGGAAAGGAGAGGGGAGGCCCTCTTCCCCCTTCAGTACATGTACACCCCCTTTAAAAGCTAGATGGAGGGAGTACAGTAGAGTCTCGCTTATCCAACCTTCACTCATTCAACATTCTGTATTATCCAACGCACTCTGCCTCCCGCCTGGATCCACAGCTGTTTCAATACATTGTGATGTGTTGGTGATATACTCATAAATACAGTAATTCCTACATAACGTTATCATGTATTAAACTGCTTTTTCTGTCGATTTGTTGTAAAACATGATGTTTTGCTGCTTAATATGTAAAATCATAACAAAATTTGACATTTAATAGGCTTTTCCTTAATCCCTCCTTATTATCCAACATTTTTGCTTATCCAACAATCTGCCAGCCCATTTCATAGAATCATAGAGTTGGAAGAGACCTCATGGGGCATCCAGTCCAACCCCCTGCCAAGAAGCAGGAAAATCGCATTCAAAGCTCCCCCGACATATGGCCATCCAGCCTCTGTTTAAAAGCTTCCAACGAAAGAGCCTCCACCACACTCCAGGGCAGAGAGTTCCACTGCTGAACAGCTCTCACAGTCAGGAAGTTCTTCCTAATGTTAAGATGAAATCTCATTTCTTGTAGTTCGAAGCCATTGTTCCACGTCCCGGTCTCTAGAGCAGCAAAAAACAAGCTTGCTCCCTCCTCCCTATGACTTCCTCTCACATATTTATACATGGCTATCATGTCTCATCTCAGCCTTCTCTTCTTCAGGCTTTATGTTGGATAAGTGAGACTCTACTGTATCTGAAAATAGTTTCCTAATAGATTTGAAGGCTACATTTGAGAAAGATAAATAAATTCCATGCCATTGGCTGTTTCATTTTCATTTTCACTGGCTGTTTCATTTTCAGGAAAGTCAGCATTCACGAAACGTGATTTATACTTTCTCTTAGCTTTCCATGCTATCCCCAAATGGCTATAGTTTGTTAGACTGGCTGTGCAATTTTCACCTGAAATTATTTATCAAGAGTGAAAATAATTACAAGGATGATGCTTAGATCTTATTAATTCTCAGTCATTTTCCAATCCCACATGCAGGTTAAATCTGTGTGTAGTATGATTTGTTGGCAATATTCATGAGCACACATTACCTCTTACAGGATTACTTTACAATAAAGACTCCCCTACTCATTTGAAACAGGTCTTAATGTAGTCTGTAACAGCAAAAAATGCCATGTGTTGCACAATAAAATTTTCAATCTATGTGACATAAATATACAATTTATTTATTGCACAGGATTCAAATGTTTTCATTCAAGTTAGCACATATGCTAAGGGGATCTCACATTTCCCAATAGTAAGAAATGCAGCTATTTGTGCATGGGAAACTGTAGTCATTTGAACTCTGGCATTCATGAACCTTGGGTAGAGTTACTAGAAGTTACCCAAGATGAGAAGTGATAATTTTCAATACAACTTTTTTTGTGAACTTCTTAAAAACTTGAGAGAATGCACAATTACTCATTACTACAGAGTCATATACAAATAACTGAGTGTTGTTCAAGTAATAATGAAAACAGGACTGCTCCCTAGTTTATTTTATAAACACTGTTCTTGGAATGCTTTCCTATTTCCTTGTATGGTGCAACCCCCTTATCCATGGAATCAATAATTACGGTTTCACATGTTCATGCTCCAAAAATACTTTCTTTCCTTGTGTTTGTGGGCCTCTCTTGGCTGTGTCCATTGTAGTTCTATGGTATCTTTGCAACCCAAGTATGTATACTCAAAACTATAGGTTTCGCAATTATCCAAATATCCCTCTTGTAATTGTTCAGAGGCTCCTCCTATCTCTGTTTTCACTGGAAACGTAAGACCTAGCTGCCATGCTGCAGTAATAAAGTCTACTGCCTTCCAAATTTACTTTGTCTACTCCTCTGTTGTCTCTGTGTTTCAATGTCTTTCTAAGTTCATATGGGTGATTGCTTTATACAGCATTGTGAAAAATAAATGATTTTCTGTGGCATAGCTATTTCATAACCAGCGTGTATTTCACTAGATAAATTCTAATTCTAGGAACAAGTCTTTTATTTTTTAAAAAAATTGTGTAGTACTCCATGGTTTTAGTAATTTCAAAACCATATGAATAAGAGGCGTAGTATATTAAGCAATACTTTTATCTGCTACTGCTTCAATCACACAAGGTATTCCCCCTTTCTTGGTGTCATCAGAAGCAAGCATGGTCAGACCCAAGACTGCCTCTTATGACAAACTGGGAAAACTAGCCAAATAGACAGATACACACACACAAACACATTTACACATAGGCAGTCGCCAAGTTACAAACATCCAACTTGCAAATGGCACATAGTTAGGAATGGGGGTGAGACAACAAGAAGTAAGATAAATCTACCCCTAGGAAGGATAATTCATTCCTGAAAGAGTTATCATGGGGAAAGGTGTCTCCCCTGAAATTTTGTGTCAAATCCTTGTTTGCACAACAAGCCAAATTTTTCAAAAATCAAATTCTCACAAGGACAGGAAGCAAGGTAAAACCTTCTAATCAGGGGCACAAACCGCAAAACAAATACCAGAGGAGTGTTAACCCTTACCTATGCTGTCCAAATCTCCCCCCACCTCAAGAAATATAATGTGCAGATTTGATAAATGTGGATTTGATGTGTGTGGATGAACTGAATGAAAGGAATGAATGAATGGGAGCTAATAATTTTGGAGACACCATTCCTGAAAAACTACTGCTTGCTTGTTGAACTGTAATTACTGAACTGCTGTAATTACTGAACTGCTGACATTGATAAGAACTGTGACAGTGATAAGAGAAATGTTTACGTCTGTTTACATCTGTCAACATTTGCTGACTTGATTAACTTTTGGTGGAAAAACTTATTTATATTGCCAAAGACAATGGCTCTTTTAAGTAAGGAAGTCAGCGCGGTGGCTCCTTACGTTTACCAATACCAATTAAAAAGAATCAACATCTGTCCAGGAACTGATGGACTCAACATGTTTTTGGCTTGAAAAAACATCTATCATTCATGTACAACTTTGGGACAACATCAATGAAATATTGCTATATAAGAGACCTTATTACAATTCAAAAATTGTGACGTACAGCAGCGCTGCTCACCTGTCTTGCTTTATGGAAAGAGATGGTGTATGCTTCCTTTTCTCAAGAGAAGGGAAAGGAGTGTGATTTTGGAGCTTTGGATATATTTGTTGCATGGAGTCAGTTTCTGCTGTAAGGAAAACAGAGATCTGATCCTTGCCGTTCTTCTCGAAGAAAGAGGATGCATTTTAGAAGTTTTGGAAGGATTGGAAATCTGGCCTAAGCAGGTGCTTCTCGAAGGAGGGAGATGGGATATGGTAATATTTGGATGAATTATAATGAATGAATGTTTATATGGGTAATGTGAATGCTGAATAAAAATATAACCCCCTTTGTTTGTTTGTTAGCCAATGTAAATGTAGGTTGTTTGTTTATCCAATAGTTACATAGAATCTGTATGCCTGTATTTCTAAATATTGTCCTGTAAAAGTTCTGGTACCCTTTCTTTTACTGAAAATCTGTATCTGTATCTATATATATAATTTTGGTCAGTCCGTTTAATGTCGTATATAGACAAAGAAACTATGGCTCGCAGAAGCACCAAACTTGACAACAGACTGGACCATTACACTCGCTACAGACAACAGCAAAAAACCGGACCTACATCCCTCCCAACACCCCAAAAACGAACCCCAAAAATTGCCAACTGAACTCCCACCCGGCCACTTCGCTGCCAGCGAACGCTTCGAACGTTCGCACATGGCAGCCAGAGCGCCTCCTCCGCCTCCTCCTTTGATCAGGAAGAGCGGCGGGGGGGGGGACCTGGCAGGAGGAGGGGCCACCCCTCCCCTCCTCCCCGGCCCCCCCCCCTCCCTTGCCACCCCCTCGCCGCCCGGTTTAAACGAGTGGCGAGGGGTGTGGCCAGGGGCGAGGACATGCCTCCCCCCCCCCAGCCCCTGCCCCCCTCCCCCCCCACCCCCCCGCCGCCCGGTTTAAAAGAGTGGCCAGGGGCGTGGCCGGGGGCGGGGACACGCCTCCCCCCTCCCCAGCCCCTCCCCCCCCCCCCCCCCCCCTCGCCGCCCGGTTTAAAAGAGTGGCCAGGCGTGTGGCCAGGGGCGAGGACACGCCTCCCCAGCCCCTCCCCCCCCCCGCCACCCCACTCACCGCCCGGTTTAAAAGAGTGGCGGGGGCGTGGCCAGGGGCGGGGACACGCTCCCCCTCCCCAGCCCCTCCCCCGCCCCCCCCACCCCCCACGCCACCCGGTTTAAAAGTGTGGCCAGGGGGGTGGCCAGGGGGCGGGGACACGCCTCCCCCCACCCCAGCCCCTCCCCGCCACCCCCCTCGCCGCCCGGTTTAAAAGAGTGGCGAGGGGCGTGGCCAGGGGCGGGGACACGCCTCCCCCCCAGCCCCTCCCACCTCCCCCGCCACCCCCTCGCCCGGTTTAAACGAGTGGCCAGGGGCATGGCCAGGGGCGGGGACACGCCTCCCCCCCCAGCCCCTCCCCCTCCCCCGCCACCCCCCCTCACCGCCCGGTTTAAACGAGTGGCCAGGGGCGTGGCCAGGGGGCGGGGACACGCCTCCCCACTCCCCAGCCCCTCCCACCTCCCCCCCCCACCCCCCCTCGCCGCCCGGTTTAAAGAGTGGTGAGGGGGCGCCAGGGCGGGGACACGCCTCCCCCCCCCAGCCCCTCCCACCCCCCGCCACCCCCTCGCCGCCCGGTTTAAACGAGTGGCGAGAGGGCATGGCCAGGGGCGGGGACACGCCTCCCCCTCCCCAGCCCCTCCCCCTCCCCCGCCACCCCCTCCTCCTCAGCTTACCTTCTCGGCCCCTTCTCCTCCTGCGGACTCCCCCCTTCTTCCTTCCCTAGGACCCAAAGGCACTCGGCTGCCCTGGGAAGCGCCTGGTAAAAGTAAATAGGCAGCCACTTTTTCAGGCGCATCCCAGGCCAGCCGAGGGCCTTTGGGTCCTAGGGAAGGAAGAAGGAGTCCGCAGGAGGAGGACAACGAGGAGGTAAGCAGCGCCAGGAGAGAGAGAGATTGAGAGAGAGAGAGAGAGAGAGTGAGAGAGAGAGTGAGTGAGAGAGAGTGTGTGTGTGTGTGAGAGAGAGAGTAAGAGAGAGAGTGAGTGAGAGAGAGAGAGAGAGTGAGAGAGAGAGTGAGAGAGAGAGAGTGAGACAGACAGAGAGAGAGAGAGAGAGAGAGAGAGAGAGAGAGAAATAGAGAGAGATATACAGAGAGAGAGTGAGAGAGAGAGAGAGTAAGAGAGAGAGAGAGAGAGAGTGAGAGAGAGAGGGTGAGAGAGAGAGAGAGAGAGAGAGAGGTGAGAGAGAGTGAGAGAGAGAGAGAGAGAGGTGAGAGAGAGAGGGTGAGAGAGAGAGGGAGAGAGAGAGAGAGAGAGAGAGAGAGAGTGAGAGAGAGAGTGAGAGAGAGAGAGAGTAAGAGAGAGAGAGTGAGAGAGAGAGATACAGAGAGACAGAGAGAGAGAGAGAGAGTGAGAGAGAGAGAGAGAGAGAGAGAGAGAGAGAGAGAGAGTGAGAGAGAGAGAGAGAGAGAGTGAGAGAGAGAGTGAGAGAGAGAAATAGAGAAAGAGAGAGAGAGAGAGAAATAGAGAGAGAGATACAGAGAGAGAGAGTCATGGCACAGCAACGCGTGCACGGGTACAGCTAGTATCTTTATAAAACGGAATGTTTGTATGTATGTATGTGTGCGGAGGGCGGGAGGGCGGATATGTGGCAGCCACTTTCACAGGCCACAGCGACCAGCGCGGGTGATGGACCTGCACCAAACTTGGTACACATAACCCCTAACCCCCTTTACGTCCTGGTGCGGTTCGGGGGACATGACCCACGGATTATGGGATTTGTAGTACTTTCAAACACTTTGGTTCCCACAGACCACTGAGGCCACCAAAAAGGACCAATACAGACCACACTTAGCACACACGGATTTGTAGTACTTTCACACCCCTCTGTTCCCACAGACCACTGTGGCCCCCAACAAACACTGATAAAGACCACACTTGGCACACAGAGCCCCAGTGACCCACTCTACATCCTACTGAAGTTTGGAGGGGGCCAGAACATGGATGATGGGACTTGCAGTACCTTCCCTCACTTTCCAAGACTGCTACAAACCTAATCCTATGACTGATCAACACCAAACCTGGCACACAGAGCCCTCATGACCCACTCTGCATCCTGGTGCAGATCGGAGTAGGGTGGACCATGGATGATGGGACTTGAAGTACCTCTACTCACTTCCCAAGTCTGCTGCGACCCTCATCCAATTACTGATCGAGACCACACTTGGCACACATAACCCCCATGACTGCCTTCACGTCCTGGTGAGGTTCGGGGGAGGACTGACAATGGATGATGGGATTTGTAGTACTTTCGCACCCCTCTGTTCCCACAGACAACTGCGGCCCCCAACAAACACCCAGAAAGACCACACTTGGCACACAGAGCCCCAGTGACCCACTCTACATCCTACTGAAGTTTGGAGGGGGCCAGAACATGGATGATGGGACTTGCAGTACCTTCCCTCACTTTCCAAGCCTGCTACAAACCTAATCCAATGACTGATCAACACCAAACCTGGCACACAGAGCCCTCATGACCCACTCTACATCCTGGTGCTGTTTTGTGTGAGACGGACCACAGATGATGGGACTTGAATTACCTTCACTCACTTTCTAAAAACAATGCAACCCTCATCCATTCACCAATACAGACCAAACTTAGCACACAGAGCCCCCATGACCCAATCTACATCCTACTACACATTGGGGAGGGTGGACCACAGATGATGGGACTTCCACTACCTTCAGTAATTTCATGATACCACTGCAACTCCCAATACTGCTGGATCAAGACCAAACTTGGCACACAGAGCCCCCATGACCCACTCTACATCCTGCTGCACTTCTCAAATGACCCGGGCACTGCCGGGTCCCCAAGCTAGTTTGCAATAAAAAGAACCTAGGCTTTAAAACCTACAGAACCTACATAACTTTGGGGCTTTGCATACTCAGCCAGTTTTAAGTATGAATTTTAAATTTGTGTCCTGTGTTTTAATCTTCATCCTGCATATTTAATATGTATTTTATAGAAATACGTTTTAATATGTATCTTTTATAAAACCACATTTTAATATGTGTGTTAATAAAATTTATTATTATTATTATTTCTATACTTCGTATCTGAAAAGTCCTAAGCCTAGTTTTATCATGGAAAGGGGGCTCTGGGGAACTTTCACACAGACAACACATTCCAAATATTTAAGCAGATAGTATCCACTGTATTTGTAAAAGAACTCCATTGGCCACAGTTTGATCATGCATTCAGAAGTGCATGTGGAGACCATCTGGCACAGATGTCCATGCCATAGTTTTATTTTAATGAAGAACAATCTCAGGCTGACGCTTGGCATTTTAATGTAATCTTGCTCCATTATTACATACTGAAGAAAGGAGAAGCACTGGCATTCCTTTATTTGACATATATTTTGAAAGGGCCATAACCTTCTGAAGACCAAAAATGCTACTATTGACATTTTTTGATTCGTGGATAAGGAGTTTGAGGGCAAATATTCATTTTGCTTGTATTTCCACTGTGCCAGCCAGATTTTTCTTAGCTAGTTGCCTGATAGATTGAAGGAGGAGGAGGCATTGTTCTTGTTGATATTGAAATTGTTATCAATTGACATACTTAATAGAAAACATTGTTTCACATTAGTCACTATTACGAGTAAAAGAAAAACAGCTCGTTCTGATCAGAATAAATTGATTCCCAAAATAGTAGCTTAAAAACAGATGAAAATGTTCGCAATATTTAGAAAGAGGGTCAAAAACCCTATGTTCAAGCTCATCATGGCTTAGGACTGCCCAGAAAAGGACTTTCCCTAACCACACAGATATTGGACCCCATGTGTCAACGGAGGTTTAGGAGATTAAGCTAGCGAGTCTTTTGCTGTAAGGACTTGATGGTAGCTTTGGGGAAACATGTAACTGGATATGTACAAATCTATCTGTGCCGCATTTGCATGATTTTCCTCTTCCATTGTAATGTTTCAAGTGTGCAGGATGAATATGGGCTCGCTGAATTGAATAAACATTTTCTGTAATAAATGATTACTGCATGCTTGTTGTTGAGTTACTCAAGGTCCTTCACTTCCTCACAAATTAACAAACAAATGAAGCGTGACCTTGGGACTTGTGCTATAGAAGAGCTTTCAAACGGGATTTTATGAAGACTATACGTGCCAGAATGCTCTTACCATGTTGGATGGTATAAAGATGCGTGTATTTTAAATCTCGACACTGCCACCAATTATAAAGGTCAGGATAACTCCATGTGTGTGTGACTTAATTACTTCAAACTTGTGTGCTGGAGGTAACCCTAAAGATACTACTCCTTTTAAAGGTAGGCTGCCACCATTTAGAATCCTGATTTGCTTCAGGAAACTACTTATAAACTTCTTGGACAGAGGCACTTGTGAGACTGATGTTTTGAACAACAAAACAATGAAGTTTATTGATGAGAACTGACAAGATAGGTACAAAGCTTAACGGTTCAGAGATTCTGGCATGAAAACGTATGGTTCCTTTAAACAGCTCAACTCTTAGTTACAGAATTCAACTCCTTTCTCCCTTCAAGAGTATACTGACAGGATGTCCTCTCTGCCTAGTAAATCTTATCACCAAATCAGATAGTCCTACTCTGGACCTATCTAGTTACTTCTCTACATGCTATCTTCCCTGATAACTGTAAGATTTACACACCAGCTAACCAGCCACCTGACCACTCAGGCTTCTTTCTAACACTAACTAATCCCAACTCTCTCGCTCTCTCTCTAACACTCCTTCTCCTTCTTCTGACACCCACAACCAATTTCTCTGACTCCCAGCCACCGACTTCTCTGACACCCAGCCACCAACTTCTGTGACATCCAGCCACCGGCTTCTCTGACACCGAGCCACTGACTTCTCTGACACCGAGCCACCGACTTCTCTGACACCCAGCCACCGTTTTCTCTGACACCCAGCCACCGACTTCTCTGATACCCAGCCACCGACTTCTCTGACACCCAGCCACCGACTTCTCTGATACCCAGCCACCGACTTCTCTGACACCCAGCCACCGATTTCTCTGACATCCAGCCACCGACTTCTCTGACACCCAGCCACCGACTTCTCTGACACCCAGCCACCGACTTCTCTGACACCCAGCCACCGACTTCTCTGACACCCAGCCACCGACTTCTCTGACACCCAGCCACCGACTTCTCTGACACCCAGCCACCGACTTCTCTGACACCCAGCCACCGACTTCTCTGACACCCAGCCACCGACTTCTCTGACACCCAGCCACCGACTTCTCTGACACCCAGCCACCGACTTCTCTGACACCCAGCCACCGTCTTCTCTGACACCCAGCCACCGACTTCTCTGACACCCAGCCACCGACTTCTCTGACACCCAGCCACCGACTTCTCTGACACCCAGCCACCGACTTCTCTGATACCCAGCCACCGACTTCTCTGACACCCAGTCACCGTCTTCTCTGACACCCAGCCACCGTCTTCTCTGACACCCAGCCACCGACTTCTCTGATACCCAGCCACCGACTTCTCTGACACCCAGCCACCGACTTCTCTGATACCCAGCCACCGACTTCTCTGACACCCAGCCACCGTCTTCTCTGACACCCAGCCACCGACTTCTCTGATACCCAGCCACCGACTTCTCTGACACCCAGCCACCGACTTCTCTGATACCCAGCCACCGACTTCTCTGACACCCAGTCACCGACTTCTCTGACACCCAGCCACCGACTTCTCTGACACCCAGCCACCGACTTCTCTGACACCCAGCCACCGACTTCTCTGATACCCAGCCACCGACTTCTCTGACACCCAGCCACCGACTTCTCTGATACCCAGTCACCGACTTCTCTGACACCCAGCCACCGACTTCTCTGACACCCAGCCACCGACTTCTCTGACACCCAGCCACCGTCTTCTCTGACACACAGCCACCGACTTCTCTGACACCCAGCCACCGACTTCTCTGACACCCAGCCACCGACTTCTCTGATACCCAGCCACCGACTTCTCTGTCACCCAGCCACCGACTGCTGTCAGATTTTAAAACACCTCCTCTTCAGGGCATTTTTTTCTTTTTCCCAGTTAGGCTCCGCCCCTTTCCTACTACCCAATCCTAACTCCCTCATTTCCCTTCAGGCTGCTCTTTAGGCACGCCCCCTTTTGGAAATGAGAATTCTAAAATGGATGGCCCCATGGCACCTTTCTAAGATGGCTGCCACTGTCTTGAGCCTACTTTTTCAGGCTTTTCCTAGCCTTCCAGGTAGGGAATCACTACAGATGGCAATTCTAGGGTCTGTAGTTCAAAATAGTAACATTTCCAAGCTCTGATTTAAAGTTTGACCAGAGAGATTAATTTGGCATTGCCCAGCATTGGGAGAGAAGGTACATTGGTCCCACATTTCTTGTTTTCTCCATTGTCACTTCTCAGGGCAATCCAAGCTTATTACCTTTCCATGTAATCTGCTCATTCCTCCATGTTGGGAGGTGCATGCGGCCCTGTATTTATAGCAAGAGGATTAGCCTGGCAGCTATCCCAAATGTTTGGGGAAAGTCATTGCAGCGCTTTGTGACAGCCGAGGTCACATTTGCTGGTCAAGAGTATTTAAAATACTGTCAGATCAGGATTTGTCACAGGATCTGAGTGAAAAGAGACTGGGATTTTACTATTAATAATAGCAACATTATCTGGTTGTTTATGGGGACATATATTACACAGGCAGACTGGCATAGGTCTTTCCTGGGTCTCAAAACTGGCATGAAATTGTCTTATCAAACCTTTCCATCATGGAATCCTATACAATCTGTTTCGAAACAAGTCCCATTGTTTCAATAGAACCTGCTCTTAGGTAAATGTCTTCAGCAATTAGACCCTTGTGAATCCTGCATAAAGTCATCTGAGATATATGTTTTGCAGCTCACTATTTTCCTGGGTTTTTTATGCTGTATGGAATGGAATTTTAAAAGTTTGGGGGGAGGGGGTGTTTTGTTTTAATGTGTTTTTCTTATTTTCTCTATTTTTGTTGTTTAATCTGAGCACTGTAGCAGACCCCCAATGGAAAGCTTGTTTCTAGGATTTAATTATTTGTTTCCATATAAAAATACAATGACTTTTCTGAAGACGGTGGGGCATTTGAGTTTCTCCTATTTGGAATCATCATCTTGTGTTATTGGGCAAGCGATTTGAAAACTTGGGATAACTTGAGTAGCATCTTCTAGGGCAGGTTTAAAGAATAGTTGACCCTCCATATTATGCTGGACTGCAGCTCCCATCATCCATCATCCATCTGGCTAAGAATTATGTGAATCCCAATCCAACATGCTTTGAGAGTCACATGTTGTCGTTGTTGTCTCCCCATCCCCTTTTAATTGAAAACAAGTTTTAAGACTGGAGAGGAACTACAAATAAATCTTAGTATATAAATCCTACAGAAACATCTCAATCTCTATTGGGAACTAAAGATGGAGGAATTCAAGGACTTTCCATGCACAGTTGTTACAACACATTCGTTCTTGTCTTTCTTTGCATGTACAAGGTTTTTGTGAGACAAATAAACAATACCACAAAACCCTGGCTGCAGCATTTGTTTCATATGATAAAAAATACATATTTCTTTTTAACTGAAAAACCACTCCATGCCTGCACATGTTTTATACATATGACAGCGTTCCTTTGTATCGGTGCATAAATATGGACAGCTCCTGTTACGTACTTGGATAGCAAAAGGAATTGTATATGAGGAATGAAAAGCATTTTCTTTTGTCCTTTTCATCTCAGCACATATGCTATGTAACGTGGTTGTTGTGCATGGTCTTCCAAGCATAAACATTGGGAACATTGATGCCATATCTCCAAAGCACACAACCATATCCTCCCTCCAGATAACAAATGATGCAGTGATTCAGAGACAAGCATTTCTTCACACAGTGTTTGCCCTTATCAACCATAGCCTTATTGTTTAAAATTTCCACCATGTGCTAGCATTTTTCACAATATTTTTTTCATTCTTTACAAGAATAAGTACTGTATGGAAGCATGTGGCTATAATGAGTTTATTTTTTACATTGACAACAGGAAACATGAACAATTTCTTGAACTGTAGGAATGAAAGAATCTTATTTCTCTTTTTTTTTCTTTATTGAAGCAGAAACTGAATGTAGTCCAAATTGGTCACACCTACACCCTGTAAGTCCTTACTGTTTTTTTCAGTTGCAAAATTAGTCTGGATCCTGCATTTGATGGATAAAACACTAAGATCCAGTACTTGACGTCCTCTGCAGTAACTAAGAAGAGTGACTTCTAAAAATTGGTAGATATTTCCTTGTGGGTAGACATGCTTTTGCGTGAAACAAGTCCGGTCAGAGACGAGAAATCCAAAAAAGGGTTTCAATAAACTCAAGGGGTTTTTAGGAGAACTTTACAGAAGCAATGAGTTCAATCATTGTAGTTTTCAACTTTGGTCCCACAGATATTTTAGACCTAAGATCCCAGGAAGCTAGCCTGAACTAGCTAATAAGAAGGGATTCTGGAAGGCCAAACGCAAAACATCCAGAGAGCCAAAGACTGAAAACACTGGGGTAAAGTGTGTCCTGGTCATCATTTTCACTCGGTTTGCTTTCCATTATAGTAGTTTTAATTTCCGTATCCCTGAGTGCACAATAGGCATGTATTGTTTCACTAATTTTACTCCCAAAGAAGTGTCAAATAATGTCATAATGTTGCTCCCACTGCTTCAAAAAGTGCAGAAGTGTAAAAAAAAAAGCAGGTCAGAATTTATTATCAGTTTGCTTGAGATACGTGTGTGGATGTGTGCGTATGCAGATTTTCTACACTTTTCTGATAGAAATATTATTTTCTACATAAAATGCACTGTTTCCTGCACCCAAAAATATGTATTTGGAGGCTTTCATTGTTGTGTGCCTTAAAGTTGTTTCCGACTTACAGGGACCCTTAGTTGAATATATATCATAGGGTTTTCTTGGCAAGATTTGTTCAGAGGGGGTTTTCCTTTACTGTCCTGATAGTGAAAGAAAATTATTTATTTTGCGCAAAATTCACATACACACACTTTGGAAACAATATTTCCTGTATATAATCCTGTATAGGGTTATCTGACACATGTTAAAAATATGGGGTTTGGTCATTTAAAAATACTGGTATTTTGGACATTCCTTCCATTTTTGCATACTGCCATAATTTTTATAAGATCGTAAGGTACTATCTTCAGGGTTTTTGGCATTAATTCAGTGAAAGTATAGAGCTGCTTCTCAATTTGTTTTACTGTGGGATACTTCTCTCATGTCCCCACATGGAAAGCTGGAGCTGACAGACAGGAGTTCACTCCATCTCGCAAATTCGAAATGCCAACCTTCAGGTCAGCAGTTCAACCAGAACAACGCTTTAACCCATTGTGCCACCACAGCTCCCCTTTTTTTAATTGATTTTTATTCACAGGTAAGACAAAGACAATAAGACAAACATCGTCATACAAAGCATACAATCCCAATAAGGGCACACATTCCTAATAACCTAAAAAAACACCACAGCTCCTAATTGAGGTAATCAAGAAATTAGATAAATGTGTATCACTGCTCTTAATGATAGAGCTAGATATTTTTGATAAGCTAGATTTCAGCCTCACATAATTAAATAGACAAATTTGATAGCAATGTATTATACAGGAATTTTAAGCACTGGCCACAGCTAACTTCTCTTGAACAAATCTAACTGGAGAAGAATGGAAACTATCCACAAGGCCACCTCCTGTCATTTGAAAGCTGGGCTGCATTGACTTGAAACATCGTGGCATAAGATTTTTAAAAAGAATAGTAGCATTTAATGCTCTCCAAACTACTGGATAATTTAGAAAAAGTGTATTGAGAATATTTTCCCTTTTGGTAGTTTTTTCCATACTGCATAGCAGTGGACAAGTTGACTTTCCCACTCCTCAGAATTATTGTTTTGGCAGTTGTACTGAAAGCCAGGGAACAATATATTTTTCCTGCTGGCTTGAGAACATAGTGAAATAGGAATGGAGATAAATTAGTGTCTGCCGTGATTTCCACTGTCAAAGTAATTCATGTCACAAGACCATACCAAAGTAGACACTGGGGAACTATCTCAAATCAAATGCTGGATCAGTGCTGACCTGTATTACAGCTCCAACATGTATTTGCATTGTGCTGTCAGGTGGGGGTTCCAATAAGTACTTGGAACCAAACTGAATTAACTTGCTAAAATGGATGACTCCTGGAAAAGCATTAAATATTACAGAGATTTTTGTTCCCTTTGCTTCCAGTTTGTGTATGTGTGTAATTCCATACATACCTCCACACACATACATATACACCCACATATATAGACATACATATGTGTATATATAGGGAAAGAGAGAAGTAATTAATAAAGACACCCCAAAATACATATCAAGAGCAAATCTGTCTAATATATGTATGTGTGTTGTATATATTCATGTATATTCATTTCAATTTCCCTAGCTCTTTTAATTTATTTATTTATTATTTATTTATTATTTGAACTTGTACGCCGCCACTCCTCGAGGGCTCGGAGCGGCTCACAATCACATAAAAACACAACAGGAGTAAAACAACATGTTAAATTAGACTAAAAAGTAAGGTTTTCCCGCTTAGCAATCAAAGGCTAGCTGGAAAAGGTGGGCCTTGCAGGCCTTGCGGAAAGATAATAAATCCTGCAAGGCCTGCACATCACTTGGAAGGGTATTCCAGATTGACGGCGCTACTACAGAAAAGGCTTTGTGCCGGGTCGATGTAAGACGGATAGCTTTAAAGGATGGCACTTCAAGGACGTTCAGTTGTTCAGAACAAAGTGACCTCTGGGGTTAATGTGTCTAATACTTTAATAAAAGATACTGAAAAGATACTGAAATCTAGAATTCTCAAACTGGTAATAGTGAATATTTCCAGAATATCATTACATATTAGGAAGTGTTGAAATGTGGTTCTACTACTAGCCATGCATTTTTAAAACATGAATGGATCTCCATTTGAACATATTTATAGATAGTGTCTGCGTAGAATATATTGAAGAGAAGTCTAACTGCTGCATTGAAAATAAGTCTTTCTGTTAAAATCTGGTCTTTTTTCACACATCGGTCTACTTTCTCTAGTCCAATGGTTCTGTCCAAGGATAGCATCCGCACTTCTTCTATTTAAAAGATTTGGAATACTAGATCAGATTGTCCAATAAGCACTTGGAGCCAAACTGAATTAACTTGCTAAAATGGATGACTCCTGGAAAAGCATTAAGTATTACAACTATTTTTCTTCCCTTTGCTTCCAGTTTGTGTACGTGTATAATGAGATTAGATAGATAGATAGATAGATAGATAGATAGATAGATCTACCAAGTACTCTATGACTGATTGCCAAATGCCAGTGATTTCTTCAGGAAACCTGCAAATACCAAATTATAGTCATAGATTATCTGTTTGTGATGCTGACACATTGACATATTCAATATGTACTGTAGCTACAAAGATTTCCCCCATGAGGACTTCCAGCTCGTAATAATAATTTTGCCATAATGTAATTATTTTTTTCAATTTCTGCATTTTTAGCTTTTGTAGAGGGTGAGGCATTGATAATAAACAATACCAAGAACTCTGACATTAGTTGTGTTCTCACTCCCCTGTTAATTTTGCCTTACCCTGTTCTTGGAAAGGCTAAACTGTATCACTAAATGCTCAACTGAAGATTTAAGTTAATCTAATGCTAATAATTTTGGGACAGAAAGAACATTTCATGGGGTGTGTGGAATTGTTATGGAAGTACAATGCACTCATTTCCCCCATCCCTATAGCTAGAGCCCTGGATACATTGTGCACAATACCAGGTTTGGTGGGTTCATAGCTTGATGAATAGAAGTTGACGTAAAAAAGAAACATCTGTGCGTCACTATCGCTGGTCTGTACTTCAAAGGAATGAATGGAATTTGTGGATTATTGTTGGGCAGTTGTACTTGAGGACCAAAAAGGCATCAAGCTGCCAAATGATTGTATCATAATGCGAAAGATTATAGTGGAATTTAGTATGAGATGCCAGCCTTTCTGAAGCAAGCATCTCTATCAGCAGAGTGGTTGGTTGCCATTTGAAAGTTGTATGCAGAAGTTGTAATTAACAGCATGTTTCCACACAGTTTCTAAGGATTTAGCAGTGGTTGTGATCTATGTGGCTTAATGCAATGCTGATGGAAGCTATGCATTTATGTGATATTTGGGAGAACAGCAAAGCACTACATCAGAAGGAGGAATTGTGAGCTTTTAGCACTTGCCAACTCAAGCACTTTTATCTGCAAGAAGGACAAAATAGAATGGTCCAGGATAAATGATTTTCTTTTTATATTTCGAAATCAAGCATAATGGGATGGGGGGAGATATAAAGCAAGAACTATAAAGAGGGACAGATGGGTATTAGCCTACTTTTGAGAGATTGCTTTGTTGATCCCAGATAATGAGGGTGCAGCTGCATCAGCTCTTTCCTGTGCCATGTCTGGGGTGCAGGCACTCCAATCCACACTGTATCTTTGCAGGGACGGTGCATTTTATTTTAATTATATTTATGTTTCATTTCTATCTGTGGTACACTCAAAGCTGCTTACAGTTAAAATTGAAACTGTCCCAACTTTGACCTATCTAGGCTGAAACCCCTTTCAGAGTGTAACCTGTGCCCATTTTAATTAGCCTCAGAGATATCTCATGTTACATAATAAAAACAACAACAACAACAATAAACTTTTTTTGTATTCCGCCGTATCTCCCCAAGGGGTCTCAGGGCGAATTCCAGGAAAACAATAGCAAATATTCAATGGCTACATAAAACTCATGATACTAACATAAAATCCCAGAAAACCCGCACATATAAAAGTAACCTTAAAGCCTAACATCAAATTAAGACCTAACACCAGTAAATTAAACCTGACATCAATAAATTAAAGTACACATGGTGAGCATATGACGTACGTGTCCACCATAAGTATTAGGTTTACCCTCTCTTTGGGGGAAAATGGATGGCTTTCCAATTCAGTAATTCTGTGTTGTTCTGCATCAGTCTGTGAATTAAAAACACAGTACATTAAACAACACAATTTTTGTGTGCATTTTAACCTAAAATACACATTCAGTGTAGATTTCATCTTAACATCCAATTGCATGTTTTGAGTTGAGAACACTATTACACAAATAAGAGAAGTGGAAAAAGGAAAGGATAAATGTGCTCCTATCTAAAGGTCATCCAGAAAGTTGGGTGTCAATATGCTGGTTATACCCAACTTTCTCCTCTTTTACAACTGATGTCAAGAAGGCAGTGGAAATCCAGAATCGTTGTATAGATACAGTGAAGGGTTGAATGTAGGCGAACAAATTGACCTTCAATGTAGACAAGATAAAACTTCTGGTAGTCAAATCTTAGCTCATCTTGAGTGACTACAACCAGTTCACCAGTTCATTTTATTTATTTATTTATTATTCGGGCTTCTATGCCGCCGACTCCCAGAGGCTCGCGGCGGCTTACAGGAGCCGAAAGGCACAGTAAAATACAGGCAATAAACAGTTAAAAACAATTAAAACCAACAGCACTACAGCAGTTAATAACACAGTTAAAACAATGAACAACGCATCGTCCTAGGAAGAACGAACAGATGGCGGGGCATGGGCAGGACTTACTCACCAAAAGCCTGCTTAAACAGGTATGTTTTACAAGCCCGTCTAAACGGGAGCAAAGCCCGAGTTCCGGCCGGGAGGGCGTTCCACAGCGTGTGTGCTATGACAGAGAACGCCCTCCGGCGGGTAGATGTCAGCCTTGCGAGTTTCGCCGAAGGTATCTCCAGGAGGTTGGAGTCCTCAGACCGAAGTGATCTCGAAGGGCAGTATGGGGTGAGACGGTCCCTCAAATACGCTGGCCCCAGGCTGTGTAAGGCCTTAAAGGTGAGAACCAACACTTTGAAGGTGATCCGGTGCTCAATTGGCAGCCAGTGCAGATCCTGCAAAACAGGTGTTATGTGGGCGCCTGCTGGCGTGCCAGACAGGAGCCGGGCGGCAGTGTTCTGCACTAGCTTGAGCTTCCGGGTCACCGACAAAGGAAGGCCAACGTAGAGCGCGTTGCAGTAATCCAGCCTTGAGATGACCGTGGCTTGGATCACCATGGCCAGGTCGTTCCGGGAGAGATAGGGGGCCAGCCTCCTTGCCTGTCGCAGATGAAAAAAGGCGATCTTGCTGACCGCAGAGACCTGGGCCTCCATGGTCAGCTGGGAGTCCAAATGGACGCCCAGGCTCTTTACGGAAGACGATGGGCATAACGCCGCACCGTCCAGGCTCAGAAGCTGGACGTCTACCCCACCCGGGCGGCCCAGCCACAAGATCTCCTTCTTCGCCGGATTCACCCTCAACCTACTGGCTCGCAGCCATCCAGTAACAGTAAGTTCAGGATGGGATTGCACACCCTCTGAAAGATCAAAGCAATAATTTGGAGGTGCTCTTGGTCCAGCACATCTTTGGATGACCAAATACCTGCTGTTGCCCAGAGTGCCTTTGCTCAGTTTCATTTGGTGTGTGCTTTCATGGGGAGAGTAGGAGGGTCTACAGTGAACCTAGTCTTAGTGACTTCCTGATTGTAGGGCTGCCTTTGAAAAAAGACCAGAAACTATTGCTAATGCAAAATCTAGCAACCAGACTATTGTTAGGTACTTATTTCCAAGAACATATAACAAAGCTTACAACAACAGCTTCTCTAGCTTCCCATTTGCTTGTAGTTCGTTTCGGTTTTTGCCTTCTAAAGCTCTAAAGAAGTATCTGAAAGACCACCTCTTCCTTGCTCAAAATTTAAGATATTCAAAGGAAGTACTGCTGTGTGTTTGAACACCCAATGAGGCTAAGTTGGTGCATGCACATGAGAGGACTTTTCTTTAATCAGTTCCCAGATTGTGGACCTCCTTCCCAAGAGATGTCAGATTGGCTCCTTCCCATCTCTTTTCCAGATGGCAACTAAGCTTGTACCATTTTGCTTGGCCCTTGGTGTTTAAAACCTGAGTGGTTTGTTGGTTGTAATTTATGCTATTTTAACACAATTTTAATCTGATTTAAATTGTTTATATTATTTAGTTGAAATGTTTTTTACCAACGGTATTATGCATTGAATAGGACCTTTGTAAATTAAGAGATAACAGACAAATGCCTAAAGTAAAATAAATGTAGACTAAATGAAAGCCTCAAGAAGGGCATTAGTCCCAAATGCCAAGTAGCACCCAGTGCCTTCTTAGCAGATCTGCTGGTGGAGAAAAGCAACTGCCTGCTGCTTGGCATGGGCAAGATTTTTAATCGAGTCATTCCTTGGCAATAATACTTCCTGTGTGGCAGACTTAATTGAGTGTGAAAGTTACTTCAAAAACATAAGAGCTAAATGGGATTTTATTTCTTCTTCCTTTAACTGAGGTGTACTTGAAACAATAGCCAGAGCGCTGTTACAAAAAGCTGAGAAGAAAACACTCCAAATCCCTCAAGAGGAAATGGTAGAGGCTTGGCCAGCTTTGATGCTAGTAACTCAAGCTGAGAATGCCTGGTTGCATTTTAATAAGCCTCAAGAGTGTCTTGTATTACAGGATGGATATTTAGTGTGCAATGCAGCCCTTAACATCTTTACTTTAAGAAGTAAGTCCCATCAGTGCAACTTGAACTCTTGTAGTATTGCAGCCTAAGTATCATTGTGATCAAGTCTTGGCTCCCTACACGATTTATCCCAAAACAGACCATTAGACAAAACCATTGTAATTCTTTTGTGTGATGTATATGGTACTCCAAAGTCTTAGAAGTAAAGCAAATAAACAAGGTTAGTTGTTGTCATGGAACAGACTGAAGTCCTCCTCTGGTACGAGATAAAGAAAACAGCAGACCGTAGTTATGATAAGCTTGTGCTCAGTGTTAGTCATTACTGGTATTTGTGCTGCAGCTATTGATAAGAAGACAATACAGAATCATGGAGACAGAATCCACATGTTTTCTCCATCTGCAGCAAAGAAAAATATCTATTTGCAAGGACAAAGTGTTACACCTTTTCCACCCATTAAAATGGTAGCCAAAAGAAAGGGGGAAAGTCCACCACTGCATTTACAAATGAGTTGAGAAGGAAGTAGACCTTGGTGCTGTACATGTCAAATAGAATCAGTCTAAGTAGGTGATGATTTATTGAATTATTCCACTGAAAGTAACTTTTGGAGTCCAGAAATCTTAAAATATGATTAATTCTATGGTCAGCCCAATGAGGACAACTTGCAAAAGAACAAAAGGACCTTTTGGGTCTGTTTTTTAAAATATGCCTGAACAGGTATACTTCAGTTTACAAAGTAGATGTGTTCCTGAACTTTCCTTCTTTAACAAAAAATTGGTTTCAGAGGCAAAAAATAACATGGAAAGAATAGGGATGAGTTTCAATATCACAAAAAATCAGAGCAGCTTGGCGATGTTTCAGCGCTGAAAATATACACATGTGAAATGAAACAACTGGGTCAGATAAACATTGCATGAATAAACAAAAATATTTGGAAACTGTTAGAGCAGCAGTTCCCAAACCATGTTCTGCAGAATCCTGGGGTTCCAGAAAAGCATCATAGGGGTTCTGCGATAATCTTAAATATCAAATTTTAACTGGATTTTAGAATGAAACAACACAATGCCAACTGTTTGATTTCCAGTCTCCATAACACCTATTTTGTAGTACAACTACTGCTATCGGGTATGTAGTTACTGACTTCACATTTCAGCAAAAAAATTTGCCATCTGAACAAGAGTGATTCACACATGATCAATTTTTCATGTTGATTCCACATGTCTTGTACAGTTTTGAGATTAAAGACATTTGGGATGTTGAGATATTATTATTCATGAAATATCAAGAGTAATATCTTATCCAAAGCCAGATGTTATATAAGAAATTGGGAAACATATCTGAATTCACACAAAATTATACAGAATACACACACACACACACACAAATCAGGGATAGAGTTAGAGTTAAGACTGAAAAATTTTGGAAACTGCTGTTCTAGAGAACATGTCAAAGCTTTTTCCAAAATGCATCCAGAGGTGACTTTTTTCCTCTCACCAGCTTTTATTTTTTTAATATTTTCCATTTTGGTGGCCAAACACATAGCTCTATGAGATAGATAAATATAGATATAGATATAGATATAGATATGAGAGAGAGAGAGAGAGAGCTGGTGAGGCTTATCTGCTTCCCCCTTTTCTCTTTGTTTTACTGTGAACACATAATAAGTAAAGGATTCCAGGAGTAGCTGCTGTTTAACTTGCCTGCTATAAGGAGGCACATATGATTATGGTTGGATCCGCTTGAATAGGATCCCTATAATTCCCAAGTCAAGATTAATAGCATTTTAAAACTAAAACATGCTTCTGTAGCCAGCACCAAAAGTTTGTGTTTTTCCAGCCCTGCTTCACAATCCTCCTAATGCTGATGCTGCTATAAAAAAAACCCTTCTAGACAGGGGACAAATAGAAAAGGGGGGCTGGTGTAGCATTAAACATATGCCTGTAGTGTCCCACAGTTCATTGAAAAGTGGGCACTTTGTAAATACAGAATGCTTTCCACATTAAAACAGAGATTGGCAATATTTCATATTATACATGGAAGGCAGAATATAAGAATTCTACCAAGTTGTCCAAAAAAAGAAATCTCTGTTTCAATGCCTGGCATCATGTGGTGAGGATTTCAGAAAGTTTAGGAGACTCAGTTGCTGAGCTGCTTCCAGTAACAGTAGTTGGCTGCATAGAGCACTAGTCTGACTCTAAGCCAGCTGTTTACATTCTTGCCAGTATGCCCCAGAAATACTACTTCACTATATGGACTGTACAAGCTTTGTGTATCTCAAAGTACCCTTCACACTTCAATTTCAAAGCTAAAAATACTTTTTCTAATTGGCAATGTAGAAAATAGAAAAAAGCTAAAGTATAACCAACTACACTTGATTAAAATATGGTGCTTACTGAAACATTTGAAGCTGGTTGCTTAGATGATTGCATTATTGGTCTAGACACTATAGATTTGATGTAATGACTGCTGAAATATGTACATTTCAGATGTATCCTAGTAATGATACACTACACATTCTCTTTCACACAAGGTCTTTCTCCTTCTGTTTCTCTCCCCACAACGAAGCACCTTTTACCCAAAACACAAATTATTCCAAGGTAAAGTTTCCCAGCCAGAATCACATTCAACATCCTTTCCACTCTGAGGAAATGTATTTGGCAGCTGACTTGGACACGATACTGCCTGGGATAAGAGAGAGCCTAAGCAGTGACAGGTGTTGTAGGCTTCTCGTATTAAAAAGAACAACAGCTGGCCAATAAACAATACACTGCATTCCTGATGGATTTATGTATGAATCTACATCGTCATGTTCTGTACTTAATTTTGGAAATAAAACACTCAATTAAGTAAAATCTAACCTTTTCCCCAACGCTCAAACAATATTTAGCTCAAATAAGTGAGGTGTCAAGATGTGTTCTGAACAAGGATCAAGCAACTGTCAAGTGGTCATCATATCATAAGGTTCTTATTCTACTTTTCTGACTGAAAATAAGAATTATCTATCATGTCACTTTACTATAGAAATGCAGGCTAAATACATCCTACAACTAACATCTGGGCAGTGGTTTCCAAATCTGGCTCCAAAATAGAAACCTCCTATCTTGGCAAAGAGAGCACACCAGAGTTGGGCAATTCAGTCCATTGCCTGCACGTACCCAGTCATCTGTTTTGAAGTGCTACTGCATACCCACCCCTCCTGCTGAATTTTGTCAATGTGATAGTAGAAAGCCATACTTTGGCTTTAAGTCAGGACATTCACCCTCTTTTCAAGTAGATCATTGCTCTTGGAAGTATCCAAAAATGCTGTTGAAAACAATGTGAGCCCACCCTAAAACCAAATGATTTTTTTCAGGCACAGTGATGTGATAGTGGAAAACACCACATTTATATTGCAAGCAAAAGTATGTTGGTCTGCATACTTTGTTTTAATGGTGAATGTATTGGGGGGGGGTGTTGGTGCATCCCCCCACCACCACCATAACCCTGCCACCTGTACCTTTCCCCTCTGCCAGTAAAGTAAATGATTTTAAAGCCTAATTGCATTGGGAGGGTGTTTTCTAATGCTTGTGATGGGTGTACAGTGATTCCCAACCTTTGGTCCTCCAGGCATTTGAACTTCAACTCTCAGAAATCCCAGCCATCTTACAGGTTTTAGGATTTGAGGGAGCTGAAAATCCAAAACACCTGGAGGACCAAAGGTTGGGAACCACTGAGGAGGAAGGATTTATCCATAGGAGCCTTACAGGTGGTGGTGATGATGATATTTATTCATATCTAACCTTGCTTGTGTTACTGGAATTCAAGGGAACTAACAACATACTTGAAACAATACAAACTAAAAACAATACTAAACAGAAATAAAAGATTTTAAAACAATTTATGAAGTTAACGTATTAAACATGAAAACTTTAAAATGCATTAAAAGAACATATACAAATCTTTAAAATCCCAATCATTTATAAAAACCTGACTGTCAAAAAGTGTTTAAGCCTCCCAGCAAAAGAAGAGGGGCAAAGACGGGACCATTCTGGTATCTAGGGAAGGAGATCCAAAGGAATGAGTTTAGTACCAGCCTCCTGCTTTGGTTTCCCAGCAGCGGATACACAGAGGTATAATTCCTTTGAGACTGGAATTATAGTGTAGCCATTTTGACTAGCAGTTGCTGAAAGATTGTCCCGTGAAGATTTATCTAATATTCATGCCATCCGAATTGGTAGCCATGACTGCATATTGTGCTTTAAAATTCCAGAGGTTAGATATGAGCTGTGTGCATCTGTGTATCTTATATCTATCCTTATTCCATGTCAGTAGATGACCAATAATAATAAGAATAATAATCTTTATTTATACCCCGCCACCATCTCCCCAAAGGGGACTCGGAGCAGCTTACATGAGGCCAAGCCCAGCGATATATTACAACAACATAAAATATATATAAAAATACAAAATAACATCACAATAAAATAAATAAATCAGTCAAGCAAAATAAACAGTACAAAATAACATAAGAGAAAAGCAAACACAGTGGGCAGGCCAAATGCATGACATAAAATGATAAAACTCTGGATGAGATAGCAATGAAAAAGGTACAATTGTGAGGGAGGAGCTCGTGTGAAGTTAGACTTTCAATAAGGTGGGGAAAGTGCAATATGAGGAGAGCAGTGTAGGGGAAACAAGAGGGCTGGAATATATTGTCACTCTCCAAAATCACATCGGAAAAGCAGGGTCTTTAGATCTTACTTAAAGGCTGCTAGGGTGGGGGCTTGCCTAATCTCACTAGGTAGTGAGTTCCATAGCCGGGGGACCACAGCGGAGAAGGCTCTCTCCCTCATTCCCGCAAGTCGTACCTGTGATAGGGGAAGGAGCGAAAGGAGGGCCTCCCCCAAGGATCAAAGGGAACATGCAGGTTTGTGGTAGGAGACTTAGTGAGTGAGAGAAAAATGTCCCCCTATTCACTCGGCTCCACAGCATACATAATTCTATATGCTTACATCCCTTACTTTGCTTGCCTTTCCCCCCAAATTCTGTTACTTTTCTTCATAGAAGTTGTATCAGAACCTCACTGCTCACTCGCCTCTTATGTGGAAACAAAGATTGGCGACAAAGCTTCAGTTGAGACACCCTTTTTTCATGGTAACTGTTCCAGGAGTGAATTTCCCTTCCTAGGGTAGATTTATCTCACCCTTTTCTTAACAATGTGTTGTTTGTAAGTCGGATGCTTGTAACCCTAAGACTGCCTATACTCCAAAATAGTTCACATGGGTGGCTGAAATAATAACATCTTTGCCTTTTGATAATTTGTTGCACACAAATTCTGTTTCACACTCACAATTGTTTAAAATTGAAAATACAAAGCTGTAAGCTTTTTCTATATTTTTGTGGTTTCTCAAACTTGTGAATTAATAAATGTTTCAGAAAACTTGAGAACAGTGGAAGCCTCAGATGTTCTGGAATACCCTTTCTCATAGACCTCTATAATCATGTTTGAAACAGCTTATGAAAACAGTTGTGGCCAAGAAAAGAGGTAACATGCTTTGTCTGTTCCATGCTTAATGTAGTTTGGCTGTTACAACCTTTCTCTGAAGCCAAATTGAAAGTACACTAGAGGTGGTAAATATAGCATGGATGTTAGAAATAACTATCTTGTCTCTAGCCATAACTGAGTAGAAAAGACAGGCCACAGCTGTGCTATAATCTCATAGCATATCTCTTGGCATCTGCTTTTGGCTACAAGAACAGCATAATTCTAGGGCTCTATCTCTATTACGCTCTATAGCATTCCTTCCATCAAAAAAATTCTGTTCTTTACTGTGTTGAGTTTAAAAAATTACAGGTGATCAGTTTGATGCAACTTTCTATTTTTTTTTAAAGCATTGTTAAATATCCCTAGTTCTCATAATTTCGGTATGTGGAGAATGTCCTTTCCAGAACTGAATCTACGAGAGTTATTCCAAAAGTAAGGTTACAAGATTTTTAAAAAAATACAAACAATGAATATATTTTAATCAAACTTCCATAGATTGTAGCATAGGTATTACATTATTTTTCCATATAATCACCATTCAGTTCAATACATTTTGTCATCCGTGGGATGGGTTTTTGATGACATTTCTCTCTGCCTTTTTCAGCCAGTTCGTCACTTCGATTTTCATCTTGTCATCGGAAAAGTGTTTTCCACTAAGGCATTCCTTCAATTTAGTGAACAAATAATAAAAATCACTGGATCCGAGATCGGGGCTGTGAAGGGGGGCTGTGAAGGGGGTGACTTGAAACATTTCAACCAAATGAAATCAACAACTCTTATGTTACATGTGGAGGCGCATTGCCATGAAGGAGACAACTTTTGTTTTGGATGGCCCTGCAAAGTTTCTTCATGGTCTTGTAATATATTCAGTACCCATTTGTCACATGCTGCCTTGACATTACGTCCTCTCCATAAACTAAAACGATTTCGCAATGAATCATAATGTGAAAGTTGTGCTGCAATACACTACCTAAATTAGTATTTAGTGAAATTTGTGCTGTAATATGCTACCTATATTAGCATTTAGGTTTTTTTTGTAATAATCTTTATTTGAAATTTTAGGTTTAGAACATCGACAGTAAAATTAAAATTAGATAGTAGTATATAAAATGTATACACACACAGTGTTCCCTCGCTATTTCGCAGTTCGCTTATTTGTGGACTCGCTCTTTCACAGATTTCAAAAAATATTAATTTAAAATATATATCATGGTATCTTTGCTGTTTTGTGGGGTTTTGCTGCCACCACTCTCCAAGGCACTTTCCCTCCTCAGTCCTCCCTCTCTCCAGCCTTGAAGGGCCTTTCCTTCCTTACCTTCACTTTATTTTAAGTTTATAAAGACTTAAAATAGTGTATAACTACTAAAATAATGTATACATATTAAAATAAATAGAGCATCCCTATATCACGGTTTTTCACTTATTGCGGGAGGTCCTGGAACATAACCCCAGCAATAAGTGTATATAAAAGAGGAAAAAAGAAAAGAAATATAGTGAAGAGTGAAAAAGAAGAATAAAGAAAGAGAGGGAAAAAGATAATAAAAGAGTTTATAAAGAAAATAAGGATGGCAGAAAGATAGATATTTGACTTCCTGGTATCTTCGAGAGGTCTTTTTTCTTTTTCTTTTCTTCTTCCCTTCTTCCCACTCTTCCTCTCCTTCTCATCTGTTTCTTTCCCTTCCTTCTTACAATCTTTCTTTTTATATTTTCCAATTCTTGTTTGCTAAATCAAACCCTTTTTTTGTTTAATTCATTTACTTTCTTCCAATCTGTTTCTTTCATTTTTATTCCTTTATTCTTTGACATGATGAAAGTGAGCCTATCCATGTTTCTGATCTATAATATCTTCATCAGCCATTCATCATCATCATCTGGTGATTCTTCATGTTTCCACCTTTTCGCATAACTGATTCTCGCAGCCGTGGTCATCAGAAATAGTAATTTATCCGTATTCATTTCTAATTCTTTTTCGTTCATTCCTAATAGAAATAATTCTGGTTTCCAGGGAATTTGTATCTCTAACATTTTTTGAATCTCCTTCTGTACTCCTTTCCAATATGTCTTTGTTCTATTGCATGTCCACCACATGTGGAAATATGAACCTTCTTTTCCTTCCATTTCCAACAGTTTGTGCTCGTATTGTTATATGTTTTTCCCAACTTTTTGGGGATCATTTACCACCTGTGTGATATTTTCACCCAGTTCTCTTTCAGGTCCGTTGCGTAGGCATATCTTATCTATGCACGGGGGTGTATTATTATATAATTTATTTTTATATCTCTCCCATATTTTCAGACTAGATGATCTTATAAAATGATTTCCGATTTTTTTCTTTTTCTTTTTCTTTTCCCTTATACCATATGTACGAGTGCCAACCCCCTCTTAGCTCTATTCCTCCTAAGATTAATAGCTTCTTCTTTACCTATATTAGCATTTAGGTAGCGTATTACAGAGCGATTTTCACACATGGAGGAAAATGGAATGAGGACACTCATCTCTAACTTTCACCACAATGCCAGTCAATGAGCTACTGACGACTGGCACTGCTCATTCGCTTCCGCTGGCTTCTTACTACACTGCAATGATACCACCTTCCCCCGAGAAAATTCCTTGCAAGAGCTACGTGCCTTGTAACCTTACTTGAAACTGAGAGAGGTCAATTTCTACATTAGCTGCAGAAAGTGTGCTCATTTGTGAAAGCCAGTGGTCAAAAACACTGTTCCTGAAAAACTTATATTCCCATGAATTCCTATCACTATTCCCTAGTCATTTCTTTCTCTGTCTTTAACTGTAGTTATTGATATAACATGAGTTCTAATGCTTTGCACCATAATTAAGGTGCAACCCTGTAATCTATGGAGTAAATTCCATGGGTCATAGGAAGGATGAAGGACTAAATCTCTGCTGCCAAGGCATACAGTGATGTTCAGCAAAACAACAGTAGCAACAACTATTATTATTACTATTACTCTTAATCATCCACCTCTATAGGTCTGGATGAACAGCTGTGCCATTGGCTCCCCTTTCAACCAAGCTGAAATTCCTAGATGTTTTTGCAAGGGCTCTATCTCCCAAAACCTTGGAAGAGGGCAAAAATGGATTAGTCCCGATAGTGTTAGTGATAGGGGACCAGGAAACAGAGGGCACAGTACCCCTGCCCCAATAAAGAGAAATTAGATGTGCCACTTTACCGAGCAGGAATTATTTCCAGTATGGAAGGTTTTTCTTTTAACATTGTTCCAAAATGGAAAATGTGGAGGTCTCCACAGAAGGGAAGAACAGTTGAAAAACAGCACAATCCCAAAACTTTAAGTGTGTCAGGGGTTCTGGAAAGCCCCTTTCCCTCCCCTTCAGCATTGCATTCTTTCTTGGCAAAATGGATGGAAACCACAATTGGGAAAAGATGGAATAATTATTGGAACTACCCTCTCATACAGACAGTTTCCATGAAAGGTAGGATCAGATTAAGCTGCTTTTAGTTATAAGCATAGTAAATGGCCATTCCCTGGAGTTACCCATACATATTTTTTAAGATATGTAATCTAATCTAATTCAAGATGTAATCAAATCCAGCTGCTGGGGGAAATAAATTAATACTAGGTTCTTTTAAGTATTTAGAAATTTTCTTATATGAATATCACAAGTGATATTGTCTGAAATACGGTGCAGGTCTCGTAGACATGTTGACCAATAAAATATGTGAAACTATAAAAATAGATATATATCTGATCATTGCACATACATATGCTTTTCACATTTTTGGCTACTTGGAAATAATTTCCTTTCAAGATATTTGGAAAAACCCTGAGTTCTAAGGCACATTTTAAACACTAGTTGTTTCAAATTGGAAAAAAAATGTTTAGTTTCTTCTGCATTGTGTTTCAAGTCCTAGGTGGCAATGCTAATTAAAGGGAAGATTCCTGCTCCTCCTTCATTTGGTATGTAAAAACAAGTATACTGCTGAGTTGACAAGCTAACAGATGAAAGAACAGGTAATTACTGCTTAAAATTATTCATTTCTGGGTCATCAGGTATGTTTGGCCCATTAGTAGTTAGTAGAGTGGTCTTAGGCATATCAAACAATATTGGTATGTTTCTAACTAAATCTGTAATTGAAAGGAAGCTAAAAAATTTGAGGTTGGGGAATGGTGCCTTTTCTTACCTGAAGATACTTGAACTAGGCTAGACAGTGGTATGTCAGCAAGGCCATAGCTGCAGCCTATACTGCAGATCCTGTATTGAGCAAGGCATTGGGATTAAATAACAACCTCCAAGGTCTTTCTAGTTCTTTGGTTCCATGATCCACTGCTGACTGTCTACAAAAATAACAGGTTGCAATCAAGGAAATTAATCCTATCTTGTTAAGCAGAGGTGGCATTTGTTGAAGCTTCTCCCACCTACACTGAATAAATATCAAGGTTTCAGTCTGACAACTTTCTTCCAGTTTTTCCTTCCCTAATGAAAACAATATCTCTGCGCATGTTAGGTTTAGTATCTCACCCAATTTCTCTTGTATGAACATGTCTATTTAAAGTCTTCCTCACATTTGCATGTAGGATAGGTAGCAAATGTAAATATTCCTTCTGATATTTCCATTCCTGACCAATTTTTTTCATCATCAGTTGTCCTTGCCTCTAGGCAGTATCTTCCCTTAGTTTACTCTGGAAAGGACAATAATTGCTTGTTATTCCATCCAATGAAAGAGAACTATAAGTATAACAGTTTGGTTAATAGCTATTGAGTAATTTGACTATATTTAAAAGTCCTTGCATGCATACCCTTTCCTGTGACTACTTATTAGATTACCTTTGGGGATGTCAAGAACCATTTTTCCCTCCAAGTAAGCGTCACTCTTCCCTCCAGACACATTTAGTTGTGCGAGTCCTTCATGGGTGACATTCCTCCAGCAATTCGTTAAGTAGCCACCTTAGGAGCTGTATTTCAGAGGAAGGAAATGGCAAATCACTTCTATGTATTCCTTGCCTAAGGAAATACTGTGAAATTCATGGGGTCCCCATAAATTGACAGGTGACTTGAATGTACGTACAGTTATCTACTTGGAATTGAAGCTAGATGCCATGCCTTGCTTAGTGACTGTTTTCATGTAAGGACCCCTGGCAGACAGAGGCTAGGAAATGAAGCATCTAATAATATATGTACCATCTATAATACATAGGTCAGGCTTATGTATAAGTCAAGGGCAGATTTAGGACCAAAATTATGGATTTTTATATGTCCCATGGATGAGTTGAGAATCATTCCATGAAGAAGGAGAAAGCACCAATGCTGACTCATGGGCAGCTATTCCTGGCCACCTCTGTCACTTCCCTATCTAGTATTTTGAAAAGATCAGAAGTGGCATCATGGTAGAGAGAGGACAGCTTCTTCTAGATCTCCTATGAGAGCCGAAGCTTTTGCTTTCATCATCCTACCCAGAGAAGAGGATGGTTTCTTTTTAAGTAAGTGGTAAGACATAGTATTTACATTGATCCATGGATAAGTCAGCCTAAGTTTTTTGGGTTGATTTTATGATTAAAATGTCTAGCCTTATACATGAGTAAATAGGGTAATTGAAAGCAGGTTTTACCTGGAGAAAAGGGACATTGATGGGGATCAAGGGCAGGTAAGACAATAGGAGTAATGTGTGCTTTGTTTACCATGCAAAATGAGATGAGGAAGACTTTGAGCACTGCCCAGTGCTATGGGCGTCATGGGAATACTTCATTGTGACAGGCTTTGGGAGCAAGAACTGGAGCAAAGGGAGAACTAGAGGCCATGTGGCTGGGAATCCTAGACCTGCCAGTTGGAGACATCTGTAATAGGGAGGAGGCTCTTAAGACAGGCCTCTGACAGGCTGTCAAGCAAAATGGCCCACTTGTGTATGATCTCTGCCTCTTGCCAACTGATTAAGAGAAATGAGAAGTGGAATAAGCTGTCACTTGCTTACAACAGTGAAAAGAGGCAGAGGAAGCCATGGGTCAGGTTTTTAAATGGCTACAAGGACTTCAGTTTTGTTTACTTGCACTTCACACCAAAACAGTGTACAAGGAGACTAGTGTGAAGAGCTGTACAAACCATTTGCAGTCAGGAGCTTTTGTCTTGGCGTTTGATATCAGAGTCGCTTATTTGAAGATTTGGAAACTAGAGGCATATCCTTTTCCTGTCCTTCAACAAGAAATGTAGCAGATCTTTGTGTCTGCCTGCTCTCTTTCTCTGTCTCTGTCTCTCCCCGCTCCCCACCTCCATGCACGCACATCCTTTGCTATTCTTCAAGGTAGATCTGACCTACAGTGCTGCTGACTTGTGCTATTCCTGGCTTATTAAACTTTCCTCCGTGTTATAGTTCAATTTTTATTATCCATGTTATGGTACAGCAATTTTGGAGGGTTCTTTGCATTGAAATGCAGACCTTCTTAAAAGTGGCTTTGTTTTTGCTGTCTTGCAGCCGTCAGAAAGCACTCACTCTGCAAATTTTTGTCAAGAGACTTTGTGAAGACAGTGAAGGGGTGCTTTCAAGGAATGGGAAGAGGAAAAAAGGAATACACGGGCACCCACAGCTTGTTAGGGCCATTCATTGAAAATAAAAACACTGCTGGTGCCAGACTGTGAACAGCCCTGCTCCTAATTAAGCCCAGGGAAGCAATGGGCTGGTTTAATTGAGAACAGCATCCCTGCTAATGGTGCCAGCAGTAAGGAAACACACACGCAACCACATTCAGCCTTTGGAGTGCATAAAACATTGCACCGGGTTTGACCAATTATGCCGCATGGTAAAAAACCACTTCCCAACATGTCATTTGGAAGAATAATTGGATCCCAACTGTGGGTAGGGTTTGGTCTCAATGTCTGGAGACCTGGATATTTGCTGGATTAACAGCCAGGCAGTTCAACTTTGGGAATAAATCTTTTTTTTTTGCTTCTTTCAACAATGGGAAGCATTACCTAAATCAATATGACCCCAACATGCTTGACTTTCATATTTGATATGCCGTCTCTTTTGGTCATGTAGGTTCAACTGGTACTATGTGCAACAGAATTAAATATTTGATCCGTTAATTATTCCTTCTTCGCCATTCTATTTGCTTTGAAACGGTTTCTGTGCTGTAACTGTCCTGCATAACTACTGCCCCTCCTTGCAGCAGATTTTAAAAGCAAACACTTATTCCAGAGCTATGCTAATCAGGTTTGTCACCTGCTCTGCCTCCTGCTTTCAAAGCAACTAATGAGCTGTGACGGAATGATTTAGCTATCCCACCCTTCTCACAGCACACAGATTCTGCAAGCATAGGACCTTAATATGCTCTGATGGTAAGAGTATAGGAGCATCTCCGTGGTCCATCTGTTGTCCTTCACTATCTGATGCAACCACCAACTTCAGCAAAAAAAAAAAACCACAAAGTTTTCAGACATTTTGAAAATGATGCATTCTGCAGAAGTTTGCAACCTGGATGACAATTGATGCTGCTTCTTCCTCCAGAAAGAAAATCTCTTAAGCATGACTACCATGATTACATCTGACATATATTCTTGACTGCAGATTTATACTGAATGGTCTGACATGGCAGGTACATGGAATATGTCAATTAGTTAGAAATAAATAAATAATACAAATAATAAGTAATAAAATACAGTAGAGTCTCGCTTCTCCAGCCTTCGCTCATCCAACATTATGTATTATCCAACGCAGTCTGCCTCCCGCCCGGATCAACAGCTGTTTCAATACATTGCAATGTTTTGGTGCTAAATTCGTAAATACAGTAATTACTACATGACGTTACCACGTATTGAACTGTTTTTCCTGTTGATTTGTTGTAAAACATTATGTTTTGATGCTTAATTTGTAAAATCGTAACGTAATTTAACATTTACTAGGCTTTTCTTTAATCTCTCCTTCTTATCCAATATTCTTGCTTATCCGACGTTCTGCTGGCCTGTTTCTGTTGTATAAGCGAGACTCTACTGTATTGTTTAAATTGCCCCTATCCACAGTATCATTTACAGTTATAGGAAACAGTAGCCAATAATCAAAGTACAAAGTGACGGGAGGTCCTGAACCCCCGGCTCCCGCTGCGAGAGGGGCTTTACAAGAAAGGTCCAACGGTTCACGGCAGGAGCCGATCAGACAGATCAAACAAAGCACCATCATCCACAGGGGACATAAAAACCCCAGGGAATTCCCGGCTGGAAAACCCGGCCCTTTTAGGACCAGAACCTTCTGGGCCAGAAGGGCCAGGGCTCCCACCGTTCCCCCCATGGCACAGTCACCGCTCGATACGGTCCCACTGAGCTGCGACCAAGGACAGACCCTCCCAACGTCCCCTTTTCGGGGGACGTGCCGCAAACTCAGCGCCCCGGCTTCCAGCACCAGCGCCGGAGCGCTTCTGCATGCCCCATCCCAGTGATTGGTGGACAGAGGAGGGTAAGGACCAACAATTCACTCATCACCAAACAGGGCCGCAGACTTTCTTCAACCTGGCTGCGCCCCATTACCTGCCAGGATCGTCAGCAAACATCCATCACGCCCTGGTCCTCACTCCTGCTCTTCAATGCGAGGTCAATTTGTAATAAGCTGGCCACGCTGCGAGATTTTATTGCAGAACAGGACGCAGATGTCATATGCGTCACAGAGACGTGGACCCAGGACGGTGACTGTGTCTTTCTCCAGGAGATGGCCCCCAGGCTTTCGAGCCTTCCACCAGCCAAGATCTACCGGCCGGGCGGGGGAGCGGGCCTGGTCGTAAGGACGCTGTCACCACCTCAGTCCTCCAAACACCAGAGATGACCGGCATAGAATGCCTGGGAGCAACCTCGGAGTGGGAGAAAAGACGGGGATTCTGGTGGTTTATCGAGCCCCTGGGGCCCATAAGGAGGCCACATCTGCCTTATTGGACCTGATTGCGGACTGGGCCCTGAGGTTCCCCGGCTCATCAGACTGGGTGACTTTAACATCCACCCAGACACAGTTCCTCTCACATCCAGCGCACGGGAGCTCCTCTTGCACATGGATGCCCTAGACCTTCTCAGGACTGAAACGGGCCCCACTCACCAAGCTGGCCACGCGCTGGACCTGATCTTCAGCCAGGGTCTAGCCATAAAACACTAAAGCTGTGCCTTGGTCGGACCACCTGACCGTGAGGGCAGACATTAACATTCTCCTCACAATAAGATCGGAGCCAAAGACCATCCTAGCCCGCCAAAAGAGCGCGATGACCCCGAGGGCATTCTCGGCGGCTCTGGAACCCTTGGAGGTTCCTGGAGGATCACTGACAGATCGGGTTGCCAGATGGAACAGTGTCCTCTCAAGGGCCATCGACCAGGTGGCCCCAAGGCGACCCCTCCGCCCCAGGAAAACCAGCTCCCCATGGTTCACAGCGAACCTAAAGCGGATAAAACGCCGGAGGAAACAACTCGAGAGTGCCTGGAGACGGAAACCCAGCGGGGCAAATAGAGCAGCCTACAGAGAACAGCACAGGCTGTACGAACATGAGATCAAAGAGGCTAAGAAATCTTATAATGCCGCCCAGATTACAGCCGCTGGCTCCCACACAGCACAGATCTTCAAAGTAGTCCGGAGTCTCCTAGCGCCCCACGGAGTGAGCTCAAAAACTCGGCGATAACAGCAGATGACCTCCAAAAGCACTTCATCGGAAAAATCGCGGCACTTCGCGTGATTGGCCGCTTATTCCCGAGGCAGAGGGCGCGAGGACCCAGCACCCAATCCGGACCAATGGGCACTGTCTCTCAGAATTCAGGCCCCTAACATCGGAAGAGGTGAGAAGGTTAGTGACCGGGGCAAGAGCGACGACCTGCCCCACGGACCCCTGCCCATCGCACCTAATCAAGTCCAGCATTGACATCATATTGGGCGCTCTGAGGGACCTGGTGAACCTCTCCCTGGATACAGGCGTTTCCCTGACTCCCTGAAAGAGGCCAGAGTCAGCCCCCTCCTGAAAAAGACGAGCCTTGACCCTGACGACCCAGCAAACTACCGCCCTGTTGCCAATCTACCCTTCCTGGGTAAACTCCTGGAGCGGGCGGCGGAAAGCCAACTGCGTGACTTCCTAAATCGATCCGGGGGCCTGGATCCGTTCCAGTCAGGTTTCCGCGCGGGTCATGGAGTGGAATCCATCCTGGTGGCGATTACAGATGTCATCCGCCGCCAGCTGGACGGGGGCTCGGCAGTCCTGGTCCTCCTGGATCTAACTGCGGCCTTTGACACCGTTGATCATGACTTACTGCTCCACCGCCTGGCTGCCTCCGGGATCCAGGACAAGGCTCTGATCTGGTTGGGATCGTTCCTACGGGCCGCTCGCAGCGGGTCGAGTGGCAGGGCCAGGTCTCTAGGAAATGCGGGTTGGAGTGTGGAGTTCCCCAGGGTGCCATCTTGTCTCCCACCCTCTTCAACATCTATGTCCAGCCCCTGGCCAGTATTGCTAGGAGCCATGGTTTCTGCTGCTACCAATACGCCGACGACACACAGCTGCTGCTGAAGCTCGACCCAGGGACATCATCGGTGCCGGACAGTTTCAGTCAAGGGCTGAGAGCGGTGACAAGCTGGCTCAGAGCATACAGACTCAAAATCAACCCGGCTAAAACGGAGATTCTCTGGCCTGGCCGACCCGACCCTCACTCACCACTACCACTCTTCGAAGGCGAGCCCCTATCCCCGGCTCCGGCGGTGAAGAGCTTGGGAGTGATTCTGGACGAGACTGTCGATGGAAGCCCAGATCCAGGCCGCAGCTAAGGGCGCCTTTTTCCATCTTCGCAGGGCCCGACGGTTGGCCCCCTATTTACCATCAGAGGCATTGAGAACTGTGATACATGCCACCGTCGTCTCGCGCCTTGATTATTGCAATGCCCTATATGCGGGCCTACCTCTGTCTACAACTCGGAGGCTGAGGCTCATTCAGAACGCAGCGGCCAGACTCATCTCTGGGGCATCTGTCAGAAACCATATCTCTCCAATTTTAAAAGATCTTCATTGGCTGCCCACAGAGTTCAGAGTGATTTACAAACTTATGGCGCTCACCTTTAAAGCACGGCATAATATTGGGCCAGCCTATCTGGGCGATCGGCTGACAGTCCAACGCACCGAGAGGCCAGCGCGTGCCATAAATGGTGATCGTATAGCCATCCCTGGGGTGAGAGAGGCTCGGCTGATGGAGACCCGAAGGAGAGCCTTCTCCGTGGTGGCTCCCATGATCTGGAACACCCTCCCGCCTGCCCTCAGGGCCACATCGGCCCAAATCAGATTCCTATCGGACCTGAAAACCTGGCTCTTCTGCCAGGCATTTGGGGTTTGATCGGACGCCTGGAGACTGAGCCTTTCTGGCGTGTGTACCTATGTTTTAAACTGTTGTATTTTTGGGTTTTTAAATGATGTAAGTCGCCCGGAGCACCAGTGGTGGAGGACGACTCACAAATAATAAAGTTATTATTATTATTATTATTATTATTATTATTATTAAAGTATTGGCTTTGACTTTGAAAGCCCTACTTGATTACCTATAGAATCGCCTTCTCCTGTACAATCCGCCCCACACACTTCGGTCTTCTGCGGGGCGTCTGCTCCAACCAGGGAGAACCTGACTGGGAACTGTCACCCAGAGAACCTTTTCATCCGCCACCCCAAGACTCTGGAATGACCTGCCGGAAGAGCTCCAACAGCTAAATGAGTTTTCAGAATTTACAACCCATCTAAAGACCTATCTCTTCTGGCAGGCCTACCCAGCCAGTTTTAACCACACATTTTAAACTTGCATCTTGTGTTTACTCTTTGTTTTATGTATTTTAATACATATTTTGTAGAAATATATTTTAAAATGTGTATTACATAGAAAGTTTTAGATGTGTTTGTAGCCATGTTGTAACGTGCCCCGAGACACGAGGAGAGGTGGGTAAGCAATAAAATAATTACAATTATTATTATCATTAACTTGTTGCTGAACAGGATTTTTACCTGTTCCAGTTCTTTGTTAGAAAAGATCACTCTCTGATGTGTTAAAGTCAGGCTTTACCATAGCATAAGTTAAGAATGAGAAGAGCATCACATTCCCAGTAGACTGAATGTTGGACTGTTGACCTGCCTTCTACTTTCTGTTGCCTCTCTTCTTCCATTGACTTGTTCAACTTCGGGAAGAAATCATTTCTTGCTGATTTTTCACCACAAGAAGCCAATTTTTCCCTAGTGCACAGAATAATGTTTTCTCGGGACAGGTTCATGAAACTGACTTGGATCTTTCCCAAATTTTTAACATTTTCAATGTGGCAGCAAGGGAAGTGAAACAATTTTATGCTTTACAGTTCCCATTCCTTTCCAAAGATTAGTTTTGTTTGCTGCTTAAATGCTTTCTTCTTCTCTACCTGAGCCATCATTCAGAGACTGGGTGCCTGATGACTGTGGCCCCATCATCATTGCAACCATATTCCCCATTTTCCATTGTGCTTTCTTTAATTGAGTTCTCAGAAAGTGATTTTTTTTTCTATTATTAGCTTGCCAGAAAACAGCATTTTTTATTTTTTCCCCACTTTCCTCAAGGGGACAAGCCTGTCAATCAAGTTGTCACTAACAATAATTGCCCCCTCCCCGCCAGCCCGTCAGATTCACTCTCTGTCAGAGCAGTCAGTTAGAGGTACCAGTACAGATAGGCTATTCTAAGTTAGTTTTCAACCTAATTAAAAGCATCCTGTCATTCTTTTTCGCAGACCCCTCAGGCCTCCAATGCCCCCTTGTTTGTTGCAGAATGCAGACAGCTCAAAACATTATTTCTTAGCCCCTACCCCTTTTTCTTTTCTTTTTTTACCCATATAAAGAAAAATATTGAAATCCTCAAAGAAAGAAGGAGTACACATGAAGTTAGCACTGCAGTTAGCAATAAACTACTTAATTTTATCCAAGAAAATAAGATTTGAATAGGTTAATCAATAGGAAATCCTACTAATTTCACTGGGGTTTTGTTCCCAAAAAAGTATATTACAGCTTGAGACTGAAATAGTTTAAAGATCACAACATCAAAAGTGTTGAATTAGAAGATGGCAAAACACAGTTCTTAGAAATATTGTGTCAGTGCATTTTTACCGGCTGTGATGGTTGTTTTATATGTGATGACAGAATAATATTTATGTTTTAGGGAGAGGCCGACTCAGGTTTGAATATTCGGGTTTGTATTTTCCTTGGTCAATCTACTTGATTTCAGTAGGAATTAGAAATCTCTCTTGAATTACTAAGATACTAAGACCTTTCATGACATTATAGATGTTCAAATCTACTTTGGGGTTTTGGAGAAAAGGTTATCCATTCATACTGCACTTGGGGGTATCAGACATGGAAGTGTCACTCTTTTCCAATAATCATATCGGATAAAACAAAATAGTAAGGCTGCACATTCAAGCCCTGTAACTAACATCCTGATCCTGAAGGAGACTTGGGAGGCATAAAGTGAGATTTTAAGCTTGTTTAACTGAACATGGTTGGATTTTTCCATCAGACTTTTGTGTTGAAAGCTGGGGATGGAAGGAGCAAAGTGGTGCGTACAGTGTGTGTGTTCAAGTCATCTGTCAATTTGCAAACCTATGAATCTCATAGCAGTGGTTCTCGACCTGTAGGTCCCCAGATGTTTTGGCCTTCAACTCCCAGAAATTCTAACAGCTGGTAAACTGGCTGGGATTTCTGGGAGTTGTAGGGCAAAACATCTGGGGACCCACAGGTTGCATAGGACAGTGCTTCTCAACCTGTGGGTCCCCTGGTGTTTTGACATACAGCTTCCAGAAATGCCAGCCAGTTTACCAGCTGTTAGGATTTCTGGGAGTTGAAGCCCAAAATATCTGAGGACCCACAGGTTGAGAACCACTGGCATAGGACTTTTTTAGACAAGGGATACTCAGAGGTGGTTTTGCCAGTACTTTCCTTTGAATCATAACCTATAGCACCTGGGAATCCTTAGTGGTCTCCAATCCAAGTACTAACCAGAACTGACTCTTGCTCAGCTACCAAGACAAGCTCTCGGGAGCGCAATGGGTTAAAGCCTTGTATGGGCAAGATTGCTGACTGACAGGTCAGAGGTTCAAATCCAGGGAGAGCGGGTTGAGCCCCTTCTGTCAGCTCCAGCTCCCCATGCAGAGACATGAGAGAAGCCTCCCACAAGGATGGTAAAATATCAAACATCCGGGTGTCACAATTTGCAAACAGCCAATTCTTTCACACCAGAAGCCACTTGCAGTTTCCCAAGTCACTCCTGATACAGAAAAAAGCTACCAAAACCAGCTGGAATCTGGTGTTTTTAGGCCCCACAAATGAGTTGCCATTGACTTATTTAAGTGCCTCAAAACACGTGTCAAATGCAAAGCCTGCGGGTTGAATCTGGCCTGCCATGTCCTTTTATGTGTCCATGAGGCTATCAATGCCAGGGTAACATTGTTATATTTATACAGTCTTACAATTACAAACAGCCCTTTGAAGTCAACCATGAGGATGATGTGGCCCATGATGAAAATGCATTTGACCTCCGTGCCTCAATAGGATATCAGAGTAGTCCTGCTTCTTGTACAAAAATATAGTTTTAACTAGACATGCTTATATGTGTTGAGATATTTATTTAAGAAAATGATAGCCCACTGAGCTATTGGTAGTGTGGGAATTTCAAAAGAGTTTATAATGCATAATCAGAAAACGAAACAGACAATAACGTTCAGTACATCATGTTTATACATGTATTTTCACTCATTGAAATGTATAAAACCAGCACATCCAAGACCACAGTAAAGCCAGGAAATATATATTTAATGATTTGTACATTATAGAATATCCTTTGGATTGCTTTCTTTGAATGGTTCTTCTGGGAGGTGAAGAATTGGTCACATCATAGAGAAATGGACGATCTAAATCTCCTTTGTGCACAATATGGCTTGTTGCTAAACAACTTGCTGCAGGAATACTAATTATCCCATCACCTCCCATGTTTTAATCACTGAGTGAAGATAATGCTGCCTATGAAGATAGAAATTAGGCAGTAGATATCTTTGACTTTTTTGTTTTAGGATAATTTAACATGCCTTACATCCTGTTGTCATTCCTTACAACTCATAAGATTAAAAAATGTCACCTTTTATATTTCTCGTCTTGTTTTCATGGAAGCTGGTACAACCAAGGAAAATATAAATGATATGCCAAATTTAACACACTAATTTTAAATGTTGCAATAAATTATACTGTATAATACATTTGATCCTTTTTAATTTTATGATATTTACATTCAGTTTATCATAATTATACTGCTACATTTTGTAATATATAGATATAAACATATGATTAACATTAACAACAATTGTCCATCTTTTTTATTCTTTGAAAGTTAAATTAGTGTAATTGATTTATATGCTAAAGGGTTGGGGAACAAGGCAAATGACAACATCATTAAAGATGTTTCAATGGAATCATAATAAATTATACACATTAAAATACTAATTGAACCAGGTATATGAGTAAAACGTCAAGTGAAACAGTTTTTAAAGGCCAGACTTACTTTAAATATTCCACTGCTAATTTATTATCATTAGTCTGGTGTTTTGAAATTGTTTCAGCAAATCTCTTCTGCTGAAACAGTTGACGATCCTACCAGACCAGGTAGGATAGTCAACTGATAAAGACTTAATTCAATAGCAGTCTGTGACCCCTTCCACACAGCTGAATAAAATCCCACATTATTTGCATAGAACTAGAATATATGGCAGTGCTGAGGCTTTTAAGCAGAGGCTGGATGGCCATCTGCCGGGGGTGCTTTGAATACAATATATACTTCAAAGTAGATATTGTGGCATTTTCTGTCTTGATATTCTGGGTTATATGACTGTATGGAAGGGCCCTCAGTGTTGCAGCAGACGCCAGTTCAGAGAGCCAAACCCAATTGAAGTGTAAATAGTTTGTTTTAATATTCACAGAGTCTCTGGAGATAAGTATTTGCAAAACAAAAGCACTTAATGGTCAGTGAAAATGCTAACAAAAGGAAGCCTTAACCGGCATGAAAACAAACAGGGAGAAAAAGCTTGCATTCAAAACGCCAAAAACTCTTTAGCAAAATCAAAGCAAAACAAACAGAGAAGATGTCGTCGTCAGAATCAATCCAAGGTCATCAGCATTGAAGTCATCAAAAGGTTGTCCAAGAAGTTATCCAAAGAGGCGTAGGAGAGACGTAATCCTGTAGCCAGGTCAAGGAGAGGAGATAGATGTAGAAGCGAAGACACAACCCACAGTCCAACTGGGGAGCAATCCAGTGGAGTTCAAACCCCACCACAGGAAGCAGCAGAATCAGTCTGGAAACAAGGCTGCAAGATGACAGGATACAAGATGCAAGGGTCCTAGGATCCAAAGGCAACTCCTTGCTAGCCACAGAGGTTAGTCCCAAAATGCCCACCTTTTAAGCTCACTACAAGTCAGACCCACTTGATGAGGTCGACGCCCTATCATCATCATCCTCAGGTGTTACTCTCCCAGCAGCTGCTGACCTTTGACTGACCCTCCAAGATTTCCACCTGTGGTTAAGACTTAGAACATCCTCCCCATTGTCTGGGGACTCTGAGGGCCAATCCTGATCATCAGTGAATCCTACCCAGGTGTCTGAACTTGTGGGCTCCTCACAAGCCCTCTGAATTTCTCTTACTTGAGTCCAATCCATTTCAGTAGAAATGTCCTCTGTACTCTGACTCCCATCATTCCCAGAGCATCTCTCAAATGTATCAGAGTCTGTAGGTGCTGTAATTATTTGCTTGACTCTCTTGAGTTGCAAGTGATCCTCTTCACTTGACTCACTTGACTCATGAGTAAGCCTCTTTCTGCAAACACCACTACTCCTGTTACAAACAGCCCCACCCAGTTCCATACTCTCCCCAGATGCTGAGCCATCTCACTATCAGTAGCAGCTGGAGGCTCAATCACAACACTCAGCCTTCTGGTAGAGAGGTAATAGAGACAGAACTAGCCTAATTTCCTTTAAAAGAGAGTTCCATAATCTGCAAGCAGCCACTAAGAGGGCCCAATCTCATATTTACATCAGTCACACTCTGAAGGATGTGGGACTAAAAGAATACCCTCTCTGGCAAATTCAAAATTTGGGCAGGTTTATATGACAGAAGAGCCCAGGACCACATCACATAGGTCTTTGTAGATAATAAAGGTTGATATGTGCCCAGAAGTCAACTGGTAGGCAGTGAGGCTGTTGTTAGAGGTAAGGCTATATATTCTCTATAACCAGAATCAGTCAACAGCTTGATCTTCATCTTCTGGAATCTGGACCAACAGCAGTTTCCAAACCTTCCAAAGGCAGACTCTTGTACAATGCATTCAAATGGAATATAAATCTGTACAAATCTATTCAGAAGTAAGAAATAGATTTGTAAGTGAGTTTGAAATTTCAGCCTTAGTGCCTCTGATTTCAGTGGGATTTCAATAAAATTAATTTCTTCCAAGTTTCAGCAGTTGAAACTTAGATTGGAATATTGGAATTAAAATCTTTTGTGTTGTTTTCAAGATTTAAACCAGCAGGCATATAAAATGATTTTATATCTGCAAATGCACTGATGATCAATGAAAGATGCAGACTGGGAATGTGTCCATACAGTGTATTTATAGTAGTTTGACGCCACTTTAACTGCCCTAGTGAATAGAATGCTTGTATTTGTATTTTAGTAAGGAACATAGAATTCCCCAGCACTCTCTTGAACAATAGCAGAGAAGCATAAGCCCCTCCCCAAATTACAGATCCCATAATTCCATAGGAAATAGCCATGCCAGTTGATGTGGTAGCCAATTACTAGAAAGGTGTGACCTTATTTCATGTACGAATATGTACCCACAGCCACATGAGTTGTGCATGTGATGAAATTGCTTTGTACTGGTTCATACAGAATAAACCAAACTTCGTATCTTACCTAAGACACAAAGTGCTAACTCTTCCCATATTTTTCATTTCACAATGGGAAAACTTATGTTTCTTTTTTATCCATCTCTCTTATCTGTTTCCACCCCATTGCATCTCTTTCTAATAAAGCTCTCAACAAAATGTATTGATTTTGTTTTGTTTCTTTTTGGATTTTCAAAAGAAGGAAAGGAAGACATAAAGAAAGAGTATCTATGAACAGTTCATAGTACATAATATTTATCTATTTGTCTGTTTCTTCGTCCAATTTATACCGCACCTTTCTCCTACCATGGGACCCAAGAATAAAGTTTCATTCGGGGTATGATAAATTTTTCCCTGACCTTGCAGAGTTCTGAGATAATGTTCAGCACATAGTTTTATAACCACAAACATTGTGGTTCTCTCTTGATTCATAAAGCACACTTTTCAATAAATCCATTATCCCTTTTGCTGTTAAGGAAAATCTAAACTTTATTTCAGACTTTAAGGAATATCCTTTCTGTGCCAGCTGAAATATTCACATAGTATTGGATCATGACTGCTAGGGTGAATGCCACTGATAAAAACCCAGAACAAGGCTGGATATATGTGGCCCTCTTGTTATTGAGGGACCCCAATGCCCATTAGCTCCAAACACTATGTTCACTTGGGATGTTGGAATCTGAAGCCTCAAAAAATCAGATGGCCAGTTCTAATCTAGAAAGAAAAGTAATTACAGACAATAACTCAAAATAGAAGTATGTTTCCCTTTTGTTCTCAGATCTAGAGAAACAATAGGAAAAAGCTAAAAAAAAAATGTGGATGTTCCGCTGTGCTTTTGACTAGACAACCCCCCAGATAATCTTGGACCCATAATCTCATCCTTGCCCTTTACTACTGTTCTGTACTCATAGTTCTGTATGGGATCTCCTTCAAGGTATTGGTGTTAACCTTTAAGGCCTTGTATGGTCTTGGGCCAGTGTACTTGAGGGACCGTCTTTCACCATATTGTCCCCAGAGATCCCTACGCTCCGGTGTACAAAATCTTCTCAACGTCCCCTCCATCCGGCAACTCCACCTGTCCTCAACAAGACAAAGAGCATTCTCGGTGGTGGCACCAACCTTATGGAATGCCCTACCTGAGGAAGTTAGAGGTATCAGGGAACTGTCCTCTTTTCACCGAGCCTGCAAGACGGCTCTTTTTCGCCTGGCTTTTCCAGTTAAGTAACTGTTATGCTTTCTATGTAGTTTAGCTTACTTTTAGAATTATTTTAGCGCTAGTAATGTTTTAGATTAAATCATTGCTTATCTGCTTTTACACCGTTGTTCTATAATGTCAGTTCTACGCCTGTTTTTTACCTGTTTGTAAACCGCTCCGAGCTTCTAGAGAGAGCAGTCTAGAAGCCGAAAGAATAAATAAATAAATAAATAAATAAATAATGCTCCATCTGACACTGCCCTCTGTCCCTAATGTTGCCATTTGACTTACGCACTTTATCCATCGGCCCTATCCTTACAATTGATTTGCAGCAGTCTGCCCACCCGTGCCCAGAAATTGACTATCATTGCAGGTTCATTGGTTGTTGGTTTGATGGTTGCTCTTATTTCTGTTATAATGTTGTTTTATTTTGTTTTATGCTGTTTATGTATTTTAGTGTGTTATATTTTACCCATGTTTGATCGGGCTGGTCCCCATGTAAGTTGCCTCAAGTCCTTCTGGAGAGATGGAGACAGGGTATAAAAATAAAGTTGTTGTTGTTGTTGTTATTTAAAACACAACAAGATTAGTACACAGCAAACAAGATCACTATGCTGGTTTTTGTATTGGATCACACGTCAGACAAGTGTCTAGGACTATGTGATGTATCGGCGAATAATATGTGCAGATCCCAGTAGGGTGGCCTTTTGCAGCTGACTGATGGTGATTTTGTCAGCGCCAATTGTGTTTAAGTGCAAGCCAAGATCTTTAGGCACTGCATCCAGTGTGCCGATCACCACTGGGATCACCTTGACTGGCTTGTGCCAGACTCTTTGCAGTTCGATCTTTAAATCCTCATATCATGTCAGCTTTTCCAGTTGTTTCTCTTCAATCCCGCTGTTGCCTGGGATTGCATGATCGTGAGATCAGGAGTATTGTGCTCCAAAACTCTGTCAGTCTGAATTTGGAAGTCCCAGAGTAGTTTGACGTGACCATTTTCTGTAACTTTTTCAGGCTTGTGATCCACCAGTTCTTTGTCACAGGCAGATGGTATTTGTGGCACGAGTTCGAATTAATCATCTGAACAATGGTGATAACACCATGCTTGTAGTCTGTCTGCACGATTTTCTTGCAGCAGCTGAGGATGTGATGATGATGACGATGATGATGATGATGATGATTATTATTATTAGGGAATTGAGGCAAAAAAATAGTTAGTCTTTTCCAACCAAATTAAGAACCACTGAAAACATGATAGCTTGTTCCTGACTGTCCCAGGCCTGGGCAACTGGCCCAGGAAACACACATTGCAATCAAGAAACCTTTGGCAACGTATTGGCGAAAAAAGGAAACCTATATCTGGGCTGCTTTAAATTATTCCTTATGTTTATGGAATCGTATTCTACAGATGGACTAGTGACACTAAAGCCTTTCTTTTCACATGACATATTCCAACCCTTTGTTCCTGTTAATCCTCTTCAAAAATGAATGTTTGGCAAATTTAGAATGAGGTTGCCCCCAAGTCAAATTCTATTTCTTCCAGAAGAGCTTAAAGATTGGCAGTGCTAAAATCTGTCTGCCTGGGATTCCAAATGTTCCTTTAGTCTCTGCCCAGTACAATAAACTTCTCACCTAAAGATGAAAACAAAATCAAAAGCAACTCAGAACAGTTGGCATGAAAAGAAATATGGTTATCCCAAAGTGACCTCCAAAGGAATATGCTGTCTGGAAAAGGAAATAATACCTATCTATAACAATACATGGGTGCCAAGCCATGGCAATTCGTAGACTGCGAAGGGAGATATCCTAACCCTCAAAACAATTGGGCCAGTTTCAGATGTACTTCTCTGTTCGACAATAAAACTCTTCAATTAAAATGAGAGCATAGCCCTGAGAAACATTAGGATGTTGGGATTCCATTACACTGGAGCATGTTTAGAGAGGTGCTTGCTGCATTCAGTGACAACATAACATGATTAACTTCTGCTGGATCATGACCTAAAATGTTAGGGCTAATCTCTCCAATACTGGGTGCAGAATAGTATGTGAGTTCTGCATGATGGCAAGTGTAGACTATGTGGACGATAGAATGTGTCCCTGCTGCAAATATAAACAACTTTAATTCTTATGTCTTTCCCATAGCAAATTCTGGGGTGACATTTCTTTGAGAGAGATTACAACAGACTTTCTCAACAGTCCCACAGAACTACAAATCTAAGTATTCTCTGGAAGCAAGTATGAGGCATTTGACAGATTTAGTACTGGTCTACTATATTAAAGTGGACAGCCCCTTAACCACTTTCTACTTTGGTGGGATTCTAGCAACAATCCAGTCTGTTTTTATATAGCAAAAAACACTATAAACTCATTAATTTCTCCATCTCAGTATGACACATGGAGAGCAAGCATGGTGCAGTGGTTTCAGCATTGGACTATTATAATGCCGGGGACCAGGGTTTGAGTTCACATTCAGTCATTCAAACTTACTACTGCTATCACTCCAAAACTCCTGCAAATCACCCAGAATACCAATAGATTCTGGTCTATCTTCTGGCCAAACCTACTCTATAAGTAAAGAACTTTTTTCCAGAAGGAGTATGACCACGTTATTAAACTATACAACAGCATTTATCAACCTGGGGGTCGGGATCCATGGGGGGAGTCGTGAGGGGATATCAAGGAGGTCACCAAAGACCATCAGGAAACACAATATTTTCTGCTGGTCATGGGGGGTTCTGTATGGGAAGTTTGATCCAATTGTATCATTGGTGGGGTTCAAAATGCTCTTTAATTATAGGTGACCTATAAATCCCAGCAAGTACAACTCCCAAATGTCAAGGTCTGTTCCCCCCAAACTCCACCAGTGTTCACATTTGGTCATATTGAGTATCGGTGCCAAGTTTGGTCCAGATCCATTATTACTTGAGTCCTCAGCACTCTCTAAGATATAGGTGAACTACAACTCCAAAATTCAAGGTCAATGGGCACCAAACCTTCCAATATTTTCTGTTGGTCATGGGAGTTCTGTGTGCCAAGTTTGGATCAATTCCGTCATTGGTGGAATTCAGAATGCTCTCTGATTGTAGGTGAACCATAAATCCCAGCAACTACTACTCCCAAATGACAAAATCAATACCTCCCAACCCCACAAGTATTCAATTTTGAGCGTATTTGGTATTTCTGCCAAATTTAGTTAAGTGAATGAAAATACATCCTGCATATCAGATATTTACATTACAATTCATAATAGTAGCAAAATTACAGTTATGAAGTAGCAATGAAAATAATTTTACAATTGTGAGTCACCACAACATGAGGAACTGTACTAAGGGATCATAGCATTAGGAAGGTTGAGAACCACTGTTATGCAACATAGTTTTTACGTTTAAGCTTCTGTCAGAAGTATCCACTGCCCTGCAAAACTAATTAGTGTTTTGTGACTAATACCAGTTCGGATTTGCACAGTTATGCTCCACAGACAAAACAACAATAAACCCAAATGTAATATGTGCCAGACTATGATTCACCTTGTTGAATTTTACTATATGGGTTGCACTCCCACAAAGGTTGGCAGGCCTTCTGGGGCGAAATGGTTAGGGAAATAAATATCACTTGGAAGGTGCTGAGATCTATTCTCTGCCAAGAAAGATTTATGACGTGGTGGGAAATTGCTTTGGTAGCTCTTAACAATACTTCATATAGCATTGCAGGCAGCAAATATTAAAATGAATTGTTGACTTTAAAATAAAGAGAGGGAAAAGTCTGCTTAACTAAAAATGCAAGCCTTTAAAAAATCAGCCGAGGTGGAATTTGACAGCACTACCAGCGGTCTCTTTTTCAAAGATTATCTTTTCGTTGATATGGTTGAAGAAACACACTGATGTGTGTGGGCCCATCATTTTTGCCCGTGGCAGTGCAGTCTTCCCTTTCATTTCCCTCCTATGATCCTTGACCTTTTTCATCTTCATTTTCTTTGTCTAATTTTCTTTTTCTTTTTCTTTGCATAGTCAAATATCTCTTTGTACTTTGTGTAGATAAAATTGGAAAAGAAGCTACTGATCTATTTATCAATCAATGTGCATTTCCACAGAGCTCTTTCTGTGACACTTTAGCTCTGATTCAATGTCTTTCCCCTCCAGTTGAGCAGGGCTGGGGCTGGAAATCCAGTTCTACTCAAAATGTTATGTCTTTTCAACATAACTACGAAAGAAAAAAAACCCACTGGGAATGGAGGAACAACCATAAGGAGACCATTCTTTGGCAATGACATTTTAAGAAGCCCTTTTGTTAAGTCATAATAAATATGGCCAGCATCCAAATGTTTTTCTGTTGTATATTCCAGAAGGATCGGGACTTTCTTTTCCCCTGCAGCCTTCTCTGAGGTTGAAAAAACTATTTTAAACTTTATTCTAGCCCCCAGAGCTAGAAAGTGCCTGGGGGGAAATTTGACTCTCCTCATTCTGCGGGAAGGAGCAGCAGAATCCTGGAGAAATATACTATTGAATTTCTGTCTTTACTTAAAATGTGGCATTTTAAAACCTTTGCTTCACAGATGGTCCTAAATAGAGGGTGCCAGGACTTATTTCAGCACAGGACTGAATTTAGTTTTAGAACGGTTCACAGGGACTTCCTTCCAGGTGAGCAGATTCAAAGTCAAAAGGATGGAACCAAAATACTTGCACATTTTAGCTTAAAGCTCTTATTGCTCTCAACAAAACCTTGTGTGTGCTTTCAAGTTCACCTGTCAGCCCCATGAATTTCATAGGGTTTTCATAGAAAAAGAAATATTGCCATTCCCTCTCACTGAAATATACAATAGCAGTGTTCCTCAGACGATCCAATGTGGGCAACTGGCAATAATTATTTCCAAGTATACCAGATACTGGCACCATATCTGTGCCTTTAGGCTATAGGTGTTGTTTTTTCTTTCTTTCTGAAGACTAACCGGACAATGGCAATAGTGATTCAGCAACTAGCACAAGTTCAGGGACCATCACTTTGACTAGTACTGGCCTATAGCAGCATGAAATACTATGATCTCTTTCCAAATACTAACCCATTCAGCCCAATCCTGTATCAGTTCCCAGATCAGGCAGGCTCTGTTGCCTTCAGGGTGCTTGTGACCTTTAGGAGAAGCATTTTGACCTGCAAGAATGGGGAAACCCCTATTGAGAATTTGTTAAACAGCCATAGAATGATACCACGAGGAAGGTATGAGACCACCTAGAGGCCAGATTAATATCTAGTGGGATGAAAGCAGATTCTGCTTCAGTTTTTCCAGCTCTTTATTCAACTGAGGACTTCAGGAGTCTAACAAGAACTGCGCCTATGGCATCCAGATATGTCGTAAGGAAATAATGATAGGGAGTGTTACCATCTTGACAACCGTAGACCAGAGTTGGCGAGTGATGCTTTGGTATCCTTAAAAAAATCTAGTGGTCCGACTTGCTCATTGATTTAAACAAATGGTGAAATCTATTGCTCACTGCCGTCTCCTTCATTCCACATAACATGAGATAAATATAGACAATGGTAGACTGTGATTAATTTAAATATCAAACTTTGTGCAAGACTTTGCCTTTCCGTTGAGTACCCCCATGCATGTGAACCTATAAGAGTTTTCCCTTGAACATTACATAACAAGAAAGGCTATAATAAGGAAGTATCCAAAATGCTTGGGACCATAATTGTTTGGATTCCTGATCTGTTTCATTTGGATTTGTTTGGTTTTGGAATATTATTTATTTATTTACGTCATTTTTATCCCGCCCATTTCAGCTTATAGGCGACTCAAGGTGGGATAAAAATACCTGAATTTGCATATATGCAGTGAATGGGTGATTGGAAGAATGTGAGTTGGCCACACATCCTGTCCCTGATGGGATTCTCGTCAAGGAGCCCACTCCCTGCTACTGTCCAGAATTTGACAAGGAAAAGGGAAGGTCGGGCGGACTCCAGTTCTTGCAACGCTGCTTACACAAGACCTCTGTAAAAAGCAGATATCCCAGACATTTCTCAGACCACTAGCACACTTTCCAAACTTTGAGCAAAGCAGTTGTCAATTGGAAGGGAGAGAAAAGTCCAAGCAGATCCAGCTGCCACGGGCTCAACAGTATTAGATGTGTAACTAGCCCCTGTTCCCCCAAAGATGAAAGTGGTTTCTGGCAACAAAAGAAAATATCAAATTTTGTAGGATTTTGGCTTTCCAGATAGGATAGGCTCAACTTGTATAGCAATTTATGTAAACATACAACCAGGAAGGAAGGTTGTATATTTACGAAGAATAAAACTATGTGAAGACGAAGTACATTGAAAGATCTCAAGAAGACAGGGAACAGTGACTCTCAAGGTTATTGGAAATTTATTGATTTCTTGAGGTGCTGAAAAGTTAAGCGCAAATGTTACACCAGGGTAGAGCAGACACTGAAAGGTCACTTTTGGCATGTGTAAAGTTATTACTTACTCCAATCTATGAGACCTAGGAGGCTGTTGAGATTTGCAGGAAATCGTGGCTGCATTTTATTAAAAAGTTGGCAGTTTCTCTTAGAAGCCAGAGTTGTCTGCTTTTTCTTGAGGGAATTTGTGTTGCTGGTTTTTGTGGAGTTTAGATTGCCACTTAACTACAATCCAGTACTGAAGGTTTCTTCTTACTAGCAGCATATCATGGAATTATTATTATCTGAACATATTTTCCTTTGATTTTTAACATATTTAGTGTAATGAGTAACTGAACAGAGTTAAAACAAATTGAAAGGTTCTGACAAGGAGCTATTGACTCATTGTTGTCTTTGTCATTTATAGTAGAATCACATGAGCCTGAATGAACACACACACACACACACACACACAAGTACTAGAATTCAGTATTGCAGGAATTTGTTAAACCATTGTCGCCTGTTACATACAAACTACGATTATAAATCAAGGAACAACAAGGGGCGCTGGAACGCTGAGAGATGAGGAGTGCGTCAACTCCCCCTGGTGGCCAGAGTTTGCCTCTGATCGTCTATATGTTGTATGTGGAAATGGCAGGGATTGTCTGCTAAGTATGTGTACCTGTAATCCGCTCTGAGTCCCCTTGGGGGTGAGAAGAGCAGAATATAAATAAAGTGTAGTAATAATAAGAATAAGAATAAGAATAATAGATCTTGTTTTGGGAGATTGTTTTTTTATAATCCAAAAATTAAATTTTCATTTCTTAATTTCAATTTAACAGGAAACTGTTTTTAACAGTATATGAAAGAAAGGGAGTTCATAGTGCATGCTTCTTACAACTGAGATACTGAAGGTACAGTTGCAAACAATTCGAGGGAGGAAGTAAAATGAGAATTATCTAAAGAAACCAAGGATGTATAAAGAACTTTCAGATGAGTAAAACATCAAAGAGGAATATAGATGAATAGCCAGTACTTGTAAAGGATAAGCTAGAAAAGCTAAAGCTCAGAATGAGTGCAGGCTAGCTAGAGTAAAAAAAAATAAAAGGGTTGTTTTGGGCTGTTTTTGGAGCAAGAGGAGAATAAGGAAATGATAGGACCTCTGCATAGTGGAGGTAGCAGAAAGCTAAGAGATGCCTGAACTATTTCGTCTCTTCTTGTCTCATTCTTCTATCAAAAGGAGAACAGTGCTCAAACTGGTGAAAACATAATAACATCCCAGGATAGGTAAAGAGGTAGTAAAAGATGACCTAGCTTTGCTAAATGAATAGACGTCTCCATAGCTAGGTAATCTGCCTTCAAGGGTACAACAGAAACCTGCTGATGTAACCCAGAGCCACTGGCAATAATCTTGGAGAATTATTGGAATGCAGAAGAGACCTCAAGCAAACTGTCAGAAGGGAAATGTTGCCTTCATCTTCACAAAGTGTAAAAAACAGGACCCAAACAGCTGACCAATCAGCTTGGTATCAATAACAGAAAAGGTTCAAGACCATACAATTAAACAGTCAGTCTGAACATACACAGGAATGGATTAATCTTATATATATAAATTTCGAACGGTAGTGCAACTCAGCAAATAGACAACAAAACTATAAGCCGCAGAAGCACTGAAATTGGCAGCACATACAAACATACCATGAGGTATGTTTTCGGCCAAAAAAACCCGACCTACGTACCTGGCAACACTCCCAAACACAACCCCCAAAAAACAGCCAACGGAACTCCCATCCCTGCCTCTTTAGAACGTTTAGAATGTTCGCAGAGTGGCCCCATTCCACAGACTGTAACGCACGCCGCACGCAGAGCCTCCCCCCCTGATCTCTGCGAAAAACCAGAAAAACCCTGTAACCACGCTCTACTCCTCCTCTTCTTCCTCCCCTCCTCCTCCTCGGTGGCCAGTTGGAGGAGGAAGAAGAGAAGGGGTGGTCCTGTCCTTTCTCCTCCCCCTCCTTCTCCGTTCCAGCTGGCCATCCAGAAGAGAAGGAAGAAGAGGAGAAACTGCTGCTGCAGCAGCGCCCTTTCTCTTATTCTTCCCACTCCTTTCCAAAAGGCCATGCCTGCCTCTCACCTGACCAACGAGGGCGGAGGCAGAATGGCCTAGGGGTGGGTGGGGCCTGCTGCAAGCCCCACCCCTAATAAAACAGTGTGCCAGGAAGGAAGGAAGGAAGGAAGGAAGGAAGGAAGGAAGGAAGGAAGGAAGGAGCCGAGTTCAGGCTCCTCATTGACTGCAGGTGAGCTGGACGCCTTCCCTTCTTGCTCCTTCCTTTACTTCTTTCCCTCCTTCCTCCTTTCTTTTCCTTTTCTCCCCTCCCACATTCCCAAGGAGGAGGCCTTCCAGGCCAAGGTGAGGAGGAGGAAAACTCCCCCCCCCCCGCTCCTTTCCCCCTTTTGAGTTGCAGTGGTGAGGGGTCCCCTGAGCATGTGCAGAGTTTCAGCTCCTGGGGAGGATTGGCCCAGGAGGCCAGCAGGGCTTGATATGGCCAAGGACTCGGATGGAGGAGTGCATTGGCATTGTGGTCCCTACACAGCCGGCCTGGGCCAACTTGGGGCCTCCTTTCCTCCAGGTGTTTTGGACTACAACTTCTCTGAACTCCACCAACAATGGAATTGAACCAAACTTGGCACACAGAACTCCCATGACCAATAGAAAATAATAGGAAGGTTTGTTGGGCATTGACCTTGAGTTTGGGAGTTGTAGTTCACCTCCATCCAGAGAGCACTGTGGGCTCAAACAAGGATGGATCTGGTCCAAACTTGGCACGAATACTCAGTATGCCCAAATGTGAGCACCAGTGCAGTTTGGAGAAAAAAGACCTTGACATCTGAAAGTTCTATTTAGTGGGATTTATAGTTCATATACAATCTGTACCCTACCAAGGATAGAATTCGGCCACACTTCCCACACAGAACCACCATGATCAACAGAATATACTGTGTTTTCTGGTGGTCTTTGGCACCCCTTCTGACACCCCCCTCACGACCCCCAGGTTGAGAAATGCTGCCTGAAGGCCACCCAGTCCAACTCCCTCCTTCACCAGGGCAAGAAAACATAATAAAAGCCCTCCTGATAGAGTCATCCAGCCATAGATATAGAAGGGAGGGAGGGAACTGAGGGAGGGAAAGAAAGGGAAGGAGGAGTGATAGAGAAAAGGAAAGAATAGGGTAAGACGGGGAGAGCAAGAATAAAAGGCACAAAGGGATGTTGCTATTGTTCTTTGCCACAGGCACACACATATCTACATACACATATCTACATATATACACATACACACACATACTGTATATACATACACACACATATACATAAAGACATGCACACAGACACACATATATACATGCACACATACATACACACATCTGTATATACACACATCAACACATATACACGCATATACTGTACATATACAAACACACATAAACAATATACATATACACACAAACAAGCACACATGTACACATAGACACACACAAAACACATATATACAGACTGGGCCACAGGAAAGAGGAAAACAAGGAAGACTGAAGAACAGGAAATAAAACAGTGAAAGAAGGAAGGAAACAAGGAGGGAAGAAAGGATGGATGGAAGGAAGGAAAGAAAGAAGGAAAGAAATGCCATTTCATTCTCTACTTCCTTCTTTGCTTCTTTCCTACTTAATTTTCCATACCACCACACAACGCCACAGCAACGCGTGGCCGGGTACAGCTAGTGACTAATAAAGTTTTATGAGGAATGATTTAAGAAGGTTGTCATATTTAACATGGAGAAGAAAACACTGAGAACATGACATGGTAGCTAGCTTTAAATATCTGAAATAGTATCATCTAGAACAGTGGTTCCCAAAGTGGGCGGTACCACCCCCTGGTGGGCGGTGGGATGATCCAAGGGGGCTCTGGGAGGCTCAGATGAATTTGGGGGGCAGTGAGCCCCTGTAAGGGGGGGCAGTGGTGTGAGCCAGGCGACAGGCTCCCCGCAGGGCCCATCCCCTGCCTCCGAGGGAAGCGCAAGTGGTCCCGCCCCTCCTTGCTTCTCTGGCAAACTTGGGCCCTCCAGGTGGTTTAGACTTCAACTCCCACCTTTCCTAACCGCCTCAGGCCCCTTCCAAAGCGCTCCATTATTTTCTGTTGGTGATGGGAGTTTGTGTGCCAAGTTTGGCTCAATTCCATTGTTGGTGGAATCAAATGCTATTAGATTGTAGGTGAACTATAAAAACCAGCAGCTACAACTCCCAAATGACAAAATCAATTTCCCCAATCCCACCAGTATTCAAATTTGGGTATATTGAGTATTTGTGCCAAATTTGGTCTAGATCTAAGGTTATTTGGGTTCAGAGTGCTCTCCAAATGTAGGTGAACTACATCTCCCATAAATCACTGTCAGTTCCTCCCAACCTTCTCCCATATTTTCTGTTGGTCATGGGGGTTCTGTGTGCCAAGTTTGGTCCAGATCTGTCATTCATGGGGTCTTGGCTGTGGAAGTCAGAGCTGAATTAGAACATAAGAACATAAGAAGAGCCATGCTGAATCGGACCTCAGCCCATCTAGTCCAGCATTCTGTATCACACAGTGGCCCACCAGTTGTACACGGGGATCTCGAGCAGAAGGGAGGGCAAAACCCTGACCTGCTCCCGACCCCCACAACCAGTACCCAGGGAAATCCTGCCTACCTCAACCAACTCCGAGGTGGCACTTGAATGTCCTTTTCAGTAACTACCGATACACTTGGTATCCATGAATCTGTCTAATCCTGCCTTGAAGTTGTTCAGGCTGACAGCTGTCACAACCTCTTCTGGAAGTGAGTTCCATAACCCAATGACCCTCTGGGTGAAGAAATATTTCCCTTTATTAGTCCTAATTTTCCTACCTTGGAGCTTCAGGGAGTGCCCTCTAGTCCTAGTGTTTTGTGACAAAGAAAATAATTTTTCTTTATTCACCTTTTCTATCCCATGCATGATTTTATACACTTCGATCAAGTCACCTCTTAAACGCCGTCTTTCAAGGCTGAAAAGACCAAGGCGTTGCAACCTGGTTTCATAAGGAAGCCGCTCCATCCCTTAGATCATTCTTGTTGCCCTTTTCTGTACCTTTTCCAGTTCCGTTATATCCTTCTTAAGGTGCGGAGACCAGAATTGTACACAGTACTCCAAATGTGGCCTTACCATCGATTTGTAGAGAGGTAATACAACATTTGCTGACCTATTTTCGATTCCCTTTCTGATCATGCCTAGCATAGAATTTGCTTTTTTCACTGCTGCTGCGCACTGGGTTGACATCTTCATTGAGCTGTCCACCAAGACCCCAAGATCCCTTTCCTGGTTTGTCTCGGAAAGCTTTGACCCCATCAATTTGTAGGTGTAGTTGGGGTTCTTTGCCCCGATGTGCATGACTTTACACTTGTTTAGGTTAAAATGCATTTGCCACTTTGTTGCCCATTCACTCAATTTCGAGAGATCTTTCTGGAGCTCTTTACAATCAGTTTCATTTTTAACTACCCTGAACAATTTAGTGTCGTCTGCAAACTTTGCTACCTCAGAATTCACTCCTACATCCAGATCATTAATGAATAAATTAAAAAGTAACGGACCCAAAACTGAACCTTGGGGTACGCCACTTCTCACCTCTTTCCACCCAGAGAAATGTCCGTTTATTACCACCCTTTGTTTCCTACAGTTTAGCCAGGTTCCAATCCAGGACAAGACCTGTCCCCTGATTCCATGGCTGAAGATCTTATTTAGGAGCCTTTGGTGAGGAACTTTGTCAAAAGCCTTTTGAAAGTCAAGGTAAACAATATCAATTGGGTCCCCTTTATCTATGTGTTTATTTACACCCTCAAAGAATTCTAACAAGTTAGTAAGACATGATTTGCCTTTGCAGAAACCATGTTGATTTTCCTTCAGCAGTGCCTGTTCTTCTATGTGCTTAGTAATTTTTTCTTTAATAATGGTTTCCATCACTTTGCCTGGAACTGAGGTTAGACTAACTGGCCTATAATTTCCTGGATCACCCCTGGATCCTTTCTTGAAGATCGGAGTTACATTTGCCTCCCTCCAGTCCTCGGGTACAGTGCCTGATCTTAGAGAAAGGTTATATATTTTGGCTAGAATTTCAGCAATTTCACACTTGAGTTCCTTAAGAACTCTGGGGTGGATGCCATCTGGCCCTGGTGATTTGTTGACATTTAGTTTAGTAAGGCATGTGAGAACATCTTCCTTGTTTATCTCTATCTGGTTTAATTCATTTAATTCTCTCCCTGAAAAACTGACTCAGCTGCAGGCATATGTTGTCTGTCCTCCTGTGTGAAAACGGAGGCAAAGAAGTCATTTAGCCGCTCAGCAATCTCCTTGTCTTCGCTGATTTTCCCTTTCTGACCATTGTCGTCGAGTGGCCCAACTGCTTTTCTAGTTGGGTTCCTGCTTCTGATGTACTTAAAGAAGTTTTTGTTGTTTTTTAAATATTCTTTGCTATGTGTGCCTCAAAATCTCTCTTGGCTTTCCTGACTGTTGCTTTGCATTTAGTTTGCCAGAGCTTGTGTTCCTTTCTGTTCTCCTCGGTAGGAAGAGCCTTCCATTTCTTAAATGAGTTTTTCTTCTTTCCAATCACATCTTTTACTTCATTTGTAAGCCATACTGGTGTCCTTTTGGACTTTCCATGCCTCTTTCTTTTATTGGAATGCATTTTAGTTCGGCCTGTTTTAAGGTATTTTTAAACAGTTTCCAAGCATTTTGGAGGGATTTGATTTTTTTACTGCTCCTTTTAGTTTGTTCTTTACCATTTTTCATTTTGGTGAAATTCCCTTTGTGAAAGTTTAATGTCTCCGTGTTAGTTTTCACTGACAGTTTGCTATCCAAACTTACGTTGAAGGTTATTGTGTTATGGTCACTGGTACCTATGGGCTCAGCTACAAGGACATCTTGAACGAGATCTTGTTCATTAGTTAGCACCAAGTCCAGGATCCCCTTTCCCTTGGTTGGTTCCATGACCATCTGCTCAAGGGAATAATCAGCTAGCATGTCGAGGAACCTTGTCTCTCTTTCATGCGTAGAACAAGAATTTGACCAATCTATTTGGGGATAGTTGAAGTCCCCCATTATGACTAATGTATTTCTTTTTGAGGCCTGTTTAACTTCATTTTTTAGATAGCAGTCTGCCTCTGGAGTTTGGTTGGGAGGGCGATAGCAGATCCCTAGTGCTAGATTAGTTTTTTGTCCTGGGACTTTTACCCACAATGTTTCTGTAGGTGAGTTTGAAATTTCTTGAAGTTCTAATTCATGAGATTCTAGCTCTTCATTTATGTACAGGGCCACACCGCCACCATTTTTCCCTCTCCTGTCTTTCCTGTACAGTTTATAACCTGGAATCTTTGTGTCCCATTTGTTTTCCTCCGTCCACCAGGTTTCTGTTATGCCAATAATATCAATATTTTTTTCTTTTGCCAAATATTCCAACTCCCCTATTTTTGTTCGAAGGCTTCTAGCATTTGCGTACAGACATTTATATTTATTTCTCTGGTGCACTTTCAACTTTGGCTGTTTGTGAGAATTTGTAGAAGGCCTACCATGTCCTACCTCTCGACTACTACTATCTATCTTTTCTGTTGACTCAGCCATTTGTGTATGGATTTCGTCCTCCATACTTGGCGTTTCACCCTCTCGAACCGGAAGCTGCCCAGCTCCTGTCGACTTTCCCCTAGGAATCAGTTTAAAAGCTGCTCTGAAATCTTTTTAATATTAGTCGCCAGCAGTCTGGTTCTATTTTCATTCAAGTGTAACCCGTCCTTTTTGTACAGGTCTGGGTTTCCTGAAAATGTTCCCCAGTTCCTAACAAATCTAAAACCTTCCTCTCGACACCACAGCCTCATCCACGCATTGAAGCTCCTGAGCTCTGCCTGTCTGGCTGTCCCTGCGCGTGGAACAGGTAGCATTTCCGAGAATGCTACCTTTGAGGTCCTGGACCTTAATCTTCTACCTAGCAACCTAAATTTGGCTTCCGGGACCATCCGCTTAGCCTTCCCAATGTCATTGGTACCAACGTGTACCACGACCACTGGCTCCACTCCAGCACTATCTACCAGCCTATCTAGATGCCTCGGAATGTCCGCAACCTTTGCACCTGGCAGGCAATTTACCATGTGGTCATCACATCCATCACAAACCCAGCTTTCTATGTTCCGGACAATCGAATCGCCTACTACAAGAAGCCCACCTCCTACCACCCGTCGTGAAGTATCTTCGGTGCACGAAGATATGGGCACAGCCTCTCAGGAAGGGGTCCCAACTAAGGGAGCCGGTCCCTCTTCCTCAGACTGATGTTCTCCCTGTCCAAGACCCCCATTTTCCAAGGCAGCTGGAGGGCTGTTCATCACGGAGTGGGATGCTCCTATTGCATCTCTGGAGATCTTATCCTCCAGCCTCACTTCCTCTCTGTGCTTCTCCAGGTCTGCTACCTTGGCTTCAAGGGAAGAAACACGTTCCCTGAGAGCCAGGAGCTCACTGCAGCGAACGCACACCCAAGACTCCTGCCCGGCAGGCAGATAGTCATACATGTGACACTCGATGCAAAACACTGGGAAACCCCCCTCCCACTGCTGGCTGACTACCTCCATTTCTTATTAATATGTTTTTTGTAGATTAACTGTTTTGTTGTGGTCTTAATTTACTTAATTTAATTATTTACAAGTCTTTGGATATTTCTTTTCCGACTTGTTACAAGTTTATGCTCTAACGCGCGCCAATAGGCGCACGGGCTGCTAACAAAGACCTAAAGCAATACTAGAATCTAAACAACAAATTTACCCCAGGAACTTACCAGTGCTCCTTTCTTTCTCCTTTATTTATTTTCTGTTTTATTCCTTATTTGAAAGTAGTCTGCTTGATCTGCTTCTCACAAGGACAGTTAGCTGACTGATTTAAAAAACAGAAACTGGTTGGTTGAAGAAATTGGTTGAAGGTACTGCAAATCCCATCATCCGTTGTCCATACTCCCCCAAACATATTGTTTTTGTGATTAATCACTATGCTTTAATTATGTTCAATTTGTAACAATGAAAATACATCCTGCATATTAGATAGTTGCATTAGAATTCATAAGAATAGCAAAATTATTTATGAAGTAGCCATGAAAATATGAATGGGGTCACCACAACATGAGAAACCTTATTTAGGGGTCACGGCATTAGAAAGGTTGAGAGCCACTGCATTAATACATATATCTTTCTGTTTAATTGCTATTAAAAATTTAAAAAATAGTTTATAGGGGGAGCGGTGAGTAATTTTTTTTTCTGGAAAGGGGGCGGTAGGCCAAAAAAGTCTGGGAACCACTAATGTAGAAGATAAGAAACCAGCTTGTTTTCTGCTGCTCCAGAAACTAGAACATGAACAAGAGGATTCAAATTATACAAAAAAAGTCCTCCTAGGAGGTAAGAATGGCTCAACAGTAAAAGATGGGGAGCTTCCATTTTGGACATCTTGAAGGAGTGCTTCATTTTGTATATTCCTACATGGCAGAAGGTTGGATTAGATGGCCCTTGTGGTCGTTTCCAGTTCCTAAGATTCTATGATTATTCAGACACAAATAGTCCATACTAAAAAAAAAAGGTGGTGGCTTATGTTATTGTGAGTTTTCAGTGGAATAGGTTTATTGAATCAGTGGGATTTCCTTAATAATATTAATTAATTAATATACTTTATTTATATTGCTCTATCTCCCTGAGGGGACTCAGAACACATATGGCAAACATTCAATGCCGTTATACAATTGACAGAGACAGACAGTACTTATACAGGCACCCGGCCGTTCTCAACTTGGCCATGGGGAGGTGCTGTTGTTTCATTTTCCACGCCGAGGAGCCTGTCGTCCATGGACTCCTTTCCTGGTCAGATTTTTGCCAGCATTTTTTTCAGGGCACCTTTTACCTCCCTACCAAAGCAGCACCTATTTATCTACTTACATTGTTGTTTTTGAACTACTAGGTGAAATTGGGCTGACAGCAGGTGATCACCCCCACCCAGGCTTGAACTGCCTACCTTCCAGGTGGCAGGATCGATCTTCTATAGCAGGCAGTTTAAACCGCTGTGCTAACCCGGCCCTTACATGTGTAGCTCTCTACTTCTAGAACCTGTCTCACATGATCTATGGTCTTCCTCGATCTGCTGCTTCCTTCTTGTTTTACTATTAGGATTGTTTTTAATTTCGTGCAATTACATTTTTCCTGGCAAATTTGCTTTCCTCATGTAAAGGAAGATTTTAATGTTGAAATAAATAAAGCCACACAATCCTAAAACCCCAGATTTGTCTGACTAATAATAGCATTCTGACATTTAATTTCATACCATCACCCACTGAAAAAAATTATTTAAAGCAATGACTACTCCAGTAAGGGCTGCAGTTCCCTGGATTTCTAAAATGGATTATAGTAGGAAACTCTTTTGTGCCTCCAATATGGTATTGGTTTTACATAGTTTCTTGGGCTTAGTCCTCTAGTTTTTATTACATAACAAATGTCAAGCCATACATTACATAAAAAGAGAACTGTTTTATTGCGATTTCCAGAATCCTGATACTATTTTTGTCCTGTCTGAGTTCCTTATCCAGCTGTGAGATTGTTCTCCTCCTCCTTTGTTCTCCTTTCTGTCCAAAATCCACATCTGGTCCTTGGTCATTTTTCCTAGTTTATACATTTTAATTCACTTTATTAATATACATATTTTACAATTGGAGCTCTCTCTCTCTCTCTCTCTCTCTCTCTCTCTCTCTCTCTCTATATATATATATATATATACACACATATATATATATATATATATATAGCGAGTATATATTATGTATGTGTGTGTGTGTGTGTGTGTGTGTGTGTATTTTAGTTGTCCACATTTCCTTATATTCCCTAATATCCTAATTTGAAAATAAAATAATTCTGATTGTTGTACTTTCTCTCATGGCAGAGAGCTGAGCAACACATGCTTGGTTTCAATAATGATCTTACATGACTTAAAAATGTATACCAAATTGATGAATTCAGATTTCTATTCTATTCCTACCAAAAAGACAAGGTGATACCCTAAAACCATAGTCCATACCACCTAGCTTGACGTATTTTGTATTCTGATATCATTACAATATATAAGTCCAGGTCTTCCCTTAATAGCATTTGCTGCTCACGTTTGAAGGGGAATGCTCGCTGAATGACATCAGGAAATGCATTAAGTGGGATTATACTTACGGAATTAAAGAAGGAATAAGTATTTTTGCTCATAGAACAGCTTTACATGTGTACCCGTTAAACTGAAGTCTACATTTCTTGAAATGCCTAAATGCACCATGCACCATAATGCTCCCAAGAAGAAATATTGAGTCTCTTACCAGGGCTTGTTTCTAAAAGTACAGTTTTAGTAATCATGCTTATTTAAAGCTTCTCTGTTAAGCCTTTCAAACTACAAATATCTATGGCTTTTACTGAATTTTGTCCCTGTTCTTTTATTTTGTTGAACTATCCTCAGCCACTAGGTTACAGACGTTCCAAACTACCACTTTTGAGTAATGTCAAGAACCTGGAATAGGGTTGCATTAGGATCACCATCGGAAACAACTTGATGCCATACAAGCTCCTCAACAACATAGCTATCAGGCAGGGGTGGGCAACCTATGGCCCGCGGGCCGGATCCAGCCCGGCAGCCGATTCTGTCCAGCCCGGGGAGAAGGGTGTCAGGGGGATGGAGTGCCGCTGCCGCCAGGTGGGAGGAGCGGCGGCTTTGGAGTGCCTGCCATTCCTGGAGGCGATCCGAGCCTGCAGCAGGAGCATTCGGCGACCTGCGCGGGCTGATCGCCCTAGCGACCCGTAAGACTTGATTGTCTTCTGGGTCGCCAGGGCGATTAGCCACCTCAGATCGCCGAGTGCTCCCCCTGCAGGCCTGGATCGCCTCCAGGAATGGGAGGCACTCCATAGCCGCCACTCCTCCAGCCTGTCTGCCGACACAGGCCCCACAGAGCCCACGATGGGATGGCGGCAGCGGCACCCCTTCCGCTTGGCCTCCAGGGGTGGCAGGCACTCCATAGCAGGGTGAACGGCTGGGGGCGAGAGCGAGCGGAGGACTACAGCCTCCGACCGCCTGCTGCTCTGCTCTCCTCTGCTGCGGCGGCGGCTGGGTCCGCTTTGCCATCTTCTGGGCTGGGTCCATTGGGCCATTCCATCTTGGGATCCTTCCTCTCTTGAGGATGCCAGCCTTCATCTTGGTTCACACCTTGTCTTCTTGAACTTAATTTAATTTAATTTTAGTGGTTTTTATTATTATTTTATAATAATTTTATAATAATAATATTATAATATAATAAATAATATAATATAATATTGTTATTATATTATGATTTCAATATATTATAATGTCTATATATACTATAATATAACAATTATGATATTAATACTAATAATATATGAATATTTCTTGATATATTAATATGTTAATATTAATGATGTGTAATATATAGTAAATATAGTAAGTAAATAAATAAATAAATTATGTAGATTAGAATGTAGTTCAGCCTTTAGGTGCGGCCCTCTATAATATTTGTTGGCTCTAGTGTGGCCCCTTGGAAAAAATAATTGCCTACCCCTGCTATAAGGAATACCCTTGGAAGTAGAAATCCTTTTTTTTTCCCCTGTAGGATGGCTTTCCTCATGCAAGAAGATGCTCTTGAGGGGGGTTAATGGATGCTCCAGTAGAGGAGTTGAAGCAGTTATGGCTTATTCATATGACCAGGGCATGCTGTATCCATCCTGGCAGTGCTTTCACTTTCTATAAAAACATTTGTGTTTCAAGTTAAGGGCTATTCTAATTTGCATGAAGCCAGATACTTTTGCTAGTTTAAAATAAGTCCAAGATTAGTTGTTCCAGGACACAAATTTTGCTTCTGTCTTTCCTTTGGGAATAGGTCTAATAATCTCTCGGTTGTTCCCACTAATTATTTTTATTCTCCTCCAAGTGTTTATTCTCGGTGATCTAAACAGTTTTCATTTATTTCACTCAACCATGTTTTTAATGACTTCTCCCACCCTCACTGTTCAACTTTGAGTGTGAGAGAGTTAATTAGAGAGATCTCATTATATATACATTTTGTACCTTGAAGGGTATTGATCGTACTGCATTTATCTAAAGCCTTAAAGCAGTTTTTCTCCCAAGGGCAAAGTAAAAGGAAGGAATGCCAACAATCTCCCTATTCAATTAACTTGTTAGAGGAGCTGGGACTAGAAAAACTTTTTTCTCCACTTCTCCTTTTTTGTGTGAGCCATACCTCAACCTGTCAATCTTGAGCTTTTCCTATTTGATTGTCAGGTATTAAATCCACTGTGAAGATGGTCTGAGGCTTGCAAAACACATTCCTCTTCATATACTTAGTGGCTGCTGGTTATGGAAGGCGAGGGACATGGACCAGTTGGCTTTTCTGTTGTCTCTCTGTTAATCCTAGGCAGCTGTCACTCACTCCTTTACATGCATTGTATGTGCCCAGTGGCGGAACGGATGGTAATTATGCACATTTCAACTACAGTACTTTTCTCATGCCCAAGTTAGTCTTGTTGCCATACTCAAAAACTAATTTCTCATATCCACTCAAAACACCTGACAAAATGTTTGGTGCTTTTCTCTCTTGTTGTTAATTAAAATGTCTAAATTAAAACTCTTCTCCCTTATAATCCATTTTTATATCTGGCTCAAACTCTGTGCATAATTATTAGACATAGCAGCATGTTTTGTTTATGCAGATTCCCTTGTCAGAAACAACCATGCTTTCAATGTCCTCTCACTTCACAAAAGATGGTGGGACTGCCCTGTAGCATCAATGTTACAGTCTCATGCATGTCTACACAAAAGGGAGGTCCCACTAAGTTCACTAGGATAAAACTGGCAGGTAAACATTGACCATTGAGGTCTTGGGATCAAAAAAGCTAGACATAACAAGAAGATGTACGTTTGTGATTTTAAATGTTATGGCATCATGTTTTAACTGGGTTCTTGTAGGTTTTTCGGGCTATAAGGCCATGTTCTAAAAGCATTCTCTCCTAATGTTTAGCCTGCATCTATGGCAGGCATCCTCAGAGGTTGTAGGGTCATGTTTTCAAATTTTGAATTGGATTCTATATTTATTGAGTGTAATCTGTATAATAACCAAGTAGCAACAGTAAGAACTGACCATGGAACAACAGACTGGTTCAAGATTGGGAAAGGAGTACAACATGGTTGTATACTCTCACCCAACCTATTCAACTTGTATGTAGAACACATCATGCGATGTGCGGGGCTTGATGAATGCAAGGCTGGGGTTAAAATTGCTGGACAAAACATTAATAACCTTAGATATGCAGATGATACCACTTTGATGGCAGAAAGTGAGGAGGTGCTGAGGAGTCTCCTAATCAAGGTGAAAGAAGAAAGTGCAAAAGCTGGGTTGCAGTTAAACATTTTTTTAAAACCAAGATTATGGCAACCGGACTGATTGATAACTGGCAAATACAGGGTGAAAATATGGAGGCAGTGACAGACTTTGTATTTCTAAATGCAAAGATTACTGCAGACCCAGACTGCAGCCAGGAAATCCGAAGACACTTACTTCTTGGGAGGAGAGCAATGACCAATCTCGATAAAATAGTGAAGAGTAGAGACATCACACTGGCAACAAAGATCTGCATAGTCAAAGCAATGGTATTCCCCGTAGTAACCTACGGGTATGAGAGCTGGACCATAAGGAAGGCTGAGTGAAAGAAGATAGATGCTTTTGAACTGTGGTGTTGGAGGAAAGTTCTGAGAGTGCCTTGGACCACGAGAAGATCAAACCAGTCCATACTTCAGGAAAGCCCGACTGCTCACTGGAGGGAAGGATATTAGAGGCAAAGATGAAGTACTTTGGCCACATCATGAGAAGAAAGGAAAGCTTAGAGAAGTCAATGATGTTGGGGAAAATGGAAGGAAAAAGGAAGAGGGGCCGACCAAGGGCAAGATGGATGGATGGTATCCTTGAAGTGATTGGCTTGATTCTGAAGAAGTTGGGGGAGGTGACGGCCTACAGGGACTCTGGCGTGGGATGGTCCATGAGGTCACAAAGAGTTTTAAAGCAGATCTGGAACTGGATGGAGTGCTGAAAAATAAAATGAAAAACCCAACATGGTAGGAAGTACATTTCCTGTACAAAAATGGTGTTTGTGTGTTAAGTAGTATAAGGAGGACTTCTTTCACTGGGGGCTTTTAAGAGCAGCAATTCAGCCTCTTTTTTGGCCAGAAAACGGTTGATCTGGGGATTTTGAGGGCCACAAAACAGTTGGGAGGGCTGCATATTATGTGAGAGTCACATTTCTCTAAAGGAGCACAGTTGTACATACACTGGCCCTTAGATAAAAAGTTAATAAGGAAGAAAAAGTCAGGCTAAGAATTACAAGTCTTGAATAAATAGGTGAAAATAGAACTTCAGGTTTTAATCATGTTATAATTTTTAAAAGGCATTTGATAGATTGGAAAGAGATGTTTACACAGTTTCTTTCTCATTTTTACCTAGTTCTGTTACACACCAAGGAGCCACTTTGTTCTCCTTTTCTGCACACCACAGTTGGGTTCATTAATGATCAATTAGCTAAGAGGAAACAGGTACTGGTCTCTTGCTGGGCAAAAACCTAAAATGCTGATTTAAACTACTGAAAAGCTTTTTTTTTTCCCCATATGTAATGACATGACAGTTAACTTGTAGCTTTTTAAAATATAATAAAAACAAAGTCATTGGCCAATTTAAACTTGATTACAGTATGGAAAAGTGTAATTATATTCATGCACTTTATAATTTAATTTGGGAATATGAAAATTGTGCTTCTGAATTATTCTGAATTAGAAAGTTAACTTGTGTTGTATTACATTTTAGACACTGATTAATGGGGTCTAAATTTTGAAATGTGATAACTTTAAGTATTCAGTGTGTTGAATTTGCAAATTATTTATACACATCACACCAAAACATGGTTTCAAAAGATTAATCCTGACTTTTTATATCCATCTTGAAAAACAATGCTTCTCTATAAACCATGAGGAAACAAAGTCATCTTTTGGCATAATGGTTTGGCGTAGTGTTTGATTTGACAGACTATAGATATGGGAAACTTTCTGCACCTAAAAGCTGTTACATCAGACAGATGTACAGAATAGATAAGAATGAAACCAAAACTGTGGGCACATAAGCAACAAAACCATATTATGCAGGTTGTTTAGAAATACTATGTGATCTTGCTTAATTTGTTCCATTAATCCAGTGGTTCCCAACCTGTGCTCCGTGGATCACCAGTGATCTCCAAGAACTAAAATATGGTCCGCAGCCTCATTGTCACTACACTGTTGCAACAAGAGTGACCGATCTCACAAAACCCTCTTATAGTGCCAAGGCTTATTAAATGAGGTTTTCTGTGGGTGAGCAGATGGCGACTACTGGATGGCATAACTTCTGTATTAGAAACTAGAGCTGATGTGATCTACCCAATGCAATTTTCTGAATCAGCACCCCAGATAACCAAACATAATAAAGTTGACCAAAAACTGATTTGTAACCCTTTTGGTACTAATGTTGGAGAGTGGTCCCTGGTCAAAGTGGTCCCTGGTCAAAAAAAAGGTTGGGAACCACTGCATTAATCTGTTACAGTTTCTCTTTGTAATGATTAAAGTATGTAATTTGTTGTGTTATTCAATGCACTGCTACAGATTTTTCCTTTATTTTCTGTTATTTTTAACGGAAAAACATGTTTAAAATTATGTAGAAATTATTTTTAAGTAAAATCTGTTATACCATTAAAGTAACGCATTCCTTTAAAAATATGGTTTTATTACACCCCTGTAACTAGTTGCAAGCAATGGCACCACTTTGTAGTCCATTACTTCTAAATTTGGGAATGTTCAACATTCTGATTTGACAGTCAGGGGGAGCCTCCAAAGGAAAGCCTTATATTATACTAGCTGTACCCGGCACGCGTTGCTGTGCCCTGTTTAGGAGATGCGAGAAAGTCTGAGTATGTAAGGGTTGGAGTTGTTGTTAGTGAATTGGGTGTTTTATGTTTGTGACTAAGCTCTTTGCCTGCAGTCCTTCAGGTTTGACTTGAAAGTGTTGGAGGAGGCTCATATGACAGTTTGTTATGGGTCGGAATGTTCATGTTGGCTGGCCAGTACAGCAGTTATGCAAATCCACCCTTATTGGCAGCCAATCATGTTGTCAGAATGTAGAGGCTGGGGGAGTCTTTGGCAGCCCCGGAGGATGCTGGGAACTGTAGGGTTTTTTTAACTCGTTGTTTTGGGGGCCTTTTTAGGTTTTGGGGGAAAGTTTCTTTGCTACAAATGTACCTTGCTTGAGGCCTATTTCTGTTGGCAAGTTTTGTGTTTCTGCGTTGTAAGGTTTCTCGGTTTCAGGTAGTCTTCACATGACGACTGTTCCTTTATATATATAGATTCAGGAAGAGTAAGCTCCATTGGTGTGTGTTTCTTTAACTTAAACTTACTTTCAACTATGTTTTAAAATTATACACTTGAGAAAGACACATGCATGAACAAACAAATTTATTAAAACCCGTGAGCGTCATTTCCTCTTTAAAAATTCTGAAAACTCTTAATTTTAAAAGTGTGGCATGTTTTCTACTTGATTTCTTATGATATAACATTTAGTTATATAGTAGGCCCCCCACTTTGTAAGGGTTATGGGTACAGAAACACAAGGAAAATGGGGAGAAAATAAATTTTAAAACATACCCTTTTAACCCCCGAAAACATCACTTTAGAAATCTCTAAGGTTTTCCAAGGCAGCTCTGTGTCAACTTCTTCTGGACTATAGAATTGCACCAGAAAACCTAGACATTTGTAGAGAAGTGTTCCATCTAAGAACCTCTAATTCAATGTATTGTCGAAGGCTTTCATGGCCGGAATCACTGGCTTGTTGTAGGTTTTTCGGGCCGTATGGCCATTTTCTAGAAGCATTCTCTCCTGATGTTTCACCTGCATCTATGGCAAGCATCCCCAGAGGTTGTGGGGTCTGTTGGAAACTAGGAAAATTGGGTTTATATATCTGTGGAATGACCAGGGTGGGAGAAAGAACTCTTTTCTGTTGGAGCTAGGTGTGAATATTTCAGTTGGCCACCTTGATTAGCATTTGATGGCCGCTAACTCTTCTGGCAGAAGTTGACTGCAGCAATGATCTGAACAACATAGAAATTCCAAGAGAGAACAAACCCATAAAATCCATAAAAGTTAAATCCTCCAGTATGAAGGACTGATTGTATTTTTAAAACTTCTTTGCTATTCAGAGAAAAGATTCTGACTTTAGAGCTGGTGGTCACAGCACATATTTCCTCATAAGAGATTGCATGTAGGTGTTCAAAAGCTATTCAAATGCTTGGTGAAAAGACAATATAAATCCTGAGTATTCATTTCTCACAAAGTGAAGTTTACCTGACTCTAACTGCACCCCTAAGTAGTAAAGACAAATGGCTCCATGAGACCTTTTGTTTTTCTGTATCCTGCAACATACTTTTTTCGACCTCAGGAATTTTGCCAACATTACATCAAGGAGTTCATTTCCCATCTCTTGTGAAAGCTCAGGAATTTGGGTAGCAATACCTAAGTCCTCTCTTGATTTTCGGGTTCACTCATCTTTCCTTGAGTCCCACAGCAGTGCTTAACAACAGCATTTCAAGGAATCCTCTCCTGTGTCTAGGTCTTTCTATTTTAAAAAATCCTAATAGATTTACACCTTTTGCTTTCATAAAGCTCCCGTTTGGAATTTCTACTTGAAACTGGCCCCTGAAATATGGATAACAATTTTTAAAAATTATCAAATTCTGGTGTATTTGCTATAATTTACTGATGAGCTATGGCAGGTCCTTCCATTTGCTTCTAGGAAGTGCCCTGTTTTGGAATTTCTATTTTTTCCACTTCAAACTGGGTGCTATAACTCAGTAAGAACCAATAACACTCTTGTCAGAAATCTAACACAATGTTCACATGAGTTATGGATGCAGCATGGATGCAGCCATTATTATAGATTATCAATATATTGTCATTCTAGTCAACTGGTCCTACCATGCTTGGTTGTTTAACTGATAGTTTTCGTATTAAAGTTAAGGAGAACTAACTGCAAAGTTTCTTCCCAATAGGACAAAATAATTTTTGTGGTTTTGAGTTCTGTATACTTTAACTTGACTGGATGGAGCAGGGGTGCCAATCCTACTCTAAGGATGGAAAATGCCTTAAGAAAACATTTTAAAATTATGACTTTCAGAATACCCCAGTTATCATTTTTTCCAACCCTTAGACTGTCCAGTGCTTACCAGATTTCTGTTCCTTGGCAGTTCACATCTACTATAACACAGCCCCCTTCCCCCAAAATTCTTGGTGTCTTGGTGTTTAGGCCTATTCCTGTGGTTATTTGGGACAGTGATTCAGAAAATTGCATTGGATAGATCACATCAACTTTTGTTTCTTAGATATGGTTATTATGGTCTACTATGGGTGGGCAGATGGAGACTGGTAGATGGCATATGTTCTGTATCTCAAAAGCTGGAACTGGTTGGAGAATACTGGTGCCATTTTTGAAATCAGCAGTTCAGATTTACCCAGAAATATGTCTAACATTTGAGGTGTAATAAGTGAAAATGCAATTTTAAAGCAGAATTTTGTATCAAGCCCTCCCATAAAGATACAGAAGGAAAATAAATATTTTTCTTACATTATTCCAATCTGCAGACGGAAGGTGCAGAAATATGCAAAGAAGAGCACAACAATGTGTGAAAAAGAAATTTGGAGCGAATACTTATGTGAGAGTGAGCTGTGAGTTTGTTTGTGTGTATGCAAATCTCGGAAGATCTTCAGAAAGAGATGTGTGTCACCGAAGTGAAATCTAAAGCATGTTTAATTGTGAGAAAAGCCATGGCTCTGCATGGGTGAAGCGGCTGAGAGGTGTGAGGAAAGGAAGGAGAAAAGAAGCAGTGTAATGACACTCCTTTAAAATGCATTAAATCACTAGGATTCCAGAATAGTCTGATTGAGGAGCCTGTAGAACTGGGCAAGAAGTCTGCTCAGCATCCATCCACAAATGGGCTTTGGCTTTCAGGATTATCTGCTTGATATTGAAGAGGCAGAGGGGGGAGGTTATCCCCCTTCCCTCCATGTCCTTCCACATTTGCATTGAGTGAAGCCCATTGTTCATTTCTACTTCTAGCAAGGGAGGAGGACGAAGGGGAAAAGGAGAGAACACACTGGCCCTCCCTCCTCTCCCCGACCCGTTTCTATTCCTGGTAGCTCTAGGGATCAGACAAGGCAGGGCTGGATTCTTCTCCTCTGCCTCTGCCAGGCAGGGTGTTAATGTGGCGTGAAAGCAGTTTAAAGCCCTGGGCCTCTCTCGGAGCCAGCGGGGTGTCCGAGGCAGGCCCACATCCCCAGTGGGTGGCTGTCAGTGGCAGTGCGCTCCGTTAGGCAGAAATTTATTAGTATTAATTCCCCCCCCTTCCTTTTTTTAGTTAGAATAGCAAGGAGAGTGTAAGTGACAGCTGTATTAGGAACCACAGTGCCTCCGAATGGGATCAGAAGCCATCTGCACTGAAGTTCTTGACAAAAAGCCTTTTCAAAGTGCTTAGCCGCTTCTTAAGGAATAGCAAGGAAAGAAAAACGAGGGGGTGCAGATTTCTTCTGGCATATTTTCAGCCTCCTCATTTTCCCCCCTTTTACTTTCTTTCATTATTTGCCCTTCAGCATCATATATACCTTTCCCACATTGCAGAAAACCTCTTTGGATTTAGGTCTTTGAATCAGAAGGTGTCTCTCCTCTTCTGTGTGTTCTGCCTTCCCTATGTCTGTTTCCCAAATGGTGAAAAGAAAAACGGGTTCCCTTGGAACTAAAGAGACCAGGATCCACTAATTGCAGTAATGAAAATGTATCTAAACACATAGAAATTCAATGCAGGCATACAAATACAAATGTCAATAAAACATAAGATTGTTACATTCACCTTTAACAGAAGTAATTTGTTCTTTTTGTGAAAGATGTGTGGAAATAGTCCTTGTGTCTTTACTACAGACGAGTAGACTCCAAGTCCTTGCACAGTAAATGTCCTATTTTCTTTATTACACAAGAGTAGACTCCAACATTCAACTGGTTTTGACACAGGAGTCTTCATCAGGTAGTTAGGTCTATAAACAATACATACCATTAATACACACATATAGTTTTTCAACTGGAGACATCAAGTTTGTAAGTGTGTGTGTACACACACACACACACACATACACACACCTTACTTGTTTATCAAAAAAGCTCAATATTTGAGGCAAGTGGTTTACTGAAAAGTGGATCCTGAAGGGAATTAGTGGATACTGGTCACTTTTGTTTCCCAAATGGCTCAGTGTAGCAACTTGTGGCAAGGATTTGGGAGATGTAAATTCAAGAATCTGACCACGCCACACCTGGTTCTCCAAACACCGCTGCTATCAAACTGGCCAGGGACATTTGAAGAAGCCAAAATGTCTTTGTTCTTTCAAAATCTCTCCCTCCCTTTGTACCTACCTTCATGCTTCCTGGCATATTCAGCTGCATGGCTTGGATGGGGGGGGATATAATAATGCAAAAGCTTTTATCACTAACCTGCTCAACTGCAGATCTTCCCACCCACCCTTCAGCAAATTCACACATATATTTGCATATGCAATAGGCGGCATCTTTTCCTCCCACCATTACTTTTCTATCTGGGGAGTTACGCACAAAGAGCTATATGGGAAATAAAACCTATACAGATCAACTGTGCGCAATTAATTATGCCATATGAGATAATACAGAAGTGGGTGTACTTGGTTGCCTTTTGTGCTTATAATTGAAACTGCCAGTTTTTCACTTTGATTGAGATGGGGGTCGGTTTATAGTTCAGTCTATCTGATCAGGAATTCTGCCAGTAGCTTTAGAAAGCTTCAGTATATTTGTGAACTTAATCTTTTATTTTCGTGTTATCTCTCTTTCTGCAATAGGTTTATATTTATCTCTATTTTTGTTATCTCACAGCTTCAGGGGTCATTTTAAATACACATGTATTATTTTGGTTGATAGTTGGGATTTTCCAGTTACCTGTGTTTTGATTTTAGTTATATTTGTTTGTGGAATTGAATTTTGGTATGATGAGGTGACATGCCAAAAAGGTATTCTTTAAAAAAAATTCCAGCCCTTTCAATACAGAAACTATAGATGAATTATGACTGATTGTATTTGGCCAAAATATATGAGAATAGCACTGGCTTTGGGATTTTTCTTAAGTCCTTTTTAAAAAAAGAGAGAGAGATTTTTTCTGTGATCCAAGGCTAGTTCTCTACACATGGCAAACATGTTCCATTATATATAAGGGGTATTTTATAGCTTGGAGGGAGTGAACATGGATAGCCCCCAAATCAGGACTAAAAGCTTGACTTTTCTAAAAATTGAGTAAGTTGCAAGATCCCAACATCTACAAATATCTTTGTCTGTGCATTTCAACAAAAAATACTATCAATAATGATTTTAGTGAGAAAAACAAGTGATATATGTTTTCCTTTTTCATCTCTAGGCTGCTGTAGGTTATAGTGCTTCAAACTATATTATTCCTAACTTGCTTTTTCATGTCCTAGAGCCATTTAATGGGAGAGGGCAGTTCACTGTACTGTCTCACTTCATCGAAAGCATAGATAATGCTTCTGGAACATGACCATACAACAACCCAGTGATTCTGGCCATGAAAGCCTACAATAATACATAGAGGAAATTTTTGTTTTGTTAAAATTGATTTTGTTGTGTAATATTCTGAGATTTTTTATAATTGGATTGAGTGTATTTAAATTTTAAAATATGGTGTTACGTGACTTCAAAGTTTTCTGGCACAAGTTCCCTTCTGACTTCATATTTAGTACTAACCATATTTTTCCATTCAGCAGTCTGTGGTCTCTTCTCACCCTCTCAACCAGAATTGGAAACCATGATCAAGCCCTGGTCTCCAATTATAATTTTGAGGGAAAACATAAACTATTCCTATCCATTTGGAAATAATAACTTGCTCATGTTTTCCATATGTATCATGTCAGGAAAAAGGAAAAGCTGGAGCCCGAGGTCTACTGATGTCCTTCCAAACCATAGTTTGATGATATATGCCAGTGGTTCTCAACCTGTAGGTCCCCAGATGTTTTGGCCTTTAACACCCAGAAATCTTAACAGCTGGTAAACTGGCTGGGATTTCTGGGAGTTGTAGGCCAAAACATCTTGAGACCCACAGGTTGAGAACCACTGTTATATGCATTACTGAGCAATTTTGTAGGGAGCAGAGTTGGTACTGGGAGAGGGATGAAAATTGAAGGAATACACCAGGTGTTTTTTTAACCTTATGGAAAATGAGATTTTAAAAGTTGTTTCTTCCTCCTTTGTTGCTATATATGTACTGTGGGAAGAAAAAACCTGATGGGGGAGACATAGGACTCATTAATGTTCACACCACTGCAAACTATGGGTGAAAGAAGTACAATCCCAACAGGGCCATAGAGCAGTGCTTGCTAGAATTCTAACTGCGTGCCATCTCTTGGCAGTCAGCATATCTATGTCCTAAACAATGGAGAGCTTGACAAAATTAGTGCATCAGGACAAGAATATTTTGCCATCAGTCTACCTATTTTCATCCTGTATGTTATCCAAAAGCCAAACATTAAAATTTGCATTTACAACTTTTATGATAATGTTTTCTTAATTCAGTTGAGTGATTTTTATTAACCTCTAATAATTCATATTATGCTTTTACTTATAATTCTTATCTACTTCTGTTTTAAGATGCTTTGGTCCATAGATCGTGAATTGTGTGAAAAGGAAGGGGAGAAGATGCTCTCTTACGAGCTGAGGTCATTATTTAACAACCTTTTATCCACTTGTAGTACTTCACAAAATTACACTATGTAACACGATTTTTGATCCTGGGTTATAAATGGTTCTATCATAAAAACATGGGAAATGTTCATCAAACAGCAAAAACTTCACGGGATATACTACAAAGTGCTACATTTTGATATAGTTTTTCAATGAATATCTTATAGAATCTCATCCAATTCAACATAGTTTGTGGCAGCCACAAAAACAAAGTTTCTGGAGTATTACAATTACCACAGTAGGTACAGCACAATAAAACAGGAAATAACACTTTCAAACCAGGAACAGAAAACTTTTTAAATTTTGTTACATAGTGTTATTGACTTAAGCTGCAATGTTACGATAACAAGATCCCCGTTGTTAATTGCTACAGTTGGGATGAGAGAGAAAATAGCGATTAATACGTAGTCTTGAGGTGCTCTCTAGGGTTTTTTTTCTCACAGAAGCAAGTATACTCACCTAACTTATCTGAGAAATAATATTAGAATTTGTCATTATTTCATTCTGAAACAAAAGGATGTGGGTTTCTTCCTTTAGTTGGAGTAATGGAGTTGGAATATCCATCCTAAGGCTTCTCTTGTTGACCTTTCATGGAGAGAGAAAAATGAAAAAGCAAACAGACAGAACTCCAATATCTTTTTTTTTTTTGAAATATATTTATTGGGTTTTCTCATAAACAAAAAAAGTGAAGGAACAATTACAGATAGAGGGCAGTAGGAAACGAGGAGAAAAAGAGGGAGGGCCAGGAGTTGGGCTCGGGGTAGTGGGGTGGAAAAAGAGAGGAGGGGCTGTTTCGCGGTGGGCGAGTGCGGGTAGAGTGGCAATGAGGGGGTAGAGTGGGCGTCGGGGGTGGGGAGGGGGGTGGAGGGTGGTATCTGGAGTCCTGTAAGGAAAGCACTAGGCAAGGGTAGAGAGATAGAATAGAAAGCTTCTTCTTAGAACTCCAATATCTTTGATATGTGCAAAATATCACTCCAAATTTAGCATACTTATACTCTGCCTCAAAAACATTCCTCAGTGAGGATTTTGCATCTATACATTTTGCTCCATAGAAGCATATGCCAGAAAGATTTGTGTCATCGGAGTAATTTCTACCTGCTCAAAAATCTGGTGCCTGCTAAAGAACTGCATATCGGGACTCATGACTCATTGAGGTTCTGTGTATTGACTGACTCAACAGTATATTAACTGAGTTTTCATTCCAGCTCAGAGCTGTTTTTCTGCAACAGCCAGTTTTGCTGAGGAGGTCCACAGAGGTTTTGGGGTATTTGAGCATTAGCACTGCAGCTAATATGGCACTATCCTATTTATGTATGTGTGCACATGTGTCTTCAAGTCACTTTCTGACTTATGACGATCCCTTGAATTTTACTGCCTTTTCATAGGCAAGCCTACAAATGAGTGATGGATGAACATGGTTTGTTTCAGTTTGGACTGGTTTTTTCCAAACTTTCCAAGTTTTTCAAAGAATGTTTTTGTGAACACTCACAGGGGATTTTTAAAAGCAAGTAGATTTGAATCCAAACTTTTCCCATCTACGCAAATGTATCTGATAAGCAGGGCAAAGGCAGAGTTAATGGGAATAACAGTAAACATTCCTACGCATTCTCTTCTTTCTAGAGATCTCATTTCCCTTCCTTTGTCCCTATTTGTAGTACCTAGAAATGTTATAATAGCAACAGCCAAGCTACAGAGAACCCTAGATTTTCCTACAGCCATAATAATACAGTAGTACAGATATTGTGCTGTTCTAGATGCTAGTATTCTAGAAGAGAAAAGGAGGGAGAACATGCTGCCATTAAAAGTGGCCCTTTGGAGTTTGGAAGAAGGAGAAAGCGTGTTGAGAGTGGGAGGAAACATGGGAAGGAGGACTGGCTGGAAGAAAGAGCATTTAATAGCAAGCACCTATACAACACAATGCAAACTATGTCCCACATTTGGAAAAATCTGGACTTGGTTCATATTGGAATACTTGAACCCTTGGAATTCATATTTGGAAATTCTCAGTTTCAGACATCATCTTCAGTCTACATCAGTGGTTTTCAACCTATAGGTCCCCAGATGTTTTGGCTATAATTCTCTGAAATCCCAGCTAGTTTACAAGCTGTTAGGATTTCTGAGAGTTGAAGGCCAAAACATCTGGGGACCCAAAGGTTGAGGACCACAGGTCTACATACACGGACAGGGCTGTTCATTGGAAAGGGAAGGTGACTCCTCCTTTATGCAGAGAAACTATTTCTTGATCCTGATTGCATAAAGCAAGCGAATAACTGGGCATACATGCATCAGATACAGCTGGGTGAAGAGGGGTATGATCAGCATTGAATGTAGATCGTGGAGGAATAAAGGGAGAGAATAAATAGCATCCACTTCCATCATAGGGAAGGAGAAGTAACAGACTTAAGGTATTAGCAGTAGCTAGCACAAAACCAATAACAAATGATTGAATTACAAAGCCAGGATTTTCACACTTGAAAGCTAGATAAGACTGTTATTTTTTAAAGAAAAAACAGGATGTGAATATATTCCTTGCTTTTGAACAAACACGAAGAAGGAAAACTGTACGCTGATCAAAATGTCCTTGGAATTTATTGAACCCTTAGAGAAGAAAGAGTGTAGATAGAGAGTTAAATAGATCTGCTGCAAACAGGAACAAAATTTTGTCTCCCATCACATTTTTGCAACAACAAAAAAGAAGAAGTAACACCTACTCTCTGTTTGCACTTATTGTTAAACCCTCTCAGTGTTCAATTTGCCAGAGAGGAGCTGGAACTGGAGGAATGAATGCTTATTTGTCCTCTTGCCAGCAGAACGAAAAATCTGGAGGTCAGCATTAAAGAGCCCAAAGGTCTTCTTTTAAATCTCCCATTAGCTGATTTCTGAAAACCAGAGTTGAAGATTGCTAACAAGTCTTGAAACAGGCACTCTAAATTGCTCCCATTCCTCATCATCTCTTGCCCCAGAATGATATTCTCAAGATGTTGCCAGCCTCCACATAGAGAGACATACCTATTCTCTTCTTTGAAAGGAAAAAGGACTGAACAATGACTTGTGACCACTCAGAGTGTTGCTGTCTTTTGCGGGTCAAACATATTAATACCTGTTGTAGTCAATAATCACACAGAATGTGTAAAATCTGATAATACTTTTTAAATTGTCAAGTAAAGGTATCTAAAATATACAGAACCCTTAACTCTGATAAATGGAGCCCCCTGTGGTGCAATGTGTTAAACCCTTTGCACCACCGGGGGCTCCATTTGTCAGAGTTAAGGGTTCTGTATATTTTAGATACCTTTACTTAACAATTTAAAAACTTATCAGATTTTACACATTGTTAAACCCTTGTGCTGGCAGGACTGCTGACCAAAAGGTCAGTGGTTCAAATCCAGGGAGCAGGGTGAGCTCCCATATGCCAGCTCCAGCTTCTCATGCATGGACATGAGAGAAGCCTCCCACATTTTTTAGACTTGAAAATTAATTCAATAATGGTAAAAGCTATAAATAGAGGAAATAATTGATTGTCACTGGCACTCATAATTGAATCTGTTTAATTAGGGATGTTGACGATGAACTCATTATTTTAAAATTTCATTTCATATTTGAAATTTACAGAAAATGGCATGGAGGTTGTCACCATTAACACTGGGGATGCCTTCAAAAGTATCCGTTTAAAGTGCTTTTCCCAACCTGGGAATTTTTCACCCAAGTGAAACTTAAAAGCTTTATACGATTGTTGCCTGAGTATTGTGGGACTTCAGAACACCTGGCAATATATTTCAGGTTGGGAAAGACCTAAAGGGCAAGATCATATCTTAAGCGTGTTCATTTAAGTTTTCTCATGGTTCTGTATCTTCCTGCAGATCTCACCTTCATGTACTATGTTCATACCATTCCAACACTAACTACAGCATAGCCAACAGTATCTGGATGGTCACAATTCAATCATTGCATTCTCTCTATCTCCCTATTCCCTTTCAAGAAGTCTGATGTTTTTTTATTGTTTAACTCAGTGGTACTTACACCTGAATATATATTTTTTTCTTTTTAAAGGAAGATGGATTGGATGGGAGGATGTAAATTTATTTATCTGTATCATTTGGGTCCAGATAGACTCAAGAAACGCACACCCCTGAGTCTATGTTGCTGTTGCTGATAGATGAGCTAGAGTTCTCTCATTCATAGGTACACCATGTGTCAAAGTTGAGTTGACAACAGTTAACAACAAATCTAACCTTTTTATTTCTTGTTCACTGTTAATCTCAGTATGTGGATCACTAAAAGTGGAGGCAGCGAAAAGGAGGCAGATTGAGAAGAGAGAAAAGCTGAGAGGGCTTGGTGAGGTTGGAGCTATTAGTCATGAGCCCAAGGATTCACTTATTTAATACGAGTTCCTCGCCTTGTCTAATCAGAAGTATAGAGGCAAAGGAGATTTTCTAAATAATTCAAGTGCCTCGCACTATTCTAGACTTAGGATCTCATCACAAGAAGTAACCGTCCATCTCTGATCTTGTTTACATACAAATCTCAATGAGTCCCATTAAATGACATTTGTCCCCTTTCTTTGTCAACCCTCTGGAAAGATTGTGCAAAAGGTTTCAGAAACATAGCATTTGGAAACTGATTTCATATTGTGTTTTTTAATATAAGTCACATGAAATGTGCTGCTTTTCTGTGTGACTGGGAAACAATAAGCAGTCTATTCCCTGTGTTTTGATGTCTCCTTTGGGGGCATGTCTATAGGCAGTCTCTGTGGACCCCGGGATTTGTCATGAAGTTGCTATTTGTCTTTAACTACATGACAAGAGAACACCTCTGTAATGGCGACTTTGTCCTTTTTTAAAATGTGTTTTCAAAAGAATTTGACAGGAAAATACCTCAGATTACCTTCGTATAGCACAATAGTAATCCCTATTTGCTGATTTGTGTCAAATGATGAAGATAGTAGCACTCTACTGCGCAGATGCGAAATCTGCAAATTGTGCGATACCACACTGATGAGACTTCTATCAGGCAAAGAGTGAGTAACATACACAGAAATTACAACAAATTGGGAGGATCAAAGCATCCGTGGCATAATGGGTCAAACCAGATTACTTTAAACAGTAAGATTTTTATGTATGCATCCTATAGTGAAAAAATACAGGATACATACTGATTAAGTGTTTCTAACTTTAAATGTGATTAGGTCCTTAAAGAAAGGCAACAGGAAACCTTCTCTGACTAAATGTTATCAAGAGAATGCTAGGAAGGTCTCGCCATAGTTGGAGTTGACCTGAAGGCATATGACAACAACAAAGTCCATATGTTGTACACCACCAATATAAATAAAACAAAACAATGGAAATAATAGAGAGTGAATAATGACAATGATGACCATTGTAACAATGACAGATGCCTATTGAGGTCTGAAAAACATTGATATGTTAAAAAGCAAGACTTTCTCTTTAGTTTATTACTGTTGTCAGCCATTGCTAATCTGAGTTGGGGAATTTGACTAGTAGTTTATATCTGTAGATAGATAAGGTGAAATTTATTTTATTCCACTCAGTTTCTCTATCTAAGCCTTGCTAGAAATCCTCTATCCAAGCGCTGATGTACATCCCAATCCTGTGGCATATGGAGCGAGAGGAGCATTGAATCCTCTCACTTGCTTCAAACCTCTTAACCATGCTTAAGAAAAACAATCATGTCTTAAGTGCCTTAAAAGATTCAGAAACTAAGTACCGTAAATTCCAATTCGCATAATTGGTATTGTATTTTTTATTTTAAGTTGTATGGTTTAGATACCACAACAAGTAGGATGAAGCTAATATAGAAGAGTTATCGAGCTTGGATTAGCCAGTTCTAGATCCCCCTTCATTACTAAAGGCTAGCGGATGATTGCATAAATTGTCCACTTGGGTATTCTTTAACTTACTCTTTGCGCCAGTAGGTCACTTTTTTTCAGTCTGTTCATGGAACAGTAATCAAATCTAGATTAATTCTGGGACACAAGGGAATGTAGGAAACCATCATAACAATTCCCGTATAAACTGTAAGAACTGATTACTACAATTACGTTTCTTTTGCCTCTTCATGGGTGATGAAGGAAGTGCCATCTGTTTTGCCCTGAGCCCGTCAGTTCTTGTTAATTGAGATATGTCTTATTTAGACCACTGGGATAGTATTATATTGTTCTCAAGATGAAGAAATGCACATACCCCTTTCCTTCCTGAATTCCAGCCATCTGAGGTGTTACCATGAGAGTAAGCACATCAAAAGAAACATGCAAGATCAGAACAGAGACCTTTTTATTTATTATAATGTATACTGCCTGTGTCCCATTGCATGACCCAAAGCAGCTTCCAAATACAGTTCACCATTCTGCTCTCTCAGTGTCACATAAGCAGGACATGAGTATGGTGGCAAGCCCTTGCACACACACACTTGGTTCTCTCACAACCAATGTTCAGAAACATACTTCTCCTGTATTGGAGATAATATAGTCAAAGTCAATATTGGCTACTAAGCTCCATGTTTTCCATGAATTGATTCCCTTCTAAAGCTAACCAGGTGAGTAGTCCTTCCTTCATCCCGTGAAAATAAAATCCATGGATGTCTTTATCTGCTCTGACTATCCCATCATTCACTTTCAAAGGATGGGCCTTGGTTCCCCTGTTATGAGAGAGAATGCAAGCCTTCTCTGTACTTTTTTTGGCCAAAATTCCTTATTTTATTCACTTATATCATGCCTATTCCAAGCTAAAAAAGATGTTGTAACACTGATTTGCGGCCTTTCCCCATAAGAGTATTTTCAATCCCTAGGTCATTTTGCTTCTCTTTTTACATATTTTCCTGGTCTGTAGTATCCACTTGAGGCACAGTAACCAGAAATGTCCATATATTATGTGTGGTCACACCAATATGTGAGTGACAATGGCCCTAACTCAAGGACAGTGTGCAGAAAAGGGGTTTATCCCTTCTTTCTCTACCACAGGAGAACCATGGTGACATGCTAGTTAAACAGGGAAGATACAAATTCCCACTCCACCATGAAACATTCTGGGGAAACACCGGATGACACATTACCAATATGTTTAATGGACTTGAGAGTGTGAAAAGAATAAAATGGAGAGGGCCATATGCACATGTGTCTTGAATTCAAGAGAGGAAAGGTCCTCCTTTGTTCATGAGGCAGGGCACAGACTGCATTGGAGTAGGTGGTCTGTGGTCTGCTCTTCTGTACACTCGCATGTCACGGACTCCACTTTGTGGCCCCATTTCTTAAAGTTAGCTCTGCATCTCTTGGTGCCAGGGCACAGTCTGTTCAGCACCTTCCGAGTCGCCCAGTTCTCTGTGTGCCCAGGAGGGAGCCTCTCATCCAGAATCAGTCATAGATTGAAGTTCTGGGTTTTAACCTGCCACTTTTGGACTCTTACTTGCTGAGGTGTTCCTGCGAGTATCCCTCTAGAGCTTAGAAAGCTGTTTCTTGATTTAAGGCATTGATTTACTGGCTGATATCCGAACAGAGAATGTACTGGAGAGGGCACTGCCTTAGTCGTTTCATTACTGGCTACTACTTTTCAACGGATGTCAGGTGGGACAGTGCCAGCTAAACAGTATAATTTCTCCAGTTGTGTAGGGTGTAGACGTTCTGTGATAATGCAGCATGTCTCATTGAGAGCCACATCCACTGTTTTAATGTGGTGAGCTGTATTCCACACTGGGCATGCGTATTCAGTAGCAGAGTAGCAAAGCACAAGAGCAGATGTCTTCTCACAGCGACACCAGAGGCACTCTTCTGGTCAAAGAAAATAAATTTTGTTTATGTTTTCTTAAATACATTATAACTATACCCTCAATATGCTTCTGACATGATAGATAGGTAAATGAATAAATAAATAAATAAATAAGAGAGGAAATGAAGAATTTTTAAAAACTCAGTGCCATGCAATGGAACAAAATGGATAACGGGTTCAAAATTCAGTATTGAAGGGGAACAAGGCTCTATCTTAAGAGTTGGTGGAGGGACGTGTCTGCTGTGGAATTCCCTCTCCTTGGAGACCTGAGGAGCCCCCAGTGGCACAGTAGGTTAAAACGGTGAGCTACTGAACATGCTGACTGAAAGGTTGCAGTCCGAATCCAGGGAGCAGCATGAGATCCTGCTGTTAGCCCCTGCTTCTGTCAACCTAGCAGTTCTAAAACATGCAAATGTGAGTAAATCAATAGGTACCATTATGGTGGGAAGGTAATGGCGCTCCATGCAGACATGCCAGCCACATGACCTTGGAGGTGTCTACATGAGATCCAACAGCTTTGTCCAAATCTGTATTTCACATGGTTTTATACTGTTTAAAATTTGTTTTCATTCTTACATTATTTAATATGCTTCCAAGCGCTTAATTTTTTCCCCATTACTGTTTTAATTTTTAAATCATTCTAAGTTGTTTTGAATTGATTTTATGTGTACACCACCCTGATGAGATCTTGGGATATTTGATAGGGTATAAATATTTGAAGAAATAAGATTAAAACGTTTAAGGAGGCAAGTGGGAGTGAGAACTAACAGATAATAAGTCACAAGGGAGTGGGGGTGCTGCTTTAAATGTCACCCTATCTAGTGAGCTGTATTGTCATCAGCGGCTCCCACATGAATGGCTAAATGACTCAACCAAGTGGGTGGTGGTCAGTCATGCAAGTCCTTACCATTTGTATATAATCCCTGAGATATTTGATTGCACGGGGTTTTAGTTCCATGACAAACTTCATCTGCAACGTTTCTCACAAAAGGAAATTGAGAGGAAGAAAATGCCATTCCCAGAGATGAGCTACTGGATCGGAACATGAGAAGAGCATTGGCTTGTTTTAAGCCATTTTTGCATCCTGATGCTCCAGTATATTTATCTCCAAGACTGGAAATCTTGAGCAAACAAAGGTTTAAAACTAATATATAATGTATGGGAATGACAGTGGTGAGAGAGCGATGGCTATAATCAGCAATTGAATTTTTTTCCTGGGAAAGCAGCTCAGATTGAGAGGGAGGCTGTGTCAGAGATTAGTTGGTTCTTGTGAGATGGATGATTATTCAGACAGCTAATGGGAGAGATGTGACCTTGCATAAGCTGCATTCCCACTGTATTAGGAAGGTGTTAAAATAATTGAGGTTCTTCCAAGTTATTTACAAAGAAATTAATTAATCAAAACAAATTGCAACCAATCGGTTTTTGTTTGCCTGGGTCATACACTTCAGAGACCTCGTACAATATTCCATTCTCAAAGTATTGTAAACCTCCTCCCCTTCAGCTGTATGAGAAAAGGAAGAAGGCAAACTGAGAGGGTGTCATGCCTGTTTCTTATGGCTTATTGTGTCAGTTTTTCAGTATGAAATATTTTGACTAAGCTTGCCAATTCCCTAAATGTGTTACCAGTCTGATTTAGCTCTCAAGCAACTCAAAATAATCTGCAGCAGTGTCAGTTTGCTTATGTGTTTAAGGCATGCAGGTTTTCCCATCCCCAGGACTCTGTAGTACATTATAAGTGTCCCATCTGCTTCAGGGACATGGAACAGCATGTCAGTTGGTGGTCATAAAATCCATGGGGTGTAGTGATTCATTCAAAGTAATAGCAAAGGGGCTTATTGTCCAATTCTGGCAAGTAATAAAGTTCAGCCTTCTTATTCCATCTCCTCATCTTGCCCAAGGGTTTCTGTTTTAAACAGCTGCATTGTCATGTCATCTCCTTTCACCTAGGTTAATTATTTGCTCTACTTAATTTCCACGGCCGTCTACCTGTGCCTCTTCTCTTCCTTGCTCATATTCATTTCCTCTCCCCAGCTGTCCCATATGGAGTCAGAAGTAACTGGGCCCAAAGTCATCCGAAATACATAATCCCAGTGGTGTTGCAGTTGCATTTCAGGAGACTTTGATGTTGGTTTTGTCTGTTTTTAAAACTTCTGTTTTCCCTGAAGCTGTTCTGAATTTCACCCACACACTCATCCCCCATTGATTGCCTTAGGCAAAATAAACAGACTTCCAATGAGAGGAAAGACAAGTAAAAATATCACCCATCTGCAGATACTAATAGACAATTCTGCCATCACTTGTAAAGGGTCCCCTCAAATATTTTTATATAAAAGCAGTCTAATTTTTCCTGTTACATAAGGGGAAGCATGTCGGTCTGTGCAAGTTCTATCATCTCACTTGAGGCACTTGCCTTTGTACTGTCAAATCCCACAGAAACCTGCAAGATGATTTTGAGAAGGGACTGGGAGACTAAGATATAAAATCCCTACCAGACAGAATGATGATTTTTGTAAGGACCTTGGAAATCTGTTCCAAGAATAGAAGAGACTACTATATATACTCGTATACGTCTAGAAAATTTAGTCAAAAATTTGACCCATAAAACCTAGGTCAACTTATCCACAGGTGAGGTTCAGTACTGTACCTAAGCCAGGGGTGGGCAATTACCGGCCCTCCAGGTGTTTTGGACTTCAACTTCCAGAAATCCTAGCCAGTTTACCAGCTGTTAGGATTTCTTGGAGTTGGAAATCCAAAACACCCAGAGGGCCGGTAATTGCCCACACCAGACCTAAGCTCTTACAAAAAAAGACACATCCCTTTCTCTGAATAGATGGTAAAGACAAGAGCTTAGTCTGTACCAGGAAAACCCCAAAGAAGCATTGCACCCTCTACTTTCCCCACCAAAGTGCTGTTCCTGACCATTTTTAATGCCTGAGAAATGGCAGCAGCAGCCAAGACTAACTGAACCATTGAGATGCCACTGCCCCTTTTCTTTCTCCACAGAATGACTCTTGACTTATCAATGGGTCACATCAACATCCATAATTTGGTCCTCAAAATCTTCTGTGAACGAATACATGGGGTTGACTTATACATGGTAGTCTTAGGCCCAGTCTAGATACAAAGGCACAGGATCTAATCTCAACAATCCTAAATTTGTCCACCCTTTCTCTACACTGAATTGCAAACCTCTCCTTCCCCAGTGGTAGCTCTCCCCTCCATGGAGCCCAAACTTGGGCTTCCAGAAGTATGAAATGGAAAATATTAATTTGAAACTCTGAAGGATAGCAAACTTCTCCACTTGCAGTCTCTTTTTTGAGTTGCTCTTTCAATTCTTACCCTTGTGGGAACACTATTAAAGAAACATTTTTCTTTGTACTACTGCACTTCTTCTAAAGTCAGCATAACATTGACTAGCTGGCATTGCCCGTGCCAACTTCAGCAATGTTTTAACTGTCTATTTGGAGCACAGTAAGCTAAACGTTGGCACTTTAAATTATTATTTTTAAATTTTCATTTGATTTTTGCAATTATCATCTGAAATAGGGGGCAGAGAGTGGCTTCTTTCCTGTGAGTATCATTTCTAAGAGCTGAGAGGCTTAGTGGATTAATCTTCCTTTGGGGACTGTGAATTATGTTGAAGTGGAGGATAGCATTATTATTAAGACTAAAGCTCTCTGTCAACTTGCGGATGGAATATGGTCCTTCTTCATCAAGACAAGACCAGGGATGGTCTGCCACTTTCCTAGCCTTTAGGGCAGCAATACAAAGAGATGCTGTGGGTGTGCCTTGTTCTAGTATATTCTAGTGGCAGAAGTGGACATACGAGGGTTGAATGAAAAGTAATGCCTCCACCTCCGTAACTCCTCAACAGATGGCAGTACTGGTATGTGGCAGGTACTGGCTTGTTCCATTTTGGCAGGAAGCCTTAGCATTATTGAACGGTTGTGTTGTTGAAGTATGGAACCCTGTGCAGACAGTCAGTCCATGCGACTTAAGCAACATGCAGTCATTGAATTCTTGATAGCAGAAGGTGTCACCCCAAAGGAGATTCATCAGAGGATGCAAGCTGTTTATGGTGGTTGTGTTGATGTGATTACTGTGCATCGTTGGGCGAGTAAGTTTAAAGATGAGGTGGGAATATCTGACTTGCGTGACAAACAAAGAGTTGGAGTCCTGTGACAGCAACCACCAAGTTTCACAAGCAAAAGGATGACAGATTGATTCAGGACAATCATCATATTACTCAGAGAGAAATTTCAGGCAAGTTAAAGAGCACATTCTAAGGATTATTTCTGCATTCGATTTATTAAAATATTACCATCCAAAACCAAGTAACGAAGGTGGAGGCATTATTTTTCATTCAACCCTCATATTTCCGCTCTGCACCATTTCCCTCAGTCAGATTTTGCACTGTCAGCTCTATGGAACAAGCCATTTTTATGTCGCTTGTAGGATCTGTTTTATAAAAACAAAATCTTTCTTCTACATTGCATTTAGTTCAAGGAGGATAATCTGTCTTTTCAGAGAAGGCCTGTCAGGTTCTTGTGCTCTTTTCCTTGAAGGCCATAGCTACACTGTGTTTTTGTCAAGTTTAGTTTGACATTTTCAACCATGCTGACACTTGTGTTGATTCATTTTATGGAGAATATGACTCTCGGTGGCTAATAACCATGATCCCTATATTTAATGTCCAGCATCAGAGACTGTATATATCTCAGTCTCCATGGATGGAGAAGTCTTCTGTTTTAGCAGTAAATGGTAATGTAGTGAATGTAAAGTCTAGGCCCACAACCTGAAAGTTTCTAGAGCAATATTCCCCAAGGCCTCTGACTATGTGTGTAGCTGTATTGTGTGCATGTATATAGCTAGGCAGATATTACAACAGGGCTAACTCATGGACGGAAGACATTGTAGTCCTTGCTACTCAAAAAGCCCTAGGTCGTGTGTGGCTATAGTGTAGCCCCTGGGCTCATTTTTGTGGCTCAGAAAATCCTTCCTACACTGGTCCCCTAACCTCCTCAATTAAAAAAAATCAGTGTGGTTTTTTGTCAAATTTTGTCCCAAAAGGATATAGTAAGACTTCTCAATGCATGAAAACATGCAAAAAATATCCCATTTTGCATTCATAATCACCCAAAATCCCATAATATTTCTGAATCCCTCCATTTTCCTCTGTAGTCCTTCTCAAAATAATGATGGAACGATTCCTGTTACCATTTTCATGTCATTTCCTGTTACCATTTTCAGAGGGGGGGTGCAGAGGGAAGTATTTGGGCGCATAGTATGGAGATGTGGACTAAAGGAGGAGGTTCTGGGAGAACATTTGCCCCTTAGCCTCCATGCAGTTGTCCCCTCCTAGCTTCTGTCCCGCAAGTCCTGACTTCTCACAACACTTGTAGTAAAGTACCAAATGATTAAAGGAGACCACTCTGTTCCCTACTTTATTACTGGCTTTATTCTTCTGAATTAAATGAAGTCTGGCATGAAGATATTAAGCTGAGGAATATTTTCCTATCATTTTATCACCATGCCAGTTTCATCTGCTCAGTTTCTCCATGAAAGGCCTGCCATCTCTGGCATGAAGAAATTACTAACTTGGCCAAGTTTTCAGGGGTTCAGGCACAACCATTAGTTCTTAAACTTTTAAATCTGTGTTTTGGAACATAGCCACAAGCCATAAAATGGTTAGTGTGTAAGTCATTACTTCCCAGATAATAGCACAACTTTCTGAACATGCAGGCACACGAGCTGAAAAGAGAGAGTGGAAGAAAAGATAGTCGTGAGATTTATAAAGCTTGGCAGATGGGAAATTTAATACAGTGGAAATTTCCTAATAAATAATGTGGATTGCCTAGAAATTGGAAAATAGAAGGGATGTGAAGGTTCCAGTAATGGTTTGTTAATAAAACACCAGCCGGAAGGATAGCAATTATTTATAGGTATCAGTCTGTAATTGTTTTTATGTATTTATTTTTGGAGTAAAATGTCTGACAGTGTGTGGGGCTTGTATTTTTAGACAGACTAGGCAGCAAGTGCTGTGCTATTTTTGTGAGTCCCACTAAATTTCCCTGAAGAGCTGTCCAGATGTCCAATTTTCTGATCATTTTTCTTAGTAATCAGAGTAACTTGTAGTCAAATTGAAGGAGACACTAAATTCAATTATGTTTGAAATATTCCAAACTCCAAATTGTCCATATGAGTGGCCAAGTAGTGACATTTTGCCTTCTAATGTGCACAAACTTTGTTTCATGCACAAGATTATTAAAGATGTTGCATAGAATTACATTTAGGTTATGTGTATAAGGTATGTGTGACATATAAATGAATTCTTTACTTAGAGCTGGGCTCCAAAATATGTCATTATGTACATATGTGCAAATACAGGTATCCAAAAAAATAAAAATCAGAATCCTGAACATTTCTGGTCAGATTTCAGATACTCAACCTGCAAGAATCTACACAAAAATACAATTTTATTCACAAAAACGTTTGCCTCCTTAACAAACAATGCTGATTTTTGTGCAAAAATACAACATATTATTTTTTGTGCAAAATAACTCCCAAAATGTGAATTAGGAAGAAAATTGCTGAAATTACTCATGGTTTCCTGCAATAATAAAATCAGCAAAATTTACATCTCTAGTTCTAATTGCTAGGAAGTATAGATGAAAGAAAAAGCAGATTAATGGAAAGTCGAGTATGTGTTCACTCTAGGTCTCTTGGCATTACTTCGCGAACAAAGATTCTTAGGAAGGACTCATCCCACGCTTTTTACAAGCGCATTGATGACTAAAAAGGCCAATCTGAGATAGGGTTGAGTCGTATGAGATTTGGTGACGAAATAGTCTGGCATGGTATGAAGCACCTTGGAGTATTTCTATGCTCCTGAAGAATTCCAAACCTATATGCATAAGCTCATAGACTGGACATTGAGAGCTTCCTAAAACAATCACAGAGCTGTCTGTTTTGGAGTTGGGGATACTGTCCCTGACATTCAAAATCTGTGTCTTCTTTTGTTGGTGCTCAAGAGGTAAGTCTAGCCTTTAGAGCTCAACAGCAGTGGTAGTCTGCTGAATTTGGGGAGTATGGGTGAGGAGACAATTTGGATTTGTTTGCGCAGTTAATAAGCAACTGTCATCTTGTATGTCTAGAATATGAAAATTGAGAAGCCTAACACTTCATCTGAAGAAAGACAGGAGTCAACTGTTATATAGATGAGATACAGATTAGTAAAAAGCAGAATATTAGGAAAATAAGCAGTCTGCCCCCACACCACATTTCCATCATGACTGATGAATTATGTTTAAAATAATTGGAAGCAGGGTACAGTTTCCACTCTTCAGGCCATACCTCCAGAAACCCCATCTGGGATTAAAGTCCTTTGTTTAATTACCATAAAATAAATCTAAGATAAGTTTCTTCGTATGTGGTGGGCAGAAAATTAAGTTGGTATTTATTTATTTCAGGCTTTTATCTCCCGTCCTATCTCAACCTCCGCAGAGGGACTCAGGATGGCTAACGAAACGGCACCCCTTGGTGCCCATACCAGAAACATAAAAATACAATTTTACAGCAATATGGCAATAAAACAGTATAAGAGAGTATAAAACAATATAAAAACAATCAAGCAGTCAGCAGTTGCCAGTTTTAATCATCATCTAAGGGGCAGTCAGTCCGTTCTATAAAAGTCATCATGTCAGCAAGTCAACCTAATCTACAAAGGCCTGATCCCATAGCCAGGATTTCACTTGTTTCTGGAAGGTCAAGAGGGATGCAGCAGATCTAATTTCACTTGGGAGGGAGTTCCATAGCCGAGGGGCCACCACAGAGAAGACCCTGTCCCTTGTCCCCACCAGACGCGATTGCGACAATGGGGGAACAACGAGCAGGGTCTCCCCGGATGATCTTAGGGTGCTAGGTGGATCGTAGCGGGAGATACGTTCGGACAGGTAAACTGGGCCAGAACCGTTCAGAGCTTTATAGGCCAAACCAGCACTTTGAATTGTGCTCGGAAGCTGATAGGCAGCTAGTGGAGCTGGCATAGCAAGGGTGTTGTGCACTCCTTGTACCCAGCCCCAGTGAGCAACCTGGCTGCCGAACGTTGCACTAGTTGGAGCTTCCGGGCAGTCTTCAGAGGCAACCCCACATAGAGTGCATTGCAGTAGACTATTCGTGATGTAACCAGAGTGTGGACCACCATGGCCAAGAGACTATAAAGTTCTAAATTATCCCAAGAGACTATAAAGTTCTAAATCAATCCAAGCCTGGTTGTGCGTGTTGACATTTCTCCAAGGAATAAACCATCACTTCTCTAATCTTCTAAGGCCATTTCGGATAGCTTGCTCAAGGAGTTTGAAAACCTGCAGAGTGAGGGGGATACTGCATTTTCCTGGGCTTCACACCCTTGTTGACATGTACCAAATTAGGTAGGGCCTATGCTATGGAGCATTGTGCTCAAAGTTGGAACCTAGGCAGGGTCAGCTCTTATATGTTCCTGGATGGATGACTACCAGTGAATCCCAGGTATTGTGAGCTATATTTCAGAGGAAGGAACTGTGCAAACTACCTCTTGAGTAGACCTTGCCCAAGAAAATCCTATGAAATTCATGGGGTTGCCATTAAGTTGGCAAGTTGCTTAAGATATATACTTACACATGCAGTGGGGCTCCTGAAGACCTATGTGTTTTTTGCATATGGAACTTTTAACACACACAACAAGCTTAGTGTAGAAGTGCTGTAGGTTCTTAGCTAGGACTCTTAAGAGCAGATTGGTCCAGATGCCTGTCTGCCTAGTCTTGCTAATGCACTCAATAGCTTTACAGCTTTATCCCAACTGAAATTCCATATGCAAAGGGCCTTACTAATCACTGGCTTTGTTTAACGGAGACTGGGGTGTCTATTTGTTTATTTGTTTGTTTGCTAATCTGCAAAGTCTGCTCCCAGCCAGGAGGAATAGTTTGAAGTCCTTGTTAAATTACATTTTGAGGACTGTGTTGGTAGATGTAAACTTTCTTCTCTCTTAGGGAATGGTCTTGAAAGATAAAACAGTGGGCAAGTCATGGAGGAGGCTCAGGAGTTATTTGCATTACAGTACTGTATTAGTAATACAGACTGAAATCTCCCTGTCACAGCGCAAACAAAGGAAGATTTCCCTCCGCCCCATCTCTTGCATAGAGATGGACATGGGAAGCAGCATGTAAAATAACAAACCCCACGTACAATCGCAAACTCAGATAATCTCTTTAGTTTGGTTTACTCCACTAAGCACCAGTTCTTTTAGACGCCATTGAGAAACTGAGAAAGCACCCCTGGAGCTGTGCTACGGGAAACTCACTTTTCCTAACTTCCAGACTACATTTTGTTTTTGTTTTTATTCTTTTCTCCTGGGCACCCCTCACCTCCACCATTGCCGCTTTCTCTCTTCCTTTTTTCTTTCCCTGCGAACAGTATGAAAAGCCCCGAAGTGGATAAGTATCTGCTTCTAGGGCATTTAAATGGGATGCCATGCAGAGAATCCCTCTAGACAGCTGCTTTGGTTCCAGGCCAAGCCTGCATTAGTCCTGGAGGGAATTAATTACAATACATTAATATGTAATATGTGGCCATTATATCTGTAGCAATGTTGCCTTTCTTTACTTATATAGTGAATGATTATTATGCTTTGCATTTGCAACATTTGCACCCACGGTTCAGCCAGAGCTATAAATGGTTAATTAACCTGAAAAATATTCTTGCCAAAAAGGTTTTAAAAATTAATTTTATCTCCACTTGAAATTGCATGTTTTCAGGACTGCGGGAATGATCTTCTGAAACACTCTCTTAAACTGGTGCCAGTCTCATTCCCTTAATATATTTTTTCTATTATCTGATTATAGTTTGCTCATCAATCTAACTTTGCAGTATATTGTCAACCCATAGGATTTAAGTAGATTTGCTCAATTTAGGTTAATGGCTAGTGTCCCCTAGGTATGGTCCCAAATCTCTATTCATCATCCACTTTTCCCACTTTCATTTTCAAGGAGATGGGCTTGGTGTGATTCCCCAGGCACGAAAATGTTTTCAGCAGTCTGTTTTCAACAGTCCAGTCAAGATAGCTATGGTTCCTAGATCTCGGGACCTGAACCCTCATCTCCCTTTATTGTGGACTAGCTTGGGGACATGACGGTACCTGGGTTATTTGAGAAAGGCAGTTTTGCAAAGTTTGGTAATATCAGTTTGGTAATGTGTAATAATATTTATTAGAAAAAAGCCAGTCTTTCATTTTTCATTTTTTAGAAATTGCATAAGGCTGTGGGTGAACTAAAATTTCCAGAATCATGGTTCAATCCTTTCCAAACTCTGCCATTATTCAAAGTTGGCCATGTTGGGTCTGTGGGTCTGTGAGCTAAGTTTGGTTCAAGTTTGGTCCAGATCCGTCATCGACTGGGTTCAGTGTTCTCTGAATAAGGATGAACTACAACTCCCAGATTATTAAAACTTCCATCCTGTTGGGTGGGGTCATGCAAATTCCACACAAGGGACCCTGGGATGCCTGCCTGTGGTGAAGGAAACACGTCAAATCTTGGATGAAATGTGAAAGAAAATAATCTTAGTGGTGGTAGTGGGAATTGTAACTGTTGTGTTTGTGTATGTCCTAAAATAAAATATATATTTTTAAAAATCTAGGATGAAATTGTCTCCGAATGAAAACACTCCTTGGCTGGTGGGCCATAGTGTTTTGGGGACAACACTGGCAGCAATTGGGCTACATATTCATGGTGCTCACTATAACCTGCAATGTCAGTTGAGGGAGTTCCTTCGGAGGCTTCTCAGCACTTGGAACTATCCTGTTTGTGGATGCTGAAGGCTGTCTGTGTCAATGGACACCTCCACCACATACACATTTTTCACTTTTATTGTGTGTGTGGATGGATGGAAGATAGATATGCAAGTCAAGATGAATATCAGTCTCTCAGCCTATCATCTGAGATGAACACGAATATTTCACAATAGAATACAGGAAGTTTGAATGGCTTGGAAGAAGCTTTGACCTATCTTACAAGGAGATGGACAATTTACATGAAGCCAATTCTCTGCAATCATCTTGAGTTCATGTCTCAGAAATGGCTTGAGTAAATAATAAAATGAAATGACAGAGATATGAAAAAGACCCAAGGATCAAACTGAAGATAAAAACCATACATTATTGAGAATTTTAAATGTTTGGGGTACAGACTCACAGGATATTTGAGTAAACTAAATTCTATCTGTGTGTTTAGATTTATTGGGATTTAATTTCCAAGAAGGCACAGTCAGCTAGTTAATTTTGCATCCAGATCACATGAAAGCAAATTTGTAGCTTAATTATACTTTTATCCCAGATCATTCCCCCCCCCCCAAACCCAATTTTATACCAAAACGGAGTTTTCAAAACTTTTTCAAAGACCTAGTACAAAAGCAAACTATTGAGAGGCCTCCCACAATTGATTTCCAGTTCCCATCTTACTCTTATTCTAAAGTTTAATCTGTTTCCCTTTAATTTCTTGTCCCATTGATCACCCCTTACTGTCTTCTTAAATATGAAAGAAGACAAAGTGCAGAATTCTGGGAGGAAAGGGGTGTCAAAATGGTGGATTGGTTGCAGGAAGAGCTGTAGCTGGAGAGTAGGATAGAAGAGGTGAACAATGTGATTGTCATCTTTAAATATTTGAAAAGATGTCATGAAGAAGGGATGCCATGAAACACTGTGACTCATAGTCTTCAAATATTTAAAGGGATTTGGGTTATTGGGTGTAGGATGTTTTTGGTCCAGTGTAAGGTGAGAAGAGAGAGGAAAAATACATACATACGAAAGCTCTGCTGCTGCAAAGACTAGAACACAATGCAGTGGGGGGAGGGGAGATTCCACCTAAACATGAGCTACCTGTCTGAAAAATTATTCAAGATAAGAGCTTGATACACTCTGCCACTTGGAAAGTCTTTAAACAGAAGCTAGATGACTGGCTTTCAGGAGTGTGTTATCCTTTGTGGTTTCTTCCCATTCTTCCCATTCCAATTGTGATTGTGTAAAAGGAAGAGTTGCAACAGGTTGCTGAATCAAGTAATGCAGCAACAACTGATGAAATTTCCTCTTATGGACAAAAATTAAATATTTATTTATTTATTAATCAGACTTCTAGGCCGCCACTCCCGGGTGGCTCGGTGCGGCTCACAACAAGTCAAAGCACAACAAAGCATAGTTAAAAACAAAACATAGTTAAAACACATTACACACTCTAAAATCATGGGTTAAAAACACAGGATGCTGTGTGAAGGACAAGCGCACAGCATAATAAAACATAAGCAGCAAATCAATACGGAGGCTGAATATGAGCCCCTTCTACTTTTCACCCTGCAATCCTAGCTTCCATAGATGCTCCCTTCCTAGCATAATCATTGTGCAGTTGAAAGGGGGAGGAAGAGATTTAACACAATCTTCTCCAGTTGGAAATTGGCCATTTATATTTATGGGAGAAAGTCCATTGGCATTAGCGATAAGAGTGCCCATCCCCCAACACACACACCTTAATTGTAATTTGAGGACATGCTGCAGCTTATATGGAGGGAGGTATTATCCTCTCCATATCTAGCTGCAGTCTTCCTTGAAAACTTTCCCCTGCATGGCAACTAAGTTCAGGGGGGAAATCTTTTGATTGATTCCAATAGAAGTACTTCCAGCTGTACACGAACTCGTAGTTTTACTGGGGTGGGCTGATCAGCAGAGTCCATAAGATCATATGGCCCTTCTAAAAGAGCTTTAAAGGGTTTGCTTTCACTGATTATACCCTCCCGCTGGCTACATTGGATGTAATATTAATGGATCTAGTCTCAGCCTTCCAGGGTGTATGTTGCCTTTGAAAAATGCTGAAGCGCACCCGGCCTATTAATGTTTCTGCCATTACAGGTAATGAGCTTCCATAGAGTTTCCCTTCATGTTAAAACATCCCTGGTTACCTTTACCCACTCTCTCTTTTATAATGCTTGCAATAACTGGCATTTTGGGAACCCCGTGCCTCTTTTCCGGCACTGCTGATGCAACTATTCATACACCTAAGTTGCTGTGGGATGCAGATGTTTCTTTTCGCTGTAGCTGAAATGAGCCATGATCCAGCATTTCACCTTTCTGCTTCTGGTCTTTCCAGCTGAATGAAAGAGTGTCTTCCGGGGATCTTCTCCCATTAAGTTGTACAAGCAAAATCCATTTAATTTATCTGTTCCTTTTTTTTTTAAGGAACAGGATAAATTGAGACAATCACAGAAAACGTGTTTAAGGAATATCTGTGACATACTTATCTGAAGCTGCTTAAAGGAAACAAGGAAAGGGAAGTATTTGACTTCCAGGCTTTTGTTTCATCTATAAGAGGCTGTGTTTTACAGTTCTTAAAGGAACAAAGGAACAGCAGTCATATACTGTTTGGTTCTTTGAAGTAGAAGAGAAGAAGAAAGCTCTGCTCAGGTCCTACTTTATTATTGAGTAGAGGGTAGCAGATGCTAAGGGGCCGTAATAGCAGCTTCTTCCTCTTAGTTTTTCCAGAAGCTCATGACCAGTCATCTGTCAGGGATAAAAGAGTTGGCATGTGCCATACGCTTCTGTTCTGAATTGGTCTCCTGCCCTCAGATCAGAAGGAGACCTCTGTTTCTTCACCATCTTTGAAATAAAGTCCAAACGCCAGTCCAGCCAACTCCTGTAAATGGAAGAAAAGGTACAATCTTGTCCTTTCTCAGGGCCCTTCCACACAGCCCTATATCCCAGAACAGGGGTGCTCATTAGGTAGATTGTGATCTACTGGTAGATCGCAGGCAGGGTGGAAGGAAGGCTCAGTCCCGCCCCGCAGGCTCCCAATGCCGCCCAAGTGCTGCCGGACCTGGGTTATCTGAGGTCCTTTCCACACAGTTGAATAAAATCCCATGTTATCTGCTTTGAATCAGATTATATGCCAGTGTGGACTCAGAAAACCCAGTTCAAAGCAGATATTGTGTTATATATTTCACATTTTTGTAGTGGGTAGGTAGGTCACTTTGACTTGATTGTTTTATAAGTAGCTTGCATGCTGAAAAAGTGTGAGCTCCCCTGTCCCAGAATATCAAAGCTTTGAACAGGGTTATCTGAGTCCACACTCAGATAATGTGAGATTTTCTGCCTTGATCTTCTGGGATATAGGGCTGTCTGGAAAGATCCTCAGATGGCAAAATGTCTTGTTTTCAAACAGCAGGGACCACATATGTCTTCTGATGTGTTTTAAAGTTTTCAAAACTTCTCTGGATGGATTTCTGTCTCATCATGTGAACACGAGTGCACACATAAACACAGAGACATCACTGACAAGTGGTTATTTTCAAGAGCCAGTCATTTCCCACAAATACTGACCTTAGAAAGCAGTCTACAAAGTATGTAGGACACTCTCTTTTGTGTTAGTGAGGGCCCTCCACACAACCATATAACTCAGAATATCAAGGCAGAAAATCCCAAAATATCTGCTTTGAACTGAATTATCTGAGTCCACACTACCATATATCCCAGTGGGATTTTATTCGGCTGTGTGGAAGGGGCCCCAGTAAAATTCTATGCCTTCAGTAAATTAATAACACTGGTTGAGGTAACCTCCTCCTCCCTGCTCTCTTGCTGCTAGAAAGTGAAGACATTGTATTCAGACAAGCCTTTGCATTTTATTGGACAGTAGTGTGTTTTTGGAAAGCAGTGTGCCATATTTTTCATTTTTTATTGGAAAAGGTGTTTTAAATAGGTTTTAATGTTTTTAAATGATTTCATTGTTTTTTGAAATAATGTTGTTCCACTCTTTTGTAAACTAACATTTTAGCTTAATATTTTTAAAATCATTGTAAGGGACCTTGAATCCCATCTTGGGAGAAAGTGAGAATAATAAATAAAGAAATAAAGAAATGACAAAATAAATAACCTGGTGTCGTTGCTTTCCAAAACAAGTGATCAGGTTCATCCCTGCTGTCTGTCTATGGGGCATGTATGCACTTACACGGATATATACACAAAACAAATCTTGGGTAATTTTTTATTATTTTGGAGGAAGCATATCTCCATCAATTTTCCATACGTCATGACCATTGGCCACGGTGGCTGGGAGGTTTTGTGACTTACCCAAAAACAAAGTTTTCCAATCTCTAGTTGGCCAACTTCCTATCCCGCCTTTCATGACTCTTCCATCTAATGCCCATATATATATATATGTATACATAGAGAGGGGGGGATTTTAATGCTATATTAAGTACGGTTGGTGGGGATGAGGGAGAGGGCCTTCTTGGTGGTGGCCTTGTGCCTCTGAAATGCCCTCCCCAGAGAGATAAGACAGGCCCCATCACTCTCCTCCATCCGCAGGGACCGGAAGACTTGGTTGTTCCATCAAACCTTTGAAAACAATTAGTCTCAGGCCCCAGGCTCTACCCTGGCCATCAGTTAGGACCCGGCATTGCACTTTACCCACTCCCCCAGTCCTCTGTCACCTCATGGTACTAGCCCTGGCCAGACCTTTTGAATATAGTTGCTCAGTAGGCCCTGGAAATGAGTAGCCCTAGACCCCACTCTGGCCATTAGTTAGGACCTTTCTTTGCACTTTACCCATTCCCCAGCCCTATATTACCACTGCACTAACGCCGGCCGAGCCTTTTCAAACTGTCTAGGCCCACTTTGAAATTCTGGACACTGGTAGCTTATTTTACATGATGGAATAGTTTTGGAACTGGTTTTTTAAATGTATATGATTGTCTTAATAGTTTTATGTTTATATATTAAATGGCTACTCTATGTTCTGTGTTGCTTTGCTTATGTGGAAACTACCCTGAGTCCCCTAGGAGAGATAGAGCTGTAGACAAATAAAGTTTTCTTATTGATATTATATATTATGTTTTTAACTATATTTTAATTTTAAATGTCTATTTATGTTCTATGTTTAATATGATTTTAAGGTTTAATTTATAGTTACATGTCATTGTTTTAATTATTATTCTTTGGTTTGTATATATGTTAGCATTGAATTTTGCCATTACTTGTTATACACCGCTTTGAGTCCCCCCAGGGGTGAGAAAAGCGGTATATAAATTAACTAAATAAATAAATAAATTTTTCTGTATCTGATAATAACTGATGCAGTTGAATCTCTAGGATTGCATCCAAGAAAATGTAACCTCCTATCTTAAATGTTTGTTAATGTACCGTCTGATAGGTTCGGACTGCTAGATCAGGAAGGGTGCACACACTATGCTTGATATTGTGTTTTTCAAAGGCCATTTCTGTTCTTTCCCAGCTTTTCTAGGAAGAATGGCAAAAGGCATTTTTTCATATTAGTTCCCTGTCTTATCACAGAATCAAATAGTGCCTCATCAAACACCATTTCCCCCTTTATGTTGTCAGTCAGAGAAATAACTTCAGATCTAGAAAGCTATACTTTATTGAGAGAAATTGGGTTTGATTGCTTCTTGATCGTCCTGGCTTGGGAAGTCCTTTTCTTGAGGAGCAATGCTGCATTTCTGAAATATAACTTAAGTTCTTTCCTTTCATAAGTGTGATCCGTTTGACTTTGCAGCCAGATTTTCTTCTCTGTGGGTTTGCTTTATGGCCATTATTTTCTTACGTTTGTACTGATCATTTCAGAAACAGATCTTCCCAAATGCCAAAAGAGAAAAGCTTCCTAGCTTCAGCTTTCACTTGGATATTCCCAAATGAAGGTATACAGTACTCGTTAAATGAATGCCAGATATTTGTCATCTGAAATGTTAGCATACAGGAAGCAGAATATTACATAACAAGCAAGACATTTCATTCCCATTATGAGGACAGATTTGTCAAGAATCATTTCTATAATAGGTGTAAAATGTTTAATCCTACTTGCAGCAAGTACTGGAAAAGAGAATAAAAAGAGATATTCATTTGTGTTAATGTTTTGAAAGGAAAACAGCAAGGCTGGCACAGCAGCACAAGCTGAAGCAATTTCACTCTCTCTCTCTCTCTCTCTCTCTCTCTCTCTCTCTCTCTCTCAGTAGAATGGTTAAGTCTGCCAAGATAAAGAGAGGCAAAATAGGGCTATTGAGAAACAGCATGCCCAGGGCTACGGAGACCAGGGACTTGTGGTTTGAGTATTGGTCTAAAGTTCTGGTAGATTAGAGTTCAGGTCCCCACTCAGCCCTGGAAACCCATTGGGTGACCTCGGCCAAGACATACTAACTCAGCGTCAGAGGACGGCAAAGACAAATTCCCTCTGTAAACAACCTTGTCAAGGAAGCCCTCCGACAGATTAGAAATAGTATGAAGGCACACAACAGAAACAGTCTCTGAGATTCACAAAACTACCAGAAAAGGTATTTACGAAACAATCATCCCTCTGATGAGGACCTTACTTGCAGCTCTAGAGTATTACTGTTGGATTTACACATCCTTTGTCCGGTAGAACAAATATGTGTCCATGTATCTATGTCGGCCGTTGCATCACTTAACAACAGAAAATGAAAGACATAGGAATTAACTTAGTGGGTCTATCTTGGGCATCATTTGATTTCAACAGTATTTGGCCAAATGGTTCTAGAAGCTCACCACTAGAGCATGAAGTTGATGGTCTCCAACCCTTAGCATTTTGTGAATAGATAGTCTTCAAAATATTTTTTTATGTGTTTTCCTGACATCAGGAAGGGGATTGGGGAAATCTCAACCTCTAGTATCTATGTATTCTTAATGAAATCATAGAATCACAGAGTTATAAGAGACCCCAAGGGCCATCCAGTCTAACCTCCTACCACACAATTAGATACAACTAAACCATTCTTGACAGATGGCCATCCAATTTAGTTTAAACCCCTCCAGTGAAAGACATTCAACCATACTCACAAGCAGCTTATTCCAGTATTGAATAACTCTTATATCTGCAAGGAGAGAGCCTCTGCATGTACAAGGGGCGGGGCTTGTCTATACATGCTGCATTCCCTCCATGCTTTGGAAGAATGCCTGAGAGGGCCTTCTGAAATGAGCTGTGTAGAACAGAGGTTGATGGTATGGATTTCCATGAATCTATCTTATCTTCTTCTAGTTCATCAAAACAATCTGCCATGGAAATAGGGGGCCACAAAAGAAACTGGAAACACGTCTCAGTGTGCTCATAACATGATTATTTTAATCAAAAAGGCCTGACACATTTTGGCTATTGTATACCAGGAAATCTCAAATCATTTGCTGCCCAAATGCCAAAAGGTGCTAAAAAGTTGTTATTTTCTTAATGAAATACCAAGTTGTGCTCAACCTTTGGCCCTCTAAATATTTTGGAGCAAGGCCAAGATTCCCTAACCATTAACATCTGGAATTTTGGAACTTGAGGTCCAAAGTATTTGGAACCAACCTTAAAAACAGCTCAGGCACACACAGAGTACAAGGGTCTTTCTGAACTACCTTTCTCTTCCAAATCAATAATGTTGCATAACAGCTAGGCTGCAGGGATCTCTTTTTGCTGTCCTGTTCACTGCAGCACGGTAGCCTATATTGAGAAAGGTGCTATGGTCTCTCACAAATGTTCTGGCTCTGAAACTTATTATGAAACCTGTACAGAACTTGCTTGTACAGAACTGAGTAATGCCAATGATATGTCCATGTATTGCTTTTCATGCATTGCTTCAGGACTGTAGGATTGCCTTTTTTGCTCACCTCTTTTTCCTAAGATAAAAAACCTGCAATGCTTTAACCTTTCCTCCTAAAACAGGTCCAAATTGATTGCTTTGTTTACAGGGCAATCCCATCCTGCCTATGAGGGACAGGAGGCAGAGATCTCCAGCACTTGGAGATCTGACGATTCGGAGGAATCCCAAGTCCTACTTGACTTGTACCAGCAGATAAAGGGAGATGGAGCAGCATTTTTATCGATTTCTGTTCTCATTGTTTTCCATTTTGAGCTGTTTCCCTCCTGTTTGTGCCAAGATTCATGTATTATGGAAGCATGCCAGTGGCAAAGTTTTAACTAGGGGTCTTATGGATCTGCAGACTTCCCTAGATTGCCTCCAAAACATCTCCTTTATCTTGTAGACTGTGAAATATAGATTGTTATCATTGCAGTTCTTATAGTAATACACACAAGAAGAGTCAAAATACGCAGTGGTCCATTTGATCTATACTTTTTTAATATCCCAAAAGAAATAGGTATTTTGTAAAGTCAATAAGTCTTGTCCAATCAAGACCAAGCTACATCAGAATACTTTGGCTTAGCACAGGAATACAATGACACTACTGGAATTTGTTAGGAGAATCCATTTCCTTTCCTACTTCACTAGTAGTCTGCAAGTAAAGTAAAAAAGGGTTATCTAAAATTGGTTGCGATTGATATGATATTTCAGGATCTTCAGCCTTGTGAGCCCTGCTTCCATTATATCAATGTCTGGTTAGTGTTCCAATTATTTATATCATTATTTATTTGTTCAGGGTGGTTGAATCTCTATGTAAACCTTTTCTCTGCTTTTGTTAGGAAATATATTTTTTTAATCCTATGCCCCCTAGGAGAACTTTCTAATGGCTTTGGGATTGCATTGTTCTTTTATGTACCTTCTCCAGCTCTGTGTAAATCCCTCTTGCGGCAAGGCAGTCAGAACTATACACAATATGACAAGTGCATTTCACAATGGAACCTATTTCTGTAGCATACTGAAGCTAACCGAACATCCTGAATTGCTCAAATCTGCCACTTTTTCACCTCACATCACTTTCAAGAGAAGCCATCAAACACTAATAAATTTAATATCATAACAATGGCCCAGTGGCTTCCAGCCAAGAAGGGTTTTAAGAAATAAACAGGATCTCTTAATGCACCGGTTTTCAGTTTTGCCTAATCTGTGCAAATTGATAACTTAAATCCTTTTGCATCTCTACCCACTTTGAACATTCACATAGCGAGTCTTTCCATTTTTATAATTTCCCTCTCTTCTCAAGTATATTGCAATTTCTGTACAGTATAATCCTAGTACTGGTAGCTTGGTTCTGCAACATAGCATGCATCTGTGCCGATGGCAGCTTGTGGTGCGAGTTCAGGAGACTCACAAGCATTTTCTCCAACATTGTCCATGTGCCCTCATATTTCCCATATTTTGCTTCTCTGTATAGAAAAAAAGGTTTCTATACAGATTTCAGTTTTAAACTAAGGAGTGTAGATAATATTTCAAACTTGACATCCCCAGTTAAACCTTCTGCTTGTGCCATCTAATTTTACATGTGCAATAAATACATCTATCGCTATGTACTCACATTCCCAAGGTTTTCTATATAATACTATTTGTTTTTGAGGAGATCATTATTTTTCAGCAAATTAATGAGATTGTAGGTGGTTTTGACACCGAGTTCAGCCATAACTTCTTTTTACAGAAAATTGGCCCATGTGTAGCCTTAATAAGCATACTGCTCGTTGATAGCTAAGTACAAAGGAGATATGAGGGCCTGCAACAATACTCAACATCCCATCAAATTCATAGCAAACTTGACAGTTAATTTGCGTTGGGTAGGTACAATATACCACTTGAGAGGAAATGGGGTGTGGGAAATTATTCATTTATGAGGAATGGTTGTTCATTTCCTAGCACAAGAAATGCTGGCACCAGCAAGTAGACCTTGATACTGATCTACTATCAAGGTAAAGATCACCGTACTCTACATGTTTACATGCAATCAAAACAAAATTAGTAAGGCTTTCCATATTGCATAATTTTTTGCAGTTTCCCACAATATGAAGCAGGAGCTTCTACCATAGGAAAGAGGAAAATAATGTGTTTTCTCACATGTAAGTTGCCAAATAGCTCATATGCTGGCACTGCAAAATGTGTCACTGTTGTACTGTATTATCCAACTACAGCATATAAATAATGTTTTTTCATAACTATATATTTAGCCATTTCTTCTGATTTTATGTCTAACTTCAGTATTCTATTAAGGTCTATTCATTTTCTGAGCAATTCAAGAGCTCCCTCCCCTTACAGATTAATACAACAGCTTGCATATTGCTTGAGAGATTTATTGAGAGTACCCTTCCCACAATATGATTTCCGCATAATCTGGAAAAAATATTTGAAATGAAACATTTCTTGGGTTCTTGATCAAAGCATACCATAGACCAGGGGTGCTCACACTTTTTCAGCATGGGAGCTACTGATTAAAAAACCAAGTCCCAAAGATCACCTGCCCAGAAATGTAAAACGTATAACTATTTTATTATTTATTTATTTTTATTTATTATTCATTTTTATGTACCGCTCCTTCCAGCAGGCTCAGGGCAGTTTACATAAAATGAAGTTATAAAACATCAACATTTCAATTTAATAACAACAATATAAAACAGAGCATAAAAATACATCCAACCACCCCATTTCTCCCACACTGCCATATTACCACACATATTATCAGCCAGAAAGTAAGAAGAGAGGCTGTTGAACTGCAAGGCCATTTAATACTCAGCAAAGTAAACAAAGGGGCATGCAAAAATACATCCAACCACCCCATTTCTCCCACATTTCCATATTACCACACATATTATCAGCCAGAAAGTAAAAAGAGAGGCTTTTGAACTGCAAGGCCATTTAATACTCAGCAAGGTAAACAAAGGGGCATGCAAAAATACATCCAACCACCCCATTTCTCCCACATTTCCATATTCCCCAACATATATTTCTCAAGGAACAAAGCAAGCAGGGAGGCTTTGGAGCTAAAAGGCCATTTTTAAACATTAAAAATAAACAAAGAGACATGCCACAGAACAATCAAGCACCCACCCCATTTCTCCCACATTTCCATATTCCCCAACATATATTTCTCAAGGAACAAAGCAAGGAGAGAGGCTTTGGAGCTAAAAGGCCATTTTTAAACATTAAAAATAAACAAAGAGACATGCCACAGAACAATCAAGCACCCACCCCAAAGTAAAAAGGCCGACCTTTGAGATGCGGTAAGGAAATGACCCCAAAGCATCCTTCTTCTTCTCCTCCGTTGTTGCTCCTATTTCCACGCCACCAGCATGCGTGCCACCTCCAAGAGCTCACAAGAAGTCCGAGGGGCAGAATGGGCACTTCTGTGCATGCGCGCAGGGCCAGCCATGCATCGCGTCATCCAGGCCCGCCCCCTTTGGTCTCCTACAACTCTGAGTGGCTGGAGAAGGACGGAGGGAGGAGGAGGAATCCAAAAGAGGGGGCCCATTCTGCCTCTTGGACTCTGGAGCTTTTGGAGGCGGCACGCGAGCAGGGAGCGGGGAGGAGCAACGACGGGGGACTTCTTTGCAGCGTGCAGGGGTGTGTGAAGAGGACCAACAGCAAAAAAAACCTGGTCAGGGGCCTGAAGATCACCAGGATGAGGCCTGAAGATCACCCTGGTGATCCCGATCACCATTCTGAGCACCCCTGCCATAGACGCTCTCTGGACGACCTAGAAAATGCCTAGAGAAGTGTTCTCTCTCTAAGCTTCAAATGTGATTTTGTGCTCAACTTCTGACAAAAATCAACCATAGAGTCATGTTGGAAAAACACTTCTCTAACCATCCCCAGGTCCTCTATGGTATTAAAAACTCTTTGTGTACAAATGAAACAGTGTTCTGCAAGCTCATGTAATAAGTAGCATTAGTGTAAATTGATTTACCACTTAATGATTCCTTAACAAATGTAAGTTCACTGTCTATCAAAAGGAAGCCTTTTGACATTGACATTATTGGAATGTGGAGAGCACCCTGGGAGTGTAACATTTTTCATGACTCATGCTCTGAGTTGGTTTCAGATGGACTTCTTTTAGCATGGAAAGAGATTGAATTCCTTCTACTGTAGAGTTGCAAACAGCTTTCAGACAGAATTGTATTTCAATTGCTGCTACTCAGGATGGATCCAAACTAAAGGCTACTAGGCAAAAGTATTTTTGAATTGAGTGTCTAGATTGGTGTGTATGTATGTTCTGTTCCCTGTCCTCTGAACTTCTGTGTGTACTGAAGTGAGTGATCCTTGAGTTCCCATAACTTCCATAGAAGAGATTCCATGCTACCTTTGAAGTTACTTCACAAGTATTTACTGCATGGTTTCATTTTTATAGAGGAGGCATTAAATGCACTCATAAATCAAGTGCCTGTGTCATCCAGCTGCATTCCATACACTAATAGCAAATACATTCTTCAAGTGCCAATCCTTATGTAGCAAAAACTCCATTCATTTGGCAAGACAGAGGTATGAATGGGCTCTGGGGAAACCCTGAGGTTTGCAGAAGTCCCAAAAAAGATAAGGGAAACCCCAGTCCATTGACAACTGAGCAGGTTCGCTATGCCTGGAGAACTGAATGAATGCTTGGAAAAAGGTTTCAAAGAGGTCACTGTGTTAGTCTCCTTTAGCACAAAAAGTAAGAATGGAGGGTAAGGGAGGAAAAGAAATGTTGCAACATTTAAGGCTTAGTCTTTATTTTAGCATGAGCTCTCTTCGATACTATTTACTGTATTTATGCCCCGCTTTCTCTCACCCCTAGGAGGACTCAAAGCGGCTTACAACACGGCAATATTCAATGCCGCATATACACTCAGATAAAAAGCAATACATCATATACGGAAATGCAATAAAACATATAAACAACCTCAAAACTAATTAAAACTAATTAATTAAAAGCCATGATACCAAATCCAAGTCTCGATATAAACCCGCTTCTTCAGATGCAGTATTGAGTAGCATTAAGACCTCAGATATAAAGCATGTTGATACACTTGCGAGAGTAGGGCAAAATATAATAGGTTTCAGAAAGATGCAAATCATGTCTGGATGAGGTGATACAATTTTTTTAGATCTTTAGAGTGATCAGTTGGAGTGGATGTGTGAAAGCAATGAACCTGCTTATCAGAGGCCAATTTCCCTGGGTTCAAAACCCTCTCTGAGAAGCTTCCTTTTGTTATAAGTGCAGTTTGGAAGAAGGAAAACCAAGGTGAGGCCAGAATGAAATGTCTTTGATGAGATCATGGTTGACTGGGATCTTGCCTAGGCACAGCCCATAAGGGCCAGAGACTTCCATGCCAGTAGTGCAATAAATCTGTTTGGGATTTTATTCCAACCTTCACAAGACAACTGCAAGGTGCTGAATCTATTTTAGGGATAGGGTTTTAACTGAGAAGGTCAAAGTGTAAGGTCTAATCTACGATATCTAACTGAGTCGCCTTTGGGCTGAAATGGGTGGGATATAAATCTCGTAAATAAATAAATAAATAATAAGGACAGATAACAGTTGACAGAGACTAGAGAAGTTCAATCGTTTCCTCCTGTTCCTGCAATAATCTATATGTCACAGATTTTAGGCATGCTTTTTGGCTATGCAAATTGTCTACACACAGTGAGAGTGATTCAGACATATGTGCAAGAAGACATGAAAGTTTTACAGCAGTGCTACAGAACACTGCAGTGCAAACAATTGTAACATTGTGGAGCTGTTTTGAACCTCTTTCCCACCTGTTTTCCAAAACGTTTCTAGAATGTTAAGATTTTTTGAATGCAAGACTTACCTGAGCTGGTTGTTTAATTTCACATGTTAGTTTTGACTAAAGCATTCACTGAAACATGTTGAACTGAACTTCTCATTTTTGTGGTGCAAAAGAACTCTCAGTTTTTCCCCATGTTATTTCTGGCTCTGGTATCAAATATTTTGCTGAAGACGTAATGCCCAGAAACAGATCTACTTTATTAAATGAAGTACGTGTGTGTATGTGGTTTCAAGTCATCTGTCGAGTTTTGGCACTTCCATTAATTTCATAGCATTTTCTTAGGGCAAGGAATACTCAGAGATGGTTTTTCCAGTTCTTTCCTCTGAAATGCAGGCTACAACACCTGGTGTTCATTGGCAGTCTCCCAGCTTATCTTCCAAGATCAGATGAGATCTGGTGCCTTTAGGGTAGTTAGTATACTGCAATTTATTCTAGATTTTTTTAAGGTGGTTTTACTGAGATCTGCTGAGACAAGACAGGTTAGAAATAACCAACCAAACTGAAATGTTTGCCAGGTTAGAAATTCCAGAGAGCATAAGCTGGGAAGGGTGCTTTCGTATGAGTGACAAGGACATTTTAAATCAGGGCTCCTTGAACTTTTAAGCTGAGGTCTTGCTCATGGTCCCTCAGACTATTGGGAGGTCAGGCTATAGTTTGAAAAAAACATGAACGAATTTCTATGCACACTGCACATATCTTATTTGTAGTGCAAAAAAACCCATGAAAGAACAATACAGTATTTTAAATGAAGAACAATTTTAACTTTTTTGGCCTGTTTTTGGCTGATAAGAGAGTCAAATTAATTCGTATTGTTTTGTTGTTGTTGTGCCTTCAAATCATTTCAAACTTAGGGCAACCATAAGTCAAAAGTTCAGGGTGGCGGCTGGGTAAATGGCCTTGAAGGGCCACATTCGGCCCACAGGCTTTAGTTTGGGGACCCCTGTGTTAAACTATCACCTACCCTCTCATGCTCTTCTGACAGTAAAATGTGTTAGGTATCAGCTTAAAAGAAGAGTAGAATAAAACCTTCATTTGGAATGTAGAAATAGTGTGAAGGAAGGAAATTCCCAATGACCAACCATAGAGTTAAATTGACAAGACATAGAAATCTCGGGAAAGAGTTATTCTTGAGATATGGTTGGACTACAGCTCCCAGCATTCTCACCATCGTCTGTGCTAGTTGGACTGAGAGAAGTGCTAGTTGGGGCCTTCCCTGATATAATGTAAAGAAACTACATAATTTATCAGCAGCCAAACACATACAACACAGAGATGTACATGAACCTGAGAAGGTTACTATTTTGGACAACAATTCCCAGATTACAAGAGTTATAGTCCTAAAATTTAACATTTCCAAGCTCTGCATTCTTTCAATTCTCTCTCTCTCTCTCTCTCTCTCTCTCTCTCTCTCTCTTATACATACATACATGAATACATACATACATGAGAGAGAGAGTCAAGGTGAGGAGGGGGATTTTCTACTACCGAAGTGCTGCTGCAGATGATGGCAAGCTATTAGTGGCTTTCAAGAGATTTTGCTGGTTTAGGTGGCTAAAAGCATTACTTTGCAAAGCAAGAAGATTTCGAAAAGCCTATTTTGTCTGTTGGTTTTCAAGCATCTTATCCCTGATGAAACAGTTTTGAAATTAGAATGAACAATATTGTTTCTTCTCCATCATTTGCCTCACTAATAGTTAGCTTTCCAGCCCAGAGGTCAGTTTATTGCCTCCAAAATTATTTTTCTTTTATGTCTGACATTTATTATAGAGCTCAGAAAAGGCACTTTTCTAGATTGCAGATCTTGGAACCTTCCAGCTAACATGACCACCAATCATACTACAAGCTACTCATAGCTGAAAAACCCGTTAAAAATGTGAACTTTCACGAGGTCTGAATGTTATTTTGTTGGTTTCAAGTTATAAAATGTGAGCTTCTTTGTAAAGGGACCTTGTTTATAAGTGTCCATAACAAGGAACATTTGCATTTCAGTATCACAAATCAGTTGAAAGAAGTCCAATGGTTTGTGAGTCCAAAAGAAAAACTCTGGCCAAGTGAAATCTTCAGACTTCTTTTTCCTTCACAGTTGATCTGTACAATTGAGTTTCCAAGTGGAATATGAAACAACATTCATAATAGGTGAAATTGGCTAAAAATATAATGGTGAGCTGGACATATCTGAAATGCAACAGTCGACATAGCAATCCTAAAATTCTCTATCCATTTTGACTTAAATTGCATATAGATAACATTAAAAAGAGGCACACATAGGTCATGAGGTTTTTTTTCCAGAGCTGAAATGTCCCTGCTTGTAATTTAAAGCCTTTGTTTCCATTGCCTTTCCTAACTACCTAATTAATTCCTTTATGCCTTCTCTCATTGCTGCCAGTTATGCTGAATCCATTTACTTGTGCCTTTATTTTTCCCCCAATTAAATTACACAATTACTTATTTCAGATATGAACAGAACAAATATGTACCCATACTCTATAATTCAAGTGCCACTAACCGCTTTGTTTTAGTGCTACAGTGTTCTGAACCCACAGCAATGGGATTGGCTATTTCTGTATGTTTGTTCCTGCGAATGAGCCTGGGTGTATCTGCACTGTAGAATGAATTCAATTTGACACCACTTTAACTGCCATTGCTCAGTGCTGTGGAATCATGTTGTAGTTTTAGAAGATCTTTAGTGTTCTCTGCCAAAGAGTAGTGGTGCCTCACCAAACCACAGTTCCCAGGATCACATAACATTGAGCTATGATAGTTAAAGTGATGCCAAAGTGCATTCATTCTACAATGTAGATGCACTCTCTGATGCTTTATATACCAAGCAAAGTAGCGGTCCCTAAACTGCTGGTCCTTGGCACATTTCCAAGAAAGGAAAGAATAGCTAGCCAATTTACACAAATATGGTACCCATCCTTAATGCATAATAATAATAACAACAACAACGTTATTCTTATATCCCGCCTCCATCTCCCTGAAGGGACTCGGGGTGGCTTACATGAGGACCAAACCCAATATAAACAAAGTTTATAAACAGTAAAATATATTAAAACAATTAAACAAATAAAATGTAAAACATCATAAAACATAAACCAAACATTAAACAATCAGTAACTGAGAAAAGTAGGCATGTGCAGATTTGAAACTAATAGGGCAGAACAAGGGCTTGTGCATATGCAAAACTGTAGGGCCAGGGCTGGGAATAAAGTGCTGGAGATCCAACCAAAATATTAGGGCTAGGCAGACTTAATCAGTAGTTAAACCATTATTCAAAGACACAGTGGAACACCCAAGTTTTAAACTGCTTGTGACGGAAAGTGGACAGGGTGGGGGCTCATCTAATCTCCCTGGGGAGAGAGTTACAGAACTGTGGGGCCACCATCGAGAAGGCCCTCTCTCATCCCCACCAACTGTGCTTGTGATGAAGGTGGAAGTGAAAAAAAGGCCTCCTAAGCAGATCTTCGCGCTCGTACCGGGTTCATAGATGGAGATATGAACACCTAGATAAGCAGTACCTGAACCGTTTGGGAGGGGATTCTGGGCTGGAATGTGTCCAGAGGAGGGCAACTAAAATGATCAAGGATGTGGAGAACAAGCCCTATGAGGAGCGGCTTGAAGAGCTGGGCATGTTTAGCCTGAAGAAGAGAAGGCTGAGAGGAGACATGATAGCCATGTATAAATATGTGAGATGAAGTCATAGGGAGGAGGGAGCAAGCTTGTTTTCTTCTGCCCCGGACGCAGAAGAAAACAAGGACGCAGAACAATGGCTTCAAACTACAAGAAAGGAGATTCCATCTGAACATTAGGAAGAACTTCCTGACTGTGAGAGCTGTTCAGTAGTGGAACTCTCTGCCCTGGAGTGTGGTGGAGGCTCCTTCTTTGGAGGTTTTTAAACAGAGGCTGGATGGCCATCTGTCGGGGGTACTTTGAATGCGATTTTCCTGTTTCTTGGAAGGTGGTTGGACTGGATGGCCCACAAGGTCTTTTCCAACTCTATGATTCTATACTGGTATTGGACATCAAATAGCTTGATATGCACTGCATTAGACAACAGCCCCCATCATCACCAGTCACTGACCATGCTCCCTGGGTCTAATGAAAATAACAGCCAAAAAACATCTTGAAATCAATGGCTAAATAATGGTGATCTAAATATTTGTGGTGCATCTTTGTATAGAATAGATATTGCCTGTCACAAACACACACAAAAACACACACACATTCCTAGTTCCAATGTATTTGCATATAATAAATGTAGTAAATCCCTTTCTCTCCTTGTAATGGTCCAAGTTGTTTTCTGCTAGAATTCTTTGTGAGCTCTACAAAAGTGCTGTGGTTTATGGATCCGACAAAGGTTTCTTCCTAATCTCCTTCCGTTCCTCCTTTCTTCCCCTTGTGTTAGGTGACTCACACGCAGCTGGTTTTATTGAAAGGCTTTCCTTTTCTCATTTGAGGGAAATGATGAAAACATTTTAAAATGATGTCAGGGTTTACCTCTGAAGCTCATAAATGGGATGATCCAAGTCAGAGATTAGAACGTTTCATTTAAAACACAGAGAGAGGAGGAGAGAAATTGTTTGAAGCTCCGCGTCTCATTCTGCCAACTCAGCAACATTCATTAACTTCTCACTGAAGGTTGTTGAGCAGCCGAATCCAATTTCTTGGGAGATTATCGTGGAGAAATTAAATTAATAATCTTCAAGAGGAGCAACTGATGATCACTTTTGGCAGGCACATTTCTATGTAAGATATTGTCAGCTCTTTTCCATTTGAAGGATGGCTTGAGCGGTCCCAAGGGGCCAGAGACTGTTCTTCAAGCAAGACAGAGATCTGTTTTCTTGTGACTGTAGTAAGTCATGGGGAAATGGGCTGCCCTCCCCACCCGCTTTTCATCTTCTTTCTGAATGTGTCACTTGCACCAGACATACATGCATATTTTGGTGGAAAGAAATTGCTGTCACTTCAACATCAGATGCAGAGAGCTTCTGACAGGACAGAGGGAGTCGGGGAAAGAGCAGGCGAGGATCTGGTTTCAGAATGAGGTCCATTTTTGACGTCTTCTCTTTTTTAAAGCATATCATTTTATTAAGTAAAATACAACTACAGCCAATAAAACAGCAAGTGGAGAAAAACTATACACGTAGTAGATATCTAACAAGCACAAAAGCAATTACAATTTCTACCTACAACTTATTATGCAAACAAACCACTGACATTAAATTTTACTTCCCGCTGTCTTACCAAAGACATTTTTCATGCCCTGGTGCCTGACAAAATAAGAGGCACTAGAAATATCTGATTAAAAATTCTAAATACGCTTTCCTAAACTGCAAATCCCAGAGGATGGAACCATGACATTTGGTGGAAACATAAGGCTTCCATACTGGGAGAAAGGCAAGATATAAACGAACAAATAAGATAGTTGCATGCATGGCAATGCTCTTGGTGAAAGAAATAGTTAGCCACCTTCTCTTTCATGCTGTTCCTCTTTGCTTTCTTTAGCCAAATCTCTATGGGTGCACCTACACTGTAAAATTAATACAGACTGACACTACTTTAACTGCCATGGCTTAACACTATAGAAAAATGGAAGCTGTAGCTCACCTTCCTTACCAAAAACTGCAAGGAAACTTAACCACACGACAACTCCTAGGATTCCATAACATTGAACTCTGCTTGAATATCAAGCAAAAGTGGGTGATAGAAATAATAAGATACGAAAGCTGACTGGCACAACCTGAGGATCACAATCGGACACAGCAAAGACATTTGCCATTGCACTTTGCTACTCTGCTGCTAAGAACGGGTGCCCCCTGTGGAATACATCTCATCATGTTAAAACAGTGGATGTTGCTCTTAATGAGACATGCCACATTAACACATGATGTCTACACCCAACACCACTGGAGAAATTATACTGCTTAGTTAATTATATTGCACCACCTGAAAGGACCAAGGCATTCACATCTCCGGCCCATCCTCTGTTCTGATATTGGCCAGCAAGCCAATGCCTTAAATCAAGAAATAGCTTCCTAAGATCTACGATGATACTCATAGGAACACCTCAGCAAGCGAGAGTCCAAAAGTGGCAGGTGAAAACCCAGAAGCTCAATCAGTGGCTGATACTAAATGAGAGACACTCTCCTGGGCACACAGAAAATTTGGCGACCTGGAAGGCGCTGAACAGGCTGTGCTCTGGCACCACAAGGTGCAGTTCCAAACTTAAGAAATGCGACTGCTAAATGGAGTCCATGACATGTGTCACGACTTGACACTGCAGATTATATTATTAACACTCCCAGTAATTACTGCCACCAACCTAATCTGTGATCAGGATTTAATTTATTAACTAAGATGTTTAATTATGCTCCTTTACACCAAATCACCCACTGTGAGGAAAACTGAAAAGACAGAAAGATGGAGGCTTGTGAAAGTTAATAAGAAAAGAATTTATTAACTATCAAACAGGCTAACAATTAGGCACAGATCGTATTGGTTCTTCAGTGAGACAACAAGAGCGTACGGTTACAGAAAAGAATAATTGATTATTAGCGTGATGGTTGTCTGGATCTAAAATACTTAAATATGTGCTGGTGCGTAGTGGTTTCTACATATAAAGGCTATTGCTTCTTCTTAGGATCTTACATTCAGTTCCACAGACAGTACTAAGACTTGTCTCCCCAACTCCCCAACTAATAATTAAACTAGAGGGTAGTTGATGTAACTAACTGGAACTTCTATTACATAGACAGTTCCCTGAGTCTTGTTCACAGTATGCTAACATACTAGATTAGCACCACAGTCTCAGAGCCCCACCTGTCTCCCTATCACAAGAGACGACAAGGTGTTCTAACGGACTATTCCCAGTCAGTCCTTCTGGCTCTAAACTAAAGCGTCACCACTGGAATCTCTCCTGGCCCTAACAGCTGTCAGTGCTAGGTCTTGACCCCCTTAGTCCAGCCTATTCCCTTGTGGTGGTTAGCTATAGATTAGACCAGTGTTTCTCAACCTTTTTTGAGCCACGGCACACTTTTTACATTTACACAATCCTGGGGCACACTACCAACCAAAATGACACAAAATGACACTAACACAGTGGTTCTCAACCTTTCTAATGCTAAATAAGGTTCCTCGTGTTGTGGTGACACACAACCATATTTCCGTTGCTACTTCATAAATAATTTTGCTACTCTTACGAATTCTAATGCAAATCTCTTAATATGCAGGATGTATTTTCATTGCTACACATTGAACATAATTAAAGCCTAGTGATTAATCACAAAAACAATTATGTTTGGGGGAGTATGGGCAACGGATGATGGGATTTGCAGTACCTTCAACCAATTCAGCTCTGACTTCAACAGACCACTGAGATTCCCCACGAATGACAGACCTAGACCAAACTTGGCACACAGAACTCCCATGACCAACAGAGAATACTGGAGGAAGTTGGGAGGAATTGACAGTGATTTATGGGAGATGTAGTTCGCCTACATCAGGAAAGCACTGTGAACCCAAATGACTATTAATCTGGACCAAACTTAGCATAAATACTCAATATGCCCAAAATTGATCAATGGTTGGAGTTTAGAGAAAATGAATCTTGACATTTGGGAGTTGCAGTTGCTGGGATTTATAGTTCCTCTGCCATCCAAGAGCATTCTGAATTCCAACAAAAATGGAATTGAATAAGCTTGGCATACAGGTTGGGATGGAAAGGGGCTGGAAAAGTGGGAAAGACTCCAGTCTGGTGTGTGTGGGGGGGGGGATTGGGAGAAGGTAAAGAGGAAATTGGGGAGGTAAAGAGGAGCAGCTGGAAAAGATTGGAATGGGGAAAGGAAGACTGCAAAATGAGCACGACGGGGGTGCAAAGGGGAGCCTGGAATAGTGGAAAGATTGAAATGGCAAGGGGTAAGTGGAATAGATTGAGGTGGGGATGGGGGCTGGAATAGTGGGAGGGGCTGGGTATAGTAAAGAAGGGGAAAACTAGAAAAAGGGAAGACGGGGTGGGAAAGGGGTGTTGGAAAAGAGGGGGGAAACTGAGGTGGGAAGGGAGGAAGTGGGAAGGACTGGGGAGAGGAAGGTGCGCGCGAGCGACCCAAAAGAAGGAAATCAAGCCAGGCACCTTTTGCCGCCCCCCGCCAACCTCTCCCCGTGGCTCCTTTTCTCCCTCCTTCTTAACCCAGTCCAAAGGAGTGGGGGAGGGAGTGCTAGGAGGAAGGAGGAGCAGCCCAAGGCAAAGCTCAGGGGTGACGGCAAGGAGAGGGAGTGAGAGAGAGAGAGAAACCCACACAGAGGGCGAAAGACAGGGAGATGGAGGTCCCAGCAGAGCAAAGGAGGCGGCACTCAGGGTTGCTGCTTCTGCTTCCCCTCTGAAGCATCGCCGCCGAGCCTGCCTCCTTCCCTGGCCTCCTCCTCTTCTCTCCCCTCCCTTCCCCTCAGCTCCCCAAGGCGCCCAGGTTCCTGTGGGCTCGCTTTCGGAGGAGGAGGAGAGGGTCGCCCGGCCCCTCCCCTCCTGAGCCTCCCTGCCTCTCTAGGTCTAGGTCCTAGAGAGGGTTGGGTTCCCCAACCCGCTGTTCCTTGATCAGCTGGTGTGCCGCGGGAAAACCTTGGAGGGGGAAGAAAGGCGGGGGGAAGAGGTTTTCTTGCGGCACACCAGCTGATAGCTCACGGCACACTGGTGTGCCGAGGCACAGCGGTTGACAATGACTGGATTAGACTGTCAGTCTCTATTGCAGAGGCTCTGATGATACTCCCCCAGAAACCTCGCTCAAGACTCCTCAGGCTCAGATCTTTCTCATCTGAAGCCTGGCACAAGACAGAGAAGGCTCAGATGCGTCTTATCTGAAGCCTCTCACAAGACTAGACTAAAATCTTTCTGCCAGGAATTCTTCTCCTAGTCAGCTCAACTCCTCCCCTCTGGCACCCAGCCAATCACAGGGAAGACAGTGTATCTGAGCAGAGTGACTCTAAGGCCACACCCCCTCTCTCTGGCTTTGACCTTCTCCTGATGGCTGCTAGCTGAAACTCCCTTACTAAAATGGATGCCAGCATGTTCCAAACAGGGATCCAAACTTCCAAGCAGGATTCGGGCTGCTTAGGACGGGTGAGTCCTTACAACATGCGAGTGCAGAGAAGAACAAACCATAGACCACCTACTACAATCCAACCTGAGCCCTGACACTTGTGCAATAGAGGACCATCTCACAGCAACACCAGAGACATTCCAAGTGGTCCAGCTTCTGGTCAAAGGATAATGCCAAGTTTTAAACTTTGTTTGTGTTTTTAAATAACATTTTAACTACATCCTCGATTTGCTTCTAACACGATAAATAAATAAATAGCATTGAGCCATGGCAGTCAAAAGTGGTGCCAACCTGCATTCATTCTTCAGTGCAGATGCACACTTTTTCCCATTTGTCAGGGCCATTGCATTTCATCATAAAAGCTATATGGTAGAATTTAAGCAATTAAGCTACCATCAAAGCCGACATCTTTTTCCTCATAAAGAATTGTTATTGCTATTGTTGCTTTATAAAAGAAATAATGTTTCAAAACATATAGTAGCAAAACCAGCCATCATAGCTGTCACATTTCATGCAAGCCTACAGTTTGTCTTGATGACAGCTGTATTAATATATCGGGGTTGCCTTGACATTTGTATTTACTGCTAGCTGTTGCAATGTAAACTTTGCATTTTCAATATTTTTAAGTTGCAATAGTTTTATAAATATTTCCAGCATTGCTCCCCAAAATGAAAACATTTTTTAAATATATATATATGTTTCGCTAAACAATTTGCAATAATTACATGTGCTCTGAAACCTAAGAAGAGCGTAATTTCTTCCACCCAAAATAAGTTTGCAATGTAAAAGGGTTTCCAAAATCACATTATCTACTAGTGGAAGTTGTTGAAGGATACATTCCTAGTGTTTGTTTATCTATGCATGTGTGTGTGTGTGTGTGTGTGTTGTGTGCACTCTTTGTGTGTGAGTGTGTGTGTGTGAAAAGATCACATGGAAGATGGAAAGAGATATAAGGAGCAAGCTGACCTTCGTCTTTCTTAAACTCCAATTGCACTTCCTTCACTTAAGCCATATATCTTTGATTCTATACTAAGCATGACATTCAGTTTTCAGGAAATCAATACAACATTCTTTGCCTAAGCCCAAGTCCCCTTGCTCGTTCATCTTACATACTGTGTTATAACTAGGCATATTTCCCATAGGCATATCCTTCAAACATTTGCCTCCTCCTTTCTGTCTCTGTGACTGACAACCTGCCTGGCTATCGGAGAGAACAGTCCTACCTGAACAAAATGGGTACCTTTTCCACGGAGCCGTGTCTGGCTGCCCTGTGAGCTTTGGGAGAGCAGCTCCAGCCAAATGGGAATTGCTCACTGCTGTATACAAACTGCTGTCTGCGAAATTAGGGGGAAAATGCAAGAAGTGTTGTGATTAATAGGCAGATTTGGAAACTTTGAAGCAGGGCAGCCTGTAGATTTATCACATCACTGATACCATTGGCAATGTTTTAACTCTCAGCTCTGCAGCTGCATTGAATTATTCATTATTGTATATAAAAAGGCTGGGAGGCTTCTGGGGGCAAGGCTATAGGACCCATTTGAAAGCTGAAATGGAAGACTGTGTAATTAAAAATAATTATTTAGTTTCATTTATTCACCCTGGTTGGATTTCAACTCCCCTTTCGACATACGATCATCATCAAAATGATTGTGTGCATTAGTTCTTCCTCGCTTTCCATCCAGTGATGGGGGAAACACATTGCATTTAAATTAGGCAGATTATCCTCTTCATCTTGAGACAGTTTGGAGAGCGTTTTCATCTTGATATCCTGCAAGGCAGTTGGCTAGTGTGAATAATGACATACCTTGTGCAAGTGGACTCCAAGTAATGTATACACAAGCAAAAAGCTATCTGTTTTGTGCAAGCTTGCCTTTTACATGAACTTTTCATAGTTGCTCAAGATTTTATAATAACTTGGATCTGCGAAGATGGAATACAGGCCTTGCCAGCACAGAGATTGGCCTCTTTGCAAGCAAAATGGCCTTGAATAACTAAGCATGAATACCACCTATTTTTGTGCTTAGTCTTAAGAGTGGGCGACAAATCAGATAGCTTTTTCTTAATTTGAAACTGGATTTGTTTGAAAAGCTAGTTCTGGGTTTGGGTTGTTTGTTGTGTGTTTTCCAGGCTGTGTGGCCATGTTCCAGAAGCATTCTCTTTTGACATTTCATCTGCATCTATGGCAGGCATCCTCAGAGGTTGTGAGCTCTGGGTTTGTTTGTGCACCTCTTTTATTTCCTTTCTTTTAAAAAGCCTTTTGGTCTGTCTACAATAAATCCTGCAGAAGAAAACTATGAGAATTTTTCACACAACCCTGGATCCCTAAAGTAGAAGACGTATTGGTTGTGCAACATTATCCCAAACATAATGCACAGTGAGTTAAACCCTTGTGCTGACAGGACTGAAGACGGTGAGGTCACAGGTTTGAATCCAGGGAGATGAGCTCCCTCTGTCAGCTCCAGCTCCCCATGTGGGGACATGAGAGAACCCTCCCACAAGGATGTTAAAACATCATAAACATCCGGGTATCCCCTGGGTAACGTCCTTGCAGACTGCCAATTCTCTCACACCAGAAGCAACTTGCAGTTTCTCAAGTCATTCCTGACACAAAAAATCCCAAAAATAGAGGTCCCACTCTATTTCGTAGGTCTTATGCCCAAGTAAGTAAACACAGGATTATGGCATGAAGGTACAAAGTGCAGATCTAGGTTTTGTTGGTCTTCAACTTCCATCACCCTTCGCAAATGCCTATGCTGTTCAGGGATGATAGGACTTGAAGTCCGTCAACATCTGGAGGGACACACTTTGTCCACCCATCTGTGCAGTGTGATAGTAAATACGTTTACTCAAAGCGAGCCCCTCTGCTTCTGCGATGCCAGGTCCCTGTATGATGCATTGCAGTAGCATAATCCGTAGCTTACCAGAGCACATATAACTGAATTGCATCTTAAAGCCATCCTTGTTAAATGCTGATCCAGTCTTCTAGAGACTTTAAAAGGCAACTGGGATCAGGGAGAGTTTAATTCCAGCAATCTACTAGTATGAAACCATGTTTCAATGAGTGTTAAGAGGAAATGGAATTCCTTAGAGCAAGAAAAGTATACAGGGGAGTCTCATATGGAAGACATAATATACGTGGCTGAACATACCTTCTTACAATTTCTCCAAAAAAGTTCCTTTTTTGTTTGAAAAATGAAGAAAAGTAAATTGCTTTGCCTGAGTTTGTTTCCATGTGGAATCGAGAGTTTCCAAATTAACCCAGTCCAGTCCTCCTGAGTGCTTTACAGCGCTGGGTTTTCATTTACTTGAGCTATTAACTGCTTCCCTCCTTATTCAGTCACTCAGCGGGGATTGCATGAATTACCTCCACCAGTGAACTTGATCTGTCACAGAATAATGGCATGTTAGCAGGCTTCTTGATAGAAGGCCGACGTGCTTTCTGGTATGAGTCATATGGATAGTCTATGCTCTTGCTTATTTCAGTGACCCTGTGAACCTCGTATAATGTGTATCTCATTACAGTCCTTTTATTCATATCTCATTCATCATTCTTTTTTTAAAAAAATACTTCAGAAAAGAATGAGATCATGGCTAGTGTTTATTCAATAAGTATGCTGCCTCCACCCTTCTGATTATTTCCATTCATTGACCTTCCCCAAATTGTCTATTCCTTCACATTTAGAGTAGCCATCCCCAAGCTCCAGATGGGGTGGACTGCAACTCCCATCAATCACTAGGTTGGCTAAGGATTCGGAAAAGTCTAGTTGAACATATTTGGAAGTAACAAGGTTGGAAAGCATATGTTCTCTGAGAAGAGTGAAACCCAAGACTACACATCCTTGTTGGACAAAACAAAAGAGCACATAGATCTGTGAAAGGAAATATGTAACCCAACAACTAGCTTTTAACCCACCTTTGATGCATTATCTAATATTAGTCTCACTTTCCATCATATCCCTACAATTAGGATTGGGATGTTGTATTTCTGGGTGTAGCTATACTGTAGAATGAATGCAGTTTGACACACTTTAACTGCCATGGCTCAATGCTACGGAATCATGGAAGATGTAGTTTGGTGAAGCAGAAAAGGCTAAAGACCTCGTAAGACTCAATGAATCCATAGGATTCAGCCATGGCAATTAAAGAGGTATCAAACTGTATCAATTCTGTAGTGTAGATTTGCCCCTGGAAGAATCGCTATCAAAATAGTCTCTGTGTTATCAATAATTGCTTATTAGAAGAGGATTATTATTATTATTGTATCCTAGAAGTGGATAATTATTGTTGTTGTTGTTGTTGTATCCCGCCACCATCTCCCCGAATGGATTTGGGGTGGTTTAAATGGGGACAAGCCCGGTCAAACATAGATTAAATACAGTATAACACAGTAAAATTTATAAAGCAACATCATAAAACAACATAAAACAACCATCAATAGACAACCAAATATCCTGACATAGTAATCAAATTCTAGACTCAGGCGGGCAAGGGCTGGTGCAATACAGTTGTAAGGACAGGACTGATGGATAAAGTGCAGGAGCCAGATGATAAGTTAGGGCTAGAAGGGCAATGTCAATTAGAACTCTATTATCTATAGGGCAGGGAACTATGGTAAAGTGCAAGAGCAAGATATTGAATTATGGCGAGGGTGGCAAAATTATCTAGTGAACTGTTTAATCAAAGGCAGTTTGGAACATCCACATTTTTAGGTCTTTACAAAAAGTGGACAGGGTGGGCGCCAGTCTAATCTCCCTGTGGAGAGAGTTCCAGAGCCGGCAGGCCACCATTGACAGGGCCCTTTCCCTCCTCCCCACCAACTGTGCTTGTGACGGAGATGGGAACGAGAGGAGGGCCTCCCAGAAGATCTTGGAGCTCGTGCAGGTTCGTAGGGGAAGATGTGATCGTGAAGACAGGCAGGACCCAAACCGTTTAGGGCTTTGTGGGTGATAACCTGCACCTTGAATTGAGACTGGAAATGTATCGGTAGCCAGTGGAACTGGTTGAAGGGGGGGGGGGGGTTGACTGCTGTTCGAAATGTAATTGTCACGTGGGATTATTATCAAGCAAGGTAATGCTATTGAAGCCATATGTATAGTTTGTATATAGGAACAGTAGTGTGAAATACATAGTTTTACGCTAGTTCTTTCAGTGATTGGGAAAGCTCAGGATGCTTTTTGAAAGGGAATAGACAGGAGTGGGAGCAGAAATAACATATTTGGTAATTTCATACATTTTAAGTATTAGGAAACAAATAAATCTCTAGTCCTAGCATTCCAAGTCCACCAGAATCAAAGCCTTCAGTTCTGTTTTTCTGAGAATTATTCACTCAAACCAGAAAGTACTTGCAAAGGTCTTCCCACATTCTTTGTCTTAACAGGACAAAAAGATTTGAATATTTCCCAACAACTCATTGATTACCACAGTCAGTTTTTTATTGTTGTTGTTGTTGATGTCAGGAGCGACTTGAGAAACTGCAAGTTGCTTCTGGTGTAAGAGAATTGGCCGTCGGCAAGGACGTTGCCCAGGCGACGCCTGAATGTTTTACCATCCTGTGGGAGGTTTTTCTCATGTATCAAACAAACACATGAATCTCGAGGAGATAAAGTACTGTTATTATTGTAGCAACATTCAAAGCAAATATGTGTTAATGCACACTCAAAATAAACACTGGCAAACGTCCATTTGTAATCCAAACGCCGTTGCGTTAAATAAATTGTAATCCACACGCCGATGCGTGGTGGTGAACCCCAATTGGGGTGGTCGGTGGTGTTCCGATGTCGTCGAAAGCCGACGAGGACGCAGGTGCGTGGGCCCTTTCCACGTTTCGACCTGGCTGGTCTTTGTCAAGGCTGTGCGACAAATGGGTAGAGGTGTCCACAGAGGTAGGTGACCAAATAAGTCTGTGAGAAATTATATATAATGAGTCATCTCGACAAACATAAAGCATTCCACAAAGCATTAAAGCATATACATAGTATAATGGTATTCAATCTCATATTACACCATATATGGCAATATATCAAACATGGTCAGAAGAGGCAAATATCCACATATAATGCAGGGCAAATAAACATACCTAGAGCATAGGGCGAGAAGTGTGTCCCCCTATGTGGTCATGGCAAATGCAAATAATCAAGGCAAACAATGCAATTAAGTACACACTGGAGGTAAGGAGCACAGGTGAGGAAGGGGAGTAATGAGAAGAGTATACAGGAGAGTCTTAAAGGGTCAGGTCATGAATTCGTAGTTTTTCATTGAGGCCTGAGGGCAACTCACTATTGAGTTTTAAAATCCAGGCCGCTTCAGCACGTCTCAGTAGTAAATCCGCATTTTGATGTGGGGGGACGGTAACCCGTTGTAGGCCAAAGAATCTCAGGGAGTCTGGTCCATGATTCTTGTCTTTACAATACGTGTATAGTGGGGAGTCCTCAGACAAACGGAGGATCCTCGAACGGTGTTCCGATACCCGCTGGCGGAGACGTTTAGTTTCGCCCACGTAAATGCTTCCACAAGGGCAAACCAGTCCATACACCGAGAAATCTGAATTGCAGGAATATGATCCTCGGAAGTTGATGTATTGTCCCGTGCCTGGATTGAAGATGCGTTTCTCAGTGTACACAAACTTGCATTGAGCACAATGTCCACAAGGGTGGGTTTTAGAAGTTAAAATGCTTTTCAATGAGGGTGCTTTAAGTTGAGTGTGTACCAGGACATCTTTAATATTTCTGGACCGCTTGTGGGCTACAATGGGGGTTTGGGCGAGGCCTGGAATGTCCTTGAGTATAACCCAATATTTGTTTACAACCTGCTTGATGCGGCTGGTGTTGGGAGTTAGGGTTAATGGCCAAATGAGTCTATTCAGAGTTTGTTTGGGTTTGCTGGTGAGGAGCGATTCCCTGGGGATTCTGGCGGCTCTAGTGCTAGCGGCTGAAATTACGGATTCAGGATAACCTCTGGCTTTGAGTTTGGACAATAATAGATTTAACTCCTGGTCATAGTGTGTGGGTGTGGATGAATTTCTTTTCAGACGGAGCATCTGGACATAAGGCAAATTGTTCTTGAGCGCGTGGTTGTGGAAACTTGAGTAGTGTAACAAAGAGTTACATTCGGTGGGTTTGTGGAAACATTTGATGAGAAGTTTATTTTGGTGCACATATGTGGTGACATCAAGGAAGTTGATGGTGTTGGTGTTGGATTCCAAAGAGAACTTGATGGTGGGTTCCCATGAGTTCATCCAGTCATGTAGAGAGGTGGGGGTGATGTCTTTAGAGACCACAATGTACACATCATCAATAAACCGCTTGTAGAGTTTGATGTGGCGTACAATCGGATGTTGGGGGTCATCATACATGTATCTTTGTTCCAGATGGTGCATGTAGAGATTAGCTGTCGAAGGAGCTAGGGGGCTCCCCAGAGCCACGCCCATTTGTTGTACATAGAACTGTCCATCAAACCGGAAATAATTATAATCAAGTACACAGTCCACTAGCTCGAGTAAGAAATTGATAGGCGGTAAGGTTGGGTCTGTGATAGATTCAAAAGCCTCTTGTAGAACTCCCCTGGCTTGGTCCAAAGGTATGTTACTATAAAGGGAGTTGACATCCGCAACAATTAGTTGGTCGCCAGTCTCCATGGTCATATTTTCTACTTTAGTAATAAAGTCCCTAGTGTCCTTGAGGTAAGCTGTTTTGTTCTGGACCACGGGTTGGAGAAGGGTGTCGAGGTAAATTGCGAGGGGTTGGAGGAGTCCCCCAGTGCTGGCGACAATGGGGCGCCCTGGCACCAGGCGGATCTTCTTGTGAATCTTTGGTAAATGGTAATAGACTGGGATTATAGGGTGAGGATTGGTAAGGAATTGGGCAGTCTGTTTGTCAATGTTGAGTATCCTATCAAATGGCAGTTTCTACCATGTCTGCTTTTTCCACTTAATGTAATAAAAAATAGCAGTCATTTCATTGTAATTTTTGTTTTGTGTCTGTAGAAATCCCTTGTTTTTACTATAGCTTAAAGTTCTAAAGCTAGAAAGGCTAAGCCTTTCTTTCTATGTATGAGCAGACATCTTCTAACAGTCATAACATCAGGTTAATCTTTTGTTAAATTTATTAAGATTTTTTGATAGCTGACTTCCAAAAATCAATTTTTTTTAAAAAAAATTGCCTTTGTTTAATGTCTTTCAAAAACCTAACTGTTTTCACCTCTTCTTTGTTCACATGTTTTGCCTGGCTTTGCCTTCCTGGTGGATCTGAAATCTCTATTCCCTATGCTTCGTGATTGTTATCGTGGTGCAGGTAAGACAACTATTTTTGCATTTGATACTCTCGTGTATAGAGACAAGCATCTTTAGCGTGGTGGGGAAAGTATAAAATGAATATCATCTTGCAGGTCATGATCTGCATTTCAAAGAATTTTGAGATGCTTCTGTAATTTGGGTCCCTGAGCATCCAAACCAACATAACAAATGAAGGGTGAGGCTCAGAGTTACCTTGGTGCAGACTTTAAGAGCATTATAATCCACATTGCACATTGTTAAGAATGTACAACAATTGATTATAGGCATTCAGTCTCAACTGGTGAATCACAAGGGTGTGTGTATGTGTGTGTGTGTGTGTGTGTGAAAGAGAGAGAGAGAGAGAGAGAGAGAGAGAGAGAGATTTCAACTGTCTTATACCCCCACAAGGACCCCCAAGGCAATGAACAATTAAAAACAATAAAGCCAACACAGAGATAAAAGATATTTTAAGAAACTTTAAAAACATTAAAAACTATTAAAATACAGTTTAAAAACAGAGCAATTTTCAGTAGATGCCCCTACAGATTTGACAAGCCTGAAGTCTGTCCACTCAGGTCTTAAAAATGAACGGCAGAATAGATACAGATGAAAGGGAAATTTTGCACCTGTTCAACAATAATAAAATACACTTGAACCTGAACTTGGAAGTTGAACTGATTATTTTAATTAGCATAAAGAATTGAGAACATTATGCAAAGCTTTGAAGTGCAATAGTTAGCTGTATCATATAATCATAAGGACAAGGCAAATGGTGAAAACTTGGCTTGTAGTGAGTTGGAAAGCTAGGGAAATGAATTTGGATTTGGAAGGGACTTGGATTCCAGCAGCAGGTGAGAATAACAGCTAGGCAGCACCAAAGGGAAGTTAGTGGGACAAGGAACCATTTAATAATAATAATAATAATAATAATAATAATCAACAAGAACAAGAAGAAGGAAGAAGAAGAAGAAGAATTTATTTGTATTCTGCCGTATCTCTCTGAAGGGACTCAGGGCAGATTCCAATCAAGTATAACAACTAATATACACATAATAACAAAAGTAATTATCCAACATATAACACACATTGTAACTTAACATATACATTAAATAAAAACATAATCTATCACGTAAATTGTATCAACATAAAAACAGAATGCCAAACAAAAGTTCCCCATGCCAACAGAATTCAATTATACATATTGCCCTACGAGATCACTGTGGTCGGAAGGTGCCAACCTGCTAGACATCCCATCTGCGAAGTCAGCTAAACTGATGGCAACCCGTAGGAGGGCATTCTCCGTGATTGCGCCCACGCTGTGGAACGCCCTCCCAGCCGAAACGCGTGCCATCCAAGATCTACTGCCTTTCAGGCAGGCTTGCAAGACCTATTTATTCCAACAGGCCTTTGGCCTATAGGTTCCGCCTAGGCATAGTCTGCCGATCTTGTAATATGTTACACTTGTTGTGCTTTGTACTCCGCACATCAGGCTTTTAATCCTGTTGTTTTTAGATTATGTTGTTGTACTTTGGCGTGTTTTTAATTTGTTTTTAATATGTTGTTCTGTATCTTGCTTATGTGAGCCGGCCCAAGCCTCCCAGGAGTGGCGGCATAGAAGCCTTATATACTGTATATATACATATATATAGAGAGAGAGAGAGAGGGGGGGGAGAGAGAGAGAGAGGGAGAGGGAGAGGGAGGGAGAGAGAGGAGAGAGAGAGAGATTGATGATTTCCAAAAATATTTTACTAATTTGAGCATCTTCCTATAAACATACAGAGCATAGCTCAGTTCTGTAATCTCTCTCTACTTAAAGGTAAGTTCCAATATAAAAGCTTTTGTATTTTCAAGTGAAGCTTACTTCTTTGCTGATTGCTCACCCCATCCACATTGTTTTCACCCCACTAAAATAGACAACATTCAATGAAATACCTGTGAATAAAGAAAATAATTGTGGGCAGTGAATCATGCTCAGTGTTGTGACAGTAGATTAAAATTAGCATTATCATAGTTTAATTTTCATGAGGTTCATAGACTTTGTTATATCCTTCCCCAGTTGTCTGTCACACCTCTAATCATAGCTTAAAGGTTAATCATACTTTCCAAAACAATAACCATAGCTTCCATAGTTTTTAGCATAGTTTTAAAACATAATAGCAAATCATGATTGGAACAAAATGAAAACAAGGAGCAAATCGGCATGAGAGAGGTAGGAAAGCATGAGCTTTTAGCAGGTATCCCTTTCTCCAACAATACATGTCAGTGTATGTCAAACACTGGCTATTATCTTTCAGACACCATATAGTATCTTTCAGCAGTTGCAATTCCACAAAAGAGGGTAGGAAGTGTTGGCCTATGCACTTATTTCAGATGCTGATCCTCAGCCCACCAGGAAACATACATGACAGCAGATTATCTCTGTGGGACACCCTTGGTTCTTGGCCAACTTTACTGTATGGGGCATGCGAATCAAAGGGTTTCACAGCAAGTATTGCTTCTAGGTTGAAGGAAGAAGGCTGTTAATACAATCTTAACTGGCCTAAAGCCAGCTGAATCTCTGCTGAATCCATATCACACTCCTCCTAGGGGTGTTGAAAATGTTCCCCTTGCCCTGGTCTAACTTTGTGTCTGTGTATCTAGCCTACGGGGAAGTTTGGATCTCAAATTGTTCGGATTCTTCTTGTTTATCCTTTCTCCACTCTTTTTGCTCTGCTGCTCAGATCTTACCCATGTTACATGTTGCACCAGCCTATGCTTTACTGGCATATATCTGGGATCCGCTGGCAGAAGAGAGTCCTGCCCTATAGGAAACAAGCATTTCTGCTGTCAGAGGAACCTTGTTTCCCCTCCTAACTCCCCCAATAGTTGCCAAATTTTTGAGCTAAAATAGCACTGCCCATCTTTCTAACAGTAGGGACCTTTACAAAGTGGTATTCAAGGCTTTTCAAAATGTTGCCATTGTTCCAATAGCTTTCTGGGAGTTTTCTTAATTGACATATTTCAATCAATTCAATTCAATCAATTTTTATTACTTGCTTAGGTGCCTCCCACCAGCGGTGCTCTGGGCGACCTACAACATAAAACCAATAAAACACTTTAAAAGAATTACAATTAAAACAACTAATCAAACGCTCTGCCAAAGAGCCAAGTCTTCAGTGCGACAGTAAAGCATCTCAGTTCGCACATGTCTCGGATGTCTGGTGGCAGAGAGTTCCACAGTTTGCCATGTGATGCTTGAAGTTAAGCTACTTTTCCTCATTTGATTGCAAACATGATAGTAGTGATAGTAATCTTTATTTATATCCCGTCACCATATCCCAAAATGGACTCAAGCGGCTTACAAAAGCACATAATAGTGCTGCAAGACATTACAGAATACAGTAAAATACATAAACATTTATAAAACAATGACAATATCAATTAACATAAACATACAAAAACCTCAATCAATTAAATAAAACTCAGTAAAACACAACAATAGTTTTTCTTTTAAAAACTTTTTTATTCATGAAAGCAAACAACCACTCAGACATATACAAATACGAATGCAAAAAACACAACAATAGTTGTGAGTTAAAATGGGCAGTGTCAACTTCAAGTCGCATTAAAGTGCCAGAGTCAGTATGCCTTTTTACAATAAACCACAGAAGCCTTAATGCAGTGGTTCGCAACCTGTGGGTCCCCAGGTGTTTTGGCCTACAACTCCCAGAAATCCAAGCCAGTTTACCATCTGTTAGGATTTCTGGGAGTTGAAGGCCAAAACATCTGGGTTGAGAGCCATGGAACGAAGAAGCACGGACCCTTTAACACTAGACAGTTGCAGCACTATGATTCCACTTTCACTGTCATGGCAAATTCACATGGAATACTGATATTAACATTTTGTTAAGGCACCAGGGGAGCTCCTTGGATGAGAAATTGGACTATTCCTCTCTGAACGATATATGCCAGAATTCCATAGGATGCTATTGTGGCAATTAAAGTAGCATCATAGCACTAGAATTGTGTAGTGTGGAAGGGCTTGATGTGTTGATGATGATGATGATGTTTAAAAAAACTTTATTTATACCCCACCACCATCTCCCCAACGGGGACTCGGGGCGGCTTACATGAGGCCAAGCCCAACTGTGCATTACAAAAAATAATACAATACAAAACACAAAACAGCAACACGATGAGGTAAATAAATCAGAAAAATACACTAGACCAGGGCTGCTCATTAGTCGATCACGACTGAGCAGCATAGCCTGGAGGAAGGAAGAAACAGGGAGGAGAAGGAGGACAGGGCACAGAGGGAGGAGGGGGTGAGAGAAGGAGTGCGAGCCACCACGCCCCTCTCGTTCCCGCCAAAAGAGTAGGGAAATGGCGCGTGTGACGCCACGCCACCACCATGACATCACATGCGCCCATTTTCCCTATCTTTTAGTGGGAACGCGAGGGGCGTGGCTGGCTGGCACTCCTTCTCTCGCCGCGCCCCCTCCTTCCCTCTGCCCTCCTACTTCTCAACTCACCTGCTTCCATTGCTTGCAGGCGAGGGGATTGGGTCTGGGCAGCAAGCGGCTTTGCGCTGCCTCTCATGCGAGGCAAGGAAGAGAGGCTGCGTAGCCCTTCCTGGGCAAGGAGGCCCTGGAGCACTTCCTGGCCGCCCTCCTCGCTGCCAGACAGCATGGCGTGACTCTGCTCCGCAAGGTTAGTGAACTATACATCCCAGCAACTCCAACTCCCAAATGTCTCAGTCTATTTTCCCCAAATTTACCCAGTGTTCACATTTGGGCATATTGAGGATTCATGCCAAGTTTGATCCAGATCAATCATTATTTGAGTCCACAGTGCTCTCTGGATGTAGGAGAACTACAACTTCCAAACTCAAGGTCAGTGCCCAGCAAACCCTTTCAGTACTTTCTGTTGGTCTCATGAGAGTTCAGTGTGCCAAGTTTAGTTAAATTCCATCATTGGTGGAGTTCAGGATGCTCTTTGATTGTGGGCTAACTAGAAATCCCAGCAACTACAACTCACAAATGACAAAATCAATTGCTTCAAACTACAAGAAAGGAGATTCCCCCTGAACATGAGGGGAAACTTCCTAACTGTGAGAGCTGTTCAGCAGTGGAACTCTCTGCCTCAGAGTGTGATGGAGGCTCCTTCTTTTAAACAGAGGCTGGGTGGCCATCTGTCTGAGGTGCTTTGATAGTGATTTTGCTGCATGAAGGCAGAAGGTCCTTGGACTAGAGATGGTTATTATAATTATTATTATTATTATTATTATGGCTGGATGGCCATACATACAAATAATCCTGAATAAATTTGAAAATAGTTATATGTTTTACATTTTTGTAGTGGGTAGGTAGATCATTTTGGCTTGGTTGTTTTAAAGAAGTTCGCATGCTGAAAAAGTGCACTAGACCATATAAAATAGTACAACAGAAGGAGGGACAGACATAACACTTTTTTGACTACAACTCCCAGATCCCATGCACATTATTGCCAATGGCCATGCAATATGGGGAAATTCTGGAACGTGTGGAAAATGTTTCTAAACAAGTGGGAAGGGACAGCGGGACCTTCACATATAACTGAAAGTGATGCTGCCCTAGGTGAGACAAATATATGCCTGATTAATCTCTCTGTGCTCTTCCACTTGGATAAATACGTCTGTCAGTTCCATATTCATGTGACCTAACAACATCAAAGAGGTTATCAAGGTCAGGCAGTGTTGGAGTTACTGATGAGGGAATGTCAGGAGGTTTAGTGAGCTGAAACAGAATGTTGAAAAGGAGATCTATGTCCTTGCAGTGACAAGAATAATAATATGTGACACACCACCTCAGCCAGAAATTGAATAGATTTCATTTTACACATTTAATATTTTACCTTCAGCCAATGCATTTGGATGAATTTTACGTACCCAAAAGCATTTGTTGATCTGAGAGCTTCTGTCCTCCTTACTTGAATGGGGTAGCAGAACTAAATTATTTGTCTTAGACCCAAACCTTCACGTGTAATATGCAGCTTCCTTGGGGTTTTTTAAAATGCAAATTGCACTGTGAATTAACAGGATCAAACCCAAGAAGTTAATTAACCCTTTCCTCATCATAAGTATCCATCCACTAAAACTAGAGGCCCTGATGTTACAGTGGGTTAAAGTGCCAAGCTGATGATCATGCTGACTGAAAGGTCACATGTTTGAATCCAGGAAGCGGCATGAGCTCCTGCTGTTAGCCACAGCTTCTGCCAACCTAGCAGTTCAAAAACATGCAAATGTGAGTAGATCAATAGGTACTACTCCAGCGGGAAGGTAACAGTGCTCCATGCAGTCATGCTGGCCACATCACCTTGGAGGTGTCTATGGACAACGCTGGCTCTTTGGCTACTGTTGTGGGCAACAGAAGAAGAACAAATGAAGGAAGGGAGGATTAAGTGGGCAAAGGCAATAGGGCACACAATTAACATGGAAAAATGGGGAAAAGTTTGGTTAAATAAATTAAAATAGGCATATGCAGCTGAAATTAAAGAAAACTGGTTTAAAATGTTTTATATGTAGTACCTCACCCCAGAAAAACTAACTTAGTATAGCAAGGGTAAAACCAATAAGAAGTGCTGGAGATGTGGGAAACATATAGGTACTTTCATTCATATGTGGTGGGAATGTAAAGTAGTTAAACAATTGTCTTACGAAATATATATAAAAAATGGGAGACATTTTACACCTTAAATTTGAATTTAAACCTGAATATTTTGTTACTTGGAATCACAGATTTTCAAATAGACAAAAATGATAAGGTCTTCTATCTCACCACGGCTGCAAGAATAAGCATTGCCCGCCTTTGGAAAACCTTTACCCCTTAAAATTAGTATTTCCATTGGAATAGCAACTACTCAGCCACATAAATATCACTTTTACAAGAGGGTATTTCCTCAAAGTGCCAAAAGAAAAGGAATAAATAAATCCATGCTTACGCTGAACTCATTAGTCATCACACACACACACACACACACACACACACATACACACCAGCTGAATCAGTTTGCATTTTTCAAGTCATGTGCATTAGATGCAAAAACAGCCGAGGTCCCGTTTAGCCTTCATGGTGGCCCCGGAATTGTCCTCATTAAGTATTAATCCAAATACATGTTGAGGCACACTACATGGTGCAGGCATCCCAGCAACAAGCTGTAAGAGTCTGCCCTAAGATATATTTTAAAAATTAGGGCTGATACCCATCACTATTTTTAGCTGCGTTACTCTTATCTGAGACTTTTCTGGTAGTTAAGTGTCTCAGCAGTTACGCGAATATATTTCCCTTCTCTATGAACAAACTCCCCACAGTCATTCCCCACAGATCTAAAATTAAGGAGCGTGACTTTCAGGAAGATTTGAGTCCTGACAATACCTCTCATTTTTCAAATTAAGCGTTGCCTGTTCCCAGAGGTTTCATCAGTTAGTGTGCCATTCCGACTATATAATAATTAGCTTTCAGTAGTAAGAAAAAGACAAGGCATTATGTCATCTTATTTCCAAAATGGCTGTATATTGTTTCTCGCAGTTAGTGTCAGTCTCTTTCTCTCTCTGACACACATACTTGTGCAGACACATGACAACCAGTTTATTAGACTCTGGAGTAGATTCCAGATAAGAGCATTTATTCTAGTTGGAAGGAGCGCAACATTAAATTAAGATGGGCAGTGAAGATACTTAGAAAAAAGAAGACCAAACAAGGAAATGACAAATACAATGAGCCCTCAGTATCTTCTGAGGTTTAGTTCCAGTACCCCACATGGATACAAAAATCCATGTATGCTCAAGTTCATTACCATCATACAGTGGTAATGTATAAACCCGGTGGCGCAATGGGTTAAACCCTTGTGCTGGCAGGACTGCTGACCAAAAGGTCGACGGTTCGAACCCAGGGAGCAGGATGAGCTCCCATCTGTCAGCTCCAGCTTCTCATGCAGAGACATGAGAGAAGCCTCCCACAAGATGGTAAAACATCTGGGCGCCCCCTGAGCAACGTCCTTGCAAACGGCCAATTATCTCACACCAGAGGCGACTTGCAGTTTCTCAAGTCTCTCCTGGAGGTTCCTGGGGGGGGAAATCAGTAAAATGCTCTTCTTTGTATAAAATGGCAAAATCAAGTTTGCTTTTTGGATTAAAAATTTTAAAAATACATATATTCAAGCCATGATTGTTTCAAACCACAGGTGCAGAATCCATAGAAAGGCAGGATCAACTCTATACTTGTAAAGCTATGACATGAAATGACTTTATTTATTTATTTATTTATTTACAGTATTTATATTCCGCCCTTCTCACCCCAAAGGGGACTCAAGGCAGATCACAGAACACATATACAACAAACATTAAACGCCGATTATACAATGTACAAGACAGACAACAGATAGCTGTATATATATAGGCCTTTCCCATCTTTCGGCATCTTTTGGAGATTGTGCTTGGTTCCGGCCACAGGGGATGCTGTCGCTCCATCTCCTTGCCAAAGAGCTTTTTTTGTTTGTAAACTTTCCTCCTTTTCTGATCGAAATGCCATGTCTGAAATACCTCCCCACTTAATGTGGTTCCTATTCATCTACTCATATTGCTGTTTTTGATCCGCTAGGTGGGCGGGAGCTGGGCTGAAAATCAGAAGCTCACCCTAACCCGGTTTCAAACTGTCAACCTTTCGGTTGGCAAGATTTACTGCAGCTGGTGATTAGCCAGCTGTGCTAAAGCCCAATGGAGTAAATGTCCCACAAGCAAAGCCCCTGACTTGTATTATTTTACATGATTCCTGGCTGCATTCTATGTTAGCACACTAGAATCCTGAAAAAAAAGGTGGCATAAAAATATTAGCAATAGTAAGATGCCAAATAAACCATCAAGTCCTCTGATTTTACATATCCAAGTGGTATGTGTGTGTGTGTTTTTTTACACAGCAAAGACAGAATTAATGCTTCAGTTATGAAGTATATGATACAGATGGGAGAACAGTTGGGAGTACCATCTTTCTGCAATCAGGACTTTCATTACTTGGTTTGAATTCTCTATTGTACCAGCACATTTTAGACTCATCATTCCTTTGCTCTTTTTCCCCACACACACCCTTCCGAAATCTGGCTTGCTGAGAAAATGCAAGTGATGAAAGAATTGTATGAATGAGGTCTCGGGGTGACTTGGCTTCAGGCTGTAAATGAAAGGATAGGCTGGCTGGCTTATCCATTTTGCTGGATCACCTCCTTACTCATCTGCCTGGCCTGCCAGCTCTGTGTGGCATAGGATTATGAAGTTAGAAATAAGATTTCCTTCCTTCTCGAGACTGCTGCTGCTTCCTTTTTCCTTGTTCTTGTGTTTCGTAAGTGGGGGCCTGAGGCAATTTTAGGTCATGGATTTTTAAGCAGTCAGGAGTTCAGCCTTATTCCAGTCTCAGGTCACTGTGTCAAGTGCTGCTGTTTGCAACAATAGTTTAAAGGATTTAACTTCTTAAAGAGCCCAATTATCTAGAGAATGATCATACCAGTCCAGTGAGGCTGCTATCTCTCAGACCTTCATGCCATTGTAATGTATATTTCCTGCCAGCATAATTTCTCTGGCAGGCATCAGGAGAAACCTTGAATCAAGACTTTGCGTATGTGTGTATTTTAAAGTGTATTAAAACCTTACATGCAACTCATGTACTTGAGAATATTGCAAAATAGCTGTTTTGGTTTATACTAGTCTCTCTGTGGCTTGAATCCTGTAGGACAGTGGTTCTCAGTGGTCCTCAGGTGTTTGGGCCTACAACTCCCAGTAATCCCAGCCAATTTATCAGCTGTTAGGATTTTTGGGAGTTGAAGGCCAAAGCATCTGGGGACCCACAGGTTGAGTACCACCACCTAGTGTAGGAACATTGAATCAGTGTTGAATGGTAAGTTTGAATTTGTGTGCCTTCAAATCGTTCTAACCTATGGCAACCCTATCATAGTGTTTTCTGAGGCTAAGAGATTGTGACTTGCCCAAAGTCACCTAGTGGACTTACATGGTCAAACAGAGAATAAAATCATTGTCTCCATAATTGCAGTCCAGTGTTGAAACCTCTACATCAGGGGTGCTCACACTTTTTCAGCATGGGAGCTACTGATTAAAAAACCAAGTCCCAAAGATCACCTACCCAGAAATGTAAAACGTATAACTATTTTCTTATTTATTTATTTATATTTATTATTCATTTTTATGTACACTCCTTCCAGCAGTCTCGGGGCAGTTTACATAAAATGAAGTTATAAAACATCAACATTTCAATTTAATAACAACAATATAAAACAGAGCATAAAAATACATCCAACCACCCCATTTCTCCCACACTGCCATATAACCACACATATTATCAGCCAGAAAGTAAGAAGAGAGGCTTTTGAACTGCAAGGCCATTTAATACTCAGCAAGGTAAACAAAGGGGCATGCAAAAATACATCCAACCACCCCATTTCTCCCACATTTCCATATTACCACACATATATTTCTCAAGGAATAAAGCAAGCAGAGAGGCTTTCGAGCTAAAAGACCATTTTTAAACATTAAAAATAAACAAAGAGACATGCCACAGAACAATCAAGCACCCACCCCAAAGTAAAAAGACCGACCTTTGAGATGCGGTAAGGAAATGACCCCAAAGCGTCCTTCTCCTCCTCCGTCATTGCTCCTATTTCCACGCCGCCAGCATGTGTGCTGCCTCCAAGAGCTCACGAGAAGTCCGAGAGGTAGAATGGGCGCTTCTGCGCATGCGCCAAGCCAGCCATGCATCGCGTCATCCAGGCCCACCCCTTTGGTCTCCTATGACTCTGAGTGGCTGGAGAAGGACGGAGGGAGGAGGAGAATCCAAAAGAGGGGGTCCATTCTGCCTCTTGGACTCTGGAGCTTTGAGAGGATGAGCGCGAGCAGGGAGCAAGGAGGAGCAACGACGGAGGACTTCTTTGCAGCGTGCAGGGGCACGTGAAGAGGACAAACTGCAAAAAACCTGGTCAGGGGCCTGAAGATCACCAGGATGAGGCCCAAAGATCACCCTGGTGATCCCGATCACCATTCTGAGCACCCCTGCTCTACATCATATTGGCGAGTTCCAATAATAATTCTATATTTAGAACTAGCATTGGAATTCAGACCTATGGGCCTCATCACACTAGAGAAAAAAATCCACTTAAAATCTGATTTCTGCCTCCTGCAGAGTTCTGGGGTTTGTGGTTTATGAAGGAGCCTTTAACAGCCTCACTAAACTACAAACCCCAAAATTCTGCTAGAGGTAGAAATCAGATTTTAAGTGGATTTTTTCTCTAGTGTGATGAAGTATTATGAATGTCTAACCGCCGGCATCTTCTGCATCTTGCTTCTGGATATTCAGGCTACAATATTATTATATATATCCCATTATTGTCTTTTCTGATTGGCAGTCAGTCATTTTTAGGGTCTCAAATAAAAAACCTTTCTCAACACTTGTCACCCGATCATTTTAACTGAAGCTCCTAGGGATCGAAGCCAATTCAGTGCCACCCTTACTGTCCCCATCTTGGCCTCGGCTTAGCGGCAACTGTTGGGTTCAAAATTGTGGTGGTCATCATTCCTCACATGCCTTGCCTCATTTGACCCATGTAGAAGGGCCTCTATCTTCTGAAAGTTCCTTTCAGAAGCCAACTTTCCAGTACTGAGCTTGACCCACAAAGTTCTGTGTGAGCGTTGTTCAATAAGTAGTTGAGATGTTTAGTTAAGTGAAGTGGTCCTTCTCCCACAGTCATGTTCCTACCAAAGTTGCCTTTTTCTGGCTATGCAGCTTTTCTTCCGTGAAGCCACCTTAGTTTCATGGGAGCAGGCATTTAGGAATCGTGTGATTGGATAGCCAACATCTCATTGAAAGAAATTCTGGGCAGAAGGCAAAATCAGAATGCATTTTATGTCTTTTCTCTACTTTCGTTCCCTTAAAAAACCATAATATCCCACATATAGTCCCTTTCCCTCAACTTTTTTCAGTAGAATGGTGGTTATGATTACTTCATGGAAAAAAATCAGCATTCCGCTCTTTATCTAAGTTTCCCCCAGTGTGCTTATCCAATGCATTTCATTTCTGCTCTATTTTTGGTTTATTTAGAGAGAAAATTGCAGCTTCATTTGAGATGAATTTGAGATGAATAAAGAAGTGCTCCCAAAGAAGGATGTTAATGGCTGCATTATTTTTTATTTTAAAAACCAGTGATCTAGAAGTGAAACATTGCCCTGCTTTTGTTACAGTCCTGTAATTTTGCTGTTACGAGTTGATATTGGAGATGCTGGGAATAGAGGGGACTATTTTACTTAATTTTTACTGCAATAAGGTGAACTTCCAATGCCATAAAGCATAGGCTAATATACATCTAGGTACAATGTGCTAAAAGCTGTAGGAAGGGAATGATTTGCACTCTACCTGTTCAACATCTAAAGGTGAACCCTGCAAACCATAATACGGGCTCTGTGCAATCTTCTGCTCCATTGCCAATAATAATTTACCACACTAGTAAAGTCACCTCTTCATCCCAGGATGCCCTTGTTAGTTTTACATTCCTAAGGGATTCCAGCTATATGAGAAAAGTGATGTACATGTAGCCTAGGAAAGACTTTATATCCAACTGGCAAATTAAAACAACAGCTGAAAGTCCCTTTGTGGCTTACCCGGATGTAACCAGGGTTTGTACCAGCATAAGTACTTACTGCTTGAGGAGGCATCCGTACCTCCTTGCACAATGTGTGCCCACATTTGTGCAATAACAACCTGAGAGCAGATGGATGCAACTCTGGGTCTGACCCAAATGGTCACTGTGCCCAGGTGTTGTTCAGCTGTCATTAGACCGCTAGGGGGAAAGGAATAGCTGTCACACTCCTGGACGTCCAGTGTGAGTCTGCTGGCAAAGTTTTCCCCATCACCGGCATCCAATAAAATTTGGCCAACATCTACTCAGCCAAGGAGGAAAGAATTCTTCTCCGATACAATAACTCTTATGCTGAATGTGTCCTATATCCATGGCAGCTCTGTTGCTTTCAACCCTTCTTGGGGTTGGTGTTTTCCTGACCGTGGGCTGGCTGTGATTTATGACCCTGTTTTCCTCCTTGCTGTTTGATTGTCTGGATCACTGACTTGCTGAGCGAGTCCTTGACCTGCTGATGATCACACTCTTGATTCAGCCCTCCTCCTACTGGATACTCTCTGACTGACCTGGACTGGATTAACTACTCTTGTATTTTAACCACCTGGTTCCTGGGACACTTGGGGACTGGAGCATGGGAATGTGGCAAGAGAGCCATTTTCTTGTTGGATAATGTGCTGGGAGCAGCAGAGATACATGCAACTATTTTTCTTTAGCGGTGTACATTGTGGCAGACATTCTTCAGTACTTCCCAGGACAGTGTTTCTCAATCTGGGGGTCAGGACCCTGGGGTGGTTGCGAGGGTGGTTTCAGAGAGGTCGCAAAAGACCAACAGAAAACACATATTTCTGATGGTCTTAGGAACCTCCTTGGCAGAGAAGGCTGACGATATCTCTGTCTCTCTTTCTCTTCCTTTTTGGAAATGAATGGCAAATCCTCCCACCGAAAGCCCTCCTCCTGCTGTGATTAGCTGGCCTCTCAGTTGGCCTCTCAGCCAAAGAGAGGGCTGTTTCTGAGACTCCAAGCAAGGAGGAGAGAGCAGGCGTGCTCTCCACTAAAATCACTGTCAATTCCTCCCAAATCCCTCCAGTATTTTCTGTTGGTTTTGGGGGTTCTGTGTGGGAAGTTTGGCCCAATTCTATCAATGTTGGAGTTCAAGGGGATCAGTGATTATAGGTGAACTATAAATCCCAGCAACCACAACTCCCAAATGTCAAGGCCTGTTTTCCCTAAACTGCAGTTTGGTCCATATCCATCATTGTTTGAGGCCACAGTGCTTTCTAGATGTAGGTGAACCACAACTCCAAAACTCAAGGTCAATGCCAACCAAACCCTTCAAGTATTTTCTGTTGGTTATGGGAGTTCTGTGTGTCAAATTAGAATCAATACCATCATTGGTGGAGTTCAGAATGGTCTTCGATTGTAGGTGAACTATAAATCCCAGCAACTACAACTCCCAAATGACAAAATTAATTCCTTCTCTCCGCCCCACAACCCCTCCAGTATTCAAATTTGGGTGTATTGGCTATTTGTGCCAAATTTGGTCCAGTAAATGAAAATACATCCTGCGTATCAGATATTTATGTTATGATTTATAACAGTAGCAAAATTACAGTTATGAAGTAGCAACGAAAATAATTTTAGGAAGGTTGAGAACTGTATTAAGGGGTTACGGCATTAGGAAGGTTGAGAACCACTGTCCTGGGATTCTGGCTGCTCTGAAAGAGAGGGGAAGGCACAAAGCAGAGTAAAATATTTTAATGTGGGACTTTTAAGTGCACTTTTTCAGCAGGACTATTGTGGTGGCTTAATTTTGTAGTGTCCTCTTCTTCTGAAATGCCAGGTGTAGAGTTTTAAACACCAGATTGACAAATAACCCAAGTCAGCTTTCTAAGATGAGGTTTCCTCTGCAAAACATTCTGTGTTGAATTCTCCTACATATCTCGGCTCTGTAATAAATGTAACACTTAAGTTTAGGTACTTTATGAGGACACACAATATAATTTTTATTATAAATGTTAGTGCTTCACACTGGAAATCTGAAATAGGCTTTTCCATTTCAGTCAAAAGCTTAATGTCCTAGAAGCCACTCAAAAAAACCTGCTGTTGAAATTGCAAAGTAATAATAATAAACAGTACTGTTCAGGGATGATGATCACCATTGGAAATGGTACCATTGAAATTCATTGGCCTGACAGGTTTAGGCTGTTTTCTTTCAAAATGATTCTTGTCACACAAGCTCTTTTTTGGCTTCCTTTTTGCTGTTGCTCTGGAACATAAGGAAGGGATAATAAGGACTCACCCAGGCGGTATCTGTAAATCTGTGCCCCAAATGCACATGGAACCCCTTTGTAAACTGTTTCAGAATAACATCCTGTCACGGGGCATGAGATTAAAGTTTTACCCATGTTTTAAAACCTAATGTGCAATTCTCCTGGAAATTGAGTGGATGAACGCGCAGAGTGGCTTGGTGCCAGGTTCTATGGTTAATGTGATTACGTACCAAGTCAATTCCAGGCCGGTGATGGCACACCCAAGCCTTTGGGAATACTATATTGTCTGGCTTTAGTCAGGGGATATCTGATACCTTCTGTTAAGATTAAGACCCTTAGCAGACAGAGGCACTTTGAGGCAAGGTGAAAAGATAACCAAATGAGTTTACTGAAACAAGATGAATGAAGGGTTAACTCCACCTGGACTATCATAGGATAACTTAAATCAATACATTACAAAGGGAGATCTTTCTGGTTGCAGTCATCTATCTGGGATCTTTAAAAGTCTTTTGCCTCTGGTAAAGCGATGGATGATAAATTATTGCTTGCAAACTGTCGTAATATTCTCTCCTGTGAAGCTTAGGCTGGCCAAAAGCTTCTATTGTCTTTGGACTGTTGGTATAAAATACTGCTAAATGCTGCAGCAGAAGGTGCTAAGAATGCCTGTTTTGGATTGCTAGGCCTAGTATTCCAGACAATATCCAAGCCTCTAACTCACTGTCTGCTGTAGAAAGAAGGAGGAATCCAGTAAAGAGCTCTGTGCAGGAAAAAAGAATAGATCAACTAAGACTGGCCTCTAAGGGGTGTTTAAGTCCACCCAAAAACTAATACAGAGGAAGGTATCTACACTATTGGGAAGGCCTATAAACAGGGGGAACGTAAGCAGAGGAGAGAAGGCAGAGCTAAGACTTCACAAGACCTGTCAACCCATGCAATGAAACCAGTTCTTCCCAAACTGGTTCTAAGGTGCATTATATTGTCAATGTACATGTCCTGCATATAGAATACTAGCTGTACCCGGCACGCGTTGCTGTGCCCTTTTTAGGAGATGCGAGAAAGTTCAATCATCCACGGTGTGCCCTCCTCTAAACTGCAGTTGGATGGAGTGGGGGGCATGGTGAGCCAAGTTGGGTCTTTATTGGTCTTGGTTCTGGGTCACAGTGGTCTGTGGGGAATGATGGGTTTTGAAGTACTACAAATCCCGTTTTCCATGGTGGTACTTCCAGTCCCATCATGCATGGTCGGGGCTCTGTGTGCCAAGGTAGGTTACTGTAAATTCAGGCCATACACAATGTCCCATGAGCTGAGGCCTAGTTAGGAACAGCAAGTTAATGAAGCCTTACTGTCAATTCAGGCATACACAATGTCCAATGAGCTGAGGCCTAGTCGGGAGAATCAAGTTAATGAAGCCTTACTGTCAATTCAGAGCGTAAACAGCTTCCCAGTAAGTGAGGGCTAGTTAGGGAAATCAAGTTAATGAAGTCTTACTGTCAATTCAGAGCGTAAACAGCTTCCCAGTAAGTGAGGGCTAGTTAGGGAAATCAAGTTAATGAAGTCTTACTGTCAATACAGAGCGTAAACAGCTTCCCAGTAAGTGAGGGCTAGTTAGGGAAATCAAGTTAATGGAGTCTTACTGTCAATTTAGAGGGTAAACAGCTTCCCAGTAAGTGAGGGCTAGTTAGGGAAATCAATTTAATGAAGCCTTACTGTCAATTCAGAGCGTAAACAGCTTCCCAGTAAGTGAGGGCTAGTTAGGGAAATCAAGTTAATGAAGTCTTACTGTCAATTCAGAGCGTAAACAGCTTCCCAGTAAGTGAGGGCTAGTTAGGGAAATCAAGTTAATGAAGTCTTACTGTCAATTCAGAGCGTAAACAGCTTCCCAGTAAGTGAGGGCTAGTTAGGGAAATCAAGTTAATGAAGTCTTACTGTCAATTCAGAGTGTAAACAGCTTCCCAGTAAGTGAGGGCTAGTTAGGGAAATCAAGTTAATGAAGTCTTACTGTCAATTCAGAGCGTAAACAGCTTCCCAGTAAGAACATAAGAACATAAGAACATAAGAAGAGCCATGCTGAATCGGACCTCAGCCCATCTAGTCCAGCATTCTGTATCACACAGTGGCCCACCTGTTGTACACGGGGATCTCGAGCAGAAGGGAGGGCAAAACCCTGACCTGCTCCCGACCCCCCACAACCAGTACCCAGGGAAATCCTGCCTACCTCAACCAACTCCGAGGTGGCACTTGAATGTCCTTTTCAGTAACTACCGATACACTTGGTATCCATGAATCTGTCTAATCCTGCCTTGAAGTTGTTCAGGCTGACAGCTGTCACAACCTCTTCTGGAAGTGAGTTCCATAACCCAATGACCTCTGGGTGAAGAAATATTTCCCTTTATTAGTCCTAATTTTCCTACCTTGGAGCTTCAGGAGTGCCCTCTAGTCCTAGTGTTTTGTGACAAAGAAAATAATTTTTCTTTATTCACCTTTTCTATCCCATGCATGATTTTATACACTTCGATCAAGTCACCTCTTAAACGCCGTCTTTCAAGGCTGAAAAGACCAAGGCGTTGCAACCTGGTTTCATAAGGGAGCCGCTCCATCCCTTGGATCATTCTTGTTGCCCTTTTCTGTACCTTTTCCAGTTCCGTTATATCCTTCTTAAGGTGCGGAGACCAGAATTGTACACAGTACTCCAAATGTGGCCTTACCATAGATTTGTAGAGAGGTAATACAACATTTGCTGACCTATTTTCGATTCCCTTTCTGATCATGCCTAGCATAGAATTTGCTTTTTTCACTGCTGCAGCGCACTGGGTTGACATCTTCATTGAGCTGTCCACCAAGACCCCAAGATCCCTTTCCTGGTTTGTCTCGGAAAGCTTTGACCCCATCAGTTGATAAGTGTAGTTGGGGTTCTTTGCCCCGATGTGCATGACTTTACACTTGTTTAGGTTAAAATGCATTTGCCACTTTGTTGCCCATTCACTCAATTTCGAGAGATCTTTCTGGAGCTCTTTACAATCAGTTTCATTTTTAACTACCCTGAACAATTTAGTGTCGTCTGCAAACTTTGCTACCTCAGAATTCACTCCTACATCCAGATCATTAATGAATAAATTAAAAAGTAACGGACCCAAAACTGAACCTTGGGGTACGCCACTTCCCACCTCTTTCCACCCAGAGAAGTGTCCATTTATTACCACCCTTTGTTTCCTACAGTTTAGCCAGGTTCCAATCCAGGACCAGACCTGTCCCCTGATTCCATGGCTGAAGAGCTTATTTAGGAGCCTTTGGTGAGGGACTTTGTCAAAAGCCTTTTGAAAGTCAAGGTAAACAATCTCAATTGGGTCCCCTTTATCTATGTGTTTATTTACACCCTCAAAGAATTCTAACAAGTTAGTAAGACATGATTTGCCTTTGCAGAAACCATGTTGATTTTCTTTCAGCAATGCCTGTTCTTCTATGTGCCTAGTAATTTTTTTCTTTAATAATGGTTTCCATCATTTTGCCTGGAACTGAGGTTAAACTGACTGGTCTATAATTTCCTGGATCACCTCTGGATCCTTTCTTGAAGATCGGTGTTACATTTGCCTCCCTCCAGTCCTCGGGTACAGTGCCTGATCTTAGAGAAAGGTTATATATCTTAGCTAGAAGTTCAGCAATTTCACACTTGAGTTCCTTAAGAACTCTGGGGTGGATGCCGTCTGGACCTGGTGATTTGTTGACATTTAGTTTAGTAAGGCATATGAGAACATCCTCCTTGTTTATCTCTATCTGTTTTAATTCTTTTAATTCCCTCCCTGAAAAAACTGACTCAGCTGAAGGCATATGTTGTCTGTCCTCCTGTGTGAAAACGGAGGCAAAGAAGTCATTTAGCCGCTCAGCAATCTCTTTGTCTTCGCTGATTTTCCCTGTCTGGCCATTGTCGCCGAGTGGCCCAACTGCTTTCTAGTTGGGTTCCTGCTTCTGATGTACTTAAAGAAGTTTTTGTTGTTTTTTTAATATTCTTTGCTATGTGTGCCTCAAAATCTCTCTTGGCTTTCCTGACTGTTGCTTTGCATTTAGTTTGCCAGAGCTTGTGTTCCTTTCTGTTCTCCTCGGTAGGAAGAGCCTTCCATTTCTTAAATGAGTTTTTCTTCTTTCCAATCACATCTTTTACTTCGTTTGTAAGCCATACTGGTGTCCTTTTGGACTTTCCATGCCTCTTTCTTTTATTGGAATGCATTTTAGTTCGGCCTGTTTTAAGGTATTTTTAAACAGTTTCCAAGCATTTTGGAGGGATTTGATTTTTTTACTGCTCCTTTTAGTTTGTTCTTTTACAATTTTTCTCATTTTGGTGAAATTCCTTTGTGAAAATTTAAGGTCTCTGTGTTAGTTTTTACTGACAGTTTGCTATCCAAACTTAAGTTGAAGGTTATTGTGTTGTGGTCACTGGTACCTATGGGCTCAGTTACAAGGACATCTTGAACGAGATCTTGTTCATTAGTTAGCACCAAGTCCAGGATCTCCTTTCCCCTGGTTGGTTCCATGACCATCTGCTCAAGGGAATAATCAGCTAGCATGTCGAGGAACCTTGTCTCTCTTTCATGCGTAGAACAAGAATTTGGCCAATCTATTTGGGGATAGTTGAAGTCCCCATTATGACTAATGTATTTCTTTTGAGGCCTGTTTAACTTCATTTTCCAGATAGCAGTCTGCCTCTGGAGTTTGGTTGGGAGGGCGATAGCAGATCCCTAGTGCTAGATTAGTTTTTGTCCTGGGACTTTTACCCACAATGTTTCTGTAGGTGAGTTTGAAATTTCTTGAAGTTCTAATTCATGAGATTCTAGCTCCTCATTTATGTACAGGGCCACACAGCCACCATTTTTCCCTCTCCTGTCTTTCCTGTACAGTTTATAACCTGGAATCTTTGTGTCCCATTTGTTTTCCTCCGTCCACCAGGTTTCTGTTATGCCAATAATATCAATTTTTTTCCCTTTGCCAAATATTCCAACTCCCCTATTTTTTTTAAAAGACATATCGAGTTAGCGTAAAGAGATTTATATTTATTTCTCTGGTGCACTTTCAACTTTGGCTGTTTGTGAGAATTTGTAGAAGGCCTACCATGTCCTACCTCTCGACTACTACTATCTATCTTTTCTGTTGACTCAGCCATTTGTGTATAGATTTCGTCCTCCATACTTGGCATTTCACCCTCTCGAACCGGAAGCTGCCCAGCTCCTGTTGACTTTCCCCTAGGAATCAGTTTAAAAGCTGCTCTGAAATCTTTTAATATTAGTCGCCAGCAGTCTGGTTCCATTTTTCGTTCAAGTGTAACCCGTCCCTTTTGTACAGGTCTGGCTTTCCTGAAAATGTTCCCCAGTTCCTAACAAATCTAAAACCTTCCTCTCGACACCACTGCCTCATCCACGCATTGAAGCTCCTGAGCTCTGCCTGTCTGGCTGTCCCTGCGCGTGAGGGCTAGTTAGGGAAATCAAGTTAATGAAGCCTTATTGTCAATTCAGGCCATACACAATGTCCAATGAGCTGAGGCCTAGTCGGGAGAATCAAGTTAATGAAGTCTTACTGTCAATTCAGAGCGTAAACAGCTTCCCAGTAAGTGAGGGCTAGCTAGGGAAATCAAGTTAATGAAGCCTTACTGTCAATTTTGGGCGTGGTCTGTGATTTTTTGGGGTGTAAATTTTCGGTTGGAAATGATTTGGGTGTTTGTGTTGAGGATTGGCCTTTTCCTTATTCTGTTTTGGCAGTTTATTATGGTTCGGAATTTTCATGTTGGCTGGCCATTGCAGCAGTTATGCAAATCCGCCCTTATTGGCAGCCAATCATGTTGTTCAGAATGTAGAGGCTGGGTGAGTCTTTGGCTGCCCCGGAGGATGCTGGTAAATGTAGTTTTATTTTTATTCGTTGTTTTGGGGGCCTTTTAGGTTTTGGGGGGAAGTTTCTTTGCTACAAACGTACCTTGCTTGAGGCCTATTTCTGTTAGCAAGTATTGTGTTTCTGCGTTGTATGGTTTCTTTGTTTGAGGTATACATCACATGACGTGAGCCCATTTATATAATAGATAAGTGGGAATCAAGGGACTCTCCAAATGTTGTTGGACTAACTCTTAGCATGCCTCATCTATGGCTGTGCTGACTAGGGCTTCTGAGATTTGCAGTTCAAAATCATAGGTGTTTGTTTTAAGCTTTCTACCTGTTTTAATATATGAGTTGAGATTTGACTCATAGTTAGTTGGAGCAGACAGCATGCTCATCATTAAGATAAGGAGAAAGGCATTGCAGAGAAAAATCTTGCCCCCCATTGCACATCACTGACTGTTGCCATGCATGGCCCATAGGAGCGAATGATGTCTGTCATGACTGATTATGCCATGGAATTAAAATGAGAAAGTAGAATGGAAAAGTCCCCACTGTGCAGAACTTTTCATGTATGTCAGAGTGCCATTCTGAGTGCCAGAACCACTGAACTGACTTGTGCAGCATGCCTGTCACAGATGGAGTCAGCTCTCCAGCTGCATTTGAACAGTCAGCCTCTTTAAAATTTAAGTGTTCTGGAAAGTTCTCCTACCATACATCTCAATAGTGTTCCTGTCCTGCTCATTTATTGAGACTTATGTAAAAGTACCTGTTGCTTTTAATGATTTTTTTTCTGAGCCAGAGTCGCCTTCTCTCAATTAGTCTCCTGAGGTATTTTACAAGACAGAATGTACCTAAAAGCTGATAATTACAAAGGCTTTAAGATCCTTTAAAAGTCATTGCCATGCTTTCTTTTGTTCAAGGATGTTTTTTAACTGTCTTTTTCATTTTGTTGATTAGTTTTAGAGTTGGATCCTGATGTACGGGGTCATGAGTAGAAGGCGGCACACGGAAATTAGTGAAACCAAATTTAGTCATGGTTCATTTAATTCCCATTGATTTCAATGGGTCTACTTCAAACATGAGTAGACAGTGCACAGCTGTATATGTTTCATACCACTTTCACAGCCATGGCTCCAACCTATAGATTTCTGGGATTTATAGTTTAAGCGGATGCTTGGAATTCCCTAATGCATTCCAATAAACTACAATATGAAAGCTCTTTGGCAAAGAATCCTGAGTATCTTACAAAACTGCAAACCCTAGGATTCCATAGGATGGTGTCATGACAAATTAAAAGTGGCATCAATTATTCATTTATTTACTGTATTTTTATACTGCCCCTCTCAGTCCAAAGGCGACTTGAGGCGGTGAACACATGGCAACAAATGCCCATAGATAAAACATATCATAAAAAATTAATAAAAACAACCATATAAAAACAATACAATTAACAGTTAAAATTATCAAATACAAATCTCAGCGTCTCATTCTTAAAATGGGTTTCCGTTGCATCCTCATAACATTCCGTTGGTCTCAATTAAAAATTATACTTCATCTGCAAATGCCTGCTCAAACATCCAAGTCTTGAGTTTCTTCCAAAATGTTAGGAGGGAGGGGGCCAATCTAATGTCCATAGGAAGGGCATTCCATAGCCGAGGGGCCACTACTAAGAAGGCCCTGTCTCTCGTCCCCGCCAATCGGATCAGCAAAGAAGGTGGGACTGAGAGCAAGGCCTCTCCAGACGATCTTAAACACCTGGATGGTTCATAGGGAGAGATGTGTTCAGACAGATAAGCTGGACCAGAACCGTTTAGGGCTTTAAAGGCTAAAGCCAGCACTTTGAATTGTGCCCGGTAGCAAACTGGCAGCCAGTGGAGCTGGCACAACAGAGGGGTTGTGCGCTCCCTGAGTGCCGCTCCTGTTATCAACCTGGCTGCTGTCCGTTGGACCAATTGAAGCTTCCGAACAGTCTTCAAATGCAGCCCCATGTAGAACGCGTTGCATCAATGCATTGTAATTGTGTAGTATCTTAAGTGTAGATCCAGCCTGTTGTTGCTGATATTTAAAAAACGTGTTTCATTTATAACAGAATTGGAGGACTTGTGGTGCTCCAAACAACAACATATGGACAGCCAAAGCTTCCTATCCCTAATTTAGAGTTCGAACAGTCAAGGTCTGTTTGAGGAGCCAGTATAAATGCTAACTATTTGTTGGGTTGTCAAAGGTGAAAGGTGAGTATTCTGGACTCAGCATTCTGATAAAGCTCAGCTAATGGGAACTAGTTAGTGGAATGGCGCATGGTCACTCAGGTGTAAAATGGAACAGGCTTTGTAAAACGAACATCCATCAGGTGTGATGATTGGTCTCTAAGGTACTAGTAGGTTCTGGTGGTGAGAGAAATAAGATGAATAGATCCTTCATTTGAAATGGGCTTCCAGTTTGAATTTTCAACCTTGGGCTCTGGTTGAAAATTCAAACTGGAAGCTTCCCCTTTGTGAATCATAATACATCAGTTCCTGGTATTCCTAATGACACAAGCAAAATTAAAACACAATACGCATACTCTGTTTTCTCTTCAGATCATATAAATCTTTCTCCTTTTACTAAAGACAACTACCAAAGTTGGATTTTCTAACTTTGGATGCAAGACTCTTATAACGATCTGTTCATCATATAAGCATTAAATTTGTCTAGAAAGGGAATTGTTCTTCTGTATATCTGCACCTTACATGAGTTAATGAAATGTTCTAGGTAAGATACCAGACAGATCTGAGGTAATCTTGGCTCAAATCTAGCCACTGGGGGCCGTTGGTACATATAACTTATTTCCCAGAGCTGCTGAGAGAATAAATTAGAGGGGAAACCATTCATGTTGCTCTAATCTTCTTCCAGGAATGCAGAATTAATGGTGATAACTCATACTTGTTGTGTGTGTGGACATTATTTGAAGGACCTTATGCAGGTTGTACATTTCCCAGAAATGTACAAGTTGAATAGCTGCCTGTGTCCAACTCAGAGGAAAATATATTTCCTCATTACTTTCTCTCCTATAGGACAGAATGTTAAGGTCAACACAGTTTTTTAAAAACCAAACAAAATTGAATTAGCAACTGTAGTATGTATGCTTATCCTCTTGGTTTTTGCTTCTAGAAGAGAATTGGCTACCTTTTTAGTTCTTCCCAAGCAAAATACATTATGCCATTCCTGTGGTTCACTTAAAGAAAACACAGTCTTCTGTGGCCATCTCTGCTATGGTTGAGTATGAGTTTCTGTTGAGTTTTTATTGGAACGTGACAAAAGGCTTGATCGTGTTTTCGTGATAAACATCAAAGTTCACTTTATGCCAAAAATGTTGTTCCATTAAAGGAAGCAGACATTGTGTGCTTGACTTGGAGTGATTAGCCAGCCACCATCTGAGTAAATGTGTGCTGAGTATGAGGCAGAACTCTTTTGTCTCCTGCTAAAATACAGACATCCAATTTGTCATTTTTAGCTTATTTAATGGAAGAGAATGGTTCTATAATAAGGCACTGCCTCTTTGTTCCAGGAAACGGATGATGGAGAAATGATGTACTTGTTCTTTCATAATGACATTATTTCCATTCAAATGAGGAGGATAGGAGTTGTAATTGTGGTACGTACCAGCATATTTTGTTGTGAAGAAACGAAAGGTGGTTGAGTCACCATTTTAGAGCATAGGAAGTTGCCTAGCCTTAAACAGAGTCCTTGTAGATGAGTACTTTAGTAATAAAATGATACAGGATTTGTTAGTGGCAAGGACCATCTCCACTGACACAACAGAGATAAATAAAATCCTTTACTCGTCCCAGAAAAAATAAGAAGCGAATGGAAATGTATCTGATTACTTCTCAATTCACAAGTTGTATGAAAAAAAGGCACCTGCATCAGCATTTCCATAACAGTGGTTGTACTCTGTGGACAAACACTATTTCCCCAAAAAGAAAAAGAAAACGAGTTTGGAAATCTCCACAACCGAAGCACTACATGGAAGGAAGTGCCAGGTTGTATGCATTTTACTAAAACATGTAAATTATATTTTGGAAAGATAATTTTTCAAAGCGTAGGCATAGTTGCACTAGTACCATAATCGTTCAAGTCTAAAAAGATGGCGAATCTTCTCACCATTTACTCCAATCCAGTTAATTTATAAAATTTGCACAGTGTACAAATGAAGTCAATGGCATTAAAACCTATAATATATTGCAGCCTGAATTTCTTCAAGGACAGATTAAATATGGTACACTTATAAAAATGTAAATTACAAAAAAAAACCCCACAACTAGCATTATTATTTTAGAAAACAAATATTTTAAATGGTTTGAAGATCTAATCTGTTTACTGAGCAATATAAAATAACAATAATAATCCCAAAGGCACTAGTTGTACTTCATGTATCTTGAGAAGTTCCATTGTCTCCAAAAAAAAATACACACACACAGTCTCAGAACTAAAAACCCTACAAAGTGGACTCATGTTGTAGTTGGGACTCAGCATATATGAACAAGACAGTTTTGAGAGAATATTTTACACTGTCTGCTAGAAGAAATTATAAGTGAGATAGCAGAAGCGAAACTATCATAAAGTACTTGATGGCAATACTGGATTTTGACAAAAGGTCTAGACTGTAAACAGGTAATATCTTTTTGACAGGAAGAGATTTACAAGATTACCATTTGGTACCTGTTTAGCTCAGAGGTGTATAAAAGCATGATTCAGCAGACATTTGAGATTATTAGTGTCATATCTTGTGTAGATTATATCCTGGTTTGAGGAGTCTACAGAAGAATGTAATGAGAGGCTGAACCTACTTCTTCCAGACAGGTGTCAAGAGAGAAAATTAAATTAGAAATTGCTGTATCAGAGATAAAAATGCAAACATCAAGAGTGCAATAAATAAAAGGTTTTAAACGATGTTCATATTGTACAGAGGCAAAATAAACACAGGCGCTGTTAAATACAGAGTAGCATTTCCAAAGGGAAAGGAGATGTACTGATAGTAAGATCCAAAGTGTTCCACAATGAAGTGCAAGGATGGAATTAGCTGTGGGCTTCAAGTAGCAACAGGAGAGGTAAACTGCGGGCAGAAAATATTTTTAGACTGTGGCATCTGGATTTGCATAGCATTGTTTGTTCCACATTTCTGCAGCAAATACTAGAATGTGTGCAAAACCCTAGTGATTTCTGTAACTTGTATAGTCATACTTAAATGTCAAATGGTAAAATACCATCTTTAGACCAGTGGTTCCCAACTCAGGTCTTTGGACCACTAGTGGTCCACAAGAACAAAAATATGGTCAGCAGTCTCACCATTACTACACCTTTGTCTCGAAACCATGCGGTAACGAGAGCAACTGGTCTCATGAAACCCTCTTATAGTGCCAAGGCAACGGGGATGTCAGAAGGAGAGAAGTTCACTACCTATGAAAGATTACTACTACCGTACCACGCCAGCTCTAGATTATTAAATATGGTTTTCTGTGAGCAAACAGATGGCGGCTACTGGATGGCATATGTTCTGTATCAGAAACTAGAGTTGATGTGGTCTGGCCGGTGTAATTTTCTGAATCAGCATCCCAAATAACCAAACCAAATCTAAAGTTGACCAAAACTGATTTGTAATCCATTTGGTACTAATGTTGGAAAGTGGTCCCTGGTCAAAGTGATTTCTGGTCAAGTGGTCCTTGGTCAAAAGGTGGGAACTACTGTTTTAGACCTATAGAACACAATCAGCAAACATCTTTAATTCTGCAGAGTTTAATTGATCAGCCTAATTGCTTTCACAATCAGTCATAAGCTAATCATTGCAATGAACAAATTTAATATTTCTGTATAAATAAATTCAAAAATGCAGAGAAACCCAAGTGATCAATATGCAGTGTTATCAAATACTTTACTACATAAAGCTAATAGGCATTGTGGATGGACTCTAGATCAGGGGTGCTCATTAGGTAGATCGCAATCTACTGGTAGATCGCATAGGGGGCCCTGGTAGATCGCAGGCAGGGCGGGAGGAAGACCTAGTCTCTGACCCTGCAGGCTCCCGACACTGCCCAGGTGCTGCCGGCCAGTCAGCCGTGGCGGCGCGTGACTGGCGCGCTATGGCCCATATGGAAGCCATTCCTTCCTCATCTCCTTTCTTCCTTTCCTTCCTTTCTCCCCTCCTTCTTGACTTGCCTTCTTTCCTTCCTGTTTCCTCCCTCCCTCATTCCTTCCTTTCCTTTTCCCTTCCTCTTGCCTTGAACATTTTCTGTTGGTTGTGGGGGTTCTGTGCGGAAGTTTTGCCCCAATTCTGTTGTTGGTGGGGTTCAGAATAATCTTTGATTGTAGGTGAACTATAAATCTCAGCAACTACAACTCCCAAATGACAAAATCGATTTTAGTGATGGTCACTCCTTGTAGGTGTCTTTTTGGCCAAATTTGGCAGCAATTCATCCAGTAGTAAGAAATCAGTTTGTGTGTGTCAACTGTAAAATAGATGTGAAGGGCCCTGGTTATCTGGAGGTCCTTTCCACACAGTTAAATAAAATCATGTTATCTGCTTTGAATCAGATTATATGGCTGTGTGGACTTAGAAACCCAGTTCAAAGCAGATATTGTGTTATATGTTTCATATTTTTGAAGTGGGTAGGTAGATCATTTTGACTTGTTGTTTTATAAGTAGCTCGCATGCTGAAAAAGTGTGAGCACCCTGCTCTAGATAGCAATACACCAAAATAACCTGTCTTGGGTTCTGAATGAGAAAAGGTGATGTTACTTAGTTACTTAATTAATTTAATTTAATTGGCACCTCATCTACATTGTTCACTGCTGTGGCATTCACAGTCCTGGCACACCTATAAAAAGATGCAAATATAAAATGTATTTACAGTATTTTTCAGATGCCAAATTGTCCACTGTATTGTTGCTCAGAATTTAGCACTCCCTGGGCTTCTATCCTTTTTTGTCTTTTTAAAAATATCAAAATCAAACCCTCCCATTTCATCTTCCCCTTGTTTGCCTCCGTCCTCCCCTCCAGCCAGGCCCAACAGATATAGCCAATTTGAATGAAAGCCATTTCTTGCTCAAAGGAATGATATGTGAAGTTCTGTGTTCTGCCAAATTAATATTATGTAGATTAATTCACTTTTTTTTCCACTAAGCAAAATAAGCAAAGCAAAGGGAATTGAAATCTCTCCACAACCGAAGCACTACATGGAAGGAAGTGCCAGGTTGTATGCATTTTACTAAAACATGTAAATTATATTTTGGAAAGATAATTTTTCAAAGCGTAGGCATAGTTGCACTAGTACCATAATCGTTCAAGTCTAAAAAGATGGCGAATCTTCTCACCATTTACTCCAATCCAGTTGATTTATAAAATTTGCACAGTGTACAAATGAAGTCAATGGCATTAAAAACTATAATATATTGCAGCCTGAATTTCTTCAAGGACAGATTAAATATGGTACACTTATAAAAATGTAAATTACAAAAAACCACAACTAGCATTATTATTTTAGAAAACAAATATTTTAAATGGTTTGAAGATCTAATCTGTTTACTGGAGCAATATAAAATAACAATAATCCCAAAGGCACTAGTTGTACTTCATGTATCTTGAGAAGTTCCATTGTCTCCAAAAAATACACACACACAGTCTCAGAACTAAAACCCTACAAAGTGGACTCATGTTGTAGTTGGGACTCAGCATATATGAACAAGACAGTTTTGAGAGAATATTTTACACTGTCTGCTAGAAGAAATTATAAGTGAGATAGCAGAAGCGAAACTATCATAAAGTACTTGATGGCAATACTGGATTTTGACAAAAGGTCTAGACTGTAAACAGGTAATATCTTTTTGACAGGAAGAGATTTACAAGATTACCATTTGGTACCTGTTTAGCTCCGTAGGTGTATAAAAGCATGTTTCAGCAGACATTTGAGATTATTAGTGTCATATCTTGTGTAGATTATATCCTGGTGTGGAGGGAGTCTACAGAAGAATGTAATGAGAGGCTGAACCTACTTCTTCCAAACAGGTGTCAAGAGAGAAAATTAAATTAGGAATTGCTGTATCAGAGATAAAAATGCAAACATCAAGAGTGCAATAAATAAAAGGTTTTAAATGATGTTCATATTGTACAGTGGCAAAATAAACACAGGCACTGTTAAATACAGAGTAGCATTTCCAAAGGGAAAGGAGATGTACTGATAGTAAGATCCAAAGTGTTCCACAATGAAGTGCAAGGATGGAATTAGCTGTGGGCTTCAAGTAGCAACAGGAGAGGTAAAACTGCGGGCAGAAAATATTTTAGACTGTGGCATCTGATTTGCATAGCATTGTTTGTTCCACATTTCTGCAGCAAATACTAGAATGTGTGCAAAACCCTCTAGTGATTTCTGTAACTTGTATAGTCATACTTAAATGTCAAAGGGTAAAATACCATCTTTTAGACCAGTGGTTCCCAACCTGTGGTCTTTGGACCACTAGTGGTCCACAAGAACAAAAATATGGTCAGCAGTCTCACCATTACTACACCTTTGTCTCGAAACCATGCGGTAACGAGAGCAACTGGTCTCACGAAACCCTCTTATAGTGCCAAGGCAACGGGGATGTCGGAAGGAGAGAAGTTCACTACCTATGAAAGATTACTACTACCGTACCACACCAGCTCTAGATTATTAAATATGGTTTTCTGTGAGCAAACAGATGGCGGCTACTGGATGGCATATGTTCTGTATCAGAAACTAGAGTTTTGTTTTTTTTTTTTAAATTTATTGGTTTTTTCCCCTCTCCCATCCTCCCCTCCTTGTACATACAGTTTATACATCCAACTACAGAGGTTACATTTGAAATATCAGTCTCAGTCTTAATTTTTTCTACTCCACCTCTTAACACATTTTCTAAATAATTTCTAACTGGTTCCCACATCCTCTTTGTTATTATTATCTTTTCAATTTTATCTATATTATTCCATTTACAATTTGTTATTTCCACATTTAACATATTAATTATATAATTATACCAGTTGGTCAATGTCCATTTTGTTTTATCCTTCCAACCCCTCACTAAAACTATCTGTGCACACGCTATTAATTTATCAATCAATTTTTCTTTTTTGCATATTCTTCACTCCTATTATCCGTGCATGTAATACATTTCTATTAACTATTACAATATGTAAATCTAACATTCTATTGATTTCTCCTTCAATCATTTTCCAGTAACCTTGCACTCTATCACATTCCCATATCATATGATTGAACACCCCTCTTTGTTCACAGCCGTGCCAACACTTATCTTTCATCCCTGGTACAAAGCGTGAAAGTTGTGCAGGAGTTCTGTACCATTTTTGTAACATTTTCCTTCTGGTTTCCCTTAATGCATTATACTTTTCTCTTGCTATATTACTTATTTCCCTCTGGATGTCTTCCCTCTCAATTTCCATGTCCAATCTCCATGTCTGGAAAATTTCCTCTATTATTTCTTCTTTTACTGTTATGATTTGTTCGTACAGATCTCCTGCCACTTTCTTCTCCCTCTCAAACATTTCCTAATCACCTTCTCAAATGGACTATCCCGTTCTCTTATTTTTTTCCCTTCGTCTGAAAATTTCCTGTCTTATGGCCCAGCTTTGGATCCAGTTCCCTGACCCAATCCAGTTCTGAATTTTTTTGTTCAACAGGGTTTCCATCCTCTGTGTACAAATCCTCCACTAACCTTTTCCCTCTACTTTCGATTAATCTCAGTGTTCTGTATCAGAAACTAGAGTTGATGTGGTCTGGCCGGTGTAATTTTCTGAATCAGCATCCCAAATAACCAAACCAAATCTAAAGTTGACCAAAAACTGATTTGTAATCCATTTGGTACTAATGTTGGAAAGTGGTCCCTGGTCAAAGTGATTTCTGGTCAAGTGGTCCTTGGTCAAAAAAGGTTGGGAACTACTGTTTTAGACCTTATAGAACACAATCAGCAAACATCTTTAATTCTGCAGAGTTTAATTGATCAGCCTAATTGCTTTCACAATCAGTCATAAGCTAATCATTGCAATGAACAAATTTAATATTTATGTATAAATAAATTCAAAAATGCAATATTGGTAGGTTACATACCTGTGACCATCTTTCTTCGAGTGAAGCTCTGTGAATCCACACTTATGAAGTTTGCGCGCCAGCGCGGGCTTCCAACGGAAACTTTTCCAGTTTGAAACTTTTTGGCGGTAGCTCCGCCCAGCCGACCCGGAGGGCATAAAAGGAGCCTCCAGCGCGCCCACGCCATTCCTACGCCACATTAGCAACTAGGAAAGGGTGGTTTGAGAAGAGGGGACGGCCGGGCGGGTTCGTGTGGATTCACAGAGCTTCACTCGAAGAAAGATGGTCACAGGTATGTAACCTACCATTCTTCTTCGAGAGCTCTGTGAATGCACACTTATGAAGATTTACCGAGCTAAGGTAAAGGAGGTGGGAACAAACCAGCCAGATTGTAGAAAAATGAACAGGTTTATTGCAACCAGCAACCTGAATAAATAACATGTTAGACATATAAATATGAGTGGAAGGCAGGCTCCCACTTGTAAACACAGTGCAACAAGCACCATTCATGTCAGGCACGCAGGCCTCACAACATAAGTGCAACAAGCACCATTCATGCCAGGCACACAGGCCTCATAGCAGAAGTGCAACAAGCACCATTCATGTCAGGCACACAGGCCTCATAACAGTGAGTGCAACAAGCACAACCTGAGAACAAAAGGTGCACAACTGGTGCAACCTAACCCGTAAGTGGGTAAAGCGCTTTAACCGGTAGACTGTGCCCCCCTACCTGGGGCACGGCCCATACTTAACATTGACAGTGCAATGAACAAGAGGTGGTCGATCGACGCAACTGGCGACCGACCAGTGCAAAGGGGGAGATATAGGGCTGACTACTCGGCAGCACCTTGCGGGCCTTGGGGCTAAGAATCGACCGACCAAAGGCCGCCTCCCTCCCAAATAGGGTGTCTACCCGGTAATGAGATACAAAGGTAGAAGGGTTGGCCCAGATGGCGCTCTACAAATTTGGTCCAGGGGAATCCCCTGGAGGAACGCAGTCGACGTGGCCACTGCCCTAGTCGAGCGTCCCTTGACCTTAGATGGGCACGGCTGACTGGCTATCTGATAGCACAGTTCAACCAGGGATGCTACCCAATTAGAGTGTCTCTGTGACGACACCGGCAAGCCCAGCTTGTCGGTGGCGTATGACACGAAAAGTCGAGTCGACCGGCGGTAGTCCGCCGACCGGTTCTTGTAGATCAGAAGGGCTCTTCTGACATCGAGGCCGTTGGCCATCGAGCCCGTGTCCCCGGGTCGGGCCAGTCCCAAGTCCGGGAGCACAATGTCAGTGTTCAAGTGGAACGGAGACACCACCTTTGGCAGGAAGGTGATGTCCGTCCGCAGGATGGCCCTATCTGCTAAAAACAGCAGGTAGGGTTCGTCAACACGGAGCGCCGCCAGCTCGGAAGGGCGACGCGCTGAAGCAATGGCGACTAAGAAGGCCACCTTCCAGGATAGGAGCCGCAGGTCGATGGATGACAGCGGCTCGAATGGTGGGGATGTCAGGCAGGACAGCACCAGGTCCAAGTTCCAACCCGGTGTTGGTGGATGCACCGGGGGACGAGTGTTGTTAACACCCCTCAGGAACCTCTTGACCATCGGGTACTGGAACAGCGAGGACCGCCCCTCTGCTGGTTCTGCCAGGTGAGGGCCGCCAAGTGGGTCTTCACCGAGGACATGGATAGACCCCTGTCGACCAACTGTGCCAGGAACTCCAGGACCGACGGGACCGCCAGCGGAAGGACGGTGGCGGATCGGGAAGCCTGGAACCTCGCATAGCGGGCGATGCAAGCCGAGTACGCCTTCGACGTGGCCGGCTTGTGGGCTGCTGCCAGGATCGCTGCTACTGCTGGAGAGATCTCAGGCGCCGGTGGATCCTCCACGCAGTCAAGTGCAGGGACGGGAGGTCCGGGTGGAGGAGCATCCCGTTCTCCCGAGTCAGCAGATCTGCTCGGTGCGGGAGCGGCATGTAGTCCTGACTCGCCAGGTGTAGGAGGGTCGGGAACCAGACCTGTCTCGGCCAGTGGGGAGCGATGAGGATGCAATCGGTCCCCGAGAGTTGGATCTTCTCGATGATCCGGAGAAGAAGTGGGAACGGCGGGAACAGATAAAAGAACCCCGTCGTCCAGTCGAGCAGAAGTGCGTCCCCGAGGCATCCCCGGTGTGCATCCGGGGCAAGCCTGGCACCGAAAACTGGCAGTTGGCTGTTTTCCGGCGATGCGAAGAGATCTGCGTCTGGGAACCCCCACCTCTGAAAGACACGGTGGAGCTCGTCCGGATGCAGCATCCATTCGTGGGACGACCAGCCGGTTCTGCTGAGGGAGTCCGCCTCCCCGTTCTCGACTCCCGGGAGATGAATGGCCCTGGGCGTCACTTGATGACGGATACACCATTCCCACAGGCTCTGGGCCAGGGCTAGAGTTTCCTCGAACCCGTTCCGCCCTGTTTGTTCACGTAGTACATGGCCACTATGTTGTCTGTCCTGACCAGTACTACTTTTCCCATGACGAGGGGGGCAAAGGCCCGGAGAGTCTTGGCGATGGCTAGGAGCTCCAAATAGTTGATGTGATGGAGCTTTTCCACCGTCGACCACTGTCCATTGATTGACATGGTGCCCGCGTGGCCTCCCCATGCCAACAGTGACGCATCGGTCGTCACTGTGATGGATGGGGCTACTGTGTGGAAGGGCACTCCCTGCACACGTTGTTCTTGGACGTCCACCATCGGAGGGAGTCCTTGACCGCGGCAGGGACAGCCTTTTCGAATGGTGCTCCCTGACCGGATCGAAATGGTCGAGGAACCAGCGCTGTAGCGGCCTGAAGCGGAGCCTCGCCAACGGGTCACAGCTACCGTGGAGGCCATGTGGCCTAGGGTCACCTGGATCTGCTTTGCCGTGCAGGGCCTGGTGCAGTTGTTTATCTCGCGTCGAAGAGCCTGGAATCTGACGTCTGGCAGATAAGCGAGCTGATCGACGGAGTCGAACATCGTGCCGATGAACTTGATGGTCATCGTTGGGACCAGTTAAGATTTTTCCTCGTTGAGGCATAGGCCTAATGAGGAGAGTAGTTGTAGGGCTGTCGAGACCTGTTGCCGCAAGAGTTCTGGGGACTGGGCCGCCAGCAGCCAGTCGTCCAGATACGGAAAAATCCGGATTTTCTGCCTCCTCAAATGCGCAGCCACGACCGACATGCACTTGGAGAATGTTCGAGGCGCTGTCCCGAGGCCGAACGGGAGGACGTTGAACTGGTACGCCCTTCCCGCCACCTTGAAGCTCAGGAAACGTCGATGAGCAGGCCGGATCGAGACGTGGAAGTAAGCGTCCCGGAGGTCGATCGACGCGAAGTGGTCGTTGGACCGGAGAAGCGGAAGAATGGACGACACTGACACCATCCTGAATTTCCTCGGCGAAACGTACGCGTTTAAGTCTCTGAGGTCCAGGATGGGACGCAGGGAACCGTCTGGCTTCGGCACGGTGAAATACCGTGAGAAGAATGCCCCTCTTTCCTTGCTCTTGGGGAGCTGTGAAATCGCTCCCTTTTGAAGCAAGCTGTCGACCTCCTCCAAGATCACCCTGGATGGCTGTGTCTCGACGACGAACCCCGTGGGTGGAAGCTCGTCGAATTCCAAGGCATAGCCGTCTTCGACAATCCGGAGAACCCATGCATCTGAGGTGATGCGTCGCCAGGCATTGATGTAACGGGCCAGGCGGTCTCCGAACGGCGGGTGAGGTGGTGGTGGTCGAAGGATGGGAGGAGGCATGATGGTGGCAGCGGTACTTTGCGAGAAGGCGGTGTCGTCCATCGCCCCGTCAAACGCGGCGATTGGATTGTCCATTGCCATTGTTATGGCGAGGTCGTGACTTGTTCCCCTGCCGGGGTCTGTTAGACTGCTGCTGTTGTTGCTGTCTCGGCTGCTGTTGCTGTTGCTGCTGAGGAGCCGAATATCTTGGGGCCTGGCGGTACTGCTGTCTGGGCTGAAACTTCGCCCGTTGGTAGTACTTGGGCCTGGGTTGTGGTTGAGGCCGGTCCAACTTTGCCGTCAGGACTCGGAAGTCGTGAGTGGCCTTGAGTCTGTCGTCCGTGCCCGCAAAGAACAGTCCCTGGGCATCGAACGGTAGGTCCTCGATGGTCTTCTTGGAATTCGAAGAGAGACCAGAGGACTTCAACCACGCGTGTCTACGGATGGCGACACCGTGGGCCAGCAGCTTTCCTGAGGTGTCCCCCGTATGGCGGGCCATCAGGATCTGGTGGTGTGCTAGCGACTGCGCTTCCTGGGAGATGGAAAGGAGTGCAGTTTGCTGCTCCTGGGAGAGATCCTGGAAAAAGGGTTGAGCCCTTTCCCACAGGATCTGGTGATAAGCTCCCATACACGCTCCGTAGTTGGCCATTTTGGTCAGCAGGAGTCCGGCCTTGTAGATCTTTCGACCTATTGTGTCGAATCTCTTTCCCTCCTGGTCTGAGGAAGTTGAGGATTCTCGGCCCGAGGACTGGGAGGAGGTGACTATCATCGAGTTGGGTGTCGGATGATCGTGGAGCCAGCTCTTCTCCCTCTCATCAATCTTGTACCATGCCTCGATACGACTCAACGTAGGAGGGATGGTTGATGGAGTCGCCACGATGCTTTCACCGCCTCTTCCAACGGTTCCAGCATGGGAAGGTGTGGTTGGGCCGCCTCTTCGATCTCCACCCTTCTGAACACGGGGCAGGCGCTGGACCTCGTGGGAACGTAGGTTTGCATCCCCAGAGATCTCGCCATTCGGCCTACTTGCTCACCGAAGGCCTTGAGACGACCTGGAAGTCGAAGGGATGACAGGCATCTCAGTCGACACAGGAGGAGGTGTTCGCTTGGCCGGGGCCAGGGCGAGCCTCGTGGTCTGCCTGCCTTTGTCAGGCGAAGTCACAAAGAGTTGCCGGACCGAGGTCTGCCCCGGGGGAGCGAGGACGGCGGTCTGGACAGAGTTCTCTGGCGACACGTGGTGCTCTACCCCTGTCTCCACAGCGAGAACAGGGGTAGGCGAAGAGTCGGGGCAGGAGACTGAAGACGATGACGTCAGAGTCCTGCGCCTCTTCGGTGAGGGAGGTCTCGAGGCAGCGGCCTCCAGAGACTTGCCCGGAGTCACAGGAACCAGGCCTCTGGTCTGGGCTCTACGGGCTTCTTGCTCTGACCTCTGGAAGGCTATCTCCATAGCCCGATCCGAGGGTTCTCGAGATGGTCGACCTCTGGGAGAGGCCCGACGCCATCGAGCTCGTAGACCGTCGCCGAGGTGGAGGCAGCTCGACCGTTTCGGTGGTCACGGTGCAAGGCCTCTTCGACACCGAAGTCTTCGAAGTCTTCGAGGAGACAGACTTGGTGGAATTCTTCTCCTTCTGCGGACGCTTCCCGGCCGGGCGAGCGGTCGACGCAGCGGGGACCGAAGCAGCCGCCTCGGATCCCAAGGAGGAAGATGGGACAGCCGTCGCCATCTGTGGAGGGCAGAGAGCTCGCTCCGTGAGGTAGGCCTGAAGCCTGCGGGCTCTCGCTCTTCGAGTGCCGGACGAGAGGCCTGGCAGTGCCGGCAAGAAGGAACGACGTGTCCCTCCCGAGACACGAAGGCACTTGAGTGACCGTCTGATCCGGGATCTTGCTACCGCAGGATAAACACTTTTGAAACTGGTTGTGGACATGCTATGCTCACACAACCAGCCGTATTTCCGATGTTGCCCAAGTGGCGGAAAACAAAGGAATGGCGTGGGCGCGCTGGAGGCGCCTTTTATGCCCTCCGGGTCGGCTGGGCGGAGATACCGCCAAAAAGTTTCAAACTGGAAAAGTTTCCGTTGGAAGCCCGCGCTGGCGCGCAAACTTCATAAGTGTGCATTCACAGAGCTCTCGAAGAAGAAGCAGTGTTATCAAATACTTTACTACATAAAGCTAATAGGCATTGTGGATGGACTCTACATCAGGGGTGCTCATTAGGTAGATCGCAATCTACTGGTAGATCGCATAGGGGGCCCTGGTAGATCGCAGGCAGGGCGGGAGGAAGGCTCAGTCCCACCCTGCAGGCTCCCGACACCGCCCAGGTGCTGCCGGCCAGTCAGCGTGGCGGCAGCGTGACTGGCGTTGCTATGGCCCATATGGAAGCCATTCCTTCCTTCCTCATCTCCTTTCTTCCTTTCCTTCCTTTCTTCCTTTCCTTCCTTTCTCCCCTCCTTCTTGACTTGCCTTCTTTCCTTCCTGTTTCCTCCCTCCCTCATTCCTTCCTTTCTTTCCTTCCTCTCTGCCTTGAACATTTTCTGTTGGTTGTGGGGGTTCTGTGTGGGAAGTTTGCCCCAATTCTGTTGTTGGTGGGGTTCAGAATAATCTTTGATTGTAGGTGAACTATAAATCTCAGCAACTACAACTCCCAAATGACAAAATCGATTTTTTAGTGATGGTCACTCCTTGTAGGTGTCTTTTGGCCAAATTTGGCAGCAATTCATCCAGTAGTAAGAAATCAGTTTGTGTGTGTCAACTGTAAAATAGGATGTGTGGAAGGGCCCTGGGTTATCTGAGGTCCTTTCCACACAGTTGAATAAAATCCCATGTTATCTGCTTTGAATCAGATTATATGGCTGTGTGGACTTAGAAAACCCAGTTCAAAGCAGATATTGTGTTATATGTTTCATATTTTTGAAGTGGGTAGGTAGATCATTTTGACTTGGTTGTTTTATAAGTAGCTCGCATGCTGAAAAAGTGTGAGCACCCCTGCTCTAGATAGTAATACAACACAAAAATAACCTGTCTTGGGTCCTGGAATGAGAAAAAGGTGAGATGTTACTTAGTTACTTAATTAATTTAATTTAATTGGCACCTCATCTACATTGTTCACTGCTGTGGCATTCACAGTCCTGGCACACCTATAAAAAGATGCAACATAAAATGTATTTACAGTATTTTTCAGATGCCAAATTGTCCACTGTATTGTTGCTCAGAATTTAGCACTCCCTGGGCTTCTATTTTTTTTGTCTTTTTTAAAAATATCAAATCAAACCCTCCCATTTCATCTTCCCTTGTTTGCCTCCGTCCTCCTGTTTCGTGCCCAACAGATATAGCCAATTTGAATGAAAGCCATTTCTTGCTCAAAGGAATGATATGTGAAGTTCTGTGTTCTGCCAAAATTAATATTATGTAGATTAATTCACTTTTTTCCACTAAGCAAAATAAGCAAAGCAAAGGAAGAGAATTGGATCTTTCATATTTGGAAGATGTTTCTCTTTTTGAAGCATAGCATAGTTTGGAAGGGAAAAGCTGGACGGGAACAGCGTCTTCCTCTCCAGCCCCAAACAATTCTCACCTCCAGCTACTTCTGCTAAAGAAATAGCTGACGTACACACAAAAATCCTATATGGGACTCTATGGAAGTCAGAAAACTGTATGTATTTGCATTTTGACCAGTGTTTTTACTGCTGGGTCTCCCATGCTGCAAAGGCATTGTCAGTGTGAAATAAGCAGATTCTTGCAGCTTGCTTTAACAATACTAATAATACATAGATAACATATAGAGTGAAAGTTGAGAATGGAAAGGCAAGAGAAATAGACATTTCCACACGCAAAGGAGAGGAGCTACGTAGAATAATTGAGGAGGCATTTGCTGCACATTTCCTCAAGCCCTTTCAGTCAGGTAGAAGAAGAGTCAGTCCCTTGACTTCATTGCATGGAAATTAATAGAGGGGCAGAACAACTGAGAAGGTTTTACTCTTGATTTTAAGTATCCCACTGTGCGTATTAGGAGTGTTCTCAATTAACAAATGTTTATCCTTCTATGGAAGAGACTTGTCATGCATAGACCATCTTGTTATTATCTCATTAACTCTATCTCAAATATAATCTTGAAACAGAATGGTTTCTGTTTGAGTCATATCTGAGACAAAAACTTAATAAGCAGCAAGCCGGGCTTAAGCGGCACATTTCTTTATCTCATTTGATTTAATACGCAAATTAAAGGTAGTTTTTTTTTTTAAAAAAAAGAAAGAACATCCTGAGGCAGTCCTGTACTAGAAAAAGCTTGGCTGGTGCAGAGATGAACTTACACTCTCCCTTTGCTTTCACCTCTCCTTTACCAGCTCAGCTCTCACTGCAGAGGTACTGCTGAGACTAAGCTCAGCACTGGAAAATCGAGAAGAAAGGAGAGAGTCCTTGAGGTCTTGTCACCCGTTCCAAGCAACAGAAGATCCACTCATTATTCTCAGTGGACTTCCTTGTAAACCTCAGGTTGCAGCAGGTGACCTTGACAGCTGTGTTTTCTCCAGTGTGTCTTTACAGGTCCTGCCTAAGGTCACTTGTTACCTGCTTTATGCTCTCCTTGATCTGGGGAATTCAAAACAGGATAGTCTAAGATAGTTTAAGTCAACCTTCCTAATTCTGCAACCCTTTAATACAGTTCCTCATGCTGTGGTAACCCCCAACCATAACATTATTTTCATTGTGGCTTCATTACTGTTGCAAATCGTAACGTAAATATCCGATATGCAGGATGTATTTTCATTCACTGGACCATATTTGGCACAAATACCCAATACGTCCAAATTTGAATACTGATGGGGTTGGAGGGAAGATTGATTTTGTCATTTGGGAGTTGTAGTTGCTGGGATTTAAAGTTATCCTGCAATCAAAGAGCATTCTGAACTCCAGCAACAATGAAATTGAACCAGACCTGGCACACACAACACCCTTAACCAAGAGAAAATACTTGAAGAGTTTGGTGGGCATTGACCTTGAGTTATGGAGTTGTAGCACACCTACAACTCAAACTGTGATGGATCTGGACCAAATTGCAGGTTGGGGAAAATAGACCTTGACACTTGGGAGTAGTAGTTGCTGGGATTTATAGTTCACATACAATCACAGATCCCCTTGAACCCCACCAATGATAGAATTGGGCCAAACTTCCCACTCAGAGCCCCCATGACCAACAGAAAATAATGGAAGGATTTGAGAGGAACTGACACGTCTGTTCTCCCCTCCCCGCTTGGAGTCTCAGAAACAGCCCTCTCCTTCGCTGAGAGACCAACTGAGAGGCCAGCTAATTACAGCAGGAGAAGAGCTTTTGGTGGGAGGAATTGCCATCTATTTCCAAAAAGGAAGAGAAAGTCAGACGGAGAAATCTTCAGCCTTCTCTGCCAAAGGCGAATTGAACCGACCTTGGCACACAGAACTCCCATGACCAACAAAAAATACTGGAAGGGTTTGGTGGGCATTGACCTTGAGTTTTGGAGTTGTAGTTCACCTACATCCAGAGAGCACTGTGGACTCAAACAATGATGGATCTGAACCAAATTTGGCATGAATACTCAATATGCCCAAATGTGAACACTGATAGAGCTTGGGGAAAATGCACCTTGACATTTAGGAGTTTTAGTTGCTGGAATTTATAGTTCACCTACAATCAAAGAGCATTCTGAACCCCACCAATGATACGAGAATTGGGCCAAACTTCCCACACAGAACCCCCATGACCAACAGAAAATACTGCGTTTTCTGATGGTCTTTGGCGGCTCCTCTGACACCCCCTCATGAGCTCCCCAGGGGTCCGACCCCCAGGTTGAGAAGCACTGATCTAAGCTGACAAGAAGTTCCCCATGGAGGTAAAAGGCTTAGACTGGTTTATCTGCAGAGGTAAATCAATGCCTGTGTGGCCGAGGAATGCATGAGCCCTGTAAATAGGAAATTCTAGAAACTAAGTGTTATTTATTATGGCTGTCACCTGATCAGAGATTTTTAGTTTATTATGAGAAGATATCAATGTAAGGAGGATATTATGCATGTTTAACAGGGACATCTGTTTCTTTTGACTAAGTGATGCAGGCAAATCTTTTACTGTCTTAATTGTTCAACTTGAGATGTGTACAGTGATGCTTCAGAACAGCATCCTTGGCACTGAAGAGCGCTTCACAAAGGACAGCTCCTCTCCGAGCCAAACTGCACATTGCCTTGGATGTGTGACTTGCAACAACATCAGGATGTGTGTGTTTTTTTTAATTACTACTAAGCATAGGCGGCCTTCTTTTTTTATTGGGGCTGCAGCGCAGGAGCAGGAGAGATTTAAATGTCACTTCCCCAACACAATCACACAAAGAAATCCCTCTGTGATGCAAATAGCAATAAAAATCTCCCCTTCTCGCCATTTTTCTTTCTCTTTTCTTTCTTGTTCTATTGCTTTTTCTCCAGCATAGAGAACAATGTTTTTCTCAGGGTTGTGGCAGGGAACAGAAGGTTTCCAACTCCCTTCCCTGCACAATGTTGTTCCGATTTTTAAAAAAACCAAGTGGGCAGGTGGGGAGCTTAATTTAATATTAATAAAAATAAAATTCTCATGTTGCTGCAAGCAGTGGATTTAACATAACATGTACTTGGGCCCTGGGAATTCAATTAAAGCCTACCTTTACAGTCTTCGGTTTGCAACTAAATCGATTGCATCCTTCTGTTCTACCATGTTGTTGGTCAGAGCCCAAAGCAAATTTCAGATGGCAAAGCAGAAATATACTAACTAGACATTGTACTCAAGCTGTTCGAGGAAGACATGCCTCAAATGACCCTGGTTTTAAATCTAGCCAGGCTGCCTCATATTGCTCCTAATCGCTGATGCGATGGAGCTAAATAGTTTTTTGTTTGAAATCAGCAATATTTTTTCCTACTGCTGTTCCTTACTTCTCTAACATAAAGAAATAACAAGTCCTTCCTGAAGCAAAGCTCTCCACCACTTATGTTTCCACTCCGCATTTTCTCTCCCAAACATTGTTTGCTGCCCCTGGAGGCTAATTATCACCTAAGAGATGTTAACAGCCAAATCATTGAAACTTCCAAAAGATTTAGATCAAACGCAAGCAAGATGTAGTTTGTATATCACTGCCCCATATTCCAGGAACAGCTGGTCTCCTGAGGAAGCACGTGTGGATTGAGTTAATGAATTCGAGTATGTTTCTGGTAGATCTTTTAATCATGGATGTAATTGCAGTTGGTAGTTGTTTTAATTTCTAAATCTAAACTATATGTTTGATTCTTTCTGTTTTTTAATTTGGTCTTGCTAAAAGGTTTTTCTCATGAGGATCTTAGTATCGTAGACTGTCTCTTCTGTATGTCTCTTGGCATGGTTAGTTGATTGAATATGGCACCCGTCCTTACATATCATATCCTTCCTGCTTTACATATACTAACCAAGAGAAACTGTCTTGCATTGACAAACCTGTGCTCCTGCCACCAGTGGGGAGATATTAAATGATTTGCGATCTACACATTTTGTCTGCCAGAATCTTCACTTGCCTTCCTCTCAAACAGGGCTTCTCAAACCTTTCCACTTGTGACCCCTTTCTGCCCAAGACATTTTAATGTGATCTCATATATATATATATATATATATAGAGAGAGAGAGAGAGAGAGAGAGAGAGAGAGAGAGAGAGAGAGCTTCTGGTGGCGCAGTGAGTTAAACCATTTAGATGCTGAACTTGCTGACAGAAAAGTTGCCGGTTCAAATCTGGGGAGCAGGGTGAGCTCCCACTGTTAGCCCCAGCTTCTGCCAACCTAGCAGCTCAAAAACATGCAAATGTGAATAGATCAATAGGTACCGCTCTGGCAGTAAGGTAGTGGTGCTCCATATAGTCATGCTGAGCACATGACCTTGGAGTTGTCTATGGACAAGGCCAGCTCTTTGGCTTACAAATGGAGATGAGCACCCCTAGAGTTGGACATGACTGGACTTAAAGTCAAGAGAAAACTTTTACATACACATACACATATATATAACAAATCAGCATTTGCAGGGCTTTCTAACAGGCTGATTTTCAATGTATTGTCGAAGGCTTTCATGGATGGAATCACTGGGTTGTTGTAGGTTTTTCAGGCTGTATGGTCATGTTCTAGAAGCATTCACTCCTGACGTTTCGCCTGCACCTGTGGCAAGCATCCTCAGAGGTTGTGAGATCTCACAACATCTGAGGATGCTTGCCATAAATGTAGGCGAAATGTCAGGAGAGAATACTTCTAGATTCTAGAACATGACCATATAGCCCGAAAAACCTACAGCAACCCAGGCTGATTTTCCTTTGTAAGAAGTACAGCTGAAGCCTTTTCTGCAGAGTCCATTGCAAACGTTGCATGTTGTTGCTAACAGGTTTGGGGAAATGGGTGGTATTCAGAAACTTTTCACTGTTATCACATGTTTCATGATCCCAACATTGAGATAAGGGTACCACATTCGGGGTTAGGACCCACAGTTTAAGGAAACCATGTTGTAGGTGACTGGTTTTAACTTGAAACTGAGGGCTGCAGCACACCTTCTTGGGGGGGTGGGTTCAAAGGAAAACCAAGAGGAAGACATACAAGCCAGCATTCCTCAAGAGATGTAATCAAGAGGCGAAGTAGTAATAAGCCTTGAGAATGTCATTGGTGGCAGCAGAATTATAAACCCTGACCATCTCTCCACTAAGCCCCTCTGAATTGGGGGAAACTATTCGTGCTCACTTTGACTTTTAGCTAGTACATATTGCAGAAAGTCACATATTATTAACATTTGGGGACTAGTGTAGAATAGGTGATTGTTATAGATAAAAAGTGAGGATCTGAACACCTCTACTCTTTACCTTCCAGAGGGTTTAACTTCAAGGAAAATAAATTCCTTTACAGAAGAGATCAATATGAAATAACTCAATAACTCTGCAAGATATAGGGCCTCTTATCTAAAGATCAACATTTCACAGACTAGAATATCACAAGAAGAAAATGCTTTTATAATTGCAACTGTTAACCCTGGACTCTGTGTGCTTGTTCTCGTGTGTGTGTGTGTGTGTGTGTGTGGACATATGCATGTATTTGTGCCTTCAATCCACTTGCCAACCTGTTATGACCCCATGAATTGTACAGGGTTTTGTAAAAATTAAATTTGTATTAAAATTTATCAACCTGATAAATACACACAGTACACATAACACACATGACATCCACACACATGACATCCACTATAAATTTGGCTTTTAAACCAAATTTATCTTTTCCATATATCTAAGAGACTTCCTATGATTATATGTCTGTTGAAATCTTTATTTAACTTCTCCCCTTCATACCATAGGTATGTGTGCCAGCCATTATCTGAGGTCATGGCCCCCTTGGTTGTGTCGATTTTGGTTCTCTAGTGTTATCCAGTTTTTCAACCAGCTTATCACTGCTGTTTCGTGGTAATATCTGAGGTCTGGTGGGTTCAAACCCCCTCTCTCTTTCACATCAGTTAAGTTTCTGGCTCTTTTCCCTGCCCAGATAAATCTGGTAAGATCGTTTTCCCATTGATCAAATATCTTAGTGCCTTTAATGAATAGTAGATTTTGAAATGTTGTTGTTGTTGCTTATTCATTCAGTCGCTTCCGACTCTTCGTGACCTCATGGACCAGCCCATGCCAGAGCTCTCTGTCGGCCGTTGCCACCCCCAGCTCCTTCAAAGTCAAGCCAGTCACTTCAAGGATACCATCCATCCATCTTGCCCTTGGTCGGCCCCTCTCCTTTTTCCTTCCTTTTTCCCCAGCATCATTATCTTCTCCAAGCTTTCCTCTCTTCTCATGATGTGGCCAAAGTACTTCATCTCTGCCTATAATGTCCTTCCCTCCAGTGAGCAGTCGGGCTTTATTTCCTGGAGTATGGACTGGTTTGATCTTCTTGCAGTTCAAGGCCCTCTCAGAATTTTCCTCCAACATCACAGTTCAAAAGCGTCTATCTTCCTTCACTCAGCCCTCGCATCCATAGGTTACTATGGGAAATACAATTGCTTCAACTTTTGTAACAGGAACAGCATTTTGGGCAATACCATCAATTTTATCACCTCAATTCTACCCAACCAAGTTATCTGTAACCTTTACCATCTAGCCAGGTCTTATTTTTTATCTGTGACCATACTCATTATTCTCTCAAAATAGGTTACTGTTTTTGTTTGTGAGCATACACCTAAATATTTTACCTTCGTGACTACTTTACATTCTGAAATTTCTTCCATTTCCATACTACTATTTGTTCCTATATATTTTATTAAATCTTAGATTTGTCCTTATTGATTTTAAGTCCTGATTAGTTACCGTAATTATTAATTGTGTTTAGGAGTCTTTTCATACTCTGTAAGGGGTTAGTTAAGATACCTGCCATGTCGTCGGCATATGCTCTAATTTTGAATTCCTCTCTTTTTAATTTAAAACATGGTTTTTTTTTAAAGACAAGAAATACTCAAAGGTGGATTTGGCAGTTTGCATTTTTGAAATATAGCTTACAACACCTGCTGTTTATTGGTGTTCCCCCATCCAAATAGTGTTAGAGAGAGTTGAAGTGGGGGTGTTGGTGTTAGAAGAAAATTCCTGGTTACCCCTACTGCAAAACATCCTCCTCCATATGAAGTGGAATGGGATTTTTTTCTTTAAAAGGAATGCACGTATTAAATGTTACATTAGGATTAGTCAGTCATATATACACTGTCAACTGGAGCTAAGAAGAATCTTGTGTTCTTCTAAAGATGGTTTGCAGGGCAGAAAAAAAAGGATATGAATTATAAAATGCCTAAATACCTCAAAGGCAATAGATTGTGTGTAATCTAGGATGTTGGTCAGGGTCAGCCCTGGCTAGTACGTAGATGGGAGACCACACACCAACCAGATGCTTTCGGCTATATTTCAGAGAATGCAACTGGGTTTCTTTGCTGAAGAAAACCCTATGAAATTCATGGAGTAACCATAAGTTAATGGGCAACTTGAAGGCACAGATGTGCACACATATCAATTACGATCTAATTTACACATAACAACTACTTCATATAGCAAGTTTCCCTAGTATAGATGAAGACTGTGGGACTTCATTTCCCATAATCAACTATCATTTCCCTTTAATGTGTTGGCTGGAATGATGGAATCATAATCGATTATATCTGGGGAGCATCAAATTGCCATATAGAGAAAACTGGCGATAGGTGAGGTGTGAATAGGCAGATCTTCTAAGTCCCACAGGCAAGTGATATATACATTTGTCCCAAATCTCTTCCCACATCTACCCACATATTTCCAGAGGTTGAGAATATATGTCGCACACCGGCCCAACAATATATTTTTTGGACTACAGCTCTCATAATCTCCAAGGTAGTATTGATCATGCAGTGATGCTGTTAGGTAAGCTCTAGTTGCATGAGCAGCCTTCATTTACCCAAGAGTACCACTTCGTAGGATTCAATAATGCAGTACGTCATGTGCCCATGATACTTTACAGTGAACTTCTACATAGTTAGGAAAAACTTTTTGCATAGTAGGCACTTTCCTTTCTTTCTATGTATTCAGTAAATGACTAAATTAGAAAGAGAGCACCCTTCCATCCTCTCTGGAATTCACCCCTTTCTATCACTGTTGAATGCATTAAAAAGCCTATCCAAATAAGGGAAGGAAATAAAAGAACTCCTACAATATGCCAAATGTCGTTTACACCTAGATCAAGCTCAAAAAGAAGGCTCTGCTAACCCAGGCATTTTCCTGAACCAACTACACAATTGTACTGGGATTCTATACAAGGCTGCTATTCAGCACCAGCCAGGAAGGGATGTTTACCTAAATTTGGCAGCCATTCTTACATGCAACACCCACACCAGCTCAAACTATACAAAACACAAAAGGAGGTGACTTTGTTGTTGTTTCTCTTTCTTCATTTCAAGGACTTCCATTGAAACTTGAGCAATCATTCTGCTTATAAATAATTCCCCTATCATAAGTATACTTCAGTACATTTAAAATGCTAAGGCTGGGCATTCATTTCAAACAAAGAAACTTTGCAATGAAAGCCTGCTTTAGCAAGCAATAGATATGTTGTACAAAGCTGCAAATGTTCATGTAACATTTGCTCACCCAACAGCATATCCTGTGAATTCTGCTCAGCAGAAAGGAGGCTCCAGAAGATGCCAAGCATTCCCCCTTAGGGAAGATGTACTTGCTTTGCTTGGTGTGCCCAGCTCTGCTGGCAAAGGATACAGTTGGTACACAGATGTGTCGTGCCGCCAGTAGGTTCTGTTCGTCGATCCTTGTCAGATAAAGCTCACTGGCATTACTGTCCTACAGCTGAGACCTACACAGAAAATGGAAACACTCACAGTTGTTCCTCTCCTGCCTACCCCATCACCCCTGCCAATTATATTCCCTTCAACTGGTGACCTTAATATGTAAGACACATAGCAAACCCCATGAGAACTTCGGGGAATTGTGTCCATAATGTGAAAAATGGCCATAATGTGAAATCTTTTGACTCTCTGAAAAGCATTGGAAACAGGTTTTTAGAATCCTTCTTCCTTCTCGTCTGCCAGATTTTCAAAGTCACAAAGTGCCATCTAGTGAGCATTTGTCTATACAGCACCATCTAAATTTTGCCAGCTTTTCAAAGAACCATTTTTTCTCTGGCTGCAACTCAGTTCATATTAAAATGTGTGACAGGGCAGCCCTTCAGGAAGTAGATGCTGAGAGGCAGGGAGTAGCAGAAAAGTCCCAAAAGACAAAAATAAGTGGACCCCATAGCCTGATGTCCTCCCTCCCACCTTTCAGCCAACCTGCAACCCTCCATAGGATGCTCTGTCATCAGTGGTGCCAAAATAAGATTTTTCCATTTCTTTTCATTAATCGGATGCTTCAGGCAAATATTTTGGCTTGGCCAAGAACTGTGAAAGAGTGACCTTATATCCCATTTCTGCCTATGCCATCTACAGTGTCGTCCTCATGATGCATCCCCCCCCCCATCCTTAATGAAGGCCTAACACCACTGTTCACCCCTTATGAGCTCCTCTCGCACAAATATACTTTTTCACTGCTATCTCATCCAGGGTTTTATAATTTTATCTTGTGCATTTGGCCCACCCATTATGTTCTAATTCTCTATTTCTAATTATGTTATTTTGCAATGTTTATTTTATCTTGTTACTTTTGTCTTGTTATGTAATTTTTCATTGCTTTGTATTTTTTGCTGTATTATATTTTTGGGCTTGGCCTCATGTTAGCCGCCATGAGTCCCCTCTGGGGAGATGGTGTCAGGTATAAATAAAGATGATTATAGCGTAAGGACTGGCTGGACATCGGATATTTGGATTAGCAGTACTTTATTTTTATAATTCTAACATTTTTCAGGGTAACATGAGAATCTGTTTGTCTTTCTGGATTTCAAAAAATGTTAGAGCCTCCGATTGGTGGATCAGATAAAATGTATATGTGTGAATTGTGGTTTCCATACTAAGGAAATGTGTAGAGGTTTTTTGCTGCTTAGGCTTTGTTAGAAGGACACACCAGCCAAATTCCAGTATTGCAAGATGTAGCATGAAAGTTAAACAGGCAGACACTCACACCCAGGCAGTGCAGGCCCCCTAGAGCTACTCAATAACTGGTGGAAAGGAGGAGGAATAGCTGGAGAAGTGTCTGACTGTGTCCCAAAAGCCAGATGCAGATCAACAACATCATCCACAGAGATCCACTTGGATCCTCCAGAGGTCTCCGGGGATGATACAATCATTATACATATGGTTATGGACACATACCCAAATGTTTCTCTACAACAATAAAATGGTGAGTCCTGGAAGAACTTTGCAAGAGAATACCTCAAGAATCAGAAAAGATGTACACAGATATCTTTTCCGATTGACAAGCTGGAACGTGTCCAGAGGAGGGCGATTACAATGATCAAAGGTCTGGAGACCATGCCTTATGAGTAGTGACTTAAAGAGCTTTGTCTGTTTAGCCTGCAGAAAAAGAAGGTTGAGAAGGAGGCATGATCACCATGTATGAATATGTTAAAGCATACCATAAGGAAGAGGGAGCAGACTTGTTTTCTGCTGCCCTGGAAACGGAAACTTGGAACAATGAGTTCAAATTACCAGAAAAGAGATTCCACCTGAACATTAGGAAGAATTTCCAGACCGTAAGAGCTGTTCAACCGTGGAACATTATGTCTCAGAGTGTGGTAGAATCTCCTTCTTTGGAGGCTTTTAAACAAAGGCTGGATGGCCATCTGTCATGAGTACATTTTCTGTATGGCAAGGGGTTAGACTAGATGGCCCATGAGGTCTCTTCCAACTCTATGATTCTTTAATATATGGTGGACTTAGCTTGCATTTGTCACTAACAGGATTCTGGCACCAGATTCATATATCTATCTCACTTTTGATGTATGATTAAGTCAACAGGACTTTTTCTCTCTCTCTTCTTAAATTCACATGAGTAAACTCTCTTTACATGGCTAACAGTTCACAACAGCATCTGATGCAATGTAAGTTTCTTACACTTTCCAAGCTTTTCAGGGCACATTTAGGATTCACTGTGATAGAGGAAAGACATCACAAAGCTGTTGCACTCTGATGTTCTGCACTTTCATGTTCTATTGAAAGCTTTGAGATTTTCTATAATACTTCTCCAACCTGCCAGTATTCTAGTGGACAGTACTGCCATCTCTATCACCTTGAGACAGTAATGGAGATTATGGGATTTGTAATCCAGAGACAAACAGGTTGGGAAAGGCTGCTCTAAAGTCAGTTCTATTTCCAAATATATGGCCAAAATTATTCACAAAGGACGTTTCAAAAATATTTAATAATATTTTCTTAGCCTAATCAATCCCTATTCAAACAGTAAGTAAGACTTACTGAAGGAAAAATATTAAATTTTGTTTCAGGAATAGTTGTGTGTAGGTATAGTGAAACAATTTGACAGGAAGAAAGCTAATGTGGAAGGGCAGCTATGGATCACCCATGCTGTTGCATTTCAAATTTCTGCAAATGGTTGTGGAAGCTGGATAATGAAGAAAGCTCATAGGAAGAAAATCAATTCATTTGAAATGACATGCTGAAGGGGAGTTCTGCAAATGTTGTTGTTTATTCGTTCAGTCATTTCAGATTCTTTGTGACCGCATGGACCAGCCCACGCCAGAGCTCACTTTCAGTGGTCACCACCCTCAGCTCCTTCAAGGTCTGAACTGAACTGAACTTTATTATTTATGAGTCGCCCTCCACAAGTGTGCTCCGGGTGACTTACACAGCTAGCAATGCAGTACTAGAGTATTAAAACATTAAAATATTAAAATATTAAAATGGCTAAAAATATCGGACTCGGAAGGTTCCGGGTCACTGGTTGTCGTATTATGCATAGGCTTTCCTAAATAGCCATGCCTTAAGTGCCGCCAAGAATTGGGGCAGGTCAGGACTGGCTCTTTGGTCTGGCGGTAGAGAGTTCCACAGAACGGGGACCGCAGGAGAGAAAGATCTCTGTCTCGTGGACTCCAGATGAGCCTCTCTCGGATCCGGGATACAAAGGAGGTTCTGTTGCTGGCCATGGTGCTCTTGGGTGGGTGGGTAGGGTCAAGCTGGATTTTAAGTGAGGACCCTGGCCCATAGGGCCTTGAATGTCAGGGTCAGAGTCTTATAAAGGACTCTGTGTTCGACCGGCAGCCAGTGCAGACGCTGCAAGGATGGTGTGATGTGACATCTCATTGGTGTTTTTGTGAGGAGCCTGGCGGCAGCATTCTCCACAATCTGGACCATACGGGTTAATGACCGAGGAAGGCCCACATATAAGGCCAAGCCAGTCACTTCAAGGATACCATCCATCCGACTTGCCCTTGGTCAGCCCCTCTTCCTTTTTTCCTTCCATTTTCCCCAGCATCATTGCCTGCTCTAAACTTTCCTGTCTTCTCATTATGTGGCCAAAGTACTTCATCTCTGCCTCTAATGTCCTTCCCTCCAGTGAGCAGCTGGGCATTATTTCCTGGAGTATGGACTGGTTTGACCTTCTTGCGGTCTAAGGCACTCTCCGAATTTTCATCCCAATACCACAATTCAAAAGAATCTATCTTTCTTCACTCAGCCTTCCTTATGGTCTAGCTCTCGCATCCATAGGTTACTACATTGAATACCATTGTTTTAACTATGCGGATCTTCGTTGCCAGTGTGATGTCTCTACTCTTAAGTATTACTATTGACCAAAGACAAAAAGGGCAAATAAATGGGTCCTACAGCACACCAGGCCTGAACATTCACCAGAAGCCAAAATGACTAAATAAAGGCTCCTGTACTTTGGGCATGCCTTGAGATAGCATGATTCATTGGAGAAGCAGATATTGCTTCATAAAGTGGGGAGCAGTAGGAAAAGAGGGAAACTGCACCACAGACAGATTTAATCAAGGAAGCCACAACCCTGACTTTGCACAGAATTTTCACATACTCATTTTGCACAGAAACTGTACTTTATGCCCAGAAAATAATACCTGTAGTTCTCATTTTTCAAATATTATTTCCATCCCTAATCATCCTATAAATCAAAAGTTAAGTTGACAGCAAATAATCACAAGATGGAAATTAAGGGTGTGTGTGTGTGTGTGTGTGTGTGTGTGTGAAATATAGTGAAATCAAGCTCACTAAAGTAAGCATCTTTTTTCCCACAATTAACTTGGTAGTACATAAGTCAAGAGAAAGAAAAAGATGACATGAAGAAATAATGTCAGATGTTCTGCTTAAGACATGCTTAATCGTCCAGGACACATGTCCCTGTCAGTCAAATGTATCAGGGTAAAACAAAGCCAACCTATAGCTTGTGTGAGCAGTCATCTGAGCTTGGAAAAGAGAGGCTTCGCTTTGCTCTGCTTTGTCTTTTGGACTGCACTGCAGCTCCTAGAATCTCGCTGCTCTGTACTAACATAGCGTGTCCTTCCTCATTTACTAATTTGTTAATATATCTTGCACAGTGAGGTTCATGCACATTCCATCACTGATGAGATATTTAATGCTTTTCAACATGCACATGTTTTTTAATGCCTGAAATTGCACTTGCTTACACATCAGCAGCTTGGAAATTACAATTACTGTAGAAATGCAAAAAAGAGAGGGTTCAGTGTGTGTGTTTGTGTTCTGATTGGGATATCCTGGAATTTTTCATGCAAAAAAGTTAATTTTCAGCCTCTGTCATATTATTACTCAGCTGTCTCTGTGCCCATCATACAGAAAGGCATAAGGATTTCCTGCAGAGAGGTTGTAGCAGAGAAAATTGAAACCAGGAAAGGAAAAATAAAAAAATGAAATGTGTTTTTTGTGATTGGTGCAAAGTGGTATTTGAGATCTGTGTAAGGTGAGCAAAGGCTTAAATGTGAAAAAGAAAGGAAATTAAAGGAATTGGGGGAACTGCTGTTGAACGAGCTGTAATGAAAAAGAATGTGAATTATCCTTTATTTACTTAATCAAGGACAGTACTTAGGAGAGGCTTTGCAAATTGCAGCAACGAAGCTGGTGGATAAAGGAATTCAACCCTGGTAACTTGATGTCAAAGTTGTAGAATTTGCAAGACCAGGAACATCAACATCTAGATTCAGATAAGAAGACATTTGCAGTTTCTTGCAAAAACTATGGCTGTTGCTACTCTTTCTCCAAAGGGTAGAAGCCCTTCATGGAGAAATTAACAGTTCCAGCATCTAGAGAGATAATATTTTGTGACAAACTAAGGGGGAGTAGGAAACAAAGCTCTAGTTTTTCCTAGCAGGTGCTTGGCATTCATTCCTCGAATGAAAAAGACGCTAAACTACTCCCTTGTCCCCATGCGACTATAAGTAAAAAATATCCAGCTGCATAGTCATTCTTCCTTCTTCCAACAAGCTTGTCCTTGCACCTGTTTGTTAAGTGACAGCCATACAAATACGTGAGTGCAGAACATGGAAATGTTACTTTTTGGAGCAAACCTTCCAGATTAACCCATCCAGCATAGTAACTTTTCCAAGCTCTGTAAACAAGTTGCATCTAAAAAAAGAGAACCATCACTACAATGCACCTCAGAAATAGACCAAGTGCATTTCTGTTGTGTCAGTTGTCAATTCTTACCAAATTACCAGCCCCTGATGGCGCAATGAGTTAAACCCTTGTGCTGGCAGGACTGCTGACCAAAAGGTTAGCAGTTCAAATCCGGGGAGCAGGGTGAGCTCCCATTTGTCGGCTCCAGCTTCTCATGCGGGGACATGAGAGAAGCCTCCCACAGGATGGTAAAACATCCAGACATCCCCTGGGCAACGTCCTTGCAGACTGCCAAGTGTCTCATATCAGAAGCATCTTGCAGTTTCTCAAGTCACTCCTAATGCGAAAAAAACCCCCAAATTGTACATGTTAGTTCAAAATGCCTTTTGGTCCATTACTCATTTCTCTATATGACTTTACTAACATTGAGGTACTTCAAAGTGATTGGAAGGGTCACTTCTGTGATTCTTGTGGTCTTACAAAAAATTAGCTAACTGATTTCACCATTATATTTCTTGATGTATGAGATAAATCTTTGGGCATCACTGTTCCTTCAAAATAATTGCTTTTATTACTTATATAAGCAGGACAAAGTATTGTGCTAGGCACTACACCTGCCTAAACCAGACTGTTGATAGATGCTGATGCTGTGATGAGCATAGATCCTTGTGGCACAAAGCAATTATGCCCTCCAGATTCTTTTCAAAACAGGAGGAAAACCTTAATTTCCGGACAAAACATGCTGTGGTATTTTCAGGCAAATGAAGTTGAAACCACGAATTGCCCTGCTGTTTCTAGATCAGCAGTTTGTGAAAAATGATTAATGAGGCTTGTAAAGTCTCTAGTCGCATTTTCAGAAACGCAGTGCTCTTTGTTATTCTACTATAATAATGAATACTTTTGCCATGATCAGCCTACAGTGTGTTTTCATGCTGCTTGCCTTCTGCACAGCAGTTTCGTCTTTCAAACGCAGGGATGTGTTTTTTCCCCATCGCACTACTAAGGCTAAGTGTTAGCCACCATTTTGAATATCTCTTGGAACACAAAGGTTTCCATTTACGCAGGCAGGCTGTTATTATAACTGGCATTGGCAGCAAGATCATTGTTTGTACACTAGAGGCAAAGCACATGGCTGCACAGGTTTCCTTTCTGATTATAAAGCTGTATGTATCTGTGTTCTTCCAAAAAGGAAATATAGCCCCTTACCTTTAAGTGCTTATAGCTGTCTGCAAACGAATCTTAGAGACTGAGAGAAAGAAGACACAGGGTGCATCTAGACCAGGCATGGGCAAACTTCAGCCCTCTGGTTGCTTTGGGCTTCAACTCCCACAACTCCCAAGTTGAACTCCAAAACACCTGGAGGGCCAAAGTTTGCCCATGCCAGATCTTGACTGTAGAATTAATGCAGTTTGACATTATTTAATTGCAATGGCTCCATGCTATGGAATCCTGGGAGATGTAGTTTGGTAAGAGATGAGTACTCAGTGGCTGATAAGGCCAAAGAACTTGTAAAACTACAATTCCCATGAGTCCACGTATGGGAGAAGACGATCCTGTATGTAACCTGGATCCAAACTATGTAGGGCTTTGAAGGTCAGAACCAACACTTTATAGTTTGCCCAGAAACTAATTGGCAGCCAAGTGGAGTGACTTTTGAACCTGTATTTTGAACCAACTGGAGTTTCTAACCTTGATACAAAGCTAGCCCAATGTAAAGCACATTGCAGATATCTAACCTTGAGGTTACCAGTGCATTCACCACCATCTTTAGTTCCTCCAAATCTAGGAAGGGTGCCACTGGCGTATCAGCCAAATCTGGTAGTAAGCACTCCTGACCGTTGCATCTACCTGAGCTGACATTTGAAGAGATGGATCCAGGAGGACTCCCAAGCTGCGAACACAGTCTTTCAGGGAAGAGTCCAGAACCCTGTCCAGAAAAAGTTTATACATCTCCCAACCCCAGATTAGGACTCTTAATGGCAAGAACCTCTGTCTTGTCTGGATTCAGTTTCAGCTTTTTTTTTTTTCATCGATCAAGTAGTGTCAAACTGCATTCGTTCTACAGTGTGTAGATGCACTCTTCATCTACAAAAGCTTATGCTACCAACTATATTATCTACATTAATCTATTAGGTGCTACATGGTCCCTTTGCATACTGACACTCAAGAATTAACACAGAAATCTATGTAATTATCAAATATATTAATTCAGTTCTTTTTTGCTTTAGCTTCCATCAGTTTCAGGAAAAAATTCAAGAGGGTTGCTACACATTATCAGAACTTGCCTGGGGGCGGGGGCGGGGGCACGACAATGACTACAACTTCTAAAATCCCACTAATTGTGTTCAGTGATCATATCAGCTAATGGATTCTGTGAGGTACAGTTCAAGAAAAATAACTTGTTAAAGATTTGTGATTTATGGAAGTTGTGCAGTAACAGTGATTAGTTGCATCACCCCTCTTAAAGTACTGCAACAGCTGTGTTAGCTTGTGTGTTCTATTACAGATTTGCAGATGACTGTTGTTTGAGTCATTTTATAAGTAAATAACTCAAGAACCATCCTAGCCTATGAGAAAGGAGATGGGAAGCGGACATAGCACAATTTACAGCACCATCTGGAAAACCAATCTCTCCCTCCCCCACCCACCAAACCCAGCCTGTCCCAATCTTGTTTTATTTTGGAGTATAATATTTTGATTTTCCACAAATACATTTTCTTTTTATCTGATACAACAACAGTTATGATTTCCAGCAAGTGAACTCTAGTAATTACGTATGTTACACCACCTGTGTCTGGTACAGCTTAACAACTCTCCTGTATGAGCTGGGGCTACACCTTTATATTCCCAAACTCAACAAATAGAAAAGCAAAGCTATGTGAAAATGAGTTACCCCAGACCAACCATGGAAGATAATGTATTATAGACTTTGATAGTCTAGCTAGAAACCTGTAAGTGATATATTATACTGTAAGCCCCATTTATGCTGTAGATACTCCTGGAATTAGTGCTATATCTCCCTTTACTCCATGTGTATTTAGAGGCTAGGAGGCGTCAATACAGCTACCTTCCTTAGATACACATTTATTGGGTGTGAGAGTGGGCCTAGGTATATCCTGGTTATCCTCATGCACCTGAGGAAGAAGGAACAGCCTTACAATCCATGGCAGACATTGCTCTGATCTCCTGGCAAACAAGAGAGTCTGTTGCATAGCCCCCATCCTTTTTACCAACCGAATAGGTTGGACTTTATTGCATGATGCCATTGTTCCACACCACATGAGCAGGGACAGTGACAACTTATGGGCATAATGACCCTCAATACCACACTGCTGCAAACATCACACAACTGCAACACTTTGACAATCAGAGTTCCCACATTCCCATAATTCCGCTGCATTGGATGCTGTTGTTTCTGTAAAGTAAATTTTGCCATTCTAGCAACATTCTAGTAATTTCGAGGGGAGAGTGGGAGAAGAGGACAGGTTGGTCATGGAGAGGTGGCAGACAAGCAGTGGATTACATACAGCATTATATTTATTTCCTTTTATTTAGTATCAGAATTTATATGCCGCCACTCCCCAAAGGCTCGGAGCGGCTTACAAAATATTGGCGAATACATTAAAAGACTGATACAACCAAATAAGAGTATATTAACAAGATTCGAACGCCTGTCGGAGCAAGTGTGTCTTGCATGCCCTGCGGAAAGCTGGCAAATTCCGCAGGGCACAAACTTCCAATGGAAGAGCGTTCCAAAGGGATGTCGCCACAACCATAAAGGCCCTACGCCTGGTCGCTGTTAACCGAAAGGTATTGAAGCTGGGGATTTCCAGTAGATCTTGATCCTCTGAACGAAGTGATCTCTGGGGTTGGTAGGGGGCGAGACGGTCCCTCAGGTACACAGGCCCTGTGCCATATAAGGCCTTGAAGGTAATAACCATCACTTTGAAGGTGATCCGGTGCTCAATCAGCAACCTGTGCAGTTGCTGCAAAATTGGTGTTTTTTGCCAGGGCCCCGGCAAGGAGTCTAGCAGCTGCATTCTGCACTAGCTTAAGCAGGTCGATGTAGAGGGCGTTACAGTCATCCAATCTTGAGATGACCGTGGCCTGGATCACCGTAGCTAGATCGTCTCTGGACAAATAGGGGGCCAGCCGTCTAGCCAGCCACAGATGGAAAAAGGCGGTTCTACTGATGGCAGCGACCTGAACCTCCATCGTCAGCAGTGGGTCCAAAAGGACTCCTAGACTCTTAACCAATGACGATGGGTGTAATGTCTCGCCATCCAGGGTAGGCAACTGGGCATCCCTATTGCCCGGACGACCCAGCCAAAGGATCTCCATCTTCTCTGGATTCACCCTCAACCTGCTGACACGCAACCATCCAGTAACAGCCTCGTGGCATTGATGGAAATTATCGGGTACGGAGTTCAGCCGGCCTTCCATCCTCAGAACAAGCTGGGTGTCATCAGCATACTGATAGCACACCATCCCAAAACTTCGAACCAGCTGAGCAAGTGGTTGCACATAGATGTTAAATAGTAAAGGAGAGAGGATGGCCCCATGAGGAAACCCACATAGTAGAGGGGACCTTTCAGAGACCAAGCCTCCCCTTTCCACCCGCTGACCCCGATTGAGGAGAAAGGAGGACAGCTTTCCCCCTGACTCCGGTAACGGCGAGACGGATCAAAAGATTATAATCAACCGTGTCAAATGCTGCTATAAGGTCCAATAACACAAGCAGCACTGACCCGCCTTGGTCAAGCTGGCATCAAAGCTGATCTGCGATGGAGACCAGTATAGTCTCCATCCCGTGCCCCACACGGAAGCCGGACTGATAGAGACAGGTGGCTAAAGAAGAGTGTCTTGCTTCTAGGCTGGTTTGCTAAGTATTTTCTTGAAATAAATACTTAAGCAGGCCGATGTTGAATTTCTTGAAATAAATACTTAAGCAGGCCGATGTCGTATTGTCGAAGACTTTCATGGCCAGAATCACTGGAATGTTGTGTGGTTTCTGGCAGTATTTATTTATTTATATGCTGTATTTGTATACCGCCTTTCTCAGCTTGTAGGCGACTCAAGGCAATTAACAGGGTAAAATTTAATGCTTACAATATCATAAATACAATTAAAAACATAACATATAATTAAAACTAAACAAATGAATAAAATATAAATTCATAGTGTCTCCTTGTTAACAACGTTGTCCGGTCTCATTGTCATCGTTCCATTTTCCTATTTCAGTTACTCTGCATTTGGAAACGCTTGCTCAAAAAGCCACATCTTGACTTTTTTCCGAAATGTTAAAAGGGAGGTGGCCAATCTAATATCGATAGGGAAGGCATTCCATAACGGAGGGGCCACCTCTGAGAAGGCTCTGTCTCTTGTCTCCGCCAAACGTACTTGTGATGAAGGCGGTAACAAGAGCAGGGCCTCCCCAGATGATCTTAAGGTCCTAGATGGTTCCTGTATGGCCGTGTCTATCAGGGCAAAATGCTGCTAGAACAACACCCCAAAGTCCTTTCACTCCACCAGTCTACTAACTCTAAGCTTCCATCTACACTACACAGTCTATCTGAACTACCCTTCTTGTTTTTCTTGACTCCTCTTCAGTGATGTAGCAGTAATTTTTGAATGAATGTGTGCTTCTTGATACTGTCATGGTCACATTCTCACTGAGGATTTAAAAATGCAACAACCTGGGTTACTATATCCATATATCATATAAATCTTGTAGTTTTTGCATTACAATAGGCATAACTCCAAATGGATTAATTCTGAGAATATGTCCCACCTCGTAATCTAAGATCATCCAGGGAGGTCCTGCTCTCGCTCCTGCCTACTTCTCAAATGCGGTTGGTGGGGATGAGAGATAGGGCCTTCTCGGTGGTGGCTCCCCATCTGTGGAATGCGCTCCCTATTGATATAAGATCCACCTCATCCCTCCTGACATTCAGGAAAAAAGTGAAATCCTGGTTATGGGACCAGGCGTTTGCACATTAGCACGATACAGCACTTTAGATGGGATTGAAATGGCAAACTGGTGGACATGACCTAAGGCTTCTGGTATGGACGGAATACTGTTTTATCCTATGTGAATGAATTTGATATATTTTAATGCTAATTGTATTATAATGTATTTTAATGTTAACTGTATTTAATGTATTTTAAATTTTTGACTGTTGTGGTTTCTATTATATGTTTACTGTGTTTTGGGCATTGAATTGTTGCCATTGTGAGGCCGCTCTGAGTCCCCCCTCGGGGGTTGAGAAGATGCGGGGTAGAAATGGTGTAAATAATTAATAAATAAATAAATACTGTAAGATTGAGCAAACCTGGTCTTAGAAGCCGAGATGACTAAATTGAGGCTGTTGTACTTTGGGCTCAGCATGTGATTGCATGATTCATTGAAGAAGACAAAGAGTTTGGTGGCAAATAATGCAAATTCAGTGGGTTGTTGTAGGTTTTTCGGACTGTATGGCCATCTTCTAGAAGCATTCTCTCCTGGTGTTTTGCCTGCATCTATGTCAGGCATCCTCAGAGATTGTGAAGTCTGTTGGAAACTAGGAAAATACTACAACTACCATGTCAGGCTACACAGAGAAGCCATTGAATCAGTGGTTCCCAAACTTTTCCAGTCATGGAATCCTTCAGAAGACGTTTGCCCTCCTGTTGAACCCTAGCTCTGTCCCTAAGTATTGTGAGCCCCCCAAAGGTCTCATTTATATATTCCTGCTGCCTAAGTGTTTTGTATAATGTAGTAAGTTTGAAAATAAAGATAAAACGTTTAAAATATAACCACAAACCTTTATATTGGTGCCAAAATATAACCACAAACATTCATTTTGCTACAGGAAAATATTTGATTCACACCTAAAAAGGGTACTTGAAATGGTTTTGAAATTGGGCTTTATGTCCGACAACTGAATACGTTAATTCTGGAAGCAACCAATTTACTCCTAAATTTGTTTTTGGTGTAAGCATATGCTAAAAAGCCTGGTTCACATCAATAGGTAGAGACGAAGGGGAGCAGTGCTCAGAGTTTTTCCAGCTACCGATAGCTGTATGTCTATCAGACCTAGCTAAAAGTCTCTCAGTGGCACAGTCAATTTTTGTTTTTAAAGCAGTTCCAATTATTTCCCCTCCACACTGAGTTTCTGCTCACTCTCTAGTTTACACCCCAGTCTTTTGACCTGGTGCCCATGTAAACAGCTACTGGAACAGTATTATCACCGTGATCACTATACAGTAAGAGACTGGGCCACAGAAAGCATTCCTTGAGGTATGACCTGTGAGCAGAGGAGTGTGTTCATGAAGCTGCTCCGCATTTCACATCATGAACAGTTCATCTCTTTAACATCCCAAGGGTACTATACATCAAGCTAAAAAAATGGCCTTTCAGAATAAATGCAGCTAACAAAAGCCACACATTCACTTGATATGCAGAAGGTTGTGACTGCCTGGAACATAAAAAGATGATAGGGGTTGGAATTTGCTTTTGCTTCATGACCTGAGGAATGAGGACTGCATTTTCTTGTCTTCCGTTAATTTGTGTTACAACTTTTACTTTGCATAAGCATGCTCATAAACATGATGGAAAAGTGCTGTTCTTTTCATTAGCAAAAGGAAGGGGTTTTTTATTTTGTGCATCAAAAAGGCACAGGAAGAGGTTGAATAAGCATAATCTGAAAGGAAACAGTTCTAGGAAAACTAGAGCTATTTCCTACTAATCGTTATACACATATCAAATTATTTTGAAACAGAAAGGGCCTGTTATGTAAGGCTGGAGAGAAAAATGGAAACTAAATAGTGTGACATCAAGAAATAAAAAGATCTCTAAGGAAGTGGCTTTTTCAAATATATTTTTTATCATTGGAACTATATATCACATTAACTGAAAAAGAACATCAGCTGAAGACTTTGACAGGTTCAACAGTAACATTTTATAGCAAAAGTTTTATATAACAGAAAGAAATACTTTATTGAACATGTGGCTTTTCTGAGCACATTCTCAATATGTTCTTGTCAGTTATGATAAGTGAACATTGCCATCTTTTCCTTTGTTGCAGCTAGTATGGGACATGCCTTAAATGCATGCTTAGTGTGATATATATGTTTGTTAACTTTGACACATAAAAGTGAGAGTGGTTTTTGGTGAATGGTACAACCATTATCACTATTCCTTAGGGCCAGTCTTCGTGGTCATTTTTCTTGTCACCAGCTGTAATTGGTTACTGCTTATTCATTCCTAATTAGGGTGTATGTGTCTATATGTCATTTTAACAAGTACTGTAATACTGTGTACTTGCTTTTATATTAATCAAAGAAAACATGGAATAGTTCCTTTAAAGATAGGCCTTCTTAATAATACCTCTGGGACATGGAAGTAGATGCCTTATTTTACTATACTTATTAAACATACAATATTTTGTTAAGTTACTGCAGTGACAGTACCAGAGGTGAGAAGACACTGGCCTAGAGACCACCAAAATGAACTCCATCTTCCCTTCTTGGTTATTTCTTTTTCATTTGCCACACTTACCCAAAATGCACTCACATTCTCTGTCCCAGTTATTGTAATCCTGTTTGCAATTATAGTTCCCTCTCTACTTTGCGGTTCAATTTTCACTCGTGTTTTGCGGTTTTGAATTTAAAATATACAGTACAAGTAGCGAGGGAACACTGGAAGAGGAAGGAGGGGCAGATGGATGGATTCCTGTGTGGCCTGAGAGAACTCTCAAGGACTGGCCGGCGGTGGCGGCGGCAATGGTGGTGTAGGCTCAGCCTCCTCGCCCTCTTTACCCTCTTTACCTTTCTCCTCGGTGCCAAAGGGAGTGGATAGTACCAGCGGAGAAAGCTCCTTGTCACCATCTGGGCCTCTGCTGCCTGCCGAAGGGAGCCCTCGAAAGGAAGAAGAGCCACCCTAGGAAAGTGGACCTCGGCATTACTACCACCACCACCACTACCACTATTGAGTGAGGGGAGGGGGAGTACATATACAGCATCCCTACTTTGGAACATAACACCCACAATAAGTAAGGGAACACTACATAGATGTAAGCCCTTATCTAGATGAAAACAATGAGACTTACTTCTGGGATAAACATGGATCAGATTGCACTGATAGCTAATCTAGTGAATACAGGTGATCATTGTACCAAGTAAATTCCTGTTGTGACAAGCAACACCTGATGAAGTTCCTTCTTTTACACCACCATTAAAAGAATAGGAGCCCTATCTCATGTAGCAATCATATTCTGAATTGCTATTCTGCAATCCTTTGTACGCTTACTCATGAGATGCACCCATTGACCTCAGTCCTGAGACTGAGTAGCTATTTAGCTAATAGCTAAATCCAGTGGTAGTCCTTCTTAGTGCAGAGCCCTGGTTCTTGGCATTGGTCACCTTGATGGGGGGCTTATGCCAGGATCTAGACAGTGAAAGTGTGTTCATTCTTCTGGTTTCTTTGCAGTTTTCAAATACCATCAAACATTGTATTATTTTGGGTTACTTTGCTAGACTGGGATGTAGGAGTACTGTTTTCCAATGAGTCTGTTCCTGGAGGGGCAAACCCAGAAAGCGGGGCTGGCAGTCTCCTCCTTGATTCCATTGGCTGGCTATAGGGATCACACAACTTCTTTGTTTGAATAGCTTCCCTGGCACAATTGAAAGTGTTGGTTTTGACCTACAGAGCCTTATATGGCTCAGGACTAGGTTCTTTGAAGGACTCTATTTTGCCTTATGACCCAGCCCATGCTTTGAAATCTGCTGGGAACACTCTTCTATCTGTCCCACCACCTTCACAGGGACATCTGTTGGGAACATGGGAGAGGGCTTTCTCAGTGACTGTCCCCAAGCAATGGAACTCCCTTCCCAGAGAAGTAACACCAATGTCCTCCCTACTTTCCTTTTGGAATCTATACAAGACTTCTTTGTTTCCAGTGGTTCTCAACCTGTGGATCCCCAGATGTTTTGGCCTTCAACTCCCAGAAATCCTAACAGCTGGTAAAGTAACTGGGATTTCTGGGAGTTGTAGGCCAAAACACCTGGGGACCCACAGGTTGAGAACCACTGGTTTAGGCAGACACTTGATGGTTGACTACCCCTCCCCCCCCCCAATGATGTTCTGGATCTTACTAATTACTGTACTGGTCTATGTGAATGTTTTAATGATGTTTGCTTAATCTGTTTTACTTTTGTGATTATTTGATCTCATTTTAACCTCTGTTTCTTATGGATTTTTAATGCTTAGGACCTTGAATCAGGATATTTCAAACCTATATATTTGTGTGTCTCTAGCAGAGGGATGGACAAAGTGCATACTAACTACTGCAAAGAATATTGCTTTGAGTGTATTCTGGCATATTTTTTGCAAAAAATCTAGGTCAACATTTTGGCAAATATCCAGACCAACCTTAAACCCTGCTGGTTTTTATAGTTCATCACAGGCTATGAGCTATTAGTAGGCTAGTTTGATCAAAAAAACGGTTCAAAACTCGTTTCGAATGTAGGAGGCGCTGGTGGTTTGGATCTAAAGTAAATTCCGATTTTCATAGAAAAAAAAGTTCAAAACTTTTCAAAACTTCTGAGACTTCCAAATTTTTCGTTAATGGTTTCAAAGTGTTATTTCCTGTTTCATTGGGTGGTCTTTACTTTGAAAGTAGTTGTTTTACTCCAGAAAGAGGGGGAAGCAAAGGGAGGAAATTCATCCACTGGGTTTTAAACTGCTTGCCAGGCTCACAAGGGGAAACGAAAGGGAGGAAAGGGCTCCACTGGGTTTTAAATCTCCTCCTAGGCTCACGAGGAGAGACGGGAGGGAGGAAAGCCATCCACTGGGTTTTAAATCGCTTCCCAGGCTCACGAGGGGAGACAGGAGGGAGGAAAGCCATCCACTGGGTTTTAAATCACTTCTGTCACGATGCAAGGACTCGGCCGGCCCCTTAATCACACACAGAGAGACGGTAATCAGCTAACTAGTTTATTGTAGAATAAAGAACATGTAAAAAGGCAATTGTCCAAAAGGTATTGAAAGTTCAGTTCAAAAGCAAAGAGTCCGTAGCAAAATCCAAAGGCAATGGTCTTGGCAGTAGACTTGGCAAAAGCTCCGCAAATCCAAGCGGATCAAAGAACAAGGTAAAGTTCAATCAAAGCCCCAAGAAACTTCTTGGCAAGGTACGAGCCGCAGCTTGGCTCCGTGGTCCTTGGCTCGCTACACTTCACTAGCTTAGAAGTGGCCGAGCTACTGAGGATTCGTTCCCACGGATCCTATACTTAAACCTCACGGCGGAGCCCCGGACGCTCTAGGCTACGGCGGTAGTCTGTGCTACGGGACCTCGCGCTTCTCTGGCGCTCTAGGTGCGGTGCCAATCCCTCCTGCTGGAGTCGATGCTCCATCTCCTATCAAAGCTCCGACCTTGCCTCCCAGCACCTGGCTCACTATCTTCATGAGAGTCAAACTCCCCTTTGTCTTCCATGGCCTCCTCGCCCATGTTTTCCCAAATTCTCTCCTGTGATCCGTACCCACCCGGTTTCTCATAACAATCATCGCTATCAGCACTTTCAGGATCAGCCTGACCTTCCCAGTCCTCATAGGCATCCGGCCATCCTTCATCCCAGGCCAAGCTCTCTGTGGGAGAGGAAGGTCCAGCTAACTCATTAACCCCTTCCTCCATTTCATCCTCAGCTGCGGCTGGCTCTAATGCAAGTGGGACCCCCGGTGCTGCCCCCTGCCCCCCAGGCACAAAAGAGAACTGGGGTGCTACAGCTTCCCAGGCTCACGAGGGGAGATGGGAGGGAGAAAAGCCATCCACTGGGTTTTAAATTGCTTCCCAGGCTCATGCGGGGAGATGGGAAGGGAGAAAAGCCATCCACTGGGTTTTAAACCGCTTCCCAGGCTTGAGCCGAGGCCAGAGACCAGAAGTGTGGAAACACTGAATCATTTCCAACTCACTCACTGCTTCAAAACAGAAAAGGCGGAAAAAGCTTCGGAAGGGCAAAGGGACTTCCAGTTTTGTTAAAAACTTCGAAATTGCTTCAAAAAGAGAATCTTTCCTCATTTATTCCGAATTACGAAGATTCCGAATGAACCTAACCATGCCTAGCTATTAGCATTAAAAATAAACAAGTGTGGATTAAGTAACTGTTACAGGCTTCATTATACAAAGTTAGAGATGCCTTATTTACAACATTCTAGCACACAATATTTTTGTTTTTTTATGGCTCTTACAATAAGACATATGCTCTTTATTTAATGCAGTAGGGAGCTGAAGAGGTCAGTATTTTGCACTAGCGGAAATATTATCACATTGAAACAGGCATTTCATCCTGGCAGGTGTGGGGATACCTGCTGGAAAAGCCCCATTTTACTGTCAGTTTCTGTTCCTGTTCTATGACAAGTGTGATGGATTAAAGCAGACACCCTAACAAGATAGGATATCATTAGGTATTGTTAGTTACAGGCCACAAAAAGAGGATGAGTGCATGTACATAAATGGAGAACATTTCCTGCTGTCTTTTAAACACACTTGGGGGGGGGATGGAAAATCTTATTCATATATTCAATATATCCTGTCTTTCCACTAAAAATAATGCTGGTGGTTAATGATAAAATACAAATAAAGTTAGCAAAATAATTCAATCAATTAAAAACATGTAAAAATCACACCAAATAAAGCACACAAAAATATTGAAGCCCCAAATAGATTATGGTTGCCTGGATTTAAGGTAGGTTTGGAAGGCCAGCTCAGGAGATGAAGCATAGCCCTAACATTATAGCTATGTGTCGCCCTCTAGGCCCTTGGGACTTGACCTCCCTGGATAAACCACACAGCAGCTGAGGTACAACGGGTTTTATTGAGAATAAAAGGTATAGGAAAGTGTTTGGAGGCAATTCTATAAGGCCTCCAAATAGCAGCAATTAACAGGAGTCAGCGGAGAGTATATAATCCCACAGCAACAGGAATCCAAGCGGATAGGTTCAGGAAACAAGCCTGAACCCAGTCTCTTAAAGGTTCCCAGCCGGTTAAGATGGCAAGGAAGGTTTTCTTGGAAGCAACAAAGTTCAGTAGCTTGTAAAGTCTTTGCAGGAACAACACAGGAACGTGGCACTGGGGCAGGATCAAGTCAGCCCGCAGCTGGCTGGCACAGGCTTCTGGAAGGCCCGAAGCGGCCTCTCTCACAGAAGCATCCTTCAAACGTGAAGTTGGTACGAGATACCCCCAATGGGCATCTCTGGGCAGTTATAGTGTCCAGACGCTTTGATCTAAGTGCATCGAGTGTCAAAGTTCCATGATTGATGACTGTCTATATGTTTAGCTACCTCAGTCTCTCTGGGATGCACAACTCGTTAGCAGCTCGCAGCTGGTGAAGGGGAGCCGGACTCAAAGCATCTCTGAGGCGCTTCGCTTATCAGGGGAGGCCCTTGGCCTGTCCATGTTATGCATTCAGTACCTGGCTCTCACGGGAAACGCAAAGGGGCCCAGAGGGAATCTCTGGAGTGAAACAAGCTGGCTTGGAAAGTTCTCTGCAGCCGTCATGGCTGCGGTCCTGCTCAAGCAAAACTGATGCCTGAGGCTCTTGAGGTGTGACACTATGTTTTCAATGCGGCATCTCACTTTTGTTGCTAAGCATTGTAACACTACTTGTTATATAGCTGTATCTATGATTTTATACATTAATATATTATGAATCTAGACTTAGATAGCATTGTAGTTTTTTCTTTGTTTTGCAATAGTAGGTAGGTAGAACCTCTCTATAACTAAGTTTTACAGTCTTAGTAGCTGAGGTCTAGGTTTTTAGGGCAAACTTTTGGAAGGAGTCTCCATTGGATTAAATCTTGAACAATTAAGTAAGGATTGGAAATGATCTTACTCAGTTTGGGGATAACTTCTACTAAACTGTTGTAGCCCTGTTGATTCCAGTTCTTCAACACCACGCCAAAGAGGAAGAGTTCATTGAGGCATGTATAGGAACAAATATTATGTTACTCAAATTTCATGATAAAAAGATAGCAATCAGAACATGTTTCTTAGCTGTGATGAGAAAATATATTATTATTAACCAAGGAAGCAAGCAACATTTAAGAGGACAAGCCCAGCATCAGCCAAGGGACTTCCTGGTGATTTAGAAATAATAATAGACAGCTGGAAACGGTTGCTTGGCAACCATTCCCATTAATTTCCCAGTGCTTCCCAACAACACCAAATTTGTGCTGACATGGGTATTTTTTAAGCCTCAGCAGACTAAGAGGAAGAGGCAGCAGGAGGCTCTCCTGGCATTTGCTTAGGTCAAGAGGCCTCTGGCGTTTGGTCTTTCAGAGGAATGCCATTCTGTATGGTTAAGAACACAAACTGAGACAGAAATCAGTCAGCAAGAGCACTACATTTATAACCCCAGACTGATCTCATCAACTAAGATTAGTAAACTTACAAACTAAGTGCAGTTGAATTTGCTGTGTCTCAACATATGAATCTAGAAAGCTGGCATACACTCAGTTCTGCCCATAGTTATTTATTTATTATTTAAAGAATTTATTTTCTGCCGTTCTCATTCCAAAGGGGACTGAGGTTGGAGCACAACATATATACAGGAAACATTCAATGCCAGAACATAAAATAAAATATAAATATACACAAACACTAAAATCGGTTATCTCCACTTAAAATCAATTGTTTTAAACCATCTCAGATCAGCCATACCAGATCTGGTCAGCAGGATAGAGTTTCCTATCGTTCCCTTATTGCGCTGTCCCTTGATCCCACAGCCAAGTTTCTGAAGGACAGGAGGGAGGGAGCTGATCTAATCTCGCCAGGGAGGGAGTTCCATAGCCAAGGGGCAATCATTTAGAAGGCCCTCTCTCTCGTCCCCGCCAATAGCGCCTGTGACAGTGGTGAGATCGAGAGCAGGGCCTCCCTGGAAGCTCTGTGGTGGTTCATAGAGGGAGATGCATTCAGACAAGTAAATTCGGCCGGGGCCATTTAGGACTTTTTAGGCCAAAGCCAGCACTTTGAATTGTGCCCGGGAGCAAACAGGCAGCCAGTGGAGCTGACATAACATGGAAGTTGTGTGCTTCCAGTATGCCACCCAAGTTTTTAACCTGACTGCCTCTCGTTGGACTATTTGGAACTTCCGAACAGTCTTCAAAGGCAGCCCCACATAGTGTATGTTGCAGTAATATATCCTATATGTAATGAGTGTGTGGACCACCGTGGACAAATCTGAATTGCCAAGTGTGGTGAGGTGGTTATTTATATGTTAATCACATGTTTGTTTATGTATTTAGAAGGAACATTCTTTAAAAGCTGCAGAGAGTGAGCAGTAGAATGTTCGCAGCAGCAGGCTGTAAGCAGAGGCTGTTGCCATGACAACAGAGGCCACTCTGGCTTTAGAATGTTCAGTTTGAATCTGACAGTTGGAGAATGTCAGTTGGCCAGCAGCTGTGACCAGAGTAGTTTGGAATTGACAGTTGCTGAAGCTGCAAGCTGTGTGTAGGAGCTGCAGTGTGCAGTTCAGTTCTGTGTGTGGGTTGAGGGAAACCCAAGTGTGTGGGACAGAGTTTAGTCCCAGGGTTGAGAGTAACCCAGTATTAAGTAGTTACTTGTGTGTAACTGTGTAAGGGGAAGTTGAAACCCCAGTGTTACATTGTTTAAAATTACAAGTCTGTACCTCTTCGGAGATCTTTGGAAACCACCTAAGCTTTGAGCCCATTTGTGTAAAATAAACTGTTAAACACTTTCAACACTACATCTGTGGAAGTCGTTTATTCACAAAGACCCTCACATCTAGTGGTCAAGCTTTGACAAATGGTGGCAGCAAGTTAATTAATAATAATAAAGAAAGGAAAACCATGATAGCTGGTGGCAGTGATCAGCCGTCCACAGTGAATCCAGTACGGGATTGGAACCTCTTTACATTTGGTGGCAGCGGTGGGATTAAAGGATAGCCTGCCCTGCCACAGTACTACATGGTTCACTCAGTTTGGTGTGCGAATAAACGAAGATCGACGCTAGCCTTCAGCGGCGTTTACGAGACTTCTTTACACCAAGGTATGGGTGCAACTGGTGCACAAGTTTCAATTGTGTGAAAACCCCCCAGGAGGCCTCTCAAGCTGCAAACCTGCACCTTCAAGGAGAGTGTAATCTCATCCAGGACAGGCTGTAACCCTATAACCTGTTCGGCCTTGTGACTGACCAGGAGTGCCTCTGTCTTGTCTGGATTCAACTTCAATTTGTTCACTCTCATCCAGACCATCACAGCGGCCAAGCACCGGTTCAAGACCGGGACAGCTTCCTTAGCATCTGGTGAAAAGTAGTAGGGTTGGGTGTCATCTGCGTACAGATGGCACCAAACTCCAAAACTCCAGATGATCTCAGCCAATGGCTTCGTGTAGATGTTAAACAACATGTGGAACAATAATTAACACCACGGGACACCACAGGACAAAGGCTGTGGGGCCAGCATTACTGATCCATCTTTCCAAAGTTTTGTGGTGGAGGGTTCCAAGATTGAACTTGTGTGCCAGTTAGGGCATAGTTTGTCATTACCACAGCTTTTTATTTCCATACATCTGTGCAGGATGTGCAGGGCCGGCCTGACCTTTTCCAGGGGGGGAGGCAAAGAAAATTTTGGCGCCCCCCCCCCGGCCGCCGCGTCACTCGGTTCCGCTCCGACGCTGCTGCAGCCGGCCCCATGCGCCGGCTGCGCCGTGCCTCCCAAAGCACGGACATTTCTGCGCATTCGGGAGAGCACGCCTGCGGCTTTGGAGCCAGTGCGCAGGCGCACTCGGGACCCAGCAGACATTTGCGCATGCGCAGAAATGTCCGTGCTTTGGGAGGCGCGCTGCAGCCGGCGCGTGGGGCCGGCTGTGCAGCAGAGGCGGAGGCGAGGTGGCGGTGGAGGCAGGGTGGCGCGGCGGCGCCCCTCCCAGCCAGTGACGCCCCGCCCAGCCGGTCGCGCCCTACGTGGCCGCGTACATTGCGGAATTTCAAAGGCCGGCTCTGAGGATGTGATACTACAGTGGCCCTTGATATCTGGCAATATTTGGTTAAAATCAAAGTTTACTTCTGAATTAAAAAAAATATTTTGAAGCCATAAGAATCCATAGATGCAGAATCTGTGAATATGGAAGATTGGCTGCATATGAAGTCTTGTGTACAAGAACAATTTAAACCAATTCCTGAACTTAATTGTAGTGGAAATATGATGCAAGGAGTATCAAGGAAAAGCTCAAAGGTTGTAGGGCCAGAGTCCATTTGCTGTGTTCATGAATTGGTCTGTCATAAAGCCTCAAGATATGTTTACATCATGTTTACATTTTAGATCAATCAGATACCTTCCAGAATAACCAAACATCCATCTTTGGAAGCCCATGGTCTGAACAGAGATGCATATCCCCCAACTCCAACACACATACATACACACACACTTTCCTGGATGAACTCTCATACACATTCACGCGCACACATGCCTGCTTCAACTACAATCCACTCTACTGACCAGACTCAAGCTTCCATATTTGGAAAACCCTAAAATATCATACATACCAATTATTTCCAAGAAGGTCATGCAAACAGTTCCAAATACAGTAAATTGTTACATTTCATTAATGTATAAAATTTATGTTTTGTTATGTTTTGTTAGTATGCTTTTGGGCTTTCTTGGCACATCATTAAAATTCTTGTACAACTGTAATCATCACACACTGCCAGGCAATCATATTTCAGGACTGAGAACTCAAGACTGGTATTTCAGTCATCTCAAAATACTGCCTTCTGGGGAGGAAGGGAAAAGGTTTAAATAAGATTCAGAATTTCTGTATATGTGTGTGTTCTCCCAGCATATTTTACCTTTTTTCAAAAGTAAAAAGGTTATAATGTCTAGAATAGTTTTCTCTCTCTTACCTCCCTCTGGAACATCTGGCATCAGTCTTCACTACCCTGCGCCTTCCGCTCACAAATATTACTCTTGTCTGTTAGGCATTTCATAGTACCGATCATTTAAACTGCAGCTACATCCTGGTCAGGAAAGATGAATCATTATTATGGTCTGCTATTAAAATGAATGAAAGAAGGGACTATATGGGAACTTGATTTCCTCTCCACCCTTCTCTATAAATGTTTCCTTATTAGACAGAGTGACATTCTTCTCTTGGCAAGCATCTAAATAGCAGACATTCTTATTTGCTCTGCTTACAAAACCAGGAGACGTGCCCTTTGGACGTCTTCTGGTACCCATTAAATTAAATGCAATTTCTCTCGGTGATTACAGATAGAGTTCCACTCATGTCTCTGGTGAATTAGTTGAAAGTGAGAGTATGAACATTGTTTCCAATTCAGGAAACTATCCTGTCCGCTACCTATGAGGTTCTTTTGAACAATGCAACATCTTGGGCAATAGTGGGAGTTGATGGATGGATACTAGTGCTGAAGATGATCACAACAATAATAAAGAACAACTATTGAGAAAATGTTAATTTCTTGTTTTAAAGCAGGCATGGGCAAACTTCGGCCCTCCAGGTGTTTTGGAGGCTGTTAGGAATTGTGGGAGTTGAAGAGCTGAAGTTTGCCCGAGCCTGCTTTAAAGGCTATGGCAGAGGCAACACCCAAGCCTGGGTTTTAAAGTTTTAAAGGCTATGGAAACCCACTGGGTGACTCTGCACAAGACACACTCTCAGAGAATGGCAGAGGCAACACCTCCAAACAAATCTTGCCAGGAAAACTCAATGGCAGTGTTACCTTAGGGTTGCCCTAAGTCACACATGATATGAAGGCTTTAGACAATAAATCTGACATCATTGTGTTGCTAGAAAGTGATATCAGAGAGCATGACTAAATGGAGGGAAAATGCTTTCCCTCTCCCATATTTAAAGAGAACTTCCAGATACATTAAAAATTACATATAGGGCTTTTTTAAAATGAAAGCTCATGAAATAAGGAAAAGGAAGGAAGGAACAAAAGGAAAGTATAACAATAACATGAAGAGAAATTATAATTACTCCCCATTTTCTTTCCAGTGGTTTTAAGTCTTAATACATCAATCCTAATTTCTTCAAATAAACAAAACATATACTTCCTTCACTAATTCAACCCTACTAATTATCAAAACTTAAAATTATCACATCACTCTCTTATCTCTGCAAAAAATACAATCAAGGCTTGTATTTTCTCTTAAGCAAAGCAGATAATCTGTGCATTTCATCTAGAATAGATCAGTGGTTGCCTACCTGTGGCCCATGGACCACCAGTGGTCCCTAAGAACTAAAATATGGTGTTCGGCCTCACCGTTACTACACCCTTGCAACAAGAGCAACTGGTCTTGCGAAACCCTCAAATAGTGCCAAGGCAATGGGGATGTTGGAAGGGGAGAGGTTGACTACCCATGAAAGGTGCAACGACAAGCCTCCTGACTGCTGCTCCTTCTCCTCCTCCCTCCTCCTGGGCGGAGCCATTCCATGTGTGCCTGGAAGCGGGGGCACCTTCATTTTTAGGTTTGTTCCTGGGGTTATTTGGGGTGCTGATTCATAAAATTGCATTAGATAGACCACATCAGCTCTAGATTATTAAATATGGTTTGCTGTGGGAAAGCAGATGGCGCCTACTGGATGGCTTATGTTTTGTATCAGAAACTAGAGCTCATGTCGTCTATCCAATGCAATTTTCTGAATCAGCACCCCAAGTAACCAAACCAAATCTAAAGTTGACCATAAACGTATTTGTAACCCTTTTGGTACTAATGTTGGAGAGAGGTCACTGTGAAAATGGACCCTGGTCAAGTGGTCCCTGGTCAAAAAAAAGTTGGAAACTACTGATCTAGATTATTCCATTTTAATAGCCAGTTCTCTTGTTTTATTACTCTAATTCATTTCATTTTGTGCGATAGTAGTCACAGTAAAAAAAAATCTGGTTAGAAGAATGTAATCTTTTTGTCACAAGTAAATAATAATTTTTATCAGATAAATTCTTATGATGAAAAGGAGGCAAACAATGACAGGATTTGGGTAATGACTGTTGCTTGTTCTTACATGTACTCAATGTATATGCATTTCTTTTCTTTCTTGCAGGAAGTTTTATTACATCACTTTGCTGAGAGATCCTGTCTCCCGTTACCTCAGCGAATGGAGGCACGTTCAACGGGGAGCCACCTGGAAAACATCCTTGCACATGTGTGATGGCCGGACACCAACTCCCGAAGAGTTGCCGTCATGCTATGAAGGCACGGACTGGTCGGGATGCACTCTTCAAGAATTCATGGAGTGCCCATATAACTTAGCCAACAACCGCCAAGTGAGGATGTTGGCCGACCTGAGCTTGGTGGGCTGCTACAATATGTCCTTCATACCAGAAAACAAGCGAGCGCAGATACTGCTGGAGAGCGCAAAGAAGAATCTCAGAGATATGGCCTTTTTTGGGTTGACTGAGTTTCAGAGGAAAACACAGTACTTGTTTGAGAGAACTTTCAATCTGAAATTTATCCGCCCATTCATGCAGTACAACAGCACCAGGGCAGGGGGAGTGGAAGTGGACAACAACACTATTCGGAGGATCGAAGAACTTAATGACTTGGACATGCAGCTGTACGACTATGCAAAAGACCTCTTCCAACAGCAATACCAGTATAGGAGGCAGCTGGAACGGATGGAGCAGAGGATAAAAAATCGGGAAGAAAGGCTTCTTCACCGGTCTAATGAGGCACTTCCCAAGGAAGAGACTGAAGAGCAAGGACGGTTGCCGACAGAGGACTACATGAGCCATATTATAGAGAAGTGGTAGCCTTGGCAGAATTTTGTACTGAGAACAGGATGTTAGGGTTTCCATAATAAAAAGTACATGGGATTTTAAAGAAAACTCTTATTTAAAAACAGTCTGTAAAACAGAAGGTAGAATGCTTCTTTAAACAAAGGGTCTTTTTACTGTTTCTTATAAGACCAATGGGGTTCTTAAAAAAACAAAACAAAACAAAAAAAAGAGTCCATCCTAGAGAGCTCAGAGGTCAATGCACAATGTAGTTCCCCCATCTCTGAGGCCAAATACAGTTACAATGTTTTATGCCCTTCCAAATGTAAACCTGGAGATCACAGATTGTTGCTTTGTAGCCACTCTTTCCCCTTAGCAACAACGATTGATCTCCAAAATGTTTCTTTCCCATGCTAGTGTGTGAGGTTTTCAGCTGTGAAAGCCATGAGAATGGCAGGATTCTGCCTGACAATGAGTGATTTCACCTCAGATGGACTCGAAATGGCAACCATGATCAGAGAGAAAGCAGCCCATTCAAAAGAGCCAACCAAAAAGGAAAAATAGAGAGTGAAAAACAATCAAGCAAACAGACTACAGCCTGGACAACAGATCAAGCACAGAAGTTTGGCTACATGTCACTGGTGTCTTGCATGAATACACTCCCATTGCATTACTTAAGCTACTGGTAAATGTATACACAAATATCCGCATCCTTTGCCTTATAGGTGATTGTCCAAAACCTAACCAGTTCCCGGCCATGAAATCACACATAGGTGATCATATACATGCTCACATAGAAATCCTTTGTAGAAGTAGATGGTGTGCACCAATTACTCATCACACTCAAAAAGGAGACAGTTCATTTAGGGTGATTATGTTCCACATATACACATATACATTATCTGCTTGATTGGTCTCCTGCTTGTACTTGTTTATGCTCAGGAACACTTCTTGCTTCCAATTGGGACATTTATTTAATTAGATGCAAATATTAAACGTTCAGATGACTCACTGGTTGAAACTAATTGTTGTCCTCATTACCAATGAGTGTTTTACACTAAAAGATAGATACCCTCAAATTTCAGGTGGGAAATGGACACATAAACTCTAATGACTTCAGTGGGGTTTAGATACAATTAACTTTTGCTCGACTGCATTCACTAGTTGGAGAACTGTTGCTGTGTTGAACTTAAAGAGACACATTAGATCCCACTGTTCTCCACAGGACAGGCAATGCCTGTCTTGCCTTTTTATTATTGAGCAAAGCATTTGGAAGACTGGAAATCCTCATTGCTTCAAGCTTGGGTTTTACGAGGCTTTGATAACCACAATATTCTTTTTTTTTCTCCTTCCCAACACCATCTAAGCTTTTGTTTGTAGAGCATCCGGCGATCATTTATTTGATCTTTCTCATCAAAAGCACAATTTTTCATTGCTTTCTAAACACTTATGTGAGTTGATCTGAACAAGATGAATGAAGCAGAATCAACATGTGTTTGCCACCTTCTGTACTTATTAGGATGTAAGTGGCTAGGTTGTAGGCAAAGTCTGAATAAGCTATCAATAAGATTGAGTCTCAAAGGATTGGCTCACTGCATCTCACAAAGAGAACTGAAAATATAGAAGAATAGACTGATATATATGTGTGTGTGTCTCAGTGTGTCTTTCAGCATAAAGAAGCACTGAATTTTCCTATGGTTTGTAATTGATTTCTCAATTCCCTGGCTCATTCTATGTATGCACAGTTTCCAAAGCCTTGGAATTCAAACTGAGGTGTGTGCATTGTTTTTCATGAAGGAGAGAGTCATATCTTTTGTGCAAAGATTTGCCGGATTTAAATCCACACAGAAAACTATTGCTTGGCATTCATGGTCTCATCCAGTCAATACTCAGAAAGATATGAAAGGAATGCCCAGTAGAATGGAAATCCACACCAATTTATTGGATAACCTGCCCATTGGATGAACTCCAATATCCAAGTGTGCCCAATGATCAATATATTGAAAAATTCACATGTCCTTAAGTCCTTGGCCATGTTCATCTATTTATCAGTGCTGGAGCTGTTTGCTGTCCCTTGCACGTGCCTCTTACGTGATTCCACACAGAAAGCCTTCATCTTTTCTGAGTTAAGCACATTTGGGTAAAAATAATTTACCCCTGAGGTTTAGGAGAGACACCTCTCACATCTTACGTTGCCTAAATGTTATATGAGGGCGCAGGAACGGGTGAACAGCATGCTACATTTGGAAATTAATGACACTTTGCTATTTCCCAGGCATTTCTGTAACTAAAGAAAAACCTTTTCAAATGCTATTACACATTCTCTTTACTCATATAACATATGTGAGCTATATGAAGCAGCTGTTCTGTATGCAGAACATTAGCTTTATCCAAAGGCTTTCTACTGTGCATTTATAGTTATGGATCTATACTCTAAAAATGGTTGCAGATGCTAATCCATATCCATAGTATGAATACTAGGGAACTTACTGTGTTATACTTCAAACAATTAGAAACAAGTTCCAAAGGCCAAAATACACTTCCACGCATTGTGTGGTCAAAGATGAAGGCTAAATATTTATTCTTTTTGTCTCAATTTAATTTCCACAAAAAAAATTCTAAACAAACTGAAATGGATCTGCCTGTGGGAACCTTAGATCTTTGGGAATACCAGTCAGAGGTTTTCTCGAGCATTTTCTTTATGTAATATTGTTATGACTACATTCTAAGGAAATAAAACTACTGAATATTGTTATCAGTTTCTCTTAAATTTGCCAAAGGAAGGTGGGTGGGTATTCAATTTGTACTACCTACAGATGTGGAAGTGGGGTGAGTAGGTCTCAGTTTAAAGTTCCAGCTCTGACACATAGGCTGGTGCCCTGTTAATGACATTCACAAACGCAAACCTACCTTGAATTTCCATTTTTGTCACACTGGTGGTTGGTATTTTCTCATATTTCAATGCAGAAGTCTTTCTCATACCCATTCTGTAGCCAGTGGAAAAAGGGAAAAGAAAATTTAGGTAAAGGTAAAGCTTTCCCCCTGACATTAAGTCTAGTCGTGTCCACTGAGGAGGTTGGTGCTCATCTCAATTTCTAAGCCAAAGAGCCAGCGTTGTCCATAGACACCTTCAAAGTCATGTGGCCGGCATGACTGCATGGACCACCATTACCTTCCCACCGGAGTGGTACCTGTTGATCTACTCATATTTGCTTGTTTTCAAACTGCTAGGTTGGCAGAAATTAGGGCTAACAGCAGGAGCTCATGCTGCTCCCGGATTCAAACCTATGACCTTTTGGTCAGCAAGTTCAGCAGCTCAGTGCTTTAACCCACTGCACCACCTGGGGCTCAAAATTTAGCGAGATGCAAATCACTGACATCATCTATTGAGACCTCTGGAGTACAATAGCAGATCTGAATTGAAGATGTCTTCAGCCTGTGTCTAGCTAAGTCATCCAGATGCTTATCTGATCCCACCAACAACAAAATGGCTGTAGGATCAACCATTGCAGTTCAAGTGTAAGTCCTGGAGGTGGTGACCAGGGAGAATATATTTCCATGCCCAGAACTCTTACACAGTGCTTGCCCTCTTTATTGAATTGGTCTGTTTTCAGATTTTAAATCTGACACAAGAAGATTGATTAGTAAACATCCCATAACTAATTTAGTTTAATAAACCTCCATTGTTTGGAAGGAACTAAGAATTCCTAACAGCTGGTAAACTGGCTGGGATTTCTGGGAGTTGTAGGCCAAAACATATGGGGACGCACAAGTTAAGAACCACTGAGTTAGAGGAAGCATAGGAAATTATCTGAGGACTTTGTGTGCCTTCATTTCCGACTAAGGTGAACCTATCATGGGGGTTTCTTGGAAAGATTTCTTCAGTGGGGGTTTGCCCTTGCCTTTGCCAAATTCTGAAAGAGTTTCCATGGCTGATCTAAGATTCAAACCCCAATCGCTCATAGACTTTGCCCTAAATTAATGTAAGAGCTGGTATGAAATTACACTGTGAAGCTTTCTCTAACAGCAATTGTGTTTCAGGGGGTAACATTGTGGGAATATAGCACAGTGGAATTTATATCAACGGTTTATTTGGTGTGATACCAGATGTTTCAAGTGCAGATTAATGTTCTTGGAAAAGAAAAAAACATAGCTTCAAATGTGACATACAAGAACTGCCTAACCCTCATATCAGTCACCATTCTGCAAAATAAGGTTCCACTTTTTATAATTCATGTCATATACTGAACTTTTTCATATATTGAGTGCAACACCTTATAATAACATTTGCAGTTGTGATGCCAGAGGAGCCTGGATGCCTGAAAAAGCCCACTGCAGCCACTTTTACATCAGCATGTTCATTTAGCTGTGCAAGTAACTACTGAAACAGGTTTGGAGTCTCAGACTTCAAGCACAGGGTGACTGTGAATTGCAAAACAGCCACCTGAAGCAAGACTGGAGGTAGTTTGTCACCAAAACATAAAGTTAGAGCTTATTCGAGTTCAATAAAATAGATCTGAGGAAAGGTGCTCAATCGGATCCCAACTTAACAAAGCATTTTTCTGTATAACCTGAAGTGTTTCCTGAGTGACACAGCTGCAGGACTATTTTCAGAAAAAAGTATAAATAGTAATGTTTCTGGATGAGTAGCACTCCTGAATAATACTGATGGCAATTTCCCCTTTAAAATAGTGTTAAATAGACAAGTTGTGATTGGGGGAGAGTTGTGTTCTCGCAGAAGAATTATATGTCTAAAAAAATAGAGCGCCCTTTGCTCTTTGGCAGCTACCATTGCTGTCACATCTGTTCTGACTATTGAGTTCCTATAGGAGATCGACACAATAGAGGAAACAGAATGTCTAGGTTCAGGAGCAATATGCCTCTCTTATCAACTGCTGGGGTGCAAGAAGAGAGAAGGCCTATTGCTTTCATGGTTTGCTTATCTTCCTGTCATTGCGGAGAACAGTTTATTGGGCTCAAGGTATGGTTGCTTTGATCCATCTCAGGATTTCATGTCATTAACAAGCTGAAGTGTGCATTGAGACTCCCTTGGCCCCATTGCCATTTTGTGCAGAACTACGATGAGGAGGCGGCAGCAAAGTCCGTACACAATTACATCACCCCTTCCATCATCTCACTAAATGTTGCTACAATCTGTGCAAGTAGTATTTGTAATTACTTTTCTTTCAGTCTGCAGAAGACTCAGGTTTTGTGCCAAGAGATCATTCTTTCTCAACCTTTTTTACATTTGAGAGAGCCCTTATATAGCAAATATTATATTCACAACTCAAAAAATTGTTTTTTTCCAACCATAATCTTTTGTGGAACCCCTCAATGACCTTTCCAGACACTAAAGTTCTAGAAAACCTTGGATGAGGGGTTCCACAAAATGAATTTCTGAAATAAGAAATAGATAATAGCAATAGACAATTGGACATCATGATTTTAAGGTGTTTGTAAGTTTAACAACCTTGCAATGAATTATTCAAACACAAAGTGGATGCTTCCCTTTACATTATAAAATCTGGAGTTTCTGTCACAAAGGGAGGGAGCTTACCCATGCAAATGGCGTTGATTCCAGTTAATCAAGCATTGTCCCTGCTATGGACACTTTTGGTGATGACAGTTTGGGATGAGAGCCTTGATGTCTCCAATCCTAACTGCTGCAGCCATCACTGAACCATATGATCTGCACACAGAACCCCTTTCTCATCCAATCCTCTATAAGCCAGACTCCATCTGAGAAGCCAGCAAAGCAGACCAGTATATAGATTTGATAGACCATGGGCCTCACTCTGGATCAAGCCGAGTGCAAAAACAGGGGTAGGACAGTTGCATACAAATGCATGCCAACTAGAAGGACTTGGGAAAAGAAGGCCAGGGTCAACTAGAAGCTTACATAGCTTTAGTTTGGCAAGGCACTCCCTCAGTGGAAAGCCAACGTTTCAGATTCCCCCCAAAAATGCTATTTTGGGCCTGAATCCCCTAGCCGTCAGTAACTTTTCCAACGTCTGCCAAAATTCAGTGACTGAGCATATGCCTTGCATGCTGAATGTCCCACATTATTTCCTGCCATCTTTCTTTAAAAGAAAGTAGATAGCAACATTAACATCATCTGACACCCATTGTTAAAAGGTTATTTCTAATCCGTGTAGACAACACTGGGCAACTTGGTATACTAAACTTCCTTTGAGCTGGCTTTCCTCACTATCTGATTCTTGTCACGTTGGCTTTCAAAGTCTCAGTCCAGCTCCTGGGTAAAAGGAGTATTTTTGCTCAGGCAGTCCTTTGCCCTTCCTCATGGATGGGTCGATGTGTCTATTCTGTAAACACTCTGCATTAATACCTTACCAAAGATACATGGAGAAGGATATCTCTAGTGAAAGAAAAATTGTTAGGCATGGCACAGATCTTATACTGAAGTAGTTAATTTAAATCTCTCAATGTAGGGCTATACATTGATTGTGCCTCGTCGTGACTCTTGCGTTGAACAGTAATGGTACACAATGAAATGCACAATCCAATGTATAGTGATCCATCCAGTCAAAGGCCCGACAAAAGGAGTCCTGCCTCTGGTTTCAGTAGGAGCAGATGGATACACACCAGCTGTGAATGATCATCTACATGCACATTAGCACTCCATGGGAAGCTCTACTGGATGTTATATATTGGACAAGAATTATCATTCACTTCAATAAGGGAACTTACACAGATGTAGATACTAGCTAGATTCCAGCTAGACCCATGTGGTCATTTAAAAAAATGAACACAGGGAGGATGCTTTCTCACCAACGTTTGAAAACTTCTACCTACATGAAAAAGCCCTAATGTCTTGAACATATGTCTGGTATTGTAACAGTCTGGACCAGGGGTGCTCAGATTGTGATCTACTGGTAGATCTCGAAGGGCGTCCTGGTAGATCCCAGGCAGATCGCAGGCACAGTGTGTATGGCTCCCATGCCATTTGTGAGGAATGCTCAGGGGCTTATTATACTCACATTTAGTTGAATTCAGTCTTAAAATGTATTATATGGCTCTCACTGAAATAAATTTCCTAATATTTTACTTTTATGGCTCTCTGAGTAGTGGGTAGGTAGATATTTGGGACTTGGTTGTTTTATAAGTAGCTCGCATGCTGGAAAAGTGTGAGCACCCCTGAGGACAATCAGATTGTGCATTTTAGGTGAATCACTACCCATTTCTGCTTGCCGAATAATGGAAGCCCCCCATATCCATTTTCAAGCGCTTCCTGAAAACAGGCACGCTATCGAATGGGCATTTTCATTCCGCATCTGAAAAAATTGGTCTTTTTGGTCCATTTGCGGCAATGGAGAACTTATGAGTCTCCCCTTTCTTCTGGGAGCCTTCCCTTCCCTTGCTGAACTTGGGTATCAGCAATGGGGTTGAACTTGGGTGTCAGCAATGGGGTTAAGAAAGCACTCTTCCTGGGAACCTTTCCTTTTTGCCTTCACCATATCCTCTGCCCCTCAGGTCCCCAACTCCCAGTCAGTCCCACTAAATAAAAATAATCAGGAAAATCAAGGAAAATCAAAAAGATGCAGGTGTGATGCCAAATAGGGGAGAAGAAGCTGAGATCGGCTCCCACTTGCTTTCGTGTTGGACTGGTTTTGTACCGGAAGGGCCCTTACCATTTTGAGCACCTGTAACAAAACCCAAAGGGGCCAGCTAAAAACAGATCCGTGCACCTGTCTACTGAATGGTAGTCTTGAAACTGCATGTAGCAACTTTTCTAGAAACTATTAATAAGTGGTATCATTATGACCAAAATTACAAGAATTCAATAGATCAGCAATTGAATGGTTTGTTCAGATTCTCATCACTCAATCTAACAACACTATGTAACAAAATTTGGAAAAAACATCAGTTCCTGGTTTGAAAGTGTTATTTCCTGTTTAATTGTGCAGTGCTTACTTTGAAAGTAGTGTTATACTCCAGAAACTTTTTGTGGCTGAGGATACTATTATTCCCTTCAGCCTAGGCACTTCGTTTGTAAATTTCCTTAATGAATATATACAATTTTTAACCTTTCAATGTGCAGAACGCAACAAAGTTTTTGAAGTTTAATAAACCTTTTCCATTTTTAATGATAGAACCAATTAGGAAATGACATTTATAACCCAAGAACAAAAATTGTGTTACATAGTGTAATCGTTAATAAGCAGTGCTGTGTGAGATCCCTTACTCAGCTCATCAGATAAGATACATGTCAGCATATATTGACTACTTCTCAGCAGCAATTTCTCTATCACCTGCATCCTATCTTCCTTGAATTAAATGGCTTTTCCCAAGTTATTTCTGCTTTAGGATGACCCTAAGGAAGTCCTTTCATAGGCGCTTTTTTTTTTTGCAAGATTTGCTCAGAGAGGGTTTGCCTTTGGCTTTCTCTGAATGTGTGACTTGTCCAATGTCACCCAGTAGGTTTCCATGGCTGAGAGAGAAGTCAGTCCTAATTTCCGGAATCAGTCAAACACTCATATCATGATGGCTCTCATTGAAGAACATATGGGGACTATTTTGAATGCAACAGGAAGTTGTTGTTTTTTTAAGACACTACAGCAGGTTTGACTGCATAACTATTCATATTGCAGGAGAGGCCAGAGGTTCAATAGAGTCACAATCCACACTTCAGTTGCTTTCCTTTTTAAAAAAACAACAAAGTTTATTGAGTTTTTCAGTACATAAAATACAATAAACACATAAAAACAACGCAATAATGAAAATATGGTCTGCGACCTCACTACACCGTTGTCTCAAAACCATGCAGCAATGAGAGCAACTGGTCTTGTGAAATCCTCCTTATAATACCGAGACAACAGGGATGTCAGGAAAGGAAGAGGCTGACTACTCACAAAAGATTACTACTACCACATCAGATCTAGATTATTAAATATGGTTTTCTGTGGGCGAGAAGATGGCGACAACTAAATGGCATCTGTTCTGTATCAGAAGGTACACAGGTGTGGTTTATCCAATGCAATGTTTTAATCGGCACCCCAAATAACCAAACCAAATTGAAAGTTATCCAAAAACTGATTTGTAACACTTTTGGTACTCATGTTGGAGAGTGGTCCCTGGTCAAAAAAAAGGTTGGGAACCACTGCTATAGACAGTGTGACGTGTGTATCTGGTTTTTAAACTAGGCTGGTTCTTTTCCCCCTCCCACCATAATATCAAAACCAAAAACATCCAGCTTTTTATTTCCTTGGAAATTAGGCACAGTTACCACACCCAACACCTGCTGTCACATCTTCACAATCCATGAGTCCATCAGATCCTTCATACGCTAAAATAACAGCCATGGCCAACAATAGTCTTTACAATTATATCATTAAAATGCCTTCTGACTCAATACATTTTCAAATAAAGGGGTAGGTCTGAACTTCCAAGAGAGTCACAATCCACAAATAGTTCTAAACTATTTAAAGAGGGAGTGAACAAGCTTTCTGGTAGATGTGCCATAAAGCATGACAGTGGCGTTTAAATCTCTAAATCAGGAGTTCTTAACCATGGAAAGATTTCAGAAGGTCCATGAGCTTGAATTAAAAATATAATCTGATTATCTTTATTTTCTAGCATTTCTAGCATTTCTTTAAACTTATAAATGTGTGCAATACATTACAGTAGTATCATTTTATATTGTATTACAGTTGTTGCATAGCTGATAAAATATTTGAACAGCTATTGCACCGTTTGGTTATCAAGTACTGAAATTGTGGGGAAGTTGTAAAACATAATGTTAAATAATCTTAATATTTAATTGAAAGACATGCCAATGTTGAGGCCTGCTTTAGATGGTTTCACAGTTGAAGGAAGTGTGACCAGACACCAGCTGAACACCAGAGAGTTTACCAGTTCAATAATGCTTTGAAACCTATTTGAGCCACGTAGTTACCCAAAAGGGAGGAGAAAAGAGGAGTGGGGAGGTGGTAACACCACAACACAAATATTTACGAATCACTCCCCCTTCACTGCTTTGCACAAAATGCACTTCCATCTGCAGCTCTGCTCAGTTCACCATGGTCAGGCATGTAGCCAGGGGGGGGGGGCTAAGGGGGCTTCACCCCCCCCCCGAAATTGTCCGGGGGGTCCGCGCAAGGGCCGTACGGGGACAGTAGTTAAACTGTTATGTTTATTCATATCATGATCTGATCACCATGCTCATTATATCCCACATTAATGGGGTTATTGGGATAACAATACAAAAGATTTGCTAGGGTAGACCCTCTTCCACCCAGTCTCAGCCCCCCCCCCCCGAACCAAACTCAGCTCCCTCCGAAACAAAATCCTGGCTACGGCCCTGACCATGGTATTGCCTTTTGCTGGATGATGTACCGCGTATTTACTCAAGTCTAATGCACCATTGAATCCAACACGCACCTCAATTTTCAAAACCCTGAAGCCTTTGAAAAAATTTACCATATTACACAAATCTAATGTGCGTCCTAATGTTGGAAAGGTAATTTAGTCCAGAAAAAGGTGAGCGTTAGAATCGAGTAAATACAGGATTTTACCACATTTCACTAGCACTACTCCTGCATCAATAGGAGTATAGTTTCTAGATCCAGGAAAGTCATGCTACCCCAGAAATCCTCTAGCTTCTGCCTTTCTGGGAGTTGAAGTCCAAAACACCTGAGGGTCGGGTAACCTGGTCTAGAAGGAAAGTCATGCTACCCTCTATTCTGCCTTGTAGTCCAATTCTGGGCACCACAATTGAAGAGGAATATTGACAAGCTGGAATGTGTCCAGAGGAGGGCGACTAAAATGATCAAGGGTCTGGAGAACAAGCCCTATGAGGAGCGGCTTAAAGAGATGGGCATGTTTAGGCTGAAAGGAGACATGATAGCCATGTATAAGTATGTGAGAGGAAGTCATAGGGAGGAGGGCAGCAAGCTTGTTTTCTGCTGCCCTGGCCCAGACTAGGAATGCGTCCAAAGAACAACGAGTCAGCATTCAAACTACAAGAAAGGAGATTCCATCTGAACATTAGGAAGAAAAGGTCTTCCTGGAAACCTGAACTTCTTCCAAGCTCAGATTTCCCAGATCTGACACAAACTACAAGAAAGGAGATTCCATCTGAACATTAGGAAGAACTTCCTGACTGTGAGAGCTGTTCAGCAGTGGAACTCTCTGCCCCAGAGTGTGGTGTGTGCTCCTTCTTTGGAGGCTTTTAAATAGAGGCTGGATGGCCATCTGTTGGGTGTGCTTTGAATGCGATTTTCCTGCTTCTTGGCAGGGGGTTGGACTGGATGGCCCACGAGGTTGCTTCCAACTCTATGATTATAGAAGCACACTCACGGTTTTTGGTCGTTGAACTAAAACTCCCTGGAAAAGCACAGAACAACAAGACAACAAAGTCATCATCAAAGGCACTTAACTGCATGCAGTGATCTATTCAGAGATAACGGGGGTTTTTTTTACATACTAAATATTTTCATTTCAAATAGCACCTGTAGCTCATTATGTGGCCAGTTATCAGATGAGGACAGAGAGGCGGGGGGGAGGGGTTGCCATCCTTAGCCGAGACACTTTTAATTCCAGGACGATTCCGACCGCGAACATTCCGGGGATAGAGTGCGCGGGCCTGATGTGGGACCTTAGTGAGAGTGTAGCCTTCCTGCTGGTGTACCGTGCACCCAACGCACCGGCGGGGAGTCTACCTAAGCTGCTGGAGGTGGTCGCGGAGTGGGCATTGAGGTTCCCTAAGCTTATTGTCTTGGGGGACTTCAATGTCCACGCCGATACCTCCTCAGCAGCAGCCATGGACCTGGTGTCTACCATGGAGACACTAGGACTCTCACTTTGTAAGACCGGTCCCACGCATCAGGCCGGGCACACCCTGGATCTGATCTTCGCTGCCGGAATTAACGTGACCCTAGCCTCCACTATGGAGGTTCCATGGTCGGATCACAGGGTCCTGGAAGTCCGGCTGGGGTGGTTCCCCTCCCGGTAAGGGTGCCGAGCCTATTTTGGTTCGCCCGAAGAGACTTATGGAACCCATTAGGTTCCTGAATGCTCTAAGGGAATGGGAACTTCCCAGCGACTCAGTCGACGGGCAAGTGGATTACTGGAATGCCAGTCTCTCCATGGCCCTAGACGAGATCGCCCCCAGGCGCGCTCTCCTCCCCGCAGGAATCGCTCGCCTTGGTTTACCGAGGAGCTGCGGGCGATGAAACGGAGGAGGAGACAGCTAGAGGACGTGTGGCGGAGTCTCCGTGACGAAGCGTCGAAATCGGCTTATAAACAGTTTAAAGAGGTTTATGAGCATGCTATCAAGGAAGCCAAAAAAGGTTACTATTCTTCCTTGATAGAGTCGGCTAACTCACGCCCAGCGCAATTGTTTAGAATAATTCGGTCGCTGACAGCAATCCCAACTGTCCCAAATGATAGGGGTTTGGCGCCTTCCGCTGAGGCTTTCCAGAGTTACTTTACCGACAAGATTTCGACCCTCCGCCGGGACATTCCTGCCACATTTGATACAGTTAGTGAGCTCGAGACCCCGCCGCCACTCGGCGGGTCCACCTTCACCCGTTTCCAACTGCTGGACGCAGCAGCTGTCGACAAGTTACTAGCTGCAGCTAGACCTACTACATGCTCCCTCGACCCGTGTCCCTCCTGGCTTGTTAGAGCTTGCCGGGAGGGACTACGAGGCCCCCTGGGCACGATCATAAATAGCTCCCTTGAGCAAGGAGTCTTCCCGGGGGGATTAAAAGAGGCAATGGTGAGACCGCTGCTGAAGAAGCCGAATTTAGATCCTTCGGCTCCCTCCAATTACCGGCCAGTTTCCAACTTGCCTTTTTTAGGCAAGGTAATTGAGAGGGCAGCAGCGGATCAGCTGCAGCAGTTCTTGGAAGACACAGCTGGACTTGATCCCTACCAGTCCGGCTTCCGTATTGGGCACGGGACAGAGACCGTGCTTGTCGCCATTACAGACCAACTTCGCCGCCAGCTGGACCAGGGTGGATCGGCACTGCTCGTCCTGTTAGATCTGACGGCAGCTTTCGATACTGTAGATCATGCCTTGTTAACCCACCGTTTAGCCGGCGCCGGGGTTGGGGGGACTGCCCTTAAATGGGTGGCCTCCTTCCTCCGGGGCCGGGGACAACGTGTGGAGGGGGGCGGGGAGGTCTCCGGGAGAACCTCACTTGATTGTGGGGTCCCCCAGGGGGCCATCCTCTCCCCCTTATTATTCAACGTGTACATGCGCCCCTGCCCAGCTGGCCCGCGACTTTGGTCTGGAGTGTTATCAGTATGCGGATGACACCCAGCTTCTGCTGAGAATGGACGGCAGGCCGGATACTGTACCGATTGTTTCCATCGGTGCCTCGAAGCCGTGACTGGTTGGCTGCGGGCCAGCCGGCTGACGGTGAATCCGCCGAAGACGGAGATCTTGTGGCCGGGTCGGCCTGGGGGGGGGGGTGAGTGCCGGTTGCCTACCCTGGACGGCGAACGGCTTAATCCGTCGCCGATTGTTAAGAGCCTAGGCGTTCAATTGGACCCCTCCTGACCATGGAGACCCAGGTCTCTGCGGCCAGCAGGGCGTCGTTCTTTCACCTACGACAGGCTAGGCGACTGGCACCTTACCTCTCCAGGGACGACCTGGCCACGGTGATCCAAGCGACGGTCATCTCGAGACTAGACTACTGTAACGCCCTCTACGTTGGCCTTCCCTTGGCGACGATTCGGAAACTCAAGCTAGTGCAGAATGCCGCTGCTCGCTGCTGACGGGAACGCCAGTGAGGAGCATATCACGCCCATTCTGCGGCAACTGCACTGGCTGCCTGTTGAGTACCGAATTGCCTTCAAGGTGTTGGTGTTAACCTTCAAGGCCTTACACGGCCTAGGGCCTGCGTACTTGAGGGACCGCCTTGCCCCATATGTACCCCCGAGGTCACTACGTTCAGGGGAGTCCAATCTTCTCCTAATTCCATCGGTCCGCACCTGCCATCTGTCCGTGACCAGGCAAAGGGCCTTTTCCGTGGCGGCACCGGTACTCTGGAACTCTCTCCCAGATGACGTCCGTGCTGCCGGGGAGCTCATTCCATTCCGCAGGGCCTGCAAGACCGCCCTGTTCAGACTGGCCTTCGGCTAGGTGAATTAGCCGAACGTATTCATTCTCTGACCAACACTTTGACACTGGAACGCCATGATTTGACACAACTGTTAATCTCGGGACCAATGTTGTATGTTTTATGTTTTTATTGTACGGCGACATGAATGCCTCATGTTAGCCGGGTTTTATGCTGTGATCCGCCCCGAGCCTGCTGGGAGGAGCGGAATATAAGAAGGAATAAATAAATAAATAAATAAATTATAGGCATTTAAACTTCTCTTCCTTCCCCAATTCACAATACTCTTTCCTCCCTTATCTTTTCTCAGGTGCTCCCTATCTACATGATGAATGTGAGAACTGAACTATGCTAATTACGTTAAAATTGTTCTCAAAGGATGTTTTGTTTTGTATATGTTGGAATAGGCTTTTAACTTATTTTATTGTCTCTTTTGAGCTTATGAAAGTGCTTTTTTTTAAAACACACATTCACTGTAATGTTCCTATATTTGGATCAATTGCTGGATACATTTCTAAAAAATTACCCAGGGTTCCTATTGCTTATCGTAGGGCCCTTCCACAGAGCACTATATCCCAGAATATCAAGGTGGAAAATCCCACAATATCTGCTTTGAACTAGATTATCTAAGTCCACACTCAGATAATGTGGGATTTTCTGCCTTGATATCCTGGTATATAGGGCTCTGCGGAAGGACCCATCAAATCAAATGAAGTAGTACGTTAACATTGCTTACTTTGCTCATGTTGCTTTCTCACTGATGTACAAGTACTATCAATGGACAATTCATACCTTGGATCTGTTTCTTGTTCTTGAACAGTTTTTACCTGCCAAGGAACCCAGTTCTATGTCTCAAAATACCCTTTGACTTGCTTACTCTCCTGAGACTTCAAAGTGTCTCCTCATTACAACAGTAACCAGGAGTACCCCAACAATTGTTTTCCAATTGATTGAATCTTTCAGATCCGCAGGTTTGCTGCGGGAACTAAAAGCAAAGTTGAATCAAGTAACCTTTAAAGCTTTATATATTTATTTATTTATAGCTTCTTTTTCAAAAGTGTTAATGAGAAGGAAGCTTGTTTCCTTTCCTTTTCCTCAGTAACTACGATTGAAATGCAGAAAGCAAAGAAGCAGTTATTTAATTGATTTTTGTCTAGGTCAAGACTGGATGTTAGCAGATTTAATAAACTCTAAAAATGTTATTTGGTGTGCATATTATCTTTATTCTCCAGGTTCTGTTCTCCATCGATTCAGCTTGTTCAAAAGTGTGAACTTTGCTGTTTTCTAGGTGATGAAAGTTGCCTGGGAAATTGCTGGGGCACACTACAGAAACATGTAACTTTCAAAGTACTTTCAATGTTATGGATATCATATCTTCCATTACAGCAGTGGTTCCCAACCTTTTTTCTTGATCAGGGACTACTTTGACCAGGGACCACTCTCCAATATTAGTACCAAAAGGGTGAAAACATCTGCCCTTGTGCTTTGCTACTCTGCTGCTGAGTATGCATGCCCAGTGTGGAACACATCTCACCACGCTAAAACAGTGGATGTGGCTCTTAATGAGACATGCCGCATTATCACGGGGTGTCTTTGCCCTACACCACTGGAGAAATTCTACTGTTTAGCTGGTATTGCACCACCTGACATCCACTGGGGAGTAGCAACCAATAGTGAAAGGACCAAGGCAGTGACATCTCTGTTTGGATATCAGCCAGCACGCCAACGATTGAAATCAATAAATAGTTTTCTAAGATCTACAGAGATACTCGCTGGAACACCTCAGCAAGTGAGAGTCCAAAAGTGGCAGGCTAAAACCCAGAACCTCAATCAATGGCTGATTCCAAATGAGAGACTCTCTGCTGGGCACACAGAAAACTGGGCGACTTGGAAGGCGCTGAACAGACTGCACTCTGGCACCATGAGATGCAGAGCCAAGCTTTGAATTGGAGCTACAAAGTGGAATCCACAAGTGTGGAGAAGAGCAAACCACAGACCACCTACTACAATGCAAGTTGAGCCCTGCCACATGCACAATAGAGGACCTTCTTATAGCAACACCAGAGGCACTCCAAGTGTCCAGCTACTGGTCAAAGGGCATTTAATAGAATGCTAAGTTTGCAAACTTTGTGTGTGTGTGTGTGTGTGTGTGTGTGTTTAATAGAATACAACTGTTTGGTTCGCTCCTGACACGACAAATAAATAAATAATAGGTTTTTGGTCAACTTTAGATTCAATTTGGTTATTTGGAGTGCTCATTCAGAAAAGTACATTGGATAGACCACATCAGCTCTAGCTTCGGATACAGAACATATGCCATCCAGTAGTCGCCATCTGCTTGCCCACAGAACACCATATTGAATAAACCTCGGCACTATAAGAGGGTTTTGCAAGATGAGTCGCTCTCGTTGTAGCAGTGTAGTAATGGTGAGGCCACGGAACATATTTTAGTTCTTGCGAACAACTGGTGGTTTGAGGAACACAGGCTGGGAACCACTGAATTACAGTGATATTTGTAATGAGTATTTCTGAATTTCTAATGACTTTATCACTTTATATTAAACTCATTTTAGCCTTAAATATTAGCAGGATTGGGAACAGAGGTTTTTTTAAAATTACATTTTGAACTAAAAACTCCAGAATCCACCAGTCAGCACAACTACTGATCATCACATTGGCAAATTGGGAGATTCTGGAACGTACAGTGCAAAAACTGTCCAATTTCAAAGCTCTGCATGGGAAACACATTCATCTTCCAACTTCACCATCAAACACTACAGGTTTTTGTAATTCAAAATTAAAAATGACTAGTCACAAGTGTCTCCGTGTTCCGGTTTACTCAGGGATGCTTTGATAAAATACCATACAACTATATTCCTTACATGTCATTTTTTTAAAGCACATCCCACCAAAAGATTATATATCATGGGCAAACTTGCATGGCACAGGGAAGAAATTAATCATTGTCTGATTAATTTCTTTGCCTGACAGGGCTTCTAAGGAAGAAATACCTGCCGAATCAGAGGTTGCTCTCTGTTTCTCCAGAATGCAAAGTCTCATTAGTATGAAAGCACCATCTGGCTTCGGCTAATGGCTAGCAAAAGCTCCTTCCACAGGAACAAGAGTAAATTAATGGATGCAGCAAGATACCTGCAGGGAAAAGGGCGCCATCGCTGCCTCGTTAAAAGCTCCAGGCTGGCACCAAGGACAGGAGGGGCAGAGAGGTGCTTTGGACCGGCATCCAGATTTCATTGCCCTATGACCTAAGATGCTGCTGGACTACAACTTAAGATGTTTATTTAAATTTTAGGTAGCAGGTATTTTACAAATAATATAGTATTTATTTCACAATATATGCTTATATCATTGTCATAAACAATACAGTATTTGTTTTAGCTGTTATTGTTAGAATCCTAGATTTGGAAGATAACCCCCCCCCCCCCCAGGGCCATTGTAACAGATAAAGCAAGGTAAAGGACCTTATTTGCGAACCTACCCTGTCCTAGGATTACTGTGACACTTAGTTTTCACTTCCACCAGATACAGATTACCTCAACAGGCAACCTCCTTATATGTGTTGCTTGTATGTGAGGCTTACCTCTCCATTGGCGCCCCCTTGTAGTGCAGGAGAGGTTTGCATACCCTAATGAAGTTGTGAGCTATGCTGGCGGTGGCATAATAACCACCGGTAGGGTCTCCCATGCCAGACAGGTCACAAAATGTTTATAAAGTTTATCACAGTGAAACGTATTTTCAGAATAGTCAAAGCTAAAACACCTCCGAAGACAAAGAGTGTCAACGGGTAGGATGGGCTCTCTAGCCTTTGGCAATCATCCTAAGAAAATAAGAAAACTCTAAATTCAAACCCGGGCAAATGGTGCTCATCTAACCCTGTAAGGTCAACCATCTAAGAGAAGGAAACTTTAATCAAACCTACGACCCGAGGACCTCGCTGCCACTGTCCAAGCTTGCTAGTCCCCGGCAGACAAGCCTTTAAAGGGTGAGGCCAGTTCTGTGCACGCTGCACTCCACCAAATCCATTGCACAGGCTCGAAGGACACATCCAACTTCTGAAAAAGCCCTGTAGCGATAGGCGAGGGACGAAGCGGCAGGTGTAAAGATGCACTGGAAGCCACATACCCAACCCTGCATGCAGGCGGTTCGGGACTTTGGTCGCTCGAGACTGACCCGGGAGATGTCAATTCATCCAGTGGTTTTTGAGTTATGTTAATCCCACAAACGAACATTACATTTTTATTTATATAGATTGTCTTCCAAATTCACTAAGGCTAGAGTGCATTACCCCTGCAAAAACGGGGAAAATGAATTTTAAACCCAAGTTGGAAGTTAACCATAAAGCCCTCAAGGTCATGCCCAGTGAGATTAGTTCCTCTGGTGAGTGAGGACCTAGCTCCTCCCAACTGCCATGCAACATTCTACCTGAAATCCCACACTTGTGCTCAGAATTCACTTTCCTCTAAATGTACCTGGTTCTCCTGCCTCCACATTATCTTTGCAAAAACTGTGGGGTAAGTTAGGATGAGGATGACCCAAGAACATTCAATGGGGTTCATCACCAAATGGGATCTCTCAAATCCAGTGTGACACTCTTTCCACTAAACCATAGGTAAAGGTAAAGGTTTCCCTCTCATCTCCATTTCTAAGATGAAGAGCCGACATTGTCCGTAGACACCTCCAAGGTCATGTGTCCAACATGGCTGCATGAAGTGCCGTTACCTTCCCGAAAGAGCTGTACCTATTGATCTACTCACATTTCCATGTTTTCAAACTGCTAGATTGGCAGAAGCTGGGGATGACAGAGGAAGCTCACGCCGCTCCCTTTGACCTTTCGGTCAACAAGTTTAGCAGCTTAGTGGTTTAACCCACTGCACCACCGGGGGCTCTTCCACTAAACCATACTTGTACCAATAGGCTACAGCTGCTTCTTTCTTTCCCTGAAGCTGCCCAGGCTCATCACCAGTCCACAAACCATTATTTTGAGTAGCACTGGCATAAATGACTGTACAGAAATGCCCGAGCAAAGCTTTCCACAATCTGGGGTCCTCAGACCACAACTCACAGCATCCTTGACTATGGTGGCTGAAGCTGATGGGACATTAAGTACCAAATATGTGGGAGAGGAGGAGCTCCTGTTGGCGCAGTGGGTTAAAGTGCTGAGCTGCTGAACTTGCTGACCTAAAGATTGCAGGTTCGAATCCAGGGAATAGCGTGAGCCCCCGCTGTTAGCCCCAGCTTCTGTCAACCTGGTAGTTTGAAAACATGCAAATGTGAGTAGATCAATAGGTACTGCTCCGGCGGGAAGGTAACAGCGCTCCATGCCGTCATGCCAGCCACGTGACCTTGGAAGTGTCTACGGACAACGCCAGCTCTTTGGCTTAGAAATGGAGATGAGCACCAACTCCCATAATTGGAGACCACTGGAATTAATGTCAGGGAAAACCTTTACCTTTACTATGTGGGAGAAAGGACTGTGTTGAGGATGGCTGCACAAAGAAATACGCTTTTTACAAATGACCAGTCAGACTTCAACTCTTTTTATTCAGGCCAGGGATCTGAATGAATCCAGAAAAATAAACATCTCTCCTATTTCTATTAGCTTTATCCTGATCATAATCCATTCCTGCAGCAGGGAGAATGAGAATGAATGAGCTTCAAGCCTGGAGGGATATGTCCCTTACTCTTTTGGAAATGTGCAAAAGCATACCTTAAATGTCAAAATGCTGACAAATGATCTGCTTACAGCAAGGCTTGTGTATTATTCTGGTTCTCCCACATTACCTCTAGGGACAGAGGCCTGCAGCCTTATGTCACCCCACTCCATATATCCAGGGCCTCTTCTTAACAATAACCAGCTGCTCATTAATTCGCTGCCTCCGGTGACTGCTTGCTCTTCCAGTATGGAAGAGTGGACCCTGGTGATCTAAGCACAATATCAGAGGAAGCATGGCTGAGTTGCTGTCAGAACTGTACATCTGTCTCTCAGAGCTGGACATCTGATGCACCATCATCAACACATGGCCTGCCTCTAATCCAAGATTTCCTCTTCCATCTCTCCTTCTAACCAGCTTTGAGGGCATTTACTGTTTTGTAGGCAAGCACAAAAGCAAAGAGGTCTTGATGTGATATAGCGCTCCTTAGTCTTGAAGAGTAGGAATCTTACAGACCCGAGCATCACTTTGATGTCCAGCAGGACACATTTTGTACAACACAAAAATAAAGTGTGCAGTGGGAAATCTGATTTAGTACAACTAGCAATATGGTTATCTGGTTTTATGCAGTTAACATTATGTAATCTGGAAGGACACTATTAAATAGATGAGTGGGCAACATTAAGAAATAAAAAAATGAATATGACCACTGTTACCTTCCATTATTGGGACTGATTGCCTGACTGCAGATGATACAAGCAAGAAAATATGTGTTGATTTTGGGATGCCAGCTGTACTGCTCCAGGCACTTCTCCACCACAGTGGCAAGACTCACTGGTCCCTTTTTCACTACCAGATTTTGCAGTCACTTCACTTCAACAATTAAATTAAATTCCATAAATCCTGGTTTGGTACACAGTGCCATCAGAAATCAGGGAGTATGCATCTTCAGTCAATGTTCCAGTTATTGCCACTAAAACATCCTAAAGCAGTGGTTCCCAGCCTGTGAGTCCCCAGCTGTTTTGGCCTACAACTCCCACAAATCCCAGCCAGATTACCAGCTGTCAGGATTTCTGGGAGTTGAAGGCCAAAACATCTGGGGACCCACAGATTGAGAACCACTTCCCTAAAGTCACCAGATCCTATCTTATCTTTGAAACTATCAACGTTGCCCACTTGGATGGGAGACCAGGCTACATAATACCAGGTACTTCAGACTATATTTTAGAGGAACTCACAAAACCATTCCTGTGTACTCCTTGCCAAAGAAAACGGGAATAGATCTAGGTTATTTGACGGACTGTATCTCTTCGAACCTATCAGATATTTATGATCATCTGGGGTCTTCTCTCTGTCCCACCACCCATTCTAGCACATTTGGTGGAACAAGGAGGAGGGCCTTTTCAGTGACTGCTCCCAGATTTTGGAACTTCCTCCCAAGAGAGACCAAAATGACCTTTTGCAAGCAGATATAGACATTTCTGTGTCAGCAGGCATTTCGGGGAGGATGAGAGGCATGTTGCTGGGGAGACTATGGGTGGGATTTGGGTGGGGGTGTCAGTTTTAAATGTATTTTTATTGTATTTTAACTTTATATACAATGCTTTTTAATGACATTGATTTTATGGTGTATTTTAAATTGTATTGTGGTGTTGCGGCCTGTAGTGCTGCAAATGTAAGCCGTGCTGAGTCCCCCTGCGGGGGTGAGAAGCTGCGGGGTACAAATACCATAAATAAATAAATAAATAAATAAATAAATAAATAAATAAATAAAATATTCGCAAACAAATATTTTATTGTTTTTTTTTCTTTATTATTCTGTTTAAAATTATTAAATTGTGCTGTTGTTAACCCCCTTGAGTCCTAATGGAGAGAGAGGTGGGATACAAAGCAAAATTAATAAATAATAATATTAATATAGCCCTATACAATTCATAGGTCAACAGGTTACTTGAATACACACACGCTATAGAGAATTGACCATTATAATAAGAGAAGTAGACAGTCGAAGCAGAAGAGATCCTGGCTTTTGTGATTTCATCACATGTAATGGCAACCATGAGAACCCCACTTTTACCTACAGTATGTTACTGACATGAATGTTTCTTCTAAAACATCTATCCCACCCTATTTCTCCTGCTTTGTTCTACATAGCAGGATTACAGTATGACCCTGCAACATATGTGTTGCTTCTGGAAGGATCAGACAGACACATCTCTTTGATACTGGCCCTCTGGCTTCTTGTGTAGAAGGAAAAGATGTTCAGGGTAAGTCTTGCCTGGGAGACTACAAGATGAATCAGCTCCCTGCTTACTGAGAAAGAAAGTCCACAAAAAGAGTGGGAGATCTACCCTTATAAACCTCCTTGTTGCAGGTGTTGAAAACTCTTTCTACTCTGCCAGTGCATATAGCAGAAAGGGGCACGGTATAGACAGGTTTTGGAAACAAGTATCTAAAGACATTTACTTCTTGGGAGGAGTCTACTGTTATTCATATCAATTCATTTCAAACTATTGGATATGTTTAAATTGAATGTTTATAATTGTTTTTAATTACTGTTTTTTAATTGTAACTGTGTATTTTAATGTATTGTTTGGCATCTAATGGTTGCCCGTTGTAAGCTGCCCTAAGTCCCTCTTTGGGGGTGAGAAGGACGGGATAGAAATGCTCGAAATAAAATAAAATGTGGGACCAATGATTATACTTTTCTCAGTGTGCCCAAGACCAAACTTTTTTTTCTATCCGGTTTCTCTACGCCAGGATTTCTTCAACTTTCCCCACTTGTTACGCCTTTCTGCTTGAGAAATTTTTACATGATCCCAGGAATGTAGGTATATAAAATAGGTATAAAAGTCAAACATTTACTGAAAATAGATTAGCGTTTGCAAGTCTTGTAAAACAACCTGATTTTCCTTTTAATGGAGTACAGTTGAAGCATTTTCTGCAGAGTCCACTGTAAATACTGTACATTGTTGCTAGCAGATTTGTGTAGATGGGAGGTGTTCAGAAACCTTTTAGTCTTCCCTATTTTTGTGACCTCAACATTGAGCTAAACTTTTGGCCTAAACTCCCAGGCTGTTACCCAACACGTTGGGGACCCACAGGTCCACTGAGGACCCATTGGGACAGTTTAAGCAACAGTGCTCTATACAATTCATTGTTGTTCATTTATGTCCCATTTTCCCTTAATACTTAGTAATTGTTTTGCTTACAAATAATCAAAACCAATACAGATGTAAAATATACAACAAAAACTCAGAAAAATATAGATAGCAGTTATTTTTTTTAAAGTAAATAATCTACTTCATAGTTTTGCCATAAACAAACTCAACCTGAAGGCAAATAACAGCAACTCACATTCTTTATACTCGCTTTTTGTTTAGGCTCAAGAGACACAAATGATGTAAACTTTCATCCTAAAAGACTTGTCCCAGTGTGATCATGTTGGACACCTTTTTGCAGCTTTTTCAGCTCTCCAATTGCCTTCTGAGACACAGTAATGAGAATTACACCTTTTCAGCTCTCCAATGGTCTTCTGAGACACAGTGACCGGAAGAGGCATACTTCCTAAAAAACCTGTGGTACAAACTAGACAGGAATTTCATCCTGATATGAAAAGCAAGATTTATTTATTTATTTATTGTTTCTGTTTCTATACCACTCCTCCCTGTAGGCTCGGGGCGGTTCACAAAATCTAAAAGCATATACATTAAAAAGCAATACATACAAAAACCAAGTTTCTACGAGATTTAAGAGGGGCTGCTAAGATTGAATGCTTGCCGGAAAAGGTTAGTCTTACAAGCCCTCCAGAAAGTGGCCAGTTCTCTAATTGATCGAACTTCATCCGGTAAAGCATTCCATAGAGTCGGAGCCATCACTGAGAAGGCTCTTTGCCTAGTAGCTGATGAATGGTAAGTTCGGATAGAAATGAAGGGTCACCCTGTTGAGACATCAAGTGGTCACACACATAAAAATACCCATGTTTGGAAGAATGTTTTGCTTATCTTCAACAGGACATTTTCCTAGGTCTAACTATGTTTTGATTTGGGGGCTTAGTCAGTCATGTGAGTTCTCACCTGTAGGCTGATATGCTACAAACCAGACAGCCTGCTTTATCTCGTGGTTGTTTTTTTTTTTTTTAATGAGATCCAGACTTTAATCATGCCAGGCTGGTGAGCTATCTGCCAGCCAGTATAATATTGTGTTATCTTGATCAGCTGTAGAGTTAGGCTACAGCACAGAAGTACTTAAGATGTTTAATATTGGTAGCACAGTTTCAGCCACATCTAAACTTTAGGAATGTTCCTTATTCCATTTGGGAATTTAATTGATTGTGCATCTGTCTAGCAAAGCTTTTCAAAGGTTAACAATAAGTCTTGTTTTGAGAGCTTTTAAAGATATGCATTTCCCAATGGTTTCCATTCTTTAGTAAGAGAATCATGTTTTGGGACTCTTCTTTTATCTCTGTTCTAGATATTGTTGTTTAAATAGACTGTATTTTCACTCTACCGTCAGCATGTCTGATCTCATCTGATTTCAGAAGCTAAGCAGGACTTGGTTTGGACTTGGATGGGAGACCATGAGGGAATTTTGAGGATCTCCAAGTAAGAATGGAAATTAAATTTTTCGTGAAATCCTGGAGGTTGTGTTTGTTCAGGAGTTGAAAAATCCTGGACAGTGTCCTGTTTAGCAGAAACATTCAGTTTTGTCCAACCATATGACTGCATTTCACTAATGTAAAGGTTTAACAAGAGAAAAACTTCATTTCCTAATCTTTACAGGTTTGAAGGTTTCTGTTTACAGAATGAAAATCAATATGGAGTTAGCTTCAAATAAGAGCCCCTTGAATCTAAAAGTATTTACTTCCAAAGCTCTTTCTTAAGCACAGCTTAAAACTAAATACATTATTGCATGTCAAAATGTAAAGATCATTATTAGAGTTATCTGTAGTCTGTTTAAATACCCAATTAATCTATCAGGCTGTTCTTCTCTGTAGACTACAGAAAGTGATAATTTATAAGGGACAATGATTTTATGACACTGATGAGGAAGACTGAACTCTCAAACTCTATTAGGGTGAATGAATCACAAGGTTTCCTCACTAGTTAATTAGAAAATCATTTTTTCCTAATATAATGAAGTTGTGTTTGATTCTAAGATTGCTGTGGCTGTCAGATTTATTATATCTCCAGATGGTCTGGTGAGCTCCTTCCCGCTTCCCCCTCCACAAAGCCTTTTCATCATATTATGAGGTGAGGCTATAAGCCTGTAATACTCACCAGCTTCTACTGGATTAATACCTTTTCTGGGATTGCTTCTAACTTCAGGAGGGGAAAACCTTCTGAAAAGTGCAATTCACCTTTTGAGACCACAATCAGTACACTATGAGAGATGATTAATACTCTGACAAAAGACCATTAATTAACATGGCCGGAGGGCATTGCAGCCATAACTCTAACTAAATATTAGAATTATTTAAGGTAACATGTCCCTTAGATAAATGAGATCGCCTCAAAAAGTTCTTCAACTGGCTACTTATCAACAAGATCATAAAGCTTCTTGGGAAGACAGGAGCAAGGTGGCAGTAAATTGTACCCTAACCATCATCCCAAAGAAAAAGGAAGGACAAATTTTACAGAAAGTAGGAAGGAGCTGAATATAATCATGGGACATTTTGATTCCACACAAACTCACTGACATTGGGATAGATCCAGATCTAAATGAGTGAAAACAGGCTTGGCCTCCAGAAATGCCAACAGAAAATACTAGATGCTTTTGCTAGGATCTCAAAAAAAAAACATGTGGAGGCATCTTTCTACTACTCAATGTGGTCATGTCTCCATCATCCCTTCATTTCTATCCAGCCTTTCTCCCAAGCCTGGTATTCAAGGTGACTTACAAAAAAACAGAAAATACATATATCCATTCAGGCCTATTTTAAAATTTCTAGAACCAGTTCCATGCACTAAAAGATTCCAAAGTACATATTAAAGCAGTGTTTATCAACCTGGGGTCACCAGGGGGGGGGTTCAGAGGGGTCGCTAAAATCATCAGAAAACATATATTTCTGATGGTCTTGGGAACCCTTTTGACAAAAAAGGCTTAAGATCTCTCTGCCTGTCCTTCTCTTCCTTTTTTGGTGTTGGTGAAGTACAACTCACAGAATTATTTTTTTAAAAACCCACCAGTATTCAATGCTGGCCATGTAGGTAGTGTGCCATGTTTGGTGCAGATCAATTGTGGGCTGGGTTTAGAGTGCTCTTTGATTGTAGGTGAACTGTAAATCCCAGCAACTACAACTCCCAAATGGCAATGTCTGTTTTCCCCAAACTCCATCAGTGTTCACATTTGTGTATATTGAGTATTTGTGCCAAGTATGGTCTAGATCCATCATTGTTTGAGTCCACAGTGCTCTCTGGATGTAGGTAAACTACAACTCCAAAACTCAAGGTCAGTGCCCACCAAACTCTTCCAGTATTTTCTCTTGGTCATGGGAGCTCTGTGTGCCAAATTGAGTTCAATTCCATCATTGGTGGAGTTGAGAATACTCTTTGATTGTAGGCTAACGATAAATCCCAGCAACTACAACTCACAAATGCCAAAATCAACCCGCCCCCCAACCCCACCAGTATTCAAATTTGGGCATATCTGGTATTTGTGCCAAATTTGGCCCAGTGAATACATCCTGCATATCAGATATTTACATTACAATTGATAACAGTAGCCAAATTACAGTTATGAAGTAGCAACAAAAATAATGTTATGGTTGGGGGTCACCACCAAATGAGGAACTGTATCAAGGGGTCGCGGCATTAGGAAGGTTGAGAAACACTGTCTTAAAGGTTAATCTTTAACTAGAGTGGCATACACACCATGAGTCCCAACAGTATTCCTCTGTCATTGCAGTTTTCAGCTCTTTTTAATATGCACCAGTTTTGTTTCCTTCTCCCACTCTACCTTTTTGTCCTCAGCTTACTTTAGTTGTTGCAAACTGAGGTTTTAATGCAAAAGTAGTTTGCACTTAACTCAGCAGGAGAAGAGAAGGTGAAATCTTACCCTCCCCAATAAGGAAAAGCAAAATCAATCTGCTACAGTCAAGCACATAACTGGGGGGAGAAGTGATTACGGGTTCAACAACCCCCTCCCCTAATTTTTCCCCAGATTTTTTTTTTAAAAAACCACTGGTTTGTTCATGAATTTAACCAAATCCCCATGCTAAGTCTATGAGAAGCAAAACTTAAGAGTTCCTCCAGAACTACAAGCACTATCTCAACCAATTTTTGATATTTTCTTCACACTATCACTTCTGCCAGTTTGTGGACGACAAGAACTGGCTTTAAGAGGGAGCGATGATTCAGGACCTATTACCTGTGAAGAACCTTTGCACAATGATGGTAATTTCAGGTCCTTGTTGAGATCTCACGTCAGATCAGAAGACACTGACCTGAAAAGTCATCTTGCAACTGCAGCGATGAATGTCCAGTATACTAGTCCTAAAATAGAGAATGAACTAGTAGCCATTCATGGTGACAAGAGAGTAAAAAAAAACTGTTGAAAGATGCACTGCATCACAGTGTTTTTCTGTTTTGGCAGAGAAAACTTTGGATGTGAGTACCTCAAAACAGTTATTGCTCTCGGTAAGGTGCATTGGTTTACATGGCACACAAGGATGTAGTTCAGGATCTGCAAGCGTTCCTCCCTATTAATTGTGATCATTTAAAATCCAACTTGAGCAAGTGTGCAAAACTTTACAATGAATGCCTTCAAGATACTGGCACACTGATGGAAGAGTTTGACCTGTGATGTAAAAAATGGAAAAAGGACTACAAATACAGAAAAACCATCAAATGCACTGAAAGCATATATTGTCTGTGAAAGTTTTTTTTTCCAAATATGAAGAAACTTCAGATTTCTGCAACATTGTCAATGTCAACAGCTATAAATGAAAGGTCATTTTCAACTCTTAAATGTTTGAAAACATACATAAGAAGCACAATGGGACAACAAGGACTGGGCTTGCGTTCTTGAGTGTCCACTGAAGTTTATCGATGGAGCCTGATTTCTATGGAAGGGTATTGGCACAGCTTTCAAGTGTTTCCAATCAGTGTTGTGATATTCTTTTGTAACTACTAAATTACCAATTAAGAATCATTTCCAGGGATTTATTTTAGACTTGAAGCTTTGTAGCTAAAATATAAATTTTATTTAATCAAGTCGATATTAATAATATTTAAATATAATAATGAATGAACCATAGAGTTCAAATTATGTTGTGTTATGGACCTACTCTTCACATTTTGGCCTTTGTAAGTACACTCTGATGGTTGCTGGCCACGTGGGTCTCGCCTTCATCTGTGAAAGGTTGGAGGGTTTGTATTAGCCTGGCATTTTTATTGACACTACACAAATATAGCATTAGCATTCCACTTCAACTACCATGGCTACCTCTTATGAAATCCTGAGATTTGTAGTTTTGTGAGGCACCAAAACTCTCTGACTGAAAATTTAAAATACCCCGCCCTCAAATGCAAATCGTAGTATTCCATAGGATGTTATCATGGCATTTAAAGTGGAATTATAAAGCTATACTTGTCTAGTGTGAAAGTGAGTCATAATGCTATATTGTGTAGTGTGAAAGGGTCCTTCACTCTACAATTATAGTATTTTGCTATTTCTTGAAATGCTGTGACTGCATCCTTCAGAATCGTGAAATTACACATCCTGAGGTACCATTGGTGAAGTAATAGCATTTACATTACAATAATCCCTCCACATGTGTGATTTTTACTCTTGCAGATTTGATTATTCATGGGTTTGATCTCTCTTAGATTTTCGAGTTCCTCCAGTATGATTCTATGGTCAGCCTCTAGTCATGCTCTCTCTAGAAATCTCTAGGTCTTCTAATGCAATTCTATGCTTCCTGTGGACGTTAACAGGAAGACCTAGAAATTCCTAGGGAGTTTTTTTCTCAGATAAAAAGGTAACAATTTCATTATTTGTGATTTTTCATTTTCATAGGAACCCCCAGTGGCGCCATGGTCGGAAGTTCTAATCTGGGGAGACCGCAGATGAGCTCCTTCTATCAGCTCCAGCTCCCCATGCAGGGACATGAGAGAAGCCTCCCACAAGGATGGTAACGCATCAAAATATCTGGGCGTCCCCTAGGCCAGTGTTTCCCAACCTTTTTTGAGCTGCGGCACACTTTTAACCTTAAAAAAAATCCGGGGGCACACCACCAACCAAAATGACACAAAATGACACTCTAACACAGTAAAGAACGGCTGGGGGGGGGTGGCCTGCTGGGAGCAGCTGCTGGGAGTGCCGAAGCGAGGGGAGGGGGTGGAGCCAGGCCGTGCCATGCCCCGCCTCCTCCCCCTGGCTTCAGCTCTCCCACATCTTCGCCAGCCTTGAGGGGGCAGTGCCAAGCCAGCATTGTGCTGGCTCTGCCACTGCTGGCTTGGCACTGCCCCCTCAAGGTTGGCGAAGCTGTGTGAGCGCTGAAGCTGGGGGGTGGGGGAGGGCACCATGCCCTGCCCCCTCCCCCAGCTTCAGCTCTCCCACAGAGGAGGAGCATGAGTAGTGGACGGGCTTCAGTGGATGGGGCTCCTCCTCCGCGCGGCTTCAGTGAGCGAGGGGCGAGAGTCATGGTGAGAGTCATGGCGGATTGGAGGCTGGCTGGGGAAACGGCCGAAGGAGGTGGCACCCCGGCCCCTTCTTCTTTTTCTTTGCCGCCGCCCGGCCCTTTTCTCGCGGCACACCTGATGATCGCTCACAGCACACTAGTGTGCCACGGCACACTGGTTGAGAAACACTGCCCTAGGCAGCATCTTTGCAGACAGCCAATTCTCTCACACCAGAAGTGACTTGCAGTTTCTCAAGTCGCTCCTGATACAAAAAAAATTTCACAAGGCTCCTGTGCTTCTAACTCCAATGAATGTGGAGGATTGACAATGACTGTATCTCAAAGTGCTACAGCTGTGTGTTGTGAAAAAGACTACAAACGTTCATGTACAGTAGGTACGAGAGGTAAAGTTATATTCACTTTGAAATACATTTGTGGAGCCAGTATGACTGTCTTCAGAGTGAATATTACCTAGTTACTGGATACATTTCCATATTTTAAAATAAAATTCCCTGAAATAAATTCCCTGACACCAAGGGAATTTCTACTCAATATTTCTGCCAATGGTCACTTGCAGAGCTTGTAGCAGAAGCCTCTTTTGTTTAGCTCTCTGATCAAAATTCAGCTCAGTAGTTGTAAATGGACATGGTGCAATTTTTCACATATATATTGTCCAGCAAGGGGCTAGATTTTGCTCTCTTGCCGCTTCATATTTAATTATTCAGTGATCAGTAGGTGACAACTGACCTCCATTTGAAATCCTTTGTCATACACTTTGAGGCAATCATTTTTAAACACACATACCTGTGCTCTGTTTGGATGATCATCTATCTGGATTTGTCCCTGTCCCTGTGGTTTGCCTGTTTTTGTAACAATAAACATTCAGCTCTGCCCTAAAGCACTCAGCGACTGACCTTAGACCGATGGCAAGACCCTGATGTCCAACAGGATTCTTAGCTTTGCATTTTAATTCTTAATTGCAGATAATGAGCAGCAAAGTCAGCACTAAGAAGGTCCCAGCACTTGTGTATCTCTTTGTCATAACCTGCCCCTTAACTCAAGATTTGCTGACAAGGACAATATGGTGCTTGATCTTTTATCATTTGTTCCACTCTTCATTAAATTAGCTTTAAAGTGATCATATAAGGAGTTTAGGAACTTTACAGTCCTTGCCTTGCAAAAAGACAAGGGTGGTGCAAGTATGGCACTTTATTACTTTTGAGAAATGCACACAAAGATGTTTGCGCAGCAGATGCCAATAAAGAAAGGAAAGTCCAAAAATAAGACACAGAGGTGTCATAACTTTGAGAAGCAATCTCAAGAAGTAAAACTAGTTCAAGGGGAACCGGGTAGAGGGAGGTAAAATGTGAGCATTGCCCCGAAATAAGAATTCTGTTCCTGTAAATACAATTTTCATTTAGTCCACAAATTTTTAGCATTGCGGTAGCTTTAAACTTAGTTGAACATTTACAAGTGTACTTTAGACATCCATAGATGTCATTGATGAATTCTATTCTAATGCCATGACAAGAAAAACGTAGCAAATATAAGAAGCGGTCAGTGTCTCATTCTCTGCAGTGTTAGAAATTTGGGAACTAAAGGGAAGAATCATTTGATGGAACAGAGATCTCATCTAAGGGGTAGCAATGCCTTAATTGAATTCCTTACATAATTACACATCTTACATAGGTATTCCAAGGGAACCTCTTTCAGCTCAAGGCCCAAATTCATCTTCATATGAGTTATTGGGTATTTTCCAGTGATTTTCAGGGCTAAAAGAAAACCCAAAATGCCAGCAATTTTTAGTATAAATAATAATTTTTAAAACTTTATTTGTACCCTGCACCATCTCCCTGAAAGGGACTCGGGGCAGCTTACGTGAGGCCAAGCCCACAAATACATATCAATACAATAACATAAAAACATAAAACAACATTTCAAATAGAATAAAACAACCCAATAAAATAAAAGGAGCGGGCCACATGTGGAAAATACAATGATAAAAAACTATGAATGAGGTAAGATTAAGAACATATATATTTATAGGGGAGGTTCAAAGACAAAGTTCTTACTAAAGGGCTTCTATGGCAACCACACACATGATGAATAACTGCTTTATAGGCTTTATAGACTTTCTAAAAGAAGAAAAAAATAACATCACTAATGGACATCACCGGGATCTGAAATGATAAAGGAAAAAGACACCAGCTTGGAAAGAACAATTAAGCTATAAGAGAAGGTTTTTACCCTCCAACGAGAGCTTATAAATCTCAAAGAACCATGGGAAGTCAACAGGGTTTTTTTTCTTTGTTTTTTTCCTTTCTCCTCCTCCCTCTTCCTGTTTTTCCCCTTGGAGGCCTTTTCTATTTTTATTTGTACTCACTTTTTTTCTTTTTGGGGGGGGGGGAGGTTCTGGATCTCTTCTACTAAATTTTCCTACTTTTACTATACTCTTATATGTTTCCCCCCACTTTCGATGTAACTATCACCTTATTGAAAATAATTTAAATTTTTTTTAAAAAAAAAACTAAGGATGAGGTAAGATTAAGAACATATATATTTATAGGGGAGGTTCAAAGACAAAGTTCTTACTAAACGGCTTCTATGGTAACCACACAAATGATGAATAACTGCCAAACAATGGTGAAGTGGAAATAGAGGTGTAACCATCTGGGAAAGTCTTATGGACCAGATTTAGCTGAAACTCTCCAGCCTTGAATGAGTTCCAACTTTGAATTATTATTATTATTTCAAACATTTGTACCCCTGTATTGTTGAAGGCTTTCATAGCTGGAATCACTGGATTGATGTGTGGCCATGTTCTAGAAACATTCTCCCCTGACTAGAACATGGACATATAGCCAGGAAAACCTACAATAACCCATTTGTACCCTGTCCTTCTCAACCCCCGATGGGGGACTCAGGATGGCTTACAGTGGTAACAATTCAATGCCAACACATACAAAACACAGTATAACACAATATCACACATTAAGTAAAAATATTAAGTTAAAACATTAGATTAAAAGTCAATTTAAAACATGACTATCCGCCATATAGATGCCAGTTTGCAATATCACATCCAGTGCTACTGCAGCAAAAAGGATTGTATGCTAGACTAGTGAAGAATGGGCCTACCTAGCCAGCTTGGTGGGGAATACCACAAAGGTCTCCCTATGTTCACAGGTCTCTCAAGTACTACACACACTCTTTCCCTTTGTCTTTCATAGTACACACACTTTGATACTCCTTCAACTGTCATGGCTCAATTCAGTGGAATCCTGGGATTTGTAGTTTCACAAGATAGATAATATTATCTGTCACAGACCTTTAACATTTCATCAAAATACACTCCAAGGATTCTACAGGATGTAGCCATGAAAGTCCCCAGAATTCCATTGAATGGAGCCATGATAATGGTGTTATGGTGCTCTATCTATGTGAGAAAGACATCCATTTATCCCAGAAAACTGCCAAATGAATTTGGTTTTGTGTGGAACAGTCAAATGAGCCATATAGAGAATGACACTGATCTTTCTCGAACTCCCTGTCCATGGAAACCTTTCTGACAACACCCCGATGTCATTTCTGCAATAGCAGGTAACGTAAGTTTACAGTGCAGACATCTTCTCTACATACTGACTTTACAATGTTTTTTACTTGTCTGATTATGCGGCTGCTATTTTTAGTTCTTGTTTGGTATGCTATTTTCAATGTTTTGATGGACAGGGAAGCCAATAAAATTTTCAATGTGACAACAACTCATGAAACAAGACTAAGGCCAGCTGGTACATTCCTATCCACCAGTATCTTTGTTGAGTTTCACAGTAACTGAAGAAATAATTAGTTGTCCCATTGTCCCGGCACTTTGATGCTACCTCCTGCTGCTATGTGCTGCGAGCTTGATCCAGCCACTCACGGGATCAGGCTGTACATTGTTTACTACTGGTAGAAGTGAGACAAAGCAAAAACAAAGGGCTGTGTTTCCTGCTTAAATATTAAGAAAAGGAGTGAAAGTCGAGATCTACTGGCTCAGCTCCTCAACAAATCACATTTTGCCCCTCAAACACTGTAAGAGAAGTGTGTGTATATGTGTTTGCGTGTGTGTTTGAGCTTTAAAATAATATAAATATTTCATTCTGATCTTTGCAAGGTTCAAGGAGATCCCAACCATCGTGAAAATGCTCTCTATACTCTGTAGAATTCATTTTGGTTATTTCAGCACAATCACATGCATATAATGAAAAAAACATTTTAAAAACTGGACTCCTGGGAGTCACAGAAATCCAATTTGGGAAATACATATGAAGATGTGTACACCTTGGGTACAAAAAAAAAGAAAAGTAGTCCAACACATTCTTTCATAGTTGCCTATGCCTTTTCTAAATATTACTATTTATGCAGGAAGCAACTGCTTATTTTGAACTTATATTACACTTGGTTCGACCCACATGACAACATTGTAGGATTTTCATAGCACTTAAATTGCTATGACTCTGTCTTATGGAAGACATAGTTTCAAGTGCTATTTTATATTCTTTTTTAGAGAAATTTAATACTGTTGCTCAGGGACAATTAGAGAACTAGGTCATTGTCAGTACTACCAAACTATAAATCCTAGAATGGTGCCATGGCATTGAAAGTAATATCAAATTGTTCTCAGTGAGGATATGCCTTAACCGCCTTTCCCGTTTGGGAATGTACTTGGAGAAATACTGAGTTGAAAGAGATACTAGTTTTCAAAAGCAGTTATTCTTGTGAGTCATTGATGCATATCCTTCAGTGTTACCATTTAGAAAATGTTTGCAAGAAATAAATAAGTAGCTGCTGCCCAATGTAGACAGCTGGGGGGAATCTATCTGGGCACCTGGAGGTATATTATTCATTTCTATGAGTTATTAATGACCTTGTAATTCTCCAGTGACACAGAAAATCCTGTCCACAAGCAAATGATGACAGGTCATAAATAATAGAAATAAATAATGTATCCACCAGTGAGCAATGTATGGTTTGCTTTAACAATAGTGGCCTTCCTTTTGTTGTTTTCCTTGCTCTTAAGACTGTTTTTTGGCAACTGCTTTTATTTGGTCGTGCTGTTATGTTCCTTGGCCAGGTGTAACTGAATTCCAGTGTGAGCACAGTACCTAACTGGAAAGGTCAACTTTTGTACAAAAGACATTACTTGGAAATAAAAATGAAAGAGCGAGGCTATTTTGATTTGGACCAGCAAAATCCAGCAACCAGGGGTGTAGTCACTGGAGAAGCAAAATGAAGGCATGGCCCTCCTGATAAGAGTTCTACTACTGAATCTGGCATTTTTCCTTTTGTGCGTGAAATTCTAGCATTGTAGTGACTTGAAACTTCCGATAGACAATTTAGGTGCCCAAATAAAGAGGGACGCAAATGTTACCAAGGAAATGCAAACACAGTTATAGCCATGAACAGTTTTCAGTGCCACACTCTGTGATGCTAGAAATTTGAGGAGTGAAGGACTGTATTCTACTTAGGAGGTTAATGCCCTCATCTGCCCCCACCCTCCAGCAGCTGCACCATCTCACTTACCTTGTGGGAGTTTAAGTGCTATGTCCTCAACTGTAAAAGCAGTATATTGAAAGTTAGGACTACAGAATAACTTCCAAGTTCTTTACCCGGTCAGAGATTATGAGGAATTAGAACATGCTGGCAAGGATGAGAGGTTCTTGGATACAACTGAGTGGATTGTCCTTGATGAATGCAGTGAGGATGACTGTGAGGAAGAGGCCAGTTTAGAGTTTCAAAATTTGGTCAAAAATGAAGAAGAACAAGAGCAACAAGGTTAGTTCTCAGGAGATCTGTAGGGTATCTTACCAGATTCAACACAGGAAAGGGACCCAGTCTCTCCCCAGAAAAGATGTGCTGGTAGTAGGAGACTCCCCACTGAAAGGAATGGAAGTGGTGATTTACAAACATGACAAGATATCTCAAGAAGTATGCGGTTTTCCTGGGACAAAAATCCACCATGTAACTGACCAGCTGATGAGACTCATGAAGCCTACTAACCATCCTCATAGAATCATAGAGTTGGAAGAGACCTTGTGGGCCATCCAGTCCAACCCCCTGCCAAGAAGCAGGAAAATCTCATTCAAAGCACCCCTGACAGATGGCCATCCAGCCTCTGTTTAAAAGCCTCCAAAGAAGAAGTCTCTACCACACTCCAGGGCAGAGAGTTCCACTGCTGAACAACTCTCACAGTTCTTCCTAATGTTCAGATGGAATATCCTTTCTTGTAGTTTGAAGCCATTGTTTCGCGTCCTGGTCTCCGGGGCAGCAGAAAACAAGCCTGCTCCCTCCTCCATATGTCTTCCTCTCACATATTTATACATGGCTATAATGTCTCCTTTCAGCCTAAACATGCCCAGTTCTTTAAGCCGTTCCTCATAGGGCTTGTTCTCCAGACCTTTGATCATTTTAGTCGCCCTCCTCTGGATACATTCCAGCTTGTCAATATCCTTCTTCAATTGTGGTGCCCAGAATTGGACACAGTATTCCAGGCGTGGTCTGACCAAGGCAGAATAGAAGGGTAGCATGACTTCCCCGGATCTAGACACTATACTCCTATTGAATCAGGCCAAAATCCCGTTGGCTTTTTTGCCACTGCATCACATTGTTGGCTCATGTTTAACTTGTTGTTCACGAGAACTCCAAGATCTTTTTCACACGTACTGCTCTCTAGCCAAGCGTCCCCCATTCTGTATCTTTGCATTTCACTTTTTCTTCCTAAGTGGAGTATCTTGCCTAAGTGGAGTATCCTCCTCTCCTGTTGGTTCATATGGGAACCAATGATGCTGCAAGGTATAGTCTACAAAAGATCAAAAGGGATTTTGAAGCCCTGGGGAGAAAAACTAAAGGATTATAATGTACAGGTAGTCTTTTCATCTCTCTTCTCAGTTGCACGTTGTGGGCCAGGAAGGATGAGGAAAAATAGTAGAGGTGAACAACTGGCTCTGCAAATTGTGTCATCAAGGAGGAGTTGGCTTCCCAGACCATGGTCTGCTTTTCTAGGAAGATGGGCTTCTGGCACAGGATGGATTGCACCTTACAGAAGTTGGAAGGAATGCTTTTGCTGAAAGACTTGCAAACCTGAGCAGGTGGACTTTAAACTGAGTTGTGTGGGGGAGGGTGACAATATTCTTGGGGACAGTACTTTATCAAAGCTCAGACAAAACAGCCCAAAGACTAAACAGAGATTTGGACAAACAGAATGATTACCAAGCTGTGAGATGACCGTAATCCCAAATAATCAGCTAGGGCATGGGAAATAAGCAAGATGAACTAGAATTGGCATCACTGAAACCTAGGGGGATGAGTCATATACTATAACTGGAATGTATGGACAGGGCACTAGGAGAGCAGGATGCATAAGAGCGAGAGCGCAGCTCACAAAAAGCAATGTCCCACCAGGCTCTTATTGACAGGGGTGCTTCACCGGATTCAAGTACTAAGACACAGGATGGTACACACCTGCGGAGCTTCTCTGGATGGAAAGAGGTGAGAAGTGGCGTACCCCAAGGTTCAGTTTTAGGACCGTTACTTTTTAATTTATTCATAAATGATCTGGATGTAGAAGTAAATTGTGAGGTAGCAAAGTTTGCAGATGACACTAAACTGTTCAGGGTAGTTAAAAATGAAACTGACTGTAAAGAGCTCCAGAAAGATCTCTCGAAATTGAGTGAATGGGCAACAAAGTGGCAAATGCATTTTAACCTAAACAAGTGTAAAGTCATGCACATCGGGGCAAAGAACCCCAAATACACTTATCAACTGATGGGATCAAAGCTTTCTGAGACAAACCAGGAAAGGGATCTTGGGGTTTTGGTGGACAGCTCAGTGAAGATGTCAACCCAGTGCGCAGCTCCAAGGTAGGAAAGTTAGGACTAATAAAGGGAAATATTTCTTCACCCAGTGGGTCATTGGGTTATGGAATTCCCTTCCAGAGGAGGTTGTGACAGCTGTCAGCCTGGACAGCTTCAAGGCAGGATTAGACAGATTCATGGATACCAAGGGAATCAGTAGTTACTGAAATGGACATCCAAGTGCCACCTCTGTGTTGATGGAGGCAGGCAGGATTTTCCCGGGTACTGGTTGTGGGGGGTCGGGAGCAGGTGAGGGTTTTGCCCTCCTTTCTGCTAGAGATCCCTGTGTACAACCGGTGGGCCACTGTGTGACACAGAATGCTGGACTAGATGGGCTGAGGCCCGATTCAGCATGGCTCTTCTTATGTTCTATGTGCTTTTTAATGTTCTTAAAGGTGCCCTCAAGAACTGTGTTTGCTGTTGGTCTATTTTTTATGTTAGGTCCCCAATCCAGATGTTTCTACTTAGTGCCAACCTTCCCCACGTGACCTTGGTGGTTGCCAAGTTTTTTTTCGGAGGCAGCCAAAATTAGACATTTCCCAATTTTAGGCACAGGCTGAAAGTCTTTAGCCAACATGTGTTTTAAGCATTTTTTAATCTGTTGTTAATTTTACTCATCTGTGTGCCCAATCAACTGGTTGTTCTTAATCTCATTGCCTGCATACCTTGAGGCTGAAACATGCTGGCACTTCTTATAGTTTTTTACCCTTGTTTTTACCCAAAATGTTTTTAAAGCAGCTTTTACTGTTTGCAAATTTTATCCACTGGATGTTCTTAATTCTCATTACCTGTATAACTTGTATGCTACAGTGTAATAAGGGTCTCTGGACCATAATAAAATTTATCCTACTTCCAACTGGAATGTATTAATGGAGGGGTATAAATTATTTCATCAGAGAAATAGAAAAAATAGGAGAGTGGGGTAGCATTATATATTAAGGATGTTTATGTTGTTGTTGAGCCTGAGGTTGAGAGAGTGGAGTCTGTAGCTAGAAATGCCAAATGGTCTACTCATGAGCAAGAGTTGGATGAGGAGCAACAAATAAAGAGACTGAGGCAAATACTTAGTGATTCTTCTGGGGATGAAACATTTCTGGGGTTTTCAGAGGATGATGGGAGTGGGGACGAGGAGCAGTCATCAGGAGGTATGGATGAGAGTCCACAGAGTACTGAAGGAGACTCTAATGAGATGGATTGGACTAAGGTGCAACAAATACAGGATGTCTGCTTGGAACCCACTAGCAGTGATTTGTTTACAGGGTTCACAGGAGATGGGAGTTGGAGTGATGGGAATGGGTCTCATGGGGACTGTTGGGGAGAGTTGAGTCATCGCAGGAGACGGATCACCTGGAAAGAAAGACAAAGGGCAGCACGGGAGGAGATGCTGGCAGCTGAAGGAAGTAGGGAAGGGCCGTTGGTGCAATCAAGCCCTGATGAGGACTGAATAAAGAGGGCTTGCAATTAACCATTCCTTGCAGCTAGCAAGGTGTCGTTCTTGCTATCCAGGCCATTGCCTTCTATGCTGGGTCACTGCTGGACTGACTGTGAACATGGAATTCTGGATCTTGGTATTGTATTTCGTGGGCTTCCGCATCTGTGAATCCTGCATTTGGCTGCACCACCTTAAATCCCTTCTATGCTAGATTTCCCTGCTTCTTTGTTTTGAACACCGGATTGACTTGACTTCGCTGCTTCGTTTACATTCCTCCTGGTTTGACGTAAGGACTGACTGACAACTCTATTCATCCTGTTTTCCTCCTGGCCTGATGTTTGGACTGTGTGAAGACACTACTACTTCTTGACAACGTGTTACCATCTGTTTGTTACTCTGCCTTGGAGTAACCTGTTCTTCTTGGCTGGTTGTGACCTTGGGCTGCTCACACACACACACTCAGCCTCATTTCCTCTTGTGAAGGAGTTGGAACTTGGAGTTTGTCTCATCATTTTGCTGTGCCTTTTGTTATATTTGAGACGCTGTGAGAAGCTTTGGGGCTGTTGCTAATAAACTCTGTTGTGCCTGGCTTCTTAAGGTGGTCTGGATCACAACAGTTTACACCTGCGAAGAGATGCAGGACTTCAATCCTGACAATCAGATTGAGTGCACCTCGATAAGAATTAAGGGAGAGATAACTAAAAAAAGATTTAGCTGTGGAGATCTACTACAGACTTCCAAGCCAGACTGAAGTCCTGGATAAGGCCTTCCTTTAGCAGATAAGCTAACATGCAGAAAGAAGAGATATAGTAGTAATGAGAGATTTCAACTATTCGATATTTGTTGGAAAATAGGTTTCATACTCTTGACAAAGTTTAACACTTCACTTGCCTTGCAGATAATTTTATTGTCCAGAAGGTGGAATAAGCAACAAAGGGGGCAGCTATTCTGGATCTGATCCTAACCAATACTGAAGACCTGGTAAATGGATTCTATGATTCTAAATAACTTGACCGCTCCTAATAACTCAGCTTCTCATAATATTGCAGCCACTTATGACTTGATAGCACTAGAACTCTCTTCAAATATTTTTTATGTGTGTGGAGCACAGCTCTCACTTTGATTAACAGCACAAAGGGACCAATGATATCTATTATTCCATAATAGATAGGAACCAGCGCAACATGCTTCATGTGCCAACTCTTCAACTCTATATAACTGGTGGGGACCGTGCTGAAACAAAGCTCAAAATACACAGAATTGTATGAGAATGATCACTATGCAAATAATAATCACAAGCATGTAGATTTTATATATCAAGAGTAAATATCATGATAGTATCAATATAAGGTGTGGCATACATACAAATAAACATTAAAGTCATAACGCAGCCAACACACTCTCAGGAGGAGAGAAATCATAGTCTCTGAAACCCACAAGTTGAGATTCAGTCCCTGAAAGGAGACAAGTAAATGGAGGAAAGTTCCAAAATGATAATGTCCGCAGGGGCAGAAGCAACTCAGTGGAAATGCTCACTGTGGGGTAGTCACTCACACGAGGAAGCCTCCAGGTAAAGAGTGTGGAGGAAAGCCGGAGCAGCCCAGCACGCCGTGCCTGTAGTAGTAAACAAACGCGGAGCCGGCTGTTCAGGCAAAAAGCCGCTGTAGAATCGCGCACTGCTCCTGGAAATCCAGGCTGGGAGCAGTCGCGTATCAGATCAAACCACAAGATACGGGCTGACGAGGGGGCATTTGCCTTGGCCACTTCTCGTTTCGACCTCTTGGTCTTTCTCAAGGCCACGTGGTAATATAGAATATCAGGTGTACAATACACATACATGAGCGGCTGACGATATACATCTGAAAGATACAAAATATAATACAAAGCATGCAATTCTTAATACACGGGTACAATCATAATATCAAATGAGAAATGAGGCATGGGGAACATGATACCTGGATGCTGAAGCTCAATAGCTATGGCGCGAAGCGTCTAATGGTCAGAGCTTGAGAATGCAAACTAAGCTACCTGCTTATAAAGGAAGGTGGGAAGCCCTTCACATGAGTAGAGCTGTTACTCCCAGCTTTTCATTTAACCCTAGCGGGATCTCTGTACGATATTCAATTATAATCCGGGTTTCAGCCCGGATTAAAGCTACGTGGGGATCTCCATGTGGTGGAGGAGTCACTTTCTCGATCCCAAAAAATTGTAAAGATTCTGGACCATGAGAAAAGGTTTTACAGTGGACATAGAATGGCGAGTCCTCTGAGGAGTGTCGAATCCGGGATTTGTGTTCCGAAAAACGGGTTTTGAGCATTCTCTTGCTTTCACCTATGTAGATTAGTCCACAGGGACACCGGATTCCAACTCTTCTACTAGCACAGTGCACCCTAGGGCATCCTAGCCACCTCCATGGAGGGGATGAACACCACAGAGAATATTGTGGCTTACTCTAAGTTTGGGGCAAGTGGTTTCTTTGGATTACAACTCCTAGAATCCCCGAGCCAACATGGTTAATGCCCAATTCTGGGATCAAAAGAAAGTAACTCTGCCAAGCTCTGCTTTACTTCTGAGTAATGAATGGTATCAACGGGGAATCATCCAGAAAAAGGAGATAGAAACCACTAACAATATTCCGCCAAAAACTTAGATTTCATAATTGTAATCTAGGGTGCGCACATATAAACAGTTAAAGAGAGATCTTGTAGCAAGATTTGTGTAATGAGAAGCAAAACAACTGAAGTAAAAATAATATGGTGACAAAAATGAGTGGCAGCCTATTTGTTTTACGTATCAAAATAAAGAATGATAAAGCTTCAATCATTTCAGTTAGCAGAAAATCAGGAACTGACTGTGAACAGTGCTAAATAAATTCTTCACAGATGGATGCCTTTTACCAGAGGAATACATTTATTGGCATATGCTCACTTCTGAATTTGGACTGCTATTTTATCATTGTATACTTTCCCCCAAAAAAATCTCAACTAACTGAAGCAAAAAGTAGAATTTTTCTTTCATTTCCTTTGTCTTTCCGAAGCTTCTGGAAAAGAAGTTTCACCTTAGGATGGTGACTCTGTTTCACTCCAACCACACAGAGTCAGGCTGGAAAAAATGACTACTTTTTGGCCCCATTAGGATACTGTTTAGATGCATTTTGTAATAGTGCACATGATGCTTCAGACTATGCATAAAATGAAACAAAGTGTGAATATAAAGGAATTATGGTTATTGGAAGAAACAGCAGGGCCTGTACTTGTTTTTGTTGCTTTCTTGTCCACTAGGGTGAGATGGTTTAGACGAGAGAGAGAGAGAGAGAGAGAGGAGGATTGGGATCCCCCCCCCCCAAATGCTTTTCTTCTTCTGTTGGCCAGCTATCCCAAAAGTGTTTTGGGAAGATAACATTGTCTGGTTCTCTCAGAGTTAATTAAGTGACTGCCCACTTTTGTAAAAGAAAAAAAACAGCCAGCCCTTCCACTTGGATTTAGCAATGAGTCTCCCTCACATCCTTTTCTCTTTTAGATTGGATTAGAAAGGACCAGACTACTGTTATCTAAGAATGTTTAGTAAACATTCCTTCTGTTGAGGATTATAATATTTTTCCGCGTGCAATTTTGTTTCATCAAACTTATCAGCCTCTGCTGTGACTAGAGTAAAGGTTCTAACAACCTTTACTCCATGATCCATTTCCATGATCAATTTCCTCTAACAGCAATGGCACAAACTGATCCCCTGCCTTGCCCTTTTTTGAAGTGTGGGAGTTGGGACTCCTAGCTGATTCTAGCTAAAATCCTTTTGTACCAGTTAGTGATTGGTGAGTCAACACAAGACCCATTGTACTTATTATTATTGATGAGTCAACACATCATCATCATCATAGGCTATCACTCGTGACCAAGTATGATTGCCTTCCAAATATAGGGTCTTGGCAGAGGGTCCGTACAGGGGCGGTCCTACAAGATAGGCCAAGTAGGCGGCCGCCTAGGGCGCCATCTGGGAAGGGGGCGCCATCCTGGCCACATGGGGCGCCATCCTGGCCTTGCTGATGTTCCTCAGACAGTGCTGCAGCTGCCTGCTTTTTGACCCCGGCCTTGTGCGCTCCGACGCCGCTTCTGGGCACGCGCGGAGGTTTTCACGCAGGCGCAGTTGCTCTGGAGCTGAAGTTGAGTGCAGGAGCAACTGCACATGCGCGAAAACCTCCGCGCATGCCCAGTAGCTCCCTTGCGCAGAAGCCTGTAAGCAAAGCACTCCCTATCGGGCAGGCAGGGAGTGCTTCCCTCTCCCTTTGTCTCCCGCAGCATTTGCAGGAAAGGAGAAAAGAATCAGTGAAGGAAGTGTAAGTGAAGGAATGAATGAAGGGCTTTCCTCCTCCTCCTCTGTGACCTCTTCTCTCCCTCCTTCCTTTCTTCGGCTCTATTTCTGTCTAGACCTGAGGGGCCTGAATCTATGAGGAGTTGTGGGAGTTGGAGTCCAAAACACCTAGAGGGAGGGAGGGAGGGCCCAAGTTTGCCCAGGCCACGCTGCCTGTATTCGACCTCATTTGAACATTTTGGCTGTTTTTCTATTTACATTTACATTGGGATCCCAATTTTGAACTTATGGGAGACTCCTATGAATTATGAGTCGGGTGATAGGTAATATATTCTGATTTTGATGCATTTACATTGCATTTCTTGTTGATTATTATACAGTTCTGCTTAATATTGTCATACAACTGTATAATAATACAAATACAATATAACAATAGAATGATGATATATTTTATATTACATGTAATATTACAAACAATATTGCAGTATAGTGGTATTGTACAAAATAGTAATATATAATATTTTATTTTACTTTATTTTGGGTTATTTGAGTTTTATAGGAGTAATGAAAATATTTAGTAGAGGATAATTTTATTTAAATAATGTTATTATTTTATAATAATAATATAATAGAATGTTACATTATATTATAATGTCAATATATTATAATATAATTATATTGTAATGTAGTATAATATAATTATGATATAATATAGTATGAGTATGGTATAATATATTGTATATACATTGATACAATATAATACTACTAATGGTATTGTGATATAATTGTATATTTGTTTTACATGGGGGGCGGCAAAATAATGTTTTGGGAGGGGCACCAAAATAATGTTCGCCTACCATTTAAAATTACCTTAGACCGCCCCTGGGTCCGTAGGTGACTGTAAAGACCTGTTCTTGATCTACATGTTTTTTTGCAGTGAGGGCATAGATTTTCAAATGGAAGGTGGTCCCAAGAAGGGTTGGCTTGGCACACCTTCCTCTTGACATGTTCCTCCCTTTTGCCCTTCATTTATGCCTCTTCGAATTCCACAGCACATCCAGTTAGGATGCTCAAGAGCCAGGGCTTCCTAGTTCTCAGTGTCTATGCCAGTTTTTAAGGCTGGCTTGAAGCCCATTGTTAAATCTCTTTTCCTGTCCACCAACATTCCCTTTTCTGTTCTTCAGTTGAGAGTGTAGTAACTGCTTTGGTAATCGGGCTTTCGGACGTGTTACTCCCAACCAGAGTATACACATTTGATTCAATAGGTGTGCCCTGGTTGGGAGTAACAACAGGATTTAGGTCCATGTCCGCATTGTTTCCCCCACCTGTTTAAAAAGCCAGAGGTTCTCATACTACTGCCACACTGCAATGGGCTTTGCCTGAGTCTCTCGGCACCAGAAAGGTGCTAAAAGCTAAATATGTCATTTTGTTCTTCTTTCCTCCCTGCATCCTTATGGCTTCCATCATTGCTCATCAGATATATTGAGTGTACTGAAAGAGGTAATAGGAAAACAGGAGGGAAGGGGTAAGAAGAAAAAAATAAGGGAGAAAATAAAATCCTCAATTAATGAAGAAATTCCAACTGAATCTTCCACTATTGGCTAGACAAGATCAATTTAAGAGGGCAGGAGGACCCATTCGTATGGAGATTGGACCAAGTCTATCTGAGTTGAAAGAATGCACTTTAGGAGTCTCCAGTAAATCTTATTTTCCTGTAATAGTTTTTCCCTTGCAAATTCTGAATGTCAAGATATCTTTGGAGATGTCTGTATTGGCTACAATGGGATTGGATTTTTTAAAAAAAAAATGGCAAAAACCACCCTGACAACCCAATGTGTTTTGTATCGCACATTAAATCACCAACATACCAAATTCCACTTTGATTACCACAGAATAAGGCCATCTCAGCCTTGCTATGAGAAATGTCTTTCTGTCTAGCAAAGTGAACAAAAGGAATGTGGTAGTCTGGGCACAATAGGACTCGTTAAGCTGAACCAATGAGTGAAAAATGTGTGGGATGGATGGATGAACATGAGGGACCTATTACCCAGCCATTCAAGAGCTGCTTTGGGCAGATGCTCTTGGATGCACATCAACAGGAATGGACCAATGGAGAAATAATTCTTATTTTTATTGAATTGATATTTATGCTGCACACTGTTCCTTCAGGTGTCATGAAAAATGGAAAAAATATCAGTTTTGAACCTAAGCAGATGACCCATATTTTAAGATCAGTATGTACTTGACCTTAATGGAAGTCAATATAGTGAAGTACAGTAGCCCTATGAATAGGGATGATGGAGATGGCCACCTGAGGCAGCAGATGTTGGGGACAGTCAGGGAGCCGTGACAAAGTGATGGTGTAATGGCTATGTATGTCATGGTATCTGCCCTGCATCCCCTGAACTGTCTTGTTGCCTTTATTTATAGCAGAAAACACAGCCAGTGTTCAAGATTCATCGGCCATTTCGATCAGCTTGGATTGAGGGGCACCATCTTCGCCTCAAGCTAATGTCATGGGCCAACCCAGCAGGGGATGCTTATGAAACATAAGGATTGTGCATTTCCTGTACTGAGGCCTCGTTTTGGTAGAGATCACAAAGCTCCAACTGTCTCCTTTTTCTGTTAATTTCCCCAATTTAAATGTCATTTCCAACCACATGGAACAAATGTGTTTTCCAGTTTTAAAAATGCTTGGAAATCGGCTATGAGGGAATACCGTATTTCAACAGTGCAAGTGCTCCACCTACAGGTTTCTACTACTTCACAGAGGTTCTAAGATTAGAAAAGCAGAAGGAAGAGAGAACGAGAGAGAGAAAGGCTTGAAATAACTTTATTGAAGCAATTAGCAAGATTGAAAAACAGGACTGAAATATAGTGATTACCTGCATCATTCTGGGATTCCAGGTTCTCCATCTTCCTAATGCTGCGACCCCTTAATACAGTTCCTCATGTTGTGGTGACCTCCAACCATAAAATTGGATTCGTTGCTACTTCATAACTGTAATTTCGCTACAGTTATGAATTGTAATGTAAATATCTGATATGCAGGATGTATATTCATTCACTGGACCAAATTTGGCACAAATACCCGATACACCCAAATGTGAATATTGGGGGGTTTTTTGGGAGGGGGTTGATTTTGTCATATGGAAGTTGCAGTTGCTGGGATTTATAGTTCACCTACAGTCAAAGAGCATTCTGAACTCCACCAATGATGGAATTGAACCAATTGGAACACAGATCTCTCATGACCAACATAAAATGCTTGAAGGGTTTGGTGAGCAATGACCTTGAGTTTTGGAGTTGTAGTTTACCTACATCCAGAAAGCATTATTGACCCAAACAATGATGGATCTGGACCAAACTTGGCATGAATAATCAATATGCCCAAATGTGAACACTGGTGGAGTTTGGGGAAAATAGACCTTGACATTTGGGAATTGTAGTTGCTGGAATTTATAGTTCACCTACAATCGTAAGAGCATTCTGAACCCCATCAATGATAGAATTGGGCCAAACTTCCTATGCAGAACCTCCATGACCAACAGAAAATACTGTGTTTTCTTATGGTCTTTGGCAAACCCTCTGACACCCTCCTCACGACCGCTCCCCAAGGATCCCAACTCCCAGGTTGAGAAACACTGGACTAGAAAGATGTGTTGTTGGTTTGCTTTTCAGTCACAATACATACACACACATAGTACGATGGATAAAAACATGCAAGTGATGCATTATTTTTTGATGCGAGACTGTGGCGCTGGTTAAATTGGTGTATATGCTTACGTGGTTACTGTATTTTATTTGTAATTATTAAAACTCCACACAGAACTAACAATGTAGTGGTTTGGTGTTGGACTACATCTGTGGAGACCTGGGTTTGAAACCCTTCTAAGCCATAGAAACCCATTAGAAGTTGTCATAAGTAGGAAAGGTCTTGATGGTACACAACAGATAATAACCAATGCTCCCAGCCCTTAAATAACCTGAACACCAGAAGAGAGCTGTCAGCCATGTACAAAGTCAAGTACAATTTATGTCAGCCGGAAATCCTAGTACAAATAAACTATTCACTCCAATAGTTTAATAGTCAATTAATGATAATAGATTCCAAGTGTTTGACACCAATACCTTACTAACTTCTTTTGTAGTTTGTTATTTGAACCTAGAAGCCAACCTATCTCATGCTTTAAAAGACAGTATTTTCTCTGGTTTGGTTGATGGTAACTGGGAAATCAGATTGGTTATTACAAGCAATTAATTCCAAACATGACTGGGACATTAGAGTCTTATTGTGTAAACACCTCCCAGTATTAGGAGAACAATGTGAATGGTTGCAGTTATCCACCACTCTAAGCTCCCCTTAGTAAGTGCTTAAAACTTAATTCTCTCTGAATACAAAGTGATGACAGTATTATAAAGTGAAGGACATAATTTGCAAAAATTAGCAGAATTACACATCAATGAAAAGCTATAGAGGGAGAATGCAGAATTGGGTGCTGTTATAATAAACAGAACAAAAAAAACCCTGAACATTTTAATTTTTAGCTGTTTTTCTACAACCCTTCAACTTTGACGTGAGAGTATATCACGGGAGCTTTTAAAATAAGAAAATTACTGGTCCACATCATTCTGACAGCTGCTGTCATTGCCATCCATAATAATTAGAGAGTTTCCCCTATGACTAGATAGCTCGCAGAATGTTTTTTTAATCACTGATAAATAATGCAAAAGCACCTGCTGCTTTTAGGTCTTTCCCGTTACAAAGGTTGTTGTAAGGGCCTGGTTCCCTGAGGGAAAGACTCCTTGGCCATAATTGAATTGGGACTCTCTTTCCAGAGGAGCCTTGATGAACCGGTGGATAGTGTCAACCGAAATGCTGACCTTCCATTTCTGCCTGGATACAAAAGCAGTACAAGAACATTATCTGTGTTGCAATTTAGCCACAATTTCTTTCCCACTACAAAAATTAACATTTGGTATTGAGTTACAGGTGCTTGTATTAATTCAATGTTAGTTAATTTGAATTTTGTTGTGGATTATTATAACTTCATTGATTCAGGTTGGGCTTTGTTTTGCAGTTTTAAATTAGAATTTGTGGCAAAAATGTTGAAAAGTTAATTGGAAAAAGTCTAAAGCTGGTCTTGAAGCTGCCATGGCACACACATATTCTCTGTCCACAAAGGAGGTTTTGCTAATATATCTATATATATATATCTATATATATATGTATGTATGTATGTATGTATGTATGTATGTATATGTATAGATCTATATACACACACGAGAGTTATCCGGAAAGTAAGGTTACAAGATTTTTAAAATACAAAAATGAATATATTTTAATAAAACTTATATGGATTGTCGCATAGGTATTACATTATTTTTTCCACATAATCACCATTCAGTTCAATACATTTTGTCACCCATGGGATGAATTTTTTGACGCCTGTGTCATAGAAGTTTCTCTCTACCTTTTTCAGCCAGTTCATCACTTTTATTTTCACCTCCTCCTCGTCAGAAAAGTGTTTTCCACCAAGGTTTCCCTCAATTTAGTGAACAGATGATAATCACTGGGTGTGAGATTGGAGCTGAAAGAGGGGTGGCTTAAAACATCCCAACCAAATGAAGCCAACAATTCTTGTGTTGCATGAGCGGTGTGCAGACGCGTATTGTCATGAAGGAGACAGACTCCCACCGTCAGTATCCCACGATGTTTGTTTTGGATGGCTCTGCAGAGTTCCTTCATGGTCTCACAATATATTCCGTATCCATTTTTTCCCATGCTGTCTTGACATTACATCCTCTCCATAAACTGAAACGATTTCGCGATGAATTGCAGAGGCATTCATGCCCTTAGCATTTAGGTAGCATATTACAGCACAAACTTTGCACTTGGAGGGAAACGGAATGAGGACACTCATCTCTAACCTTCACCACAATGCCAGTTGATGAGCTACTGATGACTGACACTGCTCATTCGCTTTCACTGGCTTCCTGCTACACGGCAGTGATACCAACTTCCCCCAAGAAAATTCCCTGAGAGCTACATGTCTTGTAATCTTACTTTCCAGATAACCTTCATATATACACATGCAAATACACACACACACTGTCGCTCCTTAAAGAGCCAGACCAAGTAGAGTTTCAACCCAAAAGCACCGGGAATGTGGCACAGCTGGCTAAGTGTCAGCTACATAAGATCTCTCTGACCAGTAGGTCATGAGTTCGAGGCCTGCCCGGGTCGAGGTGGGTGCTCGATCTTTAAGTGTAGCCTGCTGTCGACCTTTGCAGCCCAAAATACAGTTGCATCTATCAAGTAGGTGATAAAGGTACCACATTAAGTGGGGAGGCAAATTTTGACTGAATTATGAGGCCATTAAGAAACTCCAGGAATGCAGAACAAGGGACGCTGGAAAAAATGCTGAGAGATGAGGAGTGCGTCAGAGTTTGCCTCTGTTCGTTTATATGTGCGTTTGTGAAATAGCAGGAATTGGCTGCTAAAGTATGTGTATCTGTAATCTGCTTTGAGTCCCCTTTGGGGTGAGAAGAGTAGAATATAAAGTAAATAAATAAATAAATAAAACAAAGTTTATTGCTCAAAGATTCTTTGGCCTTCAAAGGCACCAAAACAAAACAAGCACTTAGCAATCAGTGACGAGAACTCAAAAACAAACCTAATTGGCACAAAAAACAAATGCTTGCAAAAAAAAGCCCGAAGCAAGAAAGCAAAATGCAGAGAATGGAAAAGGCAAACAGCAAAGCAGAAACTGGAAGGGTCGTCAATGGGGTCTGTAGTAGTCACAGGTGAGTAGTCCAAAGTGACAGGCAGCAAGCAGCAGTCAGGAAATCCAAGCCGGGTCGAGGAAGGAGGCAAGCAGCAATACGAGAAGCCAGTCCAAATCAGTAACCAACCAGGAGCTAATACATGGGGACAGTGTACACCATAATCCCCAAATAGTCCCAACCTTCCACCCCGTTCTTGCAGATGAAGCAGCGTCTCTCACTCACAGCAACTTGGAAGAGTAGCAAACCACGCCAAATGTGGATCGGGCAGCAGCAACTAGTGTACAAAAGCAATACAATGTAACCCACAAATAAGCCCCCCACAATCCCCATACAGAGCAGCATGCCACTCCAGGATAGCAATGCAAGTTCCAAACTCACGTTATTATTATTATTTATTATTTATTGGGGCTTCTTCGCCGCCGACTCCCGGGGGCTCGCGGCGGCTCACAGAGCCAGTGGCACATCGCCAAAGGTTAAAACATAAAACAGTTAAAAACAATTTAAAACAATTTAAAACAGCAGAATACAATATAACACTTGAGCAGCAACAAATATCAAACCCAGAGGATATACAGCAACTGGAAGAGGTAGCAAGACGGCGCTGGAAATGTGGATCGGGTCGCAGCAACTAGTGTACAAAAGCAATACAATGTAACCCACAAAAGAGCCCGTCCACAATCCCCATACAGAGCAGCATGCAGTAACGGCTCCAGGATAGCAATTATCAAGTTCCAAACTCATCGTCAGAATGAGCTGCGTTCAGGATACCAGAGTCATAGGATACACGGAAGCACAATCTCACAGCAACACCTTGCTAACCTCAAAGTGAAGCCCCCAAAAGCCCACATATTACTCTCCCAACTCAGACCCATCCAAATCAGACAACGCCCCAGCCTCAGCTGCTCCAGCTGCTGTGTTATCAGCTGCAGCCTCTTGGTTTTCCCTCCAAGTCCTCCATCTCCTGTTACGACTTAACTCCCCCCAACAATCCTCCGGATAGCCCGAAGGCCACTCATTGTCATCAGAGAATCCCAAAAAGGTATCACTGCTTGTTGACTCTGCTCAAGCAGCCTGTATTTCTTGTACTTTTGTCCAGTCCATTTCTGACTCTTCCTCTGAAGAGTCTCCTCACTCTCACTCCCATCACTCCCAGGAAAGTCTTCAAATGATTCATCATCAGTGAGTTCAGTGAGTATTTGCTGAGTCCTTTTACACTGTAACATATCCTCCTCATTGTGCTCCTGAGTAAGCCTTTTCCCCCTCTTAGTGCCCTTACTATGACTACAAACAGCCCCACCCATCTCCACACTACTGTTTGCAACCAAAGACTCAGCCCCACCCAACTCCATACTATCAGTAGTATCGGAAGCCTCAGGCTCAACTACAACACATACATTGTGACCAAAAAAAATGGTTGGAAGGGAAAGGTCAGCGCACCCGTAGTTCTGAGGTGTTAAATGACCAACAAACGGAGAAGCATATATAAAAATAATGGCCTAAATTCAATGGTGAGCCTAAATTGAATTAGATCAATTAAATCAATGGGATTTGCATACACATTGACATATCATTTTTTGAATCACTGGGTTCACTCCATTTGGGATTAGCCATACAATTAATGCCAAGGTGTTTCAATTCTCAATTCATCCTATTAAATAGACAGGCGAGAGATCTTACTGTTTATACCTCAACTTTGGAAATTCATAAAACATTTCCTTCTCTTTTATCCTTATATGCCTTCCCTTGAAACGTGTTCCCGTTTATTTTGCAACCTCCCTTTTTGATGGCACCCCCAGCAGGGAGAACTACATGCAATTAAAGCTGATCCAACTGTTTTGACATAAACCAGAGAGAAGACTGTCATGGTTATAAGAAATCTCTGTGGTTACTAGAAATTTCCACTTATATATTAATCTTCCCATTCACAATGGTAGTACTCTACGAACAGGTTCTTCTAGTCATTTTATGTCTATGCTATCTGAGGCTATATTTATAGGATGTTGTTCTTTGATCTGACTTCTTATGGATTTTGTGGCTTTGAATTTTACAGTTTTTGTCAACCCAAGAATTTTGTTACAAGGCAACTAAGAAGTGCAATAAAATAGATGTATTACTTTATCACTAACACACAACCTTTTTCTAGAAGCAGTAGATTTCAAGAAGAAGAAAAACAAGTCCACTATCCTTTCTTTTATTTATTTGAGTGACTAGAAACGAGACACATACTCTTAAGAGAAATGATTTAAAGGCTTTATTGTGTTCAGCAGACCTGGGAGAATAAAATATAATCTCATTCTATAGATAGGGAACATTTTATACATTAGAAAATAACAGGACTTTGAATCTGTATGATACCGTCAAACATGAATACAGCCAAAAGTCCAACAATTATCTGACATTTCCTTGCTTTGCCTCTTAAGTGTATGAGACTAGCATAGCATGAGGTTAAGTTTGTGAAAGAAAGGGGGACAACTGCACTTTATTTTAAGACTAACCCTTTTTATGTCTTGGATAAGAAATAGTAAAAAGTAGAAATAATAGCATAACCAATTTTCTAAACAACATTTGTAATGGGTTGCTCTGAGTTTCCTGGGCTGTATGGCCATGTTCCAGAAGCATTCTCTCCTGGCATTTCATCCACATCTATGGCAGGCATCCTCAGAGGTTGTGAGGTCTCTTGGAAACTAGGCAAGTGAGGTTTATATATTTGTGGAATGTCCAGGGTGGGAAAAAGAACTCTTGTCTGTTTGAAGCAAGTGTGAATGTTGCAATTGGCCACCTCTATTAGCATTGAATAGCCTTGCAACTTCAAAGGATGATGGGAAGAAAGGTTCAAAACATCTGAAGAATACCATGTTGAAGCACTGCTGCTCTAACTTTTGAATTGTTTTTAACTTGTATTGTTTTTATCATGTTGTTAGCTGCCTTGAGTCCCAACTTCGGGCAAAAGGCAGAATATAAATGGATAAATATTAATGTAATCCCTCCTGGATGTTGCTATAAAAATAATAGGTTTTTAAGGCAACCTCCATTTTTATCCAATTGCATTTCATAATTACTTGTTACTTACAGTGTCCGTTTTCATGATTATGAAGTGAGCTTATAAATGAATCAAATCTATGGAATCAAAATAATCCAAGTAAGCATTATCTTTCTTTTATGAGAAGCAGACATAGGATATTCTGCTGTCACTTCTTGGTTTACAAGACTGCACAGCATCAGGTACACAACCACTAATATAGACTTGCTTGACACAGGTAAGGGATCTATATCACACACACACACACACACACACATGTAAGGGACACAGATCCCTTAACTTCAATGGCAGTTCCAATACATCCTACACTAAGACTCGTATCTCCTGTTTCTTCCTTTGTCCTCTCATGCTTTGGTTCCCCTATGTGAGACCTGCTATTGACTTGCGTAACAGACTTAACAGTAATCATTATCTGAACCCCTAGTTTCCTGTTTCAGCTACTAGCCATTTTAAGTTACTTAGCTAAGTACTTTTAAGGGATTTTGCCACGTAAAAGAGAATACTATCTAAATATTTACAACTAGGCCAGCAATGAACTTTCATAAAAATGCACAGAATGTCAAAACTTGCATCCCTGTTTGTCTTCAGTATGATTACAAGGTGACTGCGAAACCAATAAGAGCATGCCACATTCACTTGTCATCTCCATTACCATTCCTTTGCCTCAGGTCAATGTGCTGAAGTAGCAGAGAAGCAACTGCACCAACAACCAATGTTTCCTTTATGCTGCCATAATTCAAACAGAACTCCGATGAGCAGTTGTCACGGGAAAGCAGTTCATTATTTATATTGCTCTTGGATTTAATAGGCCAACCTGAGGACAGATCATGTTAACTTGTATTCCACCCAATCTGGGACACAGTAGCTTTAACATAAATGAGACTAAAAATAGGGAAAATCACACTGTCTTATCCTAAAAAGAAACCTGATCTCACTAGTCTGGAAACATATTCCAATGTAAGTATTTCTCATTTCCATTTCATTGATGCTGAAACTGATAAATATGGATCACACTTGAACATACTGTATCTTTGGGTAAATTTAAAAGAATCTTCTTTGTGGAGCTTAATAGTCATATAAAGCTGTTTCTCTAAGTTGCAGCCAGTTTATTAAATAGCTTTCCAAGTGCCATTAAAAACAAACGATACAGCAATGTTATATGTTCTGCTTCATCTGGCGGTACATATGTCAAGGCTGCTAAACAATTCTTTAAACTCAAATTTATTTTACCCATAAATATCTAGAAAATTATACACTTCTTCTCCAAAGCACTATTCACAACTCGAGTTTCACCCTATCACTCTTATTAGCATACTCACATATCTTCATGCTGTATTGTATGCATCACTTTACACCATAAGTATGCTTTTCCCTTTTCTACCATCAGCCTCCTGATATTGTAAATCAATTGGGCAGTGCAGATAATCAATTGCACACAAGATCTCATTTTTCTAAAACCGAGAGCTGACAGACATAATAATCCTGAGCCAATACAGCATGCTTTGTGGTGTGTATGGCCAGGTATTGATTAGTCTGTAGCCAAGTGAAGTAATATCTGCCCCATTGAACATATGGTTTGCAATTTCTCCCACTTTCATAAAACTGAGAAGAGTCCTGTGTTGAGCAGATGCCTCATAAAAGTGAGGTGTTACAGAGCCACACGGTGCATTCTATATAACCCAGGCCAAGAGTGGCCACATGTCAACATTGTGAAATCTACTGTAATTATTTTTATTAAATCCACAAGATCCACGAACTGCATCCAAATATGAAACAGAGAAAAGGGATGACTGGAGACAGAATTCAGTAGCAAAAGTTATATCTGAGTCCAAGTCCCTTTTAAGACAAAAGAACCTGCTTCTAGAGTTCACTTCAAGAGTTTGCTCAAGTGAAGGGAGGGAGTCCGAAACCCCTGGTGATCTAGCCCTTTCCTAATATGTGGAGAGTTGGTAATGTCTCCATCAGTGTGCTCTCGTGGTTACAATGGAGAACTGAATCTAGAACTCCTAAATTCGGCAAGGGAGGTCAGGTACTCAAAGCGTCTGACCCAGGGCCATCCAAGTAAGTGTCACACAAGTTGTGAAACTTACTGGATGGCCCTGGGTCAGACACTTTGAGTACCTGACCTCCCTCGCAGAATTATTGGGAGGATAAAGTAAAGACAAGAACCAGGGGCAATTCCTTAAGCTCACTGGGGGAAAGCAGGTTTGAAATAGCAAATAAATAAAAACCCTTTACGATAAGGAGGGATAAAAGGGCAACAGCTTGTATTGAAACATCCTCGGAGCTCCCAGTGGCATGTTTCTTATATACACAAACCAGAGAAAGGGAAAGCCAGAAGCATGTAGCAAAGGAAGAAGTTTTCTTGATAGAAGGGAGACTCCCTTCTCTTCTGTTCTTCACTAGAAGTTGTTGCTGGATAGCAAAAAAAATGTCCATAAGAGGCACGACTTGAGAAACTACAAGTTGCTTCTGGTGTGATTTTTTTTTTCATGTCACGAGTGACTTCAGAAACTGCAAGTTGCTTCTGGTGTGAGAAAACTGGCCGTCTGCAAGGACGTTGCCCAGGGGACACACAGATGTTTTACCATCCTGTGGGCGGCTTCTCACATGTCCCTGCATGGGAAGCTGGAGCTGACAGACAGGAGCTCATCTCCCTCCCCAGATTAGAACCGCCAATCTTTTGGTCAGCAGTCCTGCCGGCACAAAGGTTTAACCAATTGCGCCATTGGGGGCTCCCAGAATAACAAATACTTAGGCAGAAAGTGGAAATGATGAAGCCAAAGCTGGAGGGACAAAATGCTTTTCCAGCAACAAAGGCTCCTCTCTCACTAACTAAAAAAGAATATGCCAAACAAAAACGGAATTCAAGTAAAACTTTTAATTCAAAATTAGCCAGTCTGCTTGCCTGTTTGAATACCATGAAGATTTGAGGGTTTTTTTTGTTTGAAAGCTGATTGCATTGCTTCAGAACATCAATATTCTTGCAAACTTCCTTTGTAAGTAGCAGGAAAAGTCATGCAACTTTTTAAAAAATGTTCTAATACAGGAATACACACTAACCTACAAAGTTTCACAATGTTAGTATCTTGAATAAATATTTAGTAGACTGCTTTTAAAAGGCTATTTCCCATAGTTGTAATTTACATGAACTTAAGAGTCTTTTCCACAAATAAACAGAAGTTATTATCTCATATTTACAGAAAAGGTCTATGGATGTATTTTTGAACATCTAGTAGTATTAAGCATGAACACAGCCTTTCCCTGCCTACAACAAGAACCCATGATCTCCACTCTGATTATTCTAAAGGGACATAATCATCAAGATTTTCATGTGTAAACTTGCAAGCAGTTGTTCAACATACTGGAGAAGGTGGTTCCATATGAAGATATTTGTAATGGAAAAATGAAGACATTACAAGATCATTCATCCTTCAAAGGTGGTATTCTACCTGAAGGAAGATGTTCTCTGCAGAAGCCTTTGAACGTACAGTATTTTGTCAAAAGAAGAGCATGCTGACATTTTAAAGAAAGGAAATATTAGGAAAATCAAAATAAAAGTGACTAGAAGAGATTGAGGCTCAAGAGAAGAGAATTCGAAGAAAAGGTATAGGAACTCTAAAGCTTTATTAACCTGACATCACTTTTTTTGTTTCAGCAAAATCCAACTCAGGAAATGTAAGATAATCAGAAAGAATCCACAGATTTGCATTAACAAAAATACATTCATGAAAGCAATATAATCACAAGAATACCCTATTACCTTTGCAGTTTTCAACAACTGAGGGAAAATATTCCCTCAGGTCTGCAGTGGGAAAATGACAAAAAGTCTTGTGGCGCCTTTAAGCCACAAGAGTCTTTGTTATTTTGCTACAACAGAGCAATTTGGCAAAACCGCTGAAATATGCTACAATGGACAAAGCATGTTAGATGCCACACATTGTCGCATCATTAAAATATACACTTATTTGCTAATGTATATTTCAAAAGTTGAGTGGATTGTTTTGTCATTCTGTTTTACAAGAGTTATCAAATATGATATTCACAATGTCTTTCATTTTGAATGCAAGAACTCTTCTACCAGGATCAAGGATATCAATGGGATGGAAAAACATAATCAATTTGATAACCGTGACGACTATATCAGTCAGTTCAAGGCATGAGAAGCCTGTTCAAACCTGAAAAGAGTTAGGTCTACCTCAGGACACTGAACCAAGGAAGTGCCTGTGGTATTCTCAGTGTTTATTCCCCTCTAAGTAGTACCTTTTCTCTAGGCTCCTGAGCAAAGAAGAGGCGACTCAAAGAATCTTTACTTCCTGCCGTGGACTCAGCCAAAGGCTGGATGAAGAAACTGCTGTTCTTCAATATCCTTCAATCATGACCAGATTTCTGTATTCCTCTGTGGAGCCTTCATTTTCTTGCAAGTTCAAAGAACACCAGATACACTAATCTTCATCATCCAGGTCCCATATCCATCTGCTAAAATCAAATTCAATCTCAGGTAATACATATTATCAATGCCCCTTTCAGTGTCTCAGCAGTTTTGCAAACATACTAGAAAAAACTAGCATTTGATAGAAAAAATTGTCTATGAAATAGTCTCACTTGATTGATCACCATGGATCATAACTCCGTGCGTACTGTTGCTGTTGAAAAACAAGAAAGAAAAATATAAGTTAAATGGAAATGTGGATAACTCTCTGCTTTTAAAATATCATATTATACTATACTAAGCTATACTAATAATATAATGTATATACATATATTTATAATATAACATAATATAATATAATACTCATAATAATACAATATTATAATTATATATTTTATATTACTTGTAATATTACTAATAATATTACAATATAATGGTATAGTAATATATAATACTGATAATGTGCTATGCTAATTATATATATATATATATATAGTGTGTGTGTGTATGTATGTATGTATGTATGTATGTATGGAGAGAGAGAGAGAGAGAGAGAGAAAGCCGCTCTGAGTCCCCTTCGGGGTGACAAGAGCAGCATATAAATGTTGTAAATAAATAAATAAATAAATAAATAAATAAATAAATAAATAAATAAATAAAGTGCCTAAGAAAAGGTTTTCCCTTGACATTAAGTCTAGTCATGTCCAACTCTGGAGTGTGGTGGTCATCTCCATTTCTAATCTGAAGAGCCAGTGTTGTCTGTAGACGCCTACAAGGTTATGTAGCTGACATGACTGCATGGAGCACTGTTACCTTCCCACCAAAAAAGAACCCACTGATCTACTCACATTTGCTTGTTTTCGAATTGTTTGGCTGGCAGAAGCTGGGCCTAACAGCAGGAGTTCACCCTGCTCCCCGGATTCGAACCCTTGACCTTTCGGTCGGCAAGTTCAGCAGCTCAGAGGTTTAACCCGCTGCGCCACCGAGGGCTCATTAACCCCAGTCATTAGCTTATGTCGCCTTTAGAGATGTTTCTCTAAAATCAATCACTATTAACTTATATTAGCATTAGGCACACGTGTCTACAAATAATCAATTGTCCTTATGCTCAGAAGTCAAAATTATGAGCTAATATTGCTTCCATCATCATTTCCTTGCCTCTAAATGAGAATTCTTATCTTCATAACAGTAAAAGGTGCATATTCAGTTGTTACAATAGCTGTTAGGCCAAGCTAACAAAATACTTCTTGTCTCAAATACAAATATTTGTAGTGGTTATATAGCAATTATTCAACCAAGTTAGCTTCAGACTCTTCTGTGTAAATTTACGGTGTAAACTGATGAGCATTGCCAAGGAACAAAAGGAACAATAGCTACAGTGTCATTCTACACTGTCATGCACATTTGACCTTGGGGTAACAGTGCCTTCTTAATAATTTGAAAGGAAAGAATTACCCTTTTTACTTTGCTGTTTTGTTTCATTTGTTGTAAAAAGTGTTCCCAATTCCTTCTCTTGTTGAAAACGGCTGTGCAGCTGTTTAATTTCTTGATCATAATCTTGCCACTCAGGAACAATCCTCATTGCTGCCTGCAGCTTTGGCTCTTTGGTCATTGGGTTATTGCACTGAGAGATAAGACAGAGATCCATGGTTAAACATTCACGGCCTTTCATACATATAGAAAAGAAACTGTGCTAAGCAATGTCTTCATAATTCAAGTCCCAAACATTAAGTCAGTGGTTCTCAACCTTTGGGTCCCCAGATGTTTGGCCTTCAGCTCCCAGAAATCCTAACAGCAGGTAAACTGGCTGGGCTTTCTGGGAATTGTAGGCCAAAACACCTGGGGACCCACAGGTTGAGAACCACTGCGTTAAATGGATATGAAAAGTTTTATTGGCGCTTTAGTTGAATTTCACTATTACAATCCTAAGGGCCGCAATTTTTTCTCAAATGACAAAATGTATCCAATTTGTCTATAAATTCCTATATATTAAGGACATAGATCTAAAGTCTCTGAACATTGATAAAAACTAAAGAATCACTGACACCCTAATTTAGCAATCAAGATGTAATACTGTCAGACAACACAGAGAAGTCATCCACAAACATGTGGGCAATTTCAACAAAAAATTATTATTTATTTGTCACGTTTCTATACCGCCCCTCTCAGCCCGAAGGCGACTCGGGACGGTTTACACAGGCAGTCTCTGCCCTCAATACAACACAGCAAAAAGGAGGAAACTATGAAAATGGACAGAATCCGGCTACCAATATTTTTAAAAACTCTAAAAATCAGGAAAGCAAATGAAGAGCAATGCTCTAAAAACAGGGGAATTCCAGACAAGAATCAATCATGGCCAGCTAACACCTCACAATAAAGGATCCACCCCAGGCAGCAACCAGCCAGGCTTTGAAGCTGCACAACCATTAAATGCTAATAGAGGCAGTCAATTGCATCGTTCACACTTGCCTCAAACAGACAAGAGTTCTTTCTCCTGGACATTCCACAGATATATAAACCTCACTTGCCTAGTTTCCAACAGACCTCACAACCTCAGAGGATGGCTGCCATAGATGTGGGCAAAATGTCAGGAAAGAATACTTCTGAAACATAGCCACACAGCCCAAAAAACTCACAGCAACCCAAGATGTAATTGTTTGCCCCAAGATTCATTTATAAGAAAAGGAAAATTGCTTGAAATTATTAAATAATAAATCCTGTTATTTCAATGTTAGATTGCTTATACTTTTTTTACATGACAATTTCTGCGCACAGATGTCTCCTAACTATAGAAGACTTAGCGCTAAAATGCAAAGGCATTATTAATATTCTGAGCTAGTGTGTTGCAGTCATCTGTGTCTTCGGCCGGGACTCTGAAAGATCAGGGTTTGACTCTCTGCTCAGCCATTGAAACCTTGGTCAAGTTATAATCTTTGATTGTTAGAGGAAGACACTGACACACCTCCTCTGAATAAATCTTGCCAAATAACGTTGAGATTAGTCAAAGTGGACTCGAAAGCACTTAACAACAAAAAAGCTTCGTGTGTCAAAATATCCTCTCAACCCAGAGAGGATTACTATTTTTAGTTACTGAAAAGGACATTCAAGTGCCACCTTGGAGTTGGTTGAGGTAGGCAGGATTTCCCCGGGTACTGGTTGTGGGGGGTCGGGAACAGGTCAGGGTTTTGCCCTCCCTTCTGCTCGAGATCCCCGTGTACAACTGGTGGGCCACTGTGTGATACAGAATGCTGGACTAGATGGGCTGAGGTCCGATTCAGCATGGCTCTTCTTATGTTCTTATGTTCTTATCACTGCATGGAGACTAGTGTCCCCTGAGAATACTGCAACTGGACATCTTTGAGTGCCATGTGGTTATTGATAAAAGATAAAATCAGTATGGAAAACCATGAAAGCAATATGTAATGGGAAATAACCCCTGTTCTCTTTAAATGAATACACATATGTATACAGAAGCCCCTTTTAATTTCATATATACAAAGATCCTTACTAGATCAATAGTTTGTGCTCTCTTCTTTGAAGCATCATCACACCATGTTTCACACCAAAGCCACTCTTGGGGGAGTGATTTAATGGGCACCTGATGGATCATGTTGTTGGGCAAGTCCTGTTTAAAGGAAAACACAGTCACGTTTCTTTCAAAACCTTTGTAAAGGGGTTTGAATGCATTATCAGATATAACCTAAGAGCTGAAAGACTACAAATTTGAGCTCACCAAAGTAGCCCCTATTGAGTATATCCCAACATATTGTGAAGTTAGGTTGATGGGAATATGCAATCTCAACCGAAATTAAGCAGGCCCATCTTTATAAAGTTTCCAGCAGACACTCAAAACAGTGCTCTACTGCATGGCATGCCATATTTGAAAGTGTTTTCAGTTTCAAAACTGGATTCTAGGATTGTTTTTGGATTCATTTCAATAGTTTTTAAAGAGTTATTTTTTTTAAATTTTATATCTTTTTTATGAGTTTTGATTTGTTCTTTGCCTCACAAATCCTTGTGAGTTGGAAGGTGATACAGACATATTTAAATACATAAATAAAATGAGCCCAAGCACAAGGTATTTGTGCTGACGAGGACTTAAAGGGGAAAAAAATTACCAGATCTAACAATGAATACTTGGCAAGAAATAATATTACAAGGGGGATACAATCTAGCAAGTTATATTAGGGGATACAATCTATCCTGCCCAATCACCCTGTCCAATTTTCAGTTCATGGAACAAAAGTCATTAAGTAACAGCATTATCTGTAATTTATTACTTTTTGAACAGAATGATAATCACTTTAGGAATAAGGTAAGAGCACTAAGAACAAGGGGGGATTAAAAAAGCCATTTATCACTTCTAAAACCTTGGCAAGGGATCTTAAAGCTTTTGGGCCACTTTGAGGCATTTCTATTTTTTAAAAGATGACAGTAACAAGTAAATACCTGGTCAAGATTCGAGAGACTGTTAGGATCCTGGCTAAGTCCTTGATATTGTCCCCTCAGCCGATCTCCAGCAGCGATCTTCCTGAATTTTTTCAGATCCACCACATAGAGAGCACTACGAACAGAGAAAGTATTCGAATCGCTATATATCTTCCTTCAAGTCACTAGCTGACTTATGGCAACCCCATGAATTTCACAGGGTGTTTTTAGGTAAATAATATTCAGAAAAGGTATTGCCAGCTCCTTCCTCTGAAATATAGCCTGCAGCATCTGGTACTAGTTGTCAGTCTTCCATTCAAGTACTAACCAATGCTGACTGTGCTTAGCTTGCAAAATCAGACAGGATCTGATATCTTTTGAGTAGTTAGGCTACACTAACCAAAGTGGGCATTCTTTAAAAACTGCAAATCCTACAATTCACACAAACATAACTCATGCACATTTCAAGGCACTTAAAACAGTAAGCAGTTTTAAGTGCCTTTTCAAAAGCAAGTGAACATTAACTTTCATCCGCTCACCTGATGTGATATTTTCTTCCAGCCAAGTGACTTGCCCAGTATCCTGACTTCCAGAATCTATAGCCATCCATCTCCCTGCGACTTTCGCAGAAAGGTGTGTAACCATAAGGCGCCCCATCCAAGTTGAAATCTCTTAACTCTTTGAGGTCAGTGCGAACAATCTGAAGAAAAATAGTTTACAGTTTTTATTTTGGGGCTGAAATATGAGATATAAATGGGCAGTCCCGACCTCAAAACTTCCCCTCCTATCCTATAGCCAAGGAAATCATATGGTTTCAGCATGGTCGGAAACATTTTTTTAGTCCTAGACATGCATCCTCTGAACTATATGTAATCCAAGGTTGAAAGGTGTATTGTTATTCCTCTCTTCTTCTTTTTCCCCATCATAGATAGGGGCTCAAGGAAGAAGAAAAGGCTAATCATGCACATTATCCTTTCCTCTTCAACTTGGATCTACCTTGAGAAAATTGTGAAAAATAGTCTTGTGCACAGATTCGTTCTGGATGTTTGCCTTCAGCTTGTTAGCCTTGTTCGGAAGCCTATAACAACATGGGCTCCACAGCTGTTTTTTAACCGAATGCAACAGAACAGTGGCTGTTGAAAACCAGCTGCTTTCAGTTTCTTTTGGTTACAAGGGGAGTGCAGGGAGGGAGGCAGATCCCAGGAAGCAAGGTTTCTTAAGCTCTTCCTTCTCTCTTGATTTGGAAGCAGAAAGGAGAGGGGGAGGGGCTTTTTAAAGGAAGCCCAGCATAAGATACATTCAGGTTGATCCCTCTTCCTTTCCTGAGAAATGGGAAGCCCCCTTAAAATGCCTTGGAAAACTGCCTCCTTCAGGGAGAGAGTTGTGTGGTGTGTGTGCCTACAGCTCTTGTCTCCTTTAGAGTAGAAACAGCTTTAACAAAGCATTAAACACAGGTCTCCTCTACAGACAGACTGGAAAGAATCGCAGAAAGAGTGGTATCTTAACTCTGATGCTTTTAATCCAGGATATAATAACAAAGAATACCTAAAATGATGGGAAGGTAAGCCTGGAAAAACAGATCCCGGACCCTTACCAAAATCTGGGACACCGAAACAGATAGCGATTTACCTGGATTGCACAAGCTTAGTGAAAAAGCCTTGCATATTTTCTGCTTCCCTCTGCATCTTATAATGTACTACTTCTACTACTAAAGGTTGATTTGAACTTGCAAAATAGGGTACACGTTTCAAAATGAGTTATCTAAGTTTACCCATTTTTGTCTTGCTCTTTCTCTCTCTCCCTCTCTTTCTTTCTCTTTTAAACTGTTACTAGAAATGGGAATAAGGATAGGAAATTTAGAGGGAAGTTGGATATTATATAAGATAATGTTCCAGTTCTATATTATATACAGTATTCCCTTACTTATACACTATTTCAAGTCTTTATAATCTTAAAATAAAGTGAAGGAAAGGAAGGAAAGGCCCTTCAAGGCTGGAAGGAGGGAAGGAGGACGGAGGAAGGAAAGTGTCTTGGAGAGCGGCGGCAGCAAAACCCCACAAAACAGCAAAAATACCATGATATATCTTTTAATATTTTTTGAAATCCACAAAAAAGCAAACCTGCAATAAGCGAATTGCAAAGTAGCGAGGGAACACTGTATAGTGATTACCATTCTTCAAATAAGTGATAAATGGAAGGGAACACTTGGTTGACAAGGAACGGTCTGTGAGCTCCGTTGAATATTCCCTAGTTACTTCATATTCTTTCACCTGAAACTTCTACCTCAAAGTCACCCCACCTTACAACCCACTAGTTGGCTTTCTCAAGGGAAATGAAACAATTAAAAATTGCAGTGATCACATTGTTTTTCAAGACCACTTACCTGATCGGCATCTACAAACAGAAACTTGTCAACAGCGAGGGGGAAAAGAACATCCAGAAAAAGGATTTTATAACCCCAGATGATGCGCTGCTTCTCTGTTTGCTGGTGGAGCCATCGTGGCCATTTATACTGAACAAGCTCATATTGGAAATTGTATTTCTCAGCCATGTATGGGATAAATTCCTGGAATAAAAGAGAGATTAGTGCTGCTGATACAAAGGCAGAATTGCAGCACTTTAAAAAAAGCCTCAAATTCTTAAATTCATGCACTTGGCTATAAAAGCTACTCATGCACAAAGATAAAAGTATGAGCAAAAAGAGCAAGGAGTCACAGAATTTGGCAACCAATCAGGTTTGACTTTTTACATTTCTTGTTCCAGGGGGTGGGGGAGAGATAAGAATTTTATGAGAAGAGGACAATAAGCCATCCTGAACCATCTTGACCATTTCAGAACTGCTCTCATCAATGCTTATTCTACCTGCCTCCATCAAAGAAAAAATGAATTAAGAAAGACCTTCTCCATTGGCTTCAGTAGGATTAAACATCACTCCCTACATGATCATTCTGTATGGATATAACTATGCAGATCAGTGGCTCCAAAACTTTGGTCCTCCAGGTGTTCATCCTAACCATTGGACAAGCTGATTGGGACTTCTGGGAATTGAAGTCCAAAACAACTGGAGGCCAACTTTTGGGAATCAATTATGTAGAGTAACTGAATATGCTTATTTTTTTTTCTTCCCTGTCTCCTTCTCCTGTTGGATTCAGTCCATTTGATTATTGAAATGGAAAATCTGTTTTTAGTTCATTTGTTGAACTAGAAAATGTTAGCCATGTGAGAGATAATGGTTCTGTAAACACAGTGCTCACTAGATTATTTTTCTCACTAGTACCAAATGTAATTAGCAAAGGAAACACAAAGTTCATATTAGACAGGGCAAGGATGTTTCTAGAATGAAATTCCCTTAAAAATTTGTCATTGGAAATTCTGGTTAAGGCTTGTCAGATGGCTGCAGAAGTCCACCTTTGATTTGTGCTTGTGATAAACCCAAAATTCAACTCATGCCCGAATCTACCCTAAAAGCCTATATCATGAAATGATGTGACTCACTGGATGCCAGGTAAAGTTGAAAATAGTAGGAAAAGAGGAAGACAACAACACAAGTATAGTCAATAAAGGATTCAGTCAAGGGCCCTATGGCCCTGAGTTTGGCTCTTCAAACTTGGAGCCCCCTCATTCTTAGGGCCACCATAAATTGAAGTCAAATTGATGTCAAAACAAAAATGTATCTAGAAACTATTGGTTCTCAGACTCATTGCCTTTTTGGCAGGTCATTGTATTTATAGATCTCTGTTCCAACATCACATCATTCAAATGTGTCAATTTCCTTTCATTTATGTTGACTAACATCCATGTTTGCTTGTTTCCTCGGGTCTCCAAAAAGTATCTCTTTTTGGACTGCAGCCTTTGTTTTATAATCTTGTTGGCAAGATATGTTTTATTATTTAGCATAAAGTTGTATAGGAGCCCTTTTTTGGCAAAATAATGATGTAAAAGCCTCCTTCATAAATACAGAGCTGTGAAGCATCTTTTCCTGAGTTTTGTTAGTATCTGCAAAACTTTCCTGAAGTATGTACTCCAATCTAGTCACTACATTGGAGTTAATATTAATTAATATACGTATGAAAAGATGAAGAATATTTCGCAAATTTCTAACATTAACAAATGAAAAATAAAACTTTCCAATGCAACAAACCTTAAATGAAGGTGACAGGTAATTCTTCAGGAACCAGAATTTCACTGGAGTGTCTGTATGTTTCAGTACAGATAGCATCATTATGCTGTTAAGATCAATAAAAGCAATACAAACAAACCTATTAAGTATGTGAAATAACTAGCACAAATCAAATGCCACATCTTCAATGCCACATGCTTATAACAAGCTCCATTGAAAATTGTATTTGCTACACACCACACTTTTATAGACACACACTACCTCTGGTCACCCTCCAACATTGCAGGGGCAATAAAACTACTCTTGCATAAAAACTAAAAAGGCTAACAAAGAACGCAGTTGCACTTATTTCATACTGGTAGTATTCCTGCAGGCAACCGACTGGCCTCTGTGTGAACATAATGTTAACCCAAATAGGTTTTTAGTCTGATTCAATGAGGCTTCTTAAGTTATAATGTTCTTGCAGAAATAGTCCCTGAGAAAGATGACACAACAGATATTAAACATTTCTCACTAACGCTGCAGTATTGTAGCTAACACTTTTTGGAAAACTTTTTTTTTAGAAATTCAGCAGACTTTCCCAAATTATCATTTTCCAAAGTTGGGAACATTTGATGTGAAACTTGTGGAACATGGAAAAATGGAGTATAGTTCCCAGATTTTGGGAACTAGAGTCTACAAAAATAACTTTCCTAGGCTATGAAACTCAGTGAAAAACTGTGGAAGTATTCTTATGATTCATAGTCTTTGGGTGCCAATGATCTGTCTCAAAAATGAAAGCAATAAGGTTCTGAATAGCTCTTATTGCCACCTAAGAGCAGAAGCTTTATTTTTCTACCTTGTCTATGAGACAGCTGGAATTAAATATATACATCTTCCTACATACAAATAAGCAGTTATTTATATATGAAGATCACCACTTTATTATTGCTGCAGCAGTGGAAGTCATTATAAATTTGGATCACTTTACTTTTTCTGGCAAAGCCTTGATGCAAAAGCATATACTTAATGAAGACAAGATACAGTCTCCCAAACTCTCATACTGAAGCTGTATTTATTTTACACTAACCGGAGAAATCTCTCATATAGATGGCCTGATGCAACAGAAAATATGTTGATTACATCATCCTTGTCCTGTTTCACCTCTTCTTTCTTCTGTCCACCTGTAAATCCCCTAAACAGACCAAAAAACAAAACAAAAGATTACTTATATGCAAATCTTTAATGACACAGAATGTAGATGCAAAATCCTGGCTGTCTTACATCCAGTTCTTAGCCAACATTGGTTGGGAATATTACAAGTATTAGTGTCTTTGCTTCATGGATTAAGGGTGGCATTATCAAGTAATCATGCATACAAATTATTCCTCAGACCAGAAACTGTTGTCTATGGCATGAACAAGTAGAGTCCACAATTTCAAATAAAAGACCTATCCATTCTTGGCAGTGAAACTTTCAGCTGGAATATGCATGCATAATTTCATAGCTCTTGCTTAGGACAAATCAGGCCATCATACATAATTCTGCCAGAGAAAAATAACGTAGTTGCCCAGAAAGTCAAAATAATTTTGCAGATTTTAAAAATGTATATACATGCAATTAAGTACTAGGAATCTATAGATATCTATTTAAACTATTGCCCTGGTGTTGTTGTAGTAATAGTAATTTGCCTTCAAGTTGTTTCTGACTGAGGCTGGATGGCCATCTATCAGGGGTACTTTGTGCTTTTCTTGCATTGCAGGGGGTTGGACTAAATGGCCCATGTGGTCTCTTCCAATTCTATAATTCTATAATTCTATGACTTACAGAGATCCTGAGGCAACTCTTTCATGTATTTTAAAGGTATGGTTTATTTTTAAAGCCTTTGTCATTTCCTTCCTCTGAGGCTGAAAGTATTACTTGCTCAAAGCCACCAAGTCTGCTTCCACGGCCACATGGAGTTTTGATTCCTGGTTTACCAGACTCCTATTCCAACACTCAAACCACTGCATCTCAATGTCTTACCACCCATTTGAAACCCACCAATTCCATGTGTTTCACATCACGTACAATTATAAAGTATCAATACTACCAACTTGCTAGCCTTGAATAACAAAGAAGCATACCATTTAATGGATTCCCAAAATCCAGACTCATTTTCATTAGTTCCATCACTTAGTAAATCTTCATTTATCATATCTAATTTCTTTTGAACCTACAAAGACAGAACAGTGAATGAACTACATGATTTCTTACAGTTCAAAATAACATGCAAGCAAACTGCATTCTCCAATCAAGTGACTTCTCAATATTTATTTATTTATTCCGTATGTTTGTATCCCGTCCTTCTCACCCCCGGAGGGGGACTCAGGGCGGCTTCACAACAGGCATTCATTCAATGCCAACAACAGTAATAAATGATAAACACAATTAAAACAATATTAAAAATTCATTAATGCGTTTACATGACTAAAACATATATCTATATAAATAAAAATGTAATGTTGGTTTGTGAGATTACCATAACTCAAAAACCACTGGATGAATTGACACAAAATTTGGACACAATACACCTATCAGGCCAATGAGTGACCACCACTCATAGAAACACTGAAATACATTGCAGAAGGGACTTAAAAAGCCAAAAATAAAAGATGGTACCGCCTATGTGCAAAAACAACTCCTCTGGCAAACAAAACACACAATAGCATATCTACTCTTCTGGACTACAGCTCCCAGCATCCCCTAGACCAGGCCCTTTAGGAGATACAGATGATCCAAATGCAGTGCTTCCAAGATGCAAGCTTTCTTCTCCTTGGACTTCTTGGCGAGCATCCCAATCCCTGCATATTTCCAATTTCCTATTCCTGGACTGCAACTCCCAGCAATCCTCCAGATAGATAGATTAGATAGAGGGAGGGGAAGGAAGGGAAGAGGAAGAGAAAGAAGGAATGAGAAAAAGAAAGTAGCGAAAGAGGGTGGGAAGGTTGGCCACAGCAACCTGTGGCAGGTACAGCTAGTGTAATATATAGGACATCGACTATCATTCCCTGCCCAACCATCAGGAAGAATATTCTTAAGCCTTGAAAAGCCAGCAGATGTCATAGGAATAGCAAGCTACAGTAAAATAAATGAACAGTCAGGAACAAATACAAACTAGGAAGCAGATTGAAGCACATCTTATTGAAAATATTCAAATATTGCTATGCCAATCTCACCTTCACTTTAATAATTTTACTCTTGAAATTGTTGATAACGACGGTAACATCACTGGCATCTGGAGGAGAATCTGTACCATCATGGCTGAAATTAAACAAATTAAAGCATTTAACACAATCATCCATGGTAGTACAATATTATATTTTTACAACTTCCCTACTTTTCATCATGAGCTCATTTTAACTTATCAAAACACTGTGGCAAAAAAAAATCAAAAAGGACTCAAGCACAGATTTGCATATAAAACTGTACATTTCATTCAATTGTCATCTAATTGGCTATTTAGGGAAGGTAAGAGAAGCCAAAAGTATCCTGAATCCTCCTTTTTTTTTCACTCAATGGGGGAGTATGAATGTCATGTTTATAACCCATAAAGTTCCTTACGAATATTCATTACAATGCCAAAACCCGGAGCAATTTTTAAAAAACGACTGACCTGTAAATTCTGTAGATATCATCAGATCTTCCCTTTCTGAGCCGCAAAAACCAGGAACCAGGATTGGCCTTTAACTGGAAGTAACCCTGTGCAGTAGATAGAGAAAAACAAACATTCTAGAGCAAACTTATGAGAGACAACATATTAGTAATAAACTTCTCACTCAGATGACAGCAAGTTGACATTCCTGATGATGCTCAGTATTTCTCAGTCTTAGTTGCATATAGTTATGTAGTAAGTCTGAGGTTGTCGAGTATGTGGTAGATATCAGGTTTCAAATCAGCAAGGATTACTAGTTTCATTCATTTTATTGGATATCTACCATTTATGGGCTCAATTTTAAATTATGTAGAGTAATGTTTGGAAAAGACTATAAGGCACATCCAGTCTAACAATCTGCCATGCAGGACTTGTGAGGATGTAAGTCTCGGAACTGTTGTTTCTTAAACTTTGGTTTTCCACATATGTTGATCACTGGCCATCCAGGCTGAAGTTTCTGGGAGCCAAAGCCCAAAACACAAAGGTTGAGTATTCATCCTAGGTCTACAAATTTTAAAGAATTTCCATTCAAACATAAAGTTCTCACAGAAATGCCAATTTGCCAGTAGCACAAAAAAGCAAAATAGGAAGTTTTTAGTTGATCTATTGATTCCCTCCTAAAGAAAACTTTCCTTTACTCTTCTTTCAGAAATGCAGCAAGACACTGATTTCAGTGCCATTAACCTTTGTTGATCCAATACTTTTTAGATCATTGTTTGGTATTATACATTAGCTGTGTTTTTTTATTTAAAAAACACATCTGGGGGAAATAGAAGAACTAAAAACATGAAAAGAATTGCTAGGAAAAATAAGATTTCAAAAATAGTTTCTGAATTTTTCCTGTAATAAATGAGGCTGGAAAGAAAAGGACTGTTGTTATTTGGATTCGGCTCTATTTCAAAAGACATTTTGTTTTGGTTCAACGGGTGAGAAAAGCAGTCACTTACTAAGTTGGCCATAACAATAGTGTCAACAATGACAGGATTTGTCGATGTTCCCAGTGTGAACTGCAGGCCTCGAGGGGGCTGCCCGGTTGTGATATCATAGCAGTGACCCTCCAAAAGGAGGTGCTCCAATTCATACTCAGCTGCCACTATGTTCTCCACCTGTGAAAAAGACCATCACTATTTTAGCACGCAAAATACATATCCTATTGCCAAGAATAATCAGCCACGGAGAGATGTAATCAAAACACAACATGAATTCTGAGAAATAAGACACAGTTTTAATTTCACCTAGAAACCTTAAATACTTTTTAAAATGTTACAATATCATCTTGGTCCTGTATATGGCTATCAAAGTCAGTCATGTGCAACAAAAAGAACACTTGAATGTATAGATAAGCACTAGCGTACACTGGGTCAACTGTGATATTTTTTGAATGGATTTGACCAATTCAAGGGTCTTCCATCTAACTTACTTAACAGAAATATTACGAGGAATGATGATAAAATGTAACCTACTCAAAAATAATCTTAACCTGGGTTCCTGTGAGTTTTCCGGGCTTATGGTCATGTTCCAAAAGGATTCCGTCCTGATGTTTCACCCACATCTAAGGCAGGCATCCCCAGAGGCTGTGAGATATATTGGAAACTAGGCAAGGGAGGTTTATATATCTGTGTAATATCCAGGGTGGGAGAAAGAAGTCTTGTTGGCAAGTGTGAACGTTGCAATTAATCACCTTGATTAGCATTGCAAGGCCCGGCCTGATTCCTACCTGGGGGGATCCTTTGTTGGGAGGTGTTAGTTGGCCCTGATTGTTTCATGTCAGGATTTCCCCTGTTTTTAGAGTGTTGCTCTTTATTTACTATCCTGATTTTAGAGTTTTTAAATACTGGTAGCCAGGTTTTGTTCATTTTCATGGTTTTCTCCTTTCTGCTGAAATTGTCCACATGCTTGTGGATTTCATTGGCTTCTCTGTGTAGTCTGACATGGTGGTTGTTAGTGGTCAAGAATTTCCTGTGTTCTCAAATATGCTATGTCCAAGTTGGTTCATCGGGTGCTCTGGTATGGCTGACTTCTCAGGCTGAATTAGACTGCAGTGCCTTTCATGTTCCTTGATTTGTGATTGGGTGATGCTGCATTTGGCGGTCCCTATGTAGACTTGTCCACAGCTGAATGGTATACAATAGACTCCTGCAGAGGTGAGAGGATCCCTCTTGTCCTTTGCTGAACGTAGCATTTGTTGGATTTTCTTAGTGGGTCTGTAGATAGTTTGTATGTTGTGTTTCTTCATCAGCTTCCCTATGCAGTTATTGGTTCCCTTGATGTATGATAAGAACACTTGTGGGTGAAACATCATGAGAGAATGCTTCTGAAGCATGGCCATACAGCCCGGAAAACTCACATCAACCCAGCGATTCCAGCCATGAAAGCCTTCGACAACACAATCTTAAACTGATCACAAAATCTTATTTGTAGGCTAATACAGAATTCACATTAAGCTATCTTCTGCCAAAGCCTCAATTTGTTAAATATTTTCACTTTTATGAATTGGTAATCTAGATACTAAAAAAAGCTTACTAGTTATTCCACCAATTGCTCCCTCCTCAATGTAGAATGGTTTAGAAATGCAAATTGTATGATGTAGAGTAGAATACCATATGCAAACATTTTTATCCTGATTACAATACCAGCTCCAGTTTCCTCAGCTTCTTACTAATATAAGAAAACCAACAGTGCCTTTCCTTCTAAAAAAAACAAACAACAACTTTAGAAAAAGGCTAATGCAAATGAGCCTTGCTCTCCTAACCTGGCTATGCCTAATTATTAGAGCAAATTTGAAATTGCAGTTAAAATCTTTAATGGTTTAAAAAAATTGACTGAAAGCTTTGAATCCTGATTCCACATTTAGACATGAACTAGAACGTACCTCTTCTAAGTAAATATTGTCAAGATCATACGATGTTCTTACGGACTCCACCATCCAGCTCTCTGGAGTGTTTAGATTCAGAGTAAATAAGGGAGACTGAGGCATATCCAGGAATTTGGCAACTGGACCAGGAGCAAATTGCTTGTCCGCTGTAAAAGTGATCTCTGACTCCAAAACATAGCGGTAAAAACTAAAAAAAAAAAATCAAAAATCATATCGAAGTATGTTAATAGCATGCCTGGCAGTTAATTTTTTTTCAATATATGTGTTTGATTTTTGGAATCTTGACAGATGCCTATACCAAGAAGCCTAATTATAGAATCTGTTAACAAGTGATACCAGAGCAAGATAAAGTAAAAGACTAAAAGGATCTATACTGATCAACTGCTTTTTCTAAATGGGACAAAGCAGGTAACTTCCTTTCTTTTCAAATAGAAACATTAGCCTAATAAGCCTAAATTTGCTAGCTTTCAAACCATGCAAGGTTCTTCCCCTCAAGCAAAACGTAGTTACAAATCTAATCTTGGTATCTTAGTTACAGAGCTGTGATGTTAACAGGTAACGAAGCTGAAATGTTTGTGAATCATAACTGGCTGAATGGTATTTCAGGGCCCTTTCACACAGCCCTGTATCCCAGAATATCAAGGCAGAAAATCCCACATTATCTGAGTATGGACTCAGATAACCCAGAAGATATTGTGGGATTTTATGCCTTGATATTCTGGGATATAGGGCTGTGTGGGCCTTCGGTCCTCAGAAAATGTCACTGACACATTTTGTCAGCAACAAAACAGAAATTTTGAGCTTGTCCTGCATCTGACTCAAAATCTTCCTGCCTAGTCAGATTGGAATGCAGGGATTAACTCGGTCATGGTGGGTTGCCCCATGTGTTGTGAAAAGACTATGCAACAGAAAAGACTTTTCAACAACAGTTTCTTCATCTCATGAAATATCACCCAGAAGGAACTCCATCCCTACCACCATCTCACAGGCTCAGTTCTCAGTCAATTTATCATGTCACTTCTACCAACCTAATCCTAAATTGATGAAACACAGGATTTGTTACTGTTAGAAAAGCTGTACTTAGAAGGTGGATAAAGCACAAGATTCACAAAAGGCACGTTCCTTCTGTTATTGAAATCAGTAAAAAAATGAGCTTAATGCAACTTTATGGAGCCTCCATATCTTTATTTTAAAATGCTGTAAGTAGGTCTTATGACAGAGATATGGAGGCTACATAAAGATAGCTTATGCTAGTTTTCCATCGTATTGTGTGGTACAAAACACTCACTATTCCTCACCTTTTCAGAGGCATCTCAGAGAGCTTGGATTGACAGTTCATAAATACTCTGAGGTTCATGTTTATCAGTTTGTTCAGCACCTTAGAATGCAAGACAAACACGTAGTTAAATTTCTAGATAAGAGTATGAATTGTTTATTGTACCAGCCATAGGCCATGACATCACATAATATACAACCTTTAAAAGTACAAAACAGTAAGTACAATAAGGACTTTCCAATATAAATATTAAAACTTAAGGTAAGAATAGATTTCCTACTGTCCCAGACATAGAAATGAGTCTTCTTATATTGGCTCACTAACCAGAAATGCTCCTATCACTTGTTCTGGAGTAATCATACTAACAGCCCTATGAGGAGCAGCATTGGGAGGTGGGTATGTTTACTTTAAGAGGGGACATGCTAGTCATATTTAAATATCTGAAAGTGAGCAAACTTGTTTTCTGCTGCTCTTGAGACTACAACATGGAGTAATGGATTCAAGCTGCAGGAAAAGAAATTACACCTAAACATTAGGAAGAGCTATTCAACATTGAAATATGCTGCCTCAGAGTGTGATGGACAATCCTTCCCTGGAAGTTTTTAAGCAAAGGCTTGACAGCCCTCTGCCAGGAGTGCTTTGATTATGTATTCCTGCATGGCAGAATGGGGTTGGACTAGATTGCCTTTGTGATCCCTTCCAACTTTTATGATTCTATTATTTTTCCAACAAAAATATGATCTTAAGTTATTTGTACTAATTGTAACCAAATAGGATCAATCAGTCTATGTTTATTCTTACCTAAGTCTAAATGTATCAGTTTACCATTTTAAATAAATACTTTATGCAGGGGTGCTCATTAGGTAGATCGCAATCTACTGGTAGATCGCGTAGGGCGTCCTGGTAGATTGCAGGCAGGGTGGGAGGAAGGCTCAGTCCCGCCCCTCAGGCTCCCGACGCCGCCCAGGTACAGAAGGAGGTTGGACTGGATGGTCCTTGGAGGTCTCCTCCTATTCTAGGAACCCATAGTTGTTGTTGTTATTATTATTATTATCAGAGGTTGAATGGCCATCTGTGAGGAATGCTTTGATTGTGTTTTTCCCTTATGGCAGAAAGAGGTTGGACTGGATGGCCCTTGGAGGTCTCCGTCTACTCTAGGAACCTATTGTTGTTGTTACTATTAGTATTAGTAGTAGTAGTAGTAGTAGCAGCAGCAGCAGAGGCTGAATGAATATTATCATCATTATTATTATGAATAAATTCAGGGGCTTATTATACTCACATTTAGTCTTAAAATGTATTATATGGCTCTCACTGAAATAAATTTCAAAATGTTTTGCTTTTATGGCTCTCTGAGTAGTGGGTAGGTAGATCATTTTGACTTGGTTGTTTTATAAGTAGTTTGCATGCTGAAAAAGTGTGAGCACCCCTGCTTTATGCATTCCTTGGTATCTTTATTTGTTATACTGGTTGTATTTATCTTCTTGTTTGAACAGTGGATGCTGTAAAAAGGAACATAAAGGTGATGGTGCCAGGTATTTTTGTGTTTAAACCGTACTTTGAACATTTTTTCCCTTTAATTCATGACAATATATCTACAACATTCTTGCAGACGATCATTCTCTCACACCAGAAGTCACTTGTAGTTTCTCAAGGTGCTCCTGACACACACAAAAAAAATCTACATCTTGTTTCTCTAACATATTTTTTCTACCAAGGAATCAGAGATTATACATTTAGCTTTCAGTTTCTTTCATATCAAGACATGTTTGATTTCAAATATTCCTATTTAAACTTAACAAAGAATGATCAAGACATTTGGTATCTTTTCAGAAGATTTCACTAAAAGAATGTCAGAGTGATCTGAATATTAAGTATGATTTTTGATAATGTTTCAGTGTGAATTACTCTCTAATTGTAGATTCCATATCCAGTCTATAAATGATTGCCCTTGTCTTCTATAATAGAGGAAGTGGTAGAGCATTCATTGTTGAGTTCAACCAATAATTTCAAATAAAAAGATTCATACCATAAGAAGTGGAGCAATCCTTTGTGTCTCTCTGGTAGCAGGATCAACAATAGCCACCACGTCAAAATATGTCTCTCCTTCCTTTGGTCTCAACTTAATTGCACTGAGGAAAAGGAAAGACAACTAGTTATATGCATGTGAGACTGTTTTCCCCTTAAGTCTGAAGTATGACCAAAGTAGTATCAGCTAAAGCCAACATTAGGAGGGCTTAGTATATTAATCCTAGCCTTCTTTAAAGGCAGATTAAGTTGTCAACATAGTAATCCATAACACTCCTTAATGCTAAAAGTAAAAAAAAAAGTCAAGATTTTGTTAGGATTATTTAATGTATTATAGGGTAAGTTAATTTTACACATACCTAGTAAGCCCTTCTTAAACACAAATTCTGTATCCATGGATTCATTCATAGCTCGAAAACATTTTTTTAATCCAAAATGTAAACCTTGATTTTGCCATTTTACATATGAGGCACCATTTCACCATGTTATTGTATATAATAGGACTTGAACGTCCCGAGATTATGATATCCAGAGGGCAGGAGAGCTGAAATCAAACCCCAACAGATACCAAGGGTGTTTTCCCCATTTTCTTTTCACCTGTGTCTATCTTCAAAAAAATGGTATTCAATTCTCGCTTCTCCCTTTGGCTGTGCAGACAGAAGGGCATCCACTTTCATTACAAGATCACTTGCACTAAAGAAAAAAGAAAAGAGGCACCTGTTCAAATATTTATTTCTAGTGTTACTAAGTTTGTCACAGGATATTTTTTATAAAGAAAACTAAGAATACTCTCAGGTGATTTAGCAAAAGACAAAATAATCAATGGCTTATATTCAACTGTGCCATTAAACACCTGGCACAAGAGCTATCTCTTTCTGCCAACTCTCCCACAAGAGTGGCCTGGAGGGATGCAAGGAGCTGCAATGGGAAGGAAGAGTCCCTGTTGTCTAAGAAAAAGCCTGGATACAGTGCATAGTATCAAATCCATTATGGAAAAATTCACACAGAAAGTAGAACATCCAAATGAATGGATGCCAATAAAAGGGAAGGTCTCTTTCTTGGTCACTTTCTTTCTAACAGTTGAAGATAACATGTAGAAAAGCCACATTAATAGATACATCTTGCTTCCTTTTTACAGTTTGATCATTTTAACTTACAGATCTTCCTCTACTCCTAGCTGCTGAATGTGAGCCTTTATTTTCTGTCCAGATGTCTTTAAAATAATATTCTCTAGCAAATGGAAGTCATCCTGGTTGAAAAGCTCGCCATCTTCCAAAGGACCAATAATCTAAACAAAGTCAGATAAATAAAGCTACAGAGGTGGACATAGTCTGCCATATTCCAATTGTCATTACAGCTGATGCTTAACAACTTTAACAAGTTAACAAGAATACATAGAGTTTTGAGAGACCTTATTGCCTATAACTGTAACAACAAAGATAGTTTACTAGGTTGCTGTGAGTTTTCCGGGCTGTATGGCCATGTTCTGGAAGATGGCCATACAGCCTGGAAAACCCACACTAACCTAGAGATTCCAGCCATGAAAGCCTTTGACAACACATTGTTTACTGCATTTTTATTTCACCCTTTAACCTTAAAAGACATGACAATAGCTGCTAACAATATCTGAAAACAAATTAAATTATAAAATCGCTACAACCTGTGAATCCCTAAGCATTTTGGACTACAACTCCCAGAAATCCCAGCCAGTTTACCTGCTGTTAGGATTTCTGGGAATTGAAGGCCAAAACATCTGGGGACCCCCATGTTGAGAGCCACTGTCCCAGAGGAACACACCCTGCCAAAATTCATAGCATTATACATTGATGATTTTTATTTTTAACATTCAAAGCCAAAGGGCTGATTCTTATATTTATTTAATGAGTTGTCAGTCAATTGAGTATGAAAAATTCAGTGGTTTAACTAAATTTTACAACAATTGAAACAGCATTCTCTTCTCATTTTGAAAGTTCACTTTGCTCACCCTTCCATTGCTGATGACTGCCCTCTGTCCTTTCCTCAGTTTAAGAACATCCCTGGAGTATAGAGTATGTGACAGGATAAAATCCACTTTAGAAGACTCAAAAGCATCTTTAAAGGTATTGATATCCATGCCCTGAAAAGGAAAGACATGATTCTCAGTGCAAATGAACAAAGAGACAAGGCAATGCTTCTCTGCCAAATGAACTGATTGCCTTAGAAAAGGTTTCCCCCACATAGTGCTTCTAGATGTGTTGGGCTACAGTTCTCAAAATCCCACAGTAAGTTTGGCCAAAGGATTCTAGAAAATGCAGTCTAATCCATCTGGCAAAAACCACGCTGAGGAAATTAGGAAACAGGCTCTTACTTGCCATTTACAAATGTACCTCACAGCAGAAGCCAGTGTATGCTTACCCCAACAGCAAATTCTATGACATCAGTTCCAGCTTCCAGTGCTTTTGCATTCTCCTCTTTAGCCAGCTTTGTGATAAAGTTTTTGGCATTGTTAGATGTTTGTGTCTGTAAGGCTGCCCAGATGGCCCTGGCAATAACCGTGTTCCCACTGGCTGGGTCTTCACTAGGGTTGTTAATCATTCCGATCCGGACATAATTACTGGATTTCTGCATAAAGAATGAAATGTGTGTCAAAACAGCATGGCACCAATAGCTTTGAAGCACAGCAAATGTAGACCACTATAATAGTAATGAATTCAGCATTAAAATCCTACAACCCGCATACAATATATTTTCCATACATTAGCACATTTTACCAAAAACAAAGATGTTGCAGAAGCTTGCCATTTAAAAGTCTCAGTCTAGTTTTGATCTTTCTTCTTCTTCAAATAACTAATGTAATACAAGATAGTAATGTAACTAGTCCTTTCTTTAAGGTTTAAAAAAAAAGCATGTACCAAAAATAATCCTTAAACTGATCAATAAAAACTGTTTATAACACATTCTTGCTGGTGGCAGATGCTTATTAAAGCAAAAAATGATAAAGCCATGAGAATGCTAGAACTCTTCTGGATTCTGTGCAAAGAAAATGAGAGGTCACACCTACACTGAGTCATTAGTGTGAAGCCCAGTCAAATCAGCTCCATGGCGGATAAATGCTGCAGAGAGCTGGTTTAGCTTAACACTAGCTGCTTAGCTGCTTTGGATCTGTTAACCAAAGTCATGGTTGCTCTGGATTGTGCCCCAGAATCGGAACCAAGATTATGGCAACAAGACAGATTGATAACTAGAAAATAAAGGGAGAAAACATGGAGGCAGTGACAGACTTTGTATTTCTAGGAGTGAAGATGACTGCAGACGCAGACTGTGGCCAGGAAATCAGAAGACGTTTATTTCTTGGGAGGAGTTCAATGACCAATTTTGATAAAATAGTGAAGAATAGAGACATCACACTGGCAACAAAGATTTGCATAGTTAAAGAGATATATTCCCCGTAGTAACCTATGGATGCAAGAGCTGGACCAAACGGAAGGCAGAGTGAAGGAAGATAGATGCTTTTGAACTATGGCGCTGGAGGAAAATTCTGAGTGCCTTGGACCGCAAGAAGATCAAACCAGTCCATATTCCAGGAAATAATGCCTGACTGTTCACTGGAGGGAAACATGTTAGAGGCAAAGATGAAGTACTTTGTCCACTTAATGAGAAGACAGGAAAGCTTGGAGAAGATAGTGATGCTGGGGAAAATTGAAGGAAAAAGGAAGAGGGGCATACCAAGGGCAAGATCAATGGATGGTATCCTTGAAGTCACAGGCTTGATCTTGAAGGAGCTGGGGGTGGCCATGGCCAACAAGGAGCTCTAGCGTGGGCTGATCCATGAGGTCACAAAGAGTCGGAAGCGAACGAAGAAATATCAAGAAAAGAAGCTTATTGAAGTGATGTTAGCAAGAGTGACAAGGCAATCGGAGAGGAGAGAAGAATGGGTGATTCCTCTTTTCCCTCATTGCTTGGGCACCCTGGCCAATGTCATTCCAGGCAACAAGCAACCAGCACAATTTATGTTGTGTCCACTGGCTACTGCAACAAGGAGAAATGCAAGACAGGACTCCCTCCTACTATCCTGTGTAAACTATCCTGTGGCCAATCTGTTGTACACCACACTGGATTGCTCTCGGGATAAGTGGTCAGTGTAGAACTGCCCAGAGAAAGAAGTGTTAATGAGCATGATGAAACGCCCCAGTTTGATGTTCTCTAAATGTACTTAACTTCTATCCAATCTACTCCTGTCAGAAATACTAGGAACTGAAGCCCAAAAATTTCTAGAGTTCACTAAGGCAAAGAAGACTGTCCTACTCTTTATTTTGCAAAGGTATTAAAGAGATGGAATACCGGTGGTTTACACTGCAATGTCATGCATGTCTGCTCATAATTTGCATCAAATTCTACAGCGCTCATTCCCTGGTAAGTGTCTATAGAATTGCAACTATAATTAAGCTAAGCTGTGCCTGATGCAAAGAGATATCAAGATACAACAAGATGTACTTGCATGAAAGAGCTGTGGCTAATCTTCTTTGAAAATTGAAAACAGTGAAGTTATTTGAATTTGTCTCTGAAAATTGTAATAGTTGAGCTCAGTCCTTTATGTGTGCTGATGCTAATGCCTTTCTTCATTTCCTTCTACAGTAAAGAGGTGCTATATACCTGGTGTTTGATAGCATCATATAACAGCTGTCTTCCAGAAGGTCTGTCAAAGTCTCCAACAATCCAAAAGGTTACTGGCCTTATAAAAGAATCATCTGTCCAAAGATAAAGAATCAATTTGTTTAAGGGGGAAAAAATCTTGACCTTATCACAATGCACCTTTTTATTTCATGCTAGCAACATGCAGTCTAAAGGGGAAAAAATGTAAGATAAGATATATAAATACCCTAGGGATATTAGTGTTTAGAAATAGGTATGTTAAATTAAGGATTTTTTTCAAGCAATGCAAAATACACGTGCACGATTATGGAGTTTGTTTTCAAATGGTACCAAATTTTAAAAAATGAGTTATAGGTGGCAGCACAATATTTTCCTGGAGTAGAATATTATGTATAGATCAAAACTACCAAAATTGGGTAATTTCCTCGGCAAGGGCTTGGAAAATTGCATTCTATAGCAAAATAATACATATTCTCAGCACTTTTTTCCGATTTCTGTAAAATTTGCTTAGATGGATTTGATACTTTTTGGAAACATGCTCCAAAATTCTGTGTCTAATATTATGTATTGTTTAACTACTTATTTCAAAAAATTGGGGGCAAGAGGGAGAATCACGAAGAAGCTGCAATTGTCTTTGTTTTCTAATCTGAGGGTGATCAAACTTTTTGAGATCAATATCCCAAATATAGCATACCAAGACATTTGAAAACACAAATAATTCATATTTGTATTCCCTAGATACTAAGGCCAATAAAAAGATCTTTACCATAAATCTCCTTGGAGGACATTCCTGACAAAGGTAAAATAGGAAAGAGTGGGGAAAAATATAATTAATTTACAAAGCAGACCTATCCAAAGGCTACAGCTAGGTGTAGCTATTTCAGAAATCAGTACTGGAAGGATGTAAAGAACATTATATGAATATTCTTCCAAAATCTCCACTTAATGGCTCAGGGTGACTCACAACATGTTATAAAAACAGCCAATACAGCGAAAGTTAAAACCACAATAAAACCACAGATAAAAAGGCACACTAGGGCGCACATTAAATACTAAGACAACAGAAGGTAATACAAGATGGCGGTATGCAGAGGGAGACAGCATTGTAGGCCAAAACACCTGAGGACACACAGGTTGAGAACCACTGTTGTAGAGCAATATGGTGGTCTCATGGTTTCAATACATTTATTTTTAAGAATTCTACATACTGTAATATCTTTGTGATTTGTCCTGAAATATTATATTAAATATAATTTACAGATTAAAACAGAAATAACCAAAATCTTACATAAAAAGAAGCAACACAAATATTCCAAACACTTCCAAACTCAGCTGGAACAAAAACGAATACAATGTATATTTATAGCCTAAGAAAATAAAGAATATTTTCATTTCCTGAATATAATCAAACAAGGATTTGGTCTGCTAGTGTTTCTGGCTGAACAGTAGAATACTCTTAAAACATTGTCAAGAAATTCCTTAACTTTTCCCTGTAGAGAAGAAATACTACTTCACAAAAACAAGTGAGATAGGAATAAACTAGGAGGGGGGAAAACATATTGTGTACAAACAAGCAGAAAGGTGGGCAGAATTGTCGGTTTGTAGTATACACACGAAGAAAATTGATCTTGTTTGAAAATTAGATGGAAACAAGATTTGTGCAAATATTTATTTTAATTTACAAAGCAATCTATGCTGATTCTTTCTGTTTCCCATGAATTTGCCTATAACTGACTTTTCAAATCTGATAAACAAAAAATGGATGGATAGTTGGATTGTGAGTTTGCTTCTTCCATCAGGAGCACTTCAAGCTAAAGACAATCATCTAGAGCAGTGGTTCTCAACCTGTGGGTCCCCAGATGTTTTGGCCTTCAACTCTTAGAGATCCTAACAGCTGGTAAACTGGCTGGGGTTTCTGGGAGTTACAGGCCAAAACATCTGGAGAAACACAGGTTGAGAACCACTGCTCTTGAGAAGATTTTCCAAGTGAAGAGGGGATAGAGGGTCCAGGAGGATAGTCAGCAATTATCTACAATGGATCATAATTCATTTACAGACTAATGGAATCCAATCACTTACATTGCTTGCATTTGTTGAACGCTAGCCATAGTATCTTCTTATACTTAACATGCAAGCCACAGAATTTGATCAAACCAAACAAGAGGACAAAAAGGAAATGTAAGCTAGCAAAGAGGAAAAACTGAAATATATCACCAGAGACATTTAAGAAAATGCCTTTCCTTTTTGACACAAAAAAAACCCCTGGATAAAAGTAGAACAATATGTATCCACTTACATCAGATGCAGCACGTGAATAGAAAAGAGTTGGAAATCTTTACCTTTCTTGGTCAAGTATGTCATACTGTTGGCAACTGCAGCTGTCTTGTCTTTGGAATCCAAGAACGTAAATCTAGCATAGTCGTCCACATAGAAATTGTCTGCAAAAATAATTTAACACAGCAAGAAACCTATATTAAGGCAGATACCTAACCACATGAAAAGAACAGGAATGCTAGACAGAGAGGTCCATTATTTAAAGTTATAACTCTTACATCAGCAGTTTAGTATTTCATACTTGCCGGAACATCTAACAACCTTCAAATGTAGCCTTGGCAGGGCAAGAGAGCATAAGGATGAAATGGGAAAACACTGAGCATTAACTATTTCAGTGAGAAGTACAAGCTACCAGTAGGAACCCAGCATTCATTGAGGGTGTTTATATTTTATTCTTCTTAATTACAAATGTGTCCAAATAATATTTAAAATGTAATAATTTATTTAATAAACTTGAATTCCACAGTAAGAGATAACAGGTTTTTTTTAATGGCCAATAGAGTTCAGCTAAGAGAAATCTTTACCTGAAGGGCATAGGGGGGGAAACTAGACAGAGAGTGCTATAACCTCAACAGAAGCCCAGAAGACACCTTCTCCTGCATCCCCTAAATACCTCCACAAAAACATTATTACAGACCCTTGTGTTCTTCTCTGAGACTTCATCCCATATCTTCCAAGCATTTATGTTATGACCTCAAAAATTACACACTAGTTATTGTAGGGCAAATTCTAAGAAATGAGGAAATAGTCCATATTAAATTTAATGAAACTCAGATTACACTATGGAACAAAATTTGAATTTTTTTCTGTTCCTGGTTTGAAAGTGTTATTCATGTTTAATTGTGCTTTACTTACTTTGAAAGTAGTTGTTATACTCCAGAAACTTCACAAACTATGTTGAATCGGTTGAGAGTCAATTAAGATATTCATTGAAAAACTACAGCAAAATGTGCTGGAGGATTTTCCACAAAAACAAAGTTTTTGCAGTGTAATAAACTTCTCCCATGTTTTTATGATAGAACCAATTAGGAAATTACATCTACACCCCAGGAACAAAAATTATTTTTACGTGGTATTATTTAACCGCAGGTAAAGATTGGAATGAACAGAAAGAGACGTGAAAAGACTTGAACAACACAGAAAAGAGTGACAAACATTTCTGGATACAACAAAACAAAAGTGCCAAATTTTATGTAAGATTTTAAATCTCACACTCTGATGGCAGATAAAGCAGAATCATTTTCATTTCAGGACTATATTTGTTTCTATGCACTCTTTGAGCAACATTTACCAAAGGTGGCTAAAACCAAAATGGATGTAGCCAAGGCAATATTCTCTTTCTCTTTTGTCTCCTAGTTCCATATCCCACACTTCTATCCAAATGTTTCCCGCTTCTGATGTCTCTCTGTCTCATTCTTTGCCCATTATCTATTCTCTCCTCTTCCTATCTTCTCTCTCCATTTATTCCTTCCATGCAGAAAGGAGGCAGAAGAGAAAGAAATTGACAATGAATGTTGCTTCTGTCATGTCCATTTTAGTCTAACTATATTCACCCCATCATGTGCTCCCCCCCCAAAATATTCAGAAACAAATAGGATCTTCAAGATGAAAGAGGTTATTCACCCACACCCTAAGTAATCATTATTTGTCCTAATTTGGACAAAGAAACAAAGTGCAGTTACTTCAAAACAGATATGGATGATTCCAATTTCCTTTTTATGCCATGCTAGATAGGAGAACAGGGAGAATAAGTTTTGCATATATGCTAAACTATGGGTCTGTTTTGTGTCCAAATCAAGACTTATGGGCCTACCAACAAATGTTTATATTATCACAACAGAAAGTGTGTCTTACTCGTTGCGGTCAAATCTAGGTACTCTCTCTCAGACATCAAGATCCGAGAGTTGATTCTTGGAACAACGTTTGGCTGGTTCATTATATAGTCAACCACATCTTGATCATTTGGCAGTTCACCCTGAAACACAAAACATATAGATCAAAACATCCAACAACATTGTTTTAGAATCTGTTTGAGAAATCAGGAACAATCTTAAAAAAGCAAGGATTAAAAAAAAATACCGGGATATTTTAGATTCACTCGCACCCTAGATGCTGATTTGAAATCATTTTCAAATTTCTCTACCATATTATTAACTACTAGTGAAACTAATTCACTCCCATTTCAAAAATGTTTTGCTCTGTGGCAGTAGGTGGCAAATATTTATAATATTTTAAAAGTACTTAAACACAAATTAGCTACATAATTTATAATTTTTGTCCCAAGACTTCAAGCCTACAGTATTTTTTTTAAAAAAGAATATAACTTACCAAATACACAGCTCTTTGGAAAATGCTTGTGGTTTCTAGTATCTTATGCATTGCCACAGTTTCAAGTTCATCAGGATCAAGTTGTTCTTTTTGAAAGGGCATCCCATTAAAAAGCACGATTGGGAGAGGACCCACACCTGTCTGCTCATAGTAACTACGTCCTTCCTGAAAGACCAACAGGCAGAACAAATAAAAGTATTTTTCTCCTCTGCTACTGACTTGCAACAATCTTCCACACTAATGCTTTCTGAGCATGACATCACAGACTACAGTGACTATGTTTTTTCTAAAATACACAAAATGCAAAACAAATAAAATTATTTTCCCCAATGCTACTGAACTCACTTCAAGACCCAACACACCAATGCTGTTTTGAATATCATGTCACAAACCATCCATCCATCCCATGAAGCTGAAATTATTATTTTGGGAAGAATCTAGCCTAGAAATGGGAAACTGCAGATGATTGCAAGGACAATTTTAACTCTTCTGAAATCTCAATGGGTCAGAGTCATTTCCAGATGCTTCTGCACTGTTTCTTCTTCACTATCTGTTTCAGAAGGTCCCCCAAAACAGCTTTTTATGGGTAAGACCACATATACTTCTAAGAGCTTTTTCAATTTGAAAAAACCCTCAGAGGACCCCTGTACGATATCCTTCTGTAGGCTCCACTGGAGCCTTGTGCACCGAAGAGTCACTTTCATGTGCTGCTCTTAGAGGGAATTACAAGGAAATTTAACAGCACATGGTGCTGTATTGAGTAGTGTTTATTCAGCCACTCTCATGCTTTCTACTTTTTCTGAGCTGAGTGCAAAGGATTCAAAATTAGTCAAAATTATGACTATAGTAAGGGAAGCTGGGTTGCTGTGAGTTTTCCGGGCTATATGGCCATGTTCCAGAAGCATTCTCTCCTCATCTATGGCAGGCATCCTCAGAGGCTTAGGGGACAGTTGGAAACTAGGCAAGTGAGGTTGATATATCTGTGGAATGTCCAGGGTGGAAGAACTCTTCTTTGCTTGAGGCAAGTGTGAATGTTGCAAATACCCACATTAATTAGCATTTAATGGCCTTGCATCTTCAAAGCTTGGCTGGTTGCTGCCTGGAGGAATCCTGTAAGGCAGTGGTTCTCAACCTGTGGGTCCACAGGTGTTTTGTCCTACAACTCCCAGAAATCCCAGGGAGTTTACCAGCTGTTAGGATTTCTGGGAGATGAGGGCCAAAACATCTGGGGACCCCAAGTTGAGAACCACTGCTTTAAGGAAAGCCTCGATACATAGTCACAGGAATATTAGTGCAATAGGTTCAGTTTGCTCATAGAAAAAATAGAACAGGGAATATTATAAGGCAATTTCCTTTAAAAGCGTTACCACAACAACTCAGAAAAGATATCCTGCTATGGTTGTCACTGCACCCACTAGTTGACAGAAATCTTACCCCAAAAGGCATTAAAAAAGTATGAGATCCCAGGATTGTATAGGAATTTCTTACCTTTCTGTTTAGATCATAGGCAGAATCAACGCCTAAGATACTATTAACTTCTACATAAGGATATTGCTTCCCAAGAACACTAACCACATGTTCCACTGTCAGTTTCTCTCCTGCAGTTACTTTGCTATAGATCTGTTAAGACAAAATAAAACACGCTTGAGACTACCTTGTCTTCCTTTTTTTCAGGAAGTCATTTATATATCAGCTGTATTCCCACTCTCTCTTTGTTGTCCCGTAAGCCTTGAACTCCTGCTGCAAAGAGCACCTACTTCATGACACATCTCTCTTTCTGCACATCTCAGCTCAAATCTATATTAGAGGGCATGGATTGTGAGAAATTATAATTGGAATGAAAGGCCTGCTAGAGCTATTATTCCAGGCACAGAGGAGGTGACCATTTTAGAATGACAAGTCTGAAAGAATCGAATTGCAGCCAGAAAAATATTTTGAGAATCCTCAACAGGAGGAACAGCCATTAAAGAAATACATTCTTGGGTAAAAATAAACTGATCTTTAAAAAAATAATCTAAGACAAAATAAGTTCTAGGACAGTCCTTAAAGAGAGAGAAAATAAAAAACCCATAACTCCTTGCCTACACTACTTTAATTTTTCAAAATGTTTTTAAAAAAAGGAATCATTTTGCCTTGGACAGACCACACCTGGAATCACACTGTGTCCAATTCTGGACACCGCAATTGAAGGAAAATGTTGACAAGCTGAAATGTGTCCAGAGGAGGGCAACTAAAGCGATCAAGGATCTGGAGAACAAGCCCTATGAGGAGTGGCTTAAAGAGTTGGACATGTTTAGCCTGCACATGAGAAGGCTGAGAGAAGACACGATGGCCATATATAAATATGTGAGGAGAAGTCCTAGAGAGGAGGGAGCAAGCCTGTTTTCAGCTGCCCTGAAGACTAGGACACGAAAGAATGGCTTCAAACTACAGGAAAGGAGATTCCACCTGAACTTTAGGAAGAACTTCCTAACTGTGAGAGCTGTTCAGCAGTTAAACTCTCTGCCTCACAGTGTGGTGGAGACTCCTTCTTAGGAAACTTTTAAACAGAGGCTGGATGGCCATCTGTTGGGAGTGCTTTAAATGTGATTTTCCTGCTTCTTCCCAGGGGGTTGGACTGGATGCCCCATGAGGTCTCTTCAAACTCTATGATTCTATGAAATAGGTAAATAAACCAGTCAAAATAATTAAAATAATGCGTAAGCCATGACTCCAAAAGATAGTAAAATTATGACAGACTAAAATCAAGCATGAGATAAAATGATAGTTAAAGCCACCAACCTGAAATAAAGTGGTAGTTATAACCACCTACATGGATTAAAATATCAAACATTTTAATGGTTTGGAGAACACATTATTTTAAACTAGTAATGAAGTAAAACCAAGTTAATAAATATTTGATTTACATTTCTGAAAGAAAGTTTAGAGCTATTTTAATGACTAATAGCCCAACTATTGTGAAGATGCAAAGAAAGCATTTACTCTTATTGTTCCAGCCTAGTACTGACATTTACAAATATATCTACATTGGCTTTGAAAACAATTACTTACGGATATGACTGTCTGGAAAGCAAGATTATTGTCTACTTCCTGTGCAACATAATTGTAGGCCCGAAGGAGAGCAACCCCAGCATCTTGTAAGCCATCAACATCGTCAGATTCATTTACGACAAAGACTAAACCAATCCTGTTTTTAAATAAAAAAATCAATCATCAATTAGAATGATAATGAAATATTCAAAGTACAGCTACTGACAGTAGAAATCTCGGGGCCAGAAAACATTGACCAAAATTGAACACTGGTGCAGATGTGATTTTGCCCATCGTGATTAGTCCTTGGATTAGGAGCAAGCTTTAGGATGCTTTCCTTACTCATAACTACCCCCATCCTTTATTTGAAAAGAGAAATCAGCAAAAACATTTTTGTCATTTTAACCAATGTGATCCATTATGCTTATAATGATTTTAACTTGACTGCTGAGCATCAAGTGAGACTCTTCTCTTAGCAAATTGTTAACTATTGTCAAATCCTTGTTTCAGATTTTGGGGTAAGAACATAATCTTCATAATATTAACTGCTGTTGAACTTACTATAAATATTCACAGTCATTGTTCCATATGACAGAAGTTATGCAAGAGAGGGATTATGGTACATGATACCAGTGTTACACCTGCACCAGTTCTCAGAAAACTACAGTCACAGCATATGCATATGTTGCAGTTCCATCACAATCCCATATCTGATCTTTCACACTTAAAAGAACAAATCAGACTGTTCATTAACTCCCATTTATACTTCCAAAAACACTCTGTCCACTGTCCTCTCTCACATGGTCAAGAAAAATGGATGAAGTGCATGAAAACTGAATGGAGAAGGTGCATGAATGCTTAGCAGACCTCTAGCAAGTCCACTGTTTACTTTTCTAATTATCAGGAAACTTCTCAGTTGTGAATGTTATATAAAAGCTCAGAGGTAAAGTAAGGAACTTGAGAAATAAATCACAGGATTACCTCAGTGGTATGTGGTTACTAAGAAACATTTCAGCCACACTCAGTAATTCAGTTGTGCTCTCATGGGATGGGTCTACTATGAATACCTGAAAGATGTAACAAATACAAGATGATGAATAGCAAAGACTCACAATTTGAAGGTTACACTTATTAACTTCAGCAAGCTTTGAAGGCCTACTATGACAAATTTACATGGCACAAACTCTAATAATAATATTAATAATATAAATAATAATAATTTTTTGTATTCCGCCCTATCTCCCCGAGGGGACTCAGGCTGGATTCCAGCATATAAAGACACAAGGCAAACATTCATAGCCTCTAAACAATAAAACACAGATATACAGATACAGGTAAAGGCTTCCCCTTCATTTCCAGCTCTGGTGGGGGGGGGGGGGTGCTCATCTTCATTTCTAGGCCAAAGAGCCTGTGTTGTCCATAAACATCTCCTAGGTCATGTAAGAACATAAGAACATAAGAAGAGCCATGCTGAATCGGGCCTCAGCCCATCTAGTCCAGCATTCTGTGTCACACAGTGGCCCACTAGTTGTACACAGGGATCTCTAGCAGAAAGGAGGGCAAAACCCTCACCTGCTCCCGACCCCCCACAACCAGTACCCGGGGAAAATCCTGCCTGCCTCCATCAACACAGAGGTGGCCAGCATGACTGCATGATGTGCCATTTACTCACATTTACATGGTTTTGAACTACTAGGTTGACAGGAGCTAGGGCTAACAGTGGGAGCTCACCCCATCACGTGGATTCAAACCATCAACCTTCCGGTCAGCAAGTTCAGCAGCTCAGTGGTTTAATCCGCTGTGTCATCGTAGCTCCCCTAATTCATCTGGAACTGCATTGACACTCATGATGCTACAGTTCTAGCTGATGTCCACAGCTCCATCTATTCTAGTTGCATGGGATCAGTTTCAGGTAATGTGGCCTGAAGATCTAGAGAAAGTGCTTGGAGACTTGTGGCCAGTTAGTTAGATTTGTGATCTTTGGGTATTAACAACCAGCAGGAAGGATTGACTAGTTGGGTTCATAAAGCAATTATTGCTTATGTACAATAGAGAAAGGCACCATCTGCCTTGAAAAATAATTTCATACAACGGCTCTTTAACACTTTTTGGAGACAGCAAATTTTTAGCAACCATCACTCAACTGGGCAAAATCATAGAGAAGTTTCAACCCCATACGCCTTGGATGAAGCAAAATATCTAGATTAATTTCAGTCTGGGTTCGCTAATGAAATGATTTTAGTTGCCCTGATAGAATACTTCTTCTGGGAAACAGTTGAGCAGTGTGATCATATTCTTACTCTTTGTTTTGATACTAGTGGTCATGGTATCTTGCTGGATTTATTATGGATTCAAAATCAAAAGGCATTCTGATTCAATTCCTATCTGCAGGTACATTCAGAAAGTGACAGAGTCGGGGGGACGACCTAAAATTGGCCAACTTTGAAAAATGTATTGTGCAGTTAGAATAAAACAGATAATTACATACAAGATTATGGAAGTTTTTCCTTATTTGTCTGATTACTCCAGGAAAAGTAGGCCGTAGCAGCTCCTGGACACTGGAAGGCCAAGAATTGTACTTGCTGTCAACTTCAAGGTTATTGATCCACTAAAAATTAGAAAAAGAGATTTTAAAAATCCTGTGAGTGAACAGCCAATTCCTAAAACCCAAAGTTTATTAGGATTCACCTAACATTGCTTTACTTTTCAGAACTGTAGTATGCTAAAATAATGAGACACAATAAACATTAAATAAAAAAACATGGAAAAGGTATACAGTACAGCATTTTTCTTCTCACCATTTCAGTCTTAGCTCTGGCCTACTTGTCTAACTATAAGGTTATGTCCCCAAGGAATAGTGGTTACTCAGAAACCACCTTTGACTTGCAATTCTCCTTTGCACTTGAGAATCTGCACTGCTTGCAGTAAGCTTTGTCACAAGATCGGGCCTCAGTATTGCAGCAAGGGAATCTGTGGCCCTTTTTCATTGGGCAATAAAAACCTTGAACACAAAGGCTATGTTCTTTAGAACAAAATTATCCCATATCTGCTTGACTAGTTACATCTCAACAGACATCTGGTATTCCAACTAAACTGCCCGAGAACATTGCAATGACACAGAACAAATCCCCTTTCACTAAGCTTTCTAGTATATTGCTTCTTGCTTGATTTTAGTAGAGCACTTGCTAAAGCATACATTCTTTGAAATAATTATGTGACCCCATATCAACACAAGTTGTTTTTAATGCATTCCTTTGTAAGGATCCCATAACAGATAGAATTAGAAGGGAATGGGTGGGATTTGTTTGTATGTTTTGTGCCATCACACGTTTTTGACTGCTAGAACGCATACTCACTGAAATAGCAGTACTTCTGATATCGACAGCATAGTCAGAGTCTGATGGCTGGATGTTTAGCTTTAACACATTGTGCATGGAAAGACCCACAATTCCTAAACTGTGCAGCCCTTCCATAACGCGAGCTTCATTTCTCAGGACATCAAACAAGCTAGAAAGAGGAAAGACCAGGGGGGAAAACTTTAAAGTATAGCTATTAACACAGTCTAGCCTTTTTAAATTAATATCTTACATTTTAAAATAATCAGAAGGATTCATACCTGAATATGTCTTGTGTGTCTAGATCTATATGCAGTCCATTAACAAACAGAGCTGAATCCCCCAACTGTAATCCTAGATTTCCTTTGAAGTACTGGGGGGGAAAGTGCAACAAAAACATTAATAGTACTCTAAGAACTAAAACTGGTCACTTTTGTTCAAGACTCAATTATGAATTACTTTATGATAGGAGAAGGAGAAAGATGGGACAATACAAAAGGAAAATATAACTAAATTTGCAAGCTGCTCATTCTCTCATGGTCCTTTCAAGGTTGGGAAAGCCAAGGAAGAATTAGTTCCAAATACCTCTGATTTACAGTTCTCAAATGGATAAAATTGCCAATGGATAAAATTATACTATAGAATATACAATAGAGTTTCGCTTATCCAACCTTCAGTCATCCAACTTTCTGTATTATCCAACAAAATCTGCCTCCCGCCTGGATCCACAGCTGTTTCAGTACATTGCGATGTTTTGGTGCTAAATTTGTAAATACAGTAATTACAACATAACATTACATGTATTGAACTGCTTTTTTAATCGATTTGTTGCAAAACATGATGTTTGGTGCTTAATTTGTAAATTCATAATGTAACTTGACAATTAATAGGCTTTTTCTTATTCCTCCTTATTATCCAACATTTTTGCTTATCCAATGTTCTGTCAGCCCATTTATGTTGGATAAGCGAGACTCTACTGTAATTAAATTAGCTATTTTTACAAATAATTAATAATTAATTCAGATGTATTCTTGTTGATAGTAATAGTTTAGGCTGGGTGGCATTATTGGTTGGCAAGACAAACAGTAACAGATGGAAATAGATAGTACATGTTCTTATAATCAATTTATAATAAAAATAATCTCCCCAAAGTGACTCAGGGTAGCTTACATATGGGAAAGAATGTCCACAAAACATAAAAGCAAAAACAATCCATGAAACAAAACACCATTAAAATAAAAACATCATAAAAGACAACAACCCAGATAAAAACCTGCTAAAACATAAAAGTATAAAACTAATGGTCAAACAAGTGGTTTGACAAAGACAGTCTCTAGTTTTGCTTCACTGCTTCTCTTCTTTTTGTTGTGACAACCCAGTTGCTCCGTATTATTTCAAATTTTAGAACAAAACCCTTCAGGGAGCTCATTAAGATAGTTTTCTTGATGTTTTGCACTTTAATGGTGACATTTTCTACAGTATGTTTTTATCTTTTCCACATATTTTAAAGTCTATAACTCTTCTGAACAATAGTGAAATAGATTGTAGATAAAAATATCAATTATATTACAACCTCAATTTGAGACAATTTATAAAATATGACAACAAATGGAATTGTCCTATTGCATCATTTATTTGTTTCATTTGTTTAATTCTCAGAACACTTCTCCAAAATCATTTAACAGCTTGCTTGACACATATGGTATAATTATACACACAAGCATCTTATGAGAAATATCCAGATTAAATCAAAGATGATCCACTTTGTTCAAGATTCTGTGCATTCAAAAATGTTTTACAGAAAATCATAATTGTGTTCTT